>OZ010746.1:39927640-41177640 GCA_963932245.1 Tachinus rufipes | reverse complement strand
TAAAAAAACACAAAGCACATGTAGCTCATTTTTTATAAAAATTTTAGATAATAAGTAAATTAATCACACTAAAATTTGAATAAAAACTCATAATAAGTTTTTCTTTTATTTCAATAATGTTGCCCCTCCACAATTTCTTGAGCACTTAGCAAATTACCTACGCATGCTAGAAATCAAATTGTCAATATCAGCCTATTTTGAATCACACACGTGTTCAATAGATAATAGATCTGGATAACAAACTCGTTTAAATGCTGAAGTTTATAAACTAAAACTGTAAAAAAATTTTGTTTTTTGTTTTTGGTGGCTTCTCCATCATATAAATTTTTAAAATCTTTACAATGGGCAAAAACAACGACGACAATATACAAAAAAGCCGTCCAACTAATCCTAGCTTTATCTCGCAGATGCCAAAGAACCCCCTGAATTAGACAGTGAAGTATAAAAAACGCCCAAGAAAACGGATATAAAAGATATAAAAGAAAAAGTCAAAATGATCCAGTAATGTTTGTATTGTTATTATGTTATATGCGCCTGACAGCGAATGACTGGGGATTAGTTGAACGTTAGTGGAGAGTTAGTAAGAATAAACCAATTGATGAATACGTATGAAGTTTTATTTAATACATAAATATAGTAACAAACACAACAGATCCCCAAAAGTAGCTACAGAAAAACACAATAATATAAAGACACAAAACAGCAGTATTGAAAACTGTCTAAAATTTTTTTTGAATTTTACTAGTGCCTCTAAAAATGCACATAAAGAGCTTAAGGACAGAACATAACACAAATAGACATAAAGAAAAAAGACAAAACCCCCTTCAAACAAGTCGTAAGACTTCTGGGGCGATGTAAAATAGCTGTAAAAACGCGAAATAAAAAAAGAAAAAGGTAAAAAAGCGAGTGGTAGCCCTAAAAACTGCTTACCAACAAAAAAATATTACAAAAAAAACAATGTAGTTGACAAAGTAAAACATGTTGCTATTCTCCCAACAACTAAAAGCATGAGTACGAAAACCTGAAATAATAAAAAAGCAATAAATACATTAAAAACCCCACTCCTACAATAATTAAAAAAAAAATGCTAAAAAAAAATAAAATATTAACGACTATCAAATTGTAAAGATTAACGGAAAAAATCTAAACTTTGTAATAAGGATTAACAAAAACAACCCAATTAGAGAAAAAAAATCTAAGACATTGTCACCATACCAAAAAAACTGCCTTGTCATAATAAAAACATCAAAAAATAAATGCTGGCTAAAACTGTGCAAAAAATTGACGAAGATATCTGGGGGGCCGGTTATAAAATAGTAGAAAAACAATTAGAAAGCACAACCCAATAAAAATAAATGATGAATGCCAAACATAAGAGGTGCTAACCCTACTAGAAAAACGCTGTGCTTGGTCATTAATTTGATATTGATATAAGGAACACCAATGTAGTCCGAGAACTTTAAAGATAAAGCAAATTTTAAAAAGTTTTAGAAAAGCTCAAAGAAAACCAGTCTTAATATGCAAAAAGTTATTGCTGGCAAAATCTCGATATATACTATGGCAAAAAAGCAAAAACAATAATGAAGAAAAAGCTAAAGCCAGAAATAAATCCATAAAAATATGGAAAAAAGATTGAAACAATACAATCAATACAGCAGAATGGACTAAAAAACTAATCAAAATAGTTACTCCATAAGTAGAAAGGAAACATGGACGTAGGTTTTTTTTCAAGTCAATTTCTCAATGACTCGAGTGCTTTGGCATAACTAAAAAAAATGCTCATTTAGAAAAACAAGAATGGCACATACTGCAGTGCAAAAAACTCCACAGAACACACATTCTAGTGCGACAAATGAGAAAGTATAAAACATGTTACTAGAACAAAGATCGACGGAAAAAAAAGATAGAAAGAAAAAGACAATAAATTGAAAACTAAACCAATTGATCTAAAGAACTGTGAATAAAATAAAAACATGCTTACAAAAAAAAAGAGCAAATAAATTGCAAAGCAATCCCAACTAGCAAAGTGGCCGCATCCGAGATGGGAACCTTGAACCAGTAACTGCTACGTAACTGCCACTAAATCTGCGACTTTGATGAATAAATAACTTTATTTTTTAAATTTGTAGTCGCTGCTACGTAGTTTTTACCAGGAATAGCTACTAAAATGCAAATTTAAAATTTTAACTACTTTCAAGTAGCATTGATAGTTCCTGCGACGATTTCAAGACGTCTTCGCAACTTTAACTGCCTGGAACTTATAAATAATATATATTAGTGTCAATAACGTTGTTGTGTATATGAACATAACAATGGACATAAGCATACGCGATTTGAATTTTATATTTTTTTAATATTAAAATGTCATTCTGAAAGATGTAATGTCGCTCAGGAAATAGTCGTATTAAATATCTCTTGTGCATACAATATTGCTTTATAATTTATTGGAATATCACTCATGCATTTTCGCGATAGGCAATCGTTGAAATCAAACATCGCCCCATTCAAAATTGTATGTTTATATTAAAATATTGTCATATGTAATATTCCTAGTGCATAGAATATTGCCGACAATTTATTGGAATCTTACGAATGCATTTTTGCGGACGGCAATCGGCACGAGCAATATTTTAATATAAACATACAATTTTGAATGGGGCGATGTTTGATTTCAACTTGGCACCTTTATGTTTGTCAGTAAAGTAGCATTTGTTTTAGTTTTGTAATTCAAACCATCGAGATTTAGAGTGCAAGTTGTTTCGGATATTATTATTTTTTACTAAGTATTCCATTTTGTTTCTGTGTGTTTAAGTAAACCAGACAAGGATCATGTAAGTCTGTTGCAATACAAAGCAAGCACTATTAAAAGTTTTAAAAAATAAGAGGGAGGTTCCATGTTCAAAACGGCTACCACGCCGCGATGACGCCGCTACGTAACCACTACATCCCTGGAACGTAGCCATACAAGTTCCAGGCAAGTTGCCGTTACGTTGCAGTCACCGACAAAATATTCCCCATATAGGTCGCACGCACGTAGTTGGAACGTTCCTATTACGTGCTTATAGCTAGTGGCAAAGCACTTTAAAGTTCCTACAACAGTTGCCGCTACGTTCCCGCAACTAATTGTGCTAGTTGGGATGCCAAAGAGCATATTTCACTATTATCTGCAATACTGAGAAGATTTTTAGTCTGTTAATTAGTGAGCATCTGGGAGCCTTCTTAGGAAAATCCTAGAGTATATCTTTAAAAAATGTTTACCTCCTCACCTACAAAAAAAAAAATCTGGTTATAAAAATAAATCAACATTAACCAGTAAAAACTTTATAGTTAACTTAGTAATACGCAGATATTTAACCTTTTCAGATAGGGCATTTATGTTAGTTCTAGATCCGTGGTAAATTAGCATTTTGTGATTAATATTCTTAAAATGTACACTAGAATAGACTTACTTTCTTAAGACTTTGCTCTTTATACCATTACCCCGCGTGTAAAATTTGTATATATTACAGCAATCTGTAAAGTTTTTTTGTTTTTCTCAGCAACCTCTAACCATTTTAAAAGCATCGTGAATGAAATCTCAATCTGTCAACAAAAATAACTTGCTTTCATTGACTTTCCATATAGTTCCTCATTACGCCATTCTAGACGGCATCTATAATAAAGATTTAAGAGCAAACAATTTTTTTTGTTTGCTCTTAAATCTTTATATACAATACGACTTGAGACCAAATGATTGAATTTTCCAGTAAACTGATTGAACAAAAATTTCTTTGTTAGTTAAGCCTTTCCAGAGTTCTCTAATTAATATTATAATTGATAATTTAATTTGAGTTTTTTACTATAAAAATTGTTTAAAAAAAGGTTGCCCTATGTAACATATCATTAATATTCCAAATTAGTCTCGCTGCCTCAAAAGTTTGTCTGTTTAGATCTCCAACAGTCTCTAATAGTGTTTGGTATACCAGATCTTTTATACTGCTTCACAAATCATAATCTAAACAAGTTAAAATCAACAATCTTGGTAACCAGCATGTGACTGTCAGTTTTGTTAATTCATTCATTCCTTGTAAATGTTGCCTCATCCGTACATAAAATTGATAGGTGTTGATTTTGACTTATTCATCAAAAAGCTTCTTACAACTGTAGAAATCTGTAAGTAAAAGGGCTTAAATAAACTGCATATAAAATAGATTTGAACCATGACGTCTTAATGTTTTTCAAACTTGCATTTGTGGTACATTAATTTGTTGAGTTACATGACGAACAAAAGTTCCAAAATTATAATCAAATTATTGCAGTATGTTGTCCTCATTGTTTAGTATTGTCTGTATTGTTTTAAAAATGTCCCGTGTTCACGTAGGTAGTTGTGTAGTCGCCGATTTAGAAATGTCAACTCACATTCTCGAGTAGCTGCTATTAGTTTAAAAATAAAGCCTTTTACATGTGATGCTGTAGAACAATACATAGAACATATTTTAAAACATCTTAGTAAAAATAAAGAAATCTAAAAATTTTTCTTGATTTAAGCAAGCCATTTCATCTTGTTGCCCACCAAGATCTCTTAAATAAGTTGCATAGATTGGGTAAAAAAAGAACAACAAACAATTGTTTCTACACTGTTGTTAATTCAAAAAAGGTACCGCAAAAATTTGTTTTGGAGCATTTTTTAAAATATTTGTTAACGACTTAAGAATAGAAAATTTTGTAATGTTTGCAGATGATACATTTACATTAATTGTGTCAAAAAACTAATAAAATTAAATTAAGAATGCAATAATAGAATCTTTCTAAAGTTTATTGTAGTAATAATGTAATTTTCAATGTCAATAACATTTGCCGACCATTCTATTCATTTAAGACGTAATTATATTTTAATACCGCAAACTACAAAAACTTTATTTTTTAGAATATTTGTGACTGGACAGCTTACTTCTGGCTGCTCTTATATGTTATGCTATGTCACAGCTTCGACAGTATTTAAATATTGTAATTAAAGCTTTTTATTACGGCCATTGTTAATCGTTCACGGTATGAGTTAGCTCTACAAAAACTGATGGTATATTCAAAATCCAAAAAAAAATTTTTTTATGTATTTCTAGAAGTAGGATATTAATTAAAATTTTGTTATTATTATTTTCACATATAACATTATTCTGCCACTAAGGTTGGGATACAAATAAAACAATTAAATTAAAAAAAAAAAAAAATAAATAAATTTATAATTGAGACATAATATAATAAGTAAAAATCTATTTCCACTAAAACTGACAAACTCATAAACTTCCAGAAATGTTTTAATATTTTTTTCTTTGATACATACACCGATTTAATTTATTTTTTATTTACCAACATCATCCTTTATCCAATAGCAAAAATTTAATAATATAAAACAAATAGCAATAACTACATTTCAAGATCTATCAAATATACTTCCATATACATCACAGAAACGGATTTTTTTTAATAAAAAAAAATTAAACTAATTAAATTCTATTCTCTTACTTAGATATTACACTGAAAATAAATGTTGAACAAATTATAATTAGTAGACATATTTACAAATTAAAATAAACATAACATATCACATGTTAATATAATACACAAACACCTAATTACTCCAGCCATATAATAAAACAGCGTTTTAACCAACATTTTCATATATTTTTCTTAAACATACATATATTAATAATTCAAATTCAAAGAATACTGTTAAATGGTCAATTTCAATAATTACTATTTTTAAATTTATAGATATAAATATATCAAACAAATTATAATGCAATTTTATTTATACTCTAAGGTTCACAGAAGATTTTATATTAAAAAAAATGCGATTTGTATGTACGTTTTTGTAAATAAAAATAATAACAATAAATTTTATACAAACTAAATCTAATTTTAAGTAACACAAAAATATGTTTAATAGTTATTAACATTTCATGTTAACATATCGTAAGAGTTATTTAAACCTATAAACAATGATTGATATTGCGTGTTTTACAATGTGCAATATGCATACTGAATGCGAAACAGGTTTATCAGATAATGGAAAAAAATAATGAAATTAAAAAAAAGTAACTCATGGTCGTAATAAAACTTAAATAATAAATTCCTTCATTGAAAATTGTAACAAGATTAACTGGGAAGAAAACTTGTTCGTATACACGTACCTGAAAAGTTTAACCATTTAGTAAAACTATCTATTAACGTTTCAATGTAAACTTTCGATAAAAAACTGTAAAATAAACGCCATTAATAAAACATTTATAATTGTTTCTATCTTTACACAATTACACTTTTACAAAGACATTAATTTTATAATTTTTTTATTGCAGAAGACTAGTAAAAACTGAATACAGAATACTGCAAAACCACTAAACAACGTGTTCAAACGTTTACAGATAATATTTAAATGGTTTGAGTTCTTTGCCATGTAATAATACACATTAAAGATAAAAAATGCAATGATAGAATAAGGTTTACCGGCAACTAATATTTCTTTACAGTATTTACAATCTGAGTTATTATAAACTTTCTTACTTTGTTAACAATTAAATAAGTAATGTCTACTACAATTAAGATATAGTTATTTAATAAAACCAAACGGTTGTTCAAGAAGAACAGTTGTATTATAAAAGTATTTTAATTTTTATAATCCTAGACTTCATAATTATTGTTGACTCAAAACTTAATCTATTTTAAACTATATGTCACAATTAACAATATATTTAAACTTTGGAAATTAGTTGTACTGCATCATTTGTGGAATTAAATTCCAGTTGTAACTACGATAATGTAACAGCTTATGTACATTTATATTCAGCATATGTTATTGGCTATAAATTTATTTTTGCCGATAATACAAGATAAGTGCAAAGATCACGTATTTGTTTACACCAAGTAATGCACTATAAACCAACTGGGTTAACAACGTGTCGTTAATATCTTATACCAAATATTGTGTTCAGGTTAGATAAAGCCTGCATTTGTCGTTTAAAGGCAAGCGCTAAAACAAAAGATTAAAATTTTATAGTATCAGAAACTTTCTTGTTATCAATCTGACATATTATAGTCAGCTTACTAAAAGATTTTTGCATGAAATATAAATGGCTCTATTTCAAATATACATTTAAAGTTGAAAACTACATAAATTTATTGAATGCTTTTGACATTTTAAACTCAATGTTTTTTACATAAAATTTCATGCTTTTTAAAAGATTTATTTTTTAATATTAATCTGTATACATATATTTTTAATAACTTGTAATTGTTATTTATGCGTGATTGTACTTTTGTGTTATAAGAAAAGATCTTAAGAATAATCACGTTTTATATATTTGTTGGGTGCGATCATAAGAAAATCATTAGTCAGAACCTTACGCTTTATAAACAAGCAAGTAAAAACATCCTAATTTGATATCAAATTCCAAAGAAATAATATACAAAAATATTTAGCGTGCTATATTAAATAATTTCTAAATTATAAAAGTAGAGCGACAAAGGTAACAAAGAGATGGCGGGATTGATTAATAAAAGTAAAAAGTACGAACACAGATTTGCAATTAAAACTTTAGTATTCATGAAATAAAAAAACTGAGTGCACCACAGTCTTATCGATTTTGATTGAATTTCTTCATTCTTTGATCAAAATTAATTAATATTCTCACAATCTTATGTTCTATAAGTTTGAAATTTCCCTATTAATAAGTAAATTATTTTACTAACTACTAATAATAAAAAGCAATTTAATTCTAGATGGTGTTGAGAAAAATGATAACGTAGCTGCAAATATACATTTTATAATTTATAAAATTAATTGAAACGGGATATGTTTTATATTCTTGGGTTGTTTACACATCTTGGTAATATATTTTTTTTTTATATTTCAAAGCATAAGAAACAATTTGTTTTATGTATAGGAAACGAGTATAAATAACACTACTTCAAATAGATTCGAATTTATTTTAGTCCTTATTTTAAAAACATGTTTTTATATTTTGTTTTGCGCTTATTTATAATAGTTACAGCATTAAGATATTTGTGAGTAGCATAATATTAAATATTTAATTGGCCGTATGAAGTATTACTTGGATAATGTAATAGCTAAAAAACAAAAAATATAAATTAACCAATCTTTGGTTTTGCGCAGTGCAATGGTACATATAAATGTATGTGTCACATTTTGGTTCAAAAATGTATTTAAATGTTTCTGATTGCTAACTTGATATCAGCATTTCAAAAATATATCTCAGCGTTAACTCTTAGCATTGATTCTAATAATGAAATATATTTATATTTATTATTATTTACACATAAACCAAGAAGGTCTTAAGGGTGTGTATAAGAAATTATATAGACACTGAAATCATTGACGTACTTCGCATGTGAATCATTCAGACACAAGGTGATGAACTTTTAAGTTTAGATTACTATAATTAAAGTTTGTATGGGAAATTGGTATTACATCACACAATGCATTCGTGTTATGGTTAGTATTTTGGGTGTCTCCAACAAAGTGATGCAAAGCGTATCGTTTTTTCCATAGATCCGTTACCTAATATACGCATCTACACATACCGTACACATGTCTTCTTTGTGTGCCAGACACCTCAATTGTCTTCCCCAAAGGGGGCCTAGTACCTGGTCCACTCACAATCTTATATTAAATGTACTTATGGTTACATGGGCACTTATCATGTATTAAACTAATGTCCTAAATAAGCCATAATTTTTTAAAAATGCTCTGCTTTATGCACCAAGATTCGAGTTAAGCGTTTTACCGAACTGAACTAGCCTCCGAAGGTTTACTCGTTACAAAAAAAATAATGTATTCAAATGGGCTGACAACTGAAAAAAAAAAATTGAACCATAACAATTTAAAACTTGTGATTGTAACATTAGAAACAGTCAACAAAAATAGGTTTCAAACTAAAGAAACACAAAAGATGAAAAACTAATAATACAGACATAGAGGCTTTTGCAAAATAGTTATAGCAAAAGTTGAGAGAATAGAACATGCTGCGCATGTTTACAAAACTTATTAGTAAAACATGACAAAAAAAGGAAAATGCATGGAAATAAAAATTCAATCTTTTGGTAGACACTAAAAATTGGAGTAATAAGAAAAGAATGCTTATTAAAACAAGAATTAGACAAATTGCAAACAAACAATATAAATATAAAAAAAAAGAAAAAGTTTACCAAATTGCAACTAGTTTGCTGCGTATAAAACCATGCAGCTACATTCTCAAAAAGATCGTGACAAGAGAGTCAAAAAGCCAATTTCTTGAAAATCAAAAAAATACATTTTTTTTGCAAAAAATAAAGATAGTAAGCAGAAAAAATTAAGAGTAAAAAAACACCTGGTTCAGATAAAACACAACTCAAGGTTGTAAAAGTAGTGACTAAATCATGAACAAAATATTAACTGAACTTAATAAATAAATTCTTGCAAACTGGTAATTTTCCAGAAACCTGGAAAGTAGCAAAGCTTATTTTACAAGAAAACGCTTGCAAAAAAAACAGGACAAGCTAATATACAGACCGTTCTGTCTCTTAGACTGTATGACAAACCTTCTCACAAAACTGGAAAAAAAGAAAATTATTGTCTACACAGTACGGCTTTGTAAAAAGCAGATAGACTTGATGAGACTAGAATTGATGAATTAAGTTGACAAAGTTTAATGTGGAGAACGGAGACATGGGCAACTTTATGTGTTAGTCACTTAGGATGTTAGAAATGCATTCAATTCTGTACCTTGAAGATGAAGTGGTAGGTACTTATAAGAAAAAAAAATTTGCCGTTTTTCTTGCATATGGTAAAACATTATTTAAATAACAATCTATTTTTTTTGTACTCAAAAATAGTTATAAAAGTTTAATTAAAAATTTAGAAAAACTTTAAAACCACATATAGTATTGCAAATAATACTACTATTTTTATTTCATTAATACCACACATTAAAATGTTATTGCTTTTATTATAATAATTTAAAAAAAATACCTTGTTTCTCAATAACAAAAAAACATATTACGCTTGTTCATATAAACTTTATGTGTGACGTGTTTAATTAAATATTGCATAAAACACATAAAATTGACACATAAATTATGTATCTTCTATGTATTTTATATATCAATATTATCTAAACAATATTTTTACGTATGGTTAGGGACTTAGTTTTTTATTGGCCATCTTCAAAATTTCAGAATATATCAATAACATATAAAAGAATTTTTATAATTTATTTAAAAAAAAATAAAAATACCCGACATCTTTTTTTTAATCTGTTTTTAATAGAATAAAAAAACGGAAATCCATCTCCAACACTTTTTTGTAATTTTTGATCAATTTTAAGCAATAAATGTTATATTCAATAATTTGCAAAAAACTTCCCTAAAAAGTTGCAGACGTTTGAAAATTGCAAAAAAGGTAAAAAAATTACATTTTTGAAAGTTGTACCCTAAAAATCTCGGCACTGGGTAGCATAAAAAATCTAAATAAAAATCAAGAGATCAGAGTTTATTGTAAAAAGCCGATCCTCAAAGTTTGCGACATAAAAAAATATTCACTCATACATATTTACTGGTAAAATGCAAATATCCTAATAATTATTATAAAAGTATGTTTTTGGATTACATAATTATCTACAATTTTTACATACTGATGATAAAATTGAAAATTATTACATTACTAGTTATTGTTAATTTATTCTAAACAATCTACAATAAAATTATATGTTCAACATTATACTCGGCTATGAAATTACAGCCGCGTCAGTAAATCACACACTTTATTGCCTAATTAAACAAATTTATCATTTAAATTTGATAAATGAAGTATTGTACGTAACCTCTCGACCCAGTGTGAAATGCTCATAGTGCAAGTGTTCCGGAGTTAATGACTATGTATATCAAACGTCATGTTTAAGTAATAAGTAATTATTTATTACTTATTAAATAATAACTATTGTGTGTTAGTGTTTCAAATGATTGATTTAAAAGTAAAGTAGTTTTATTGCAGCGACGGAAGGAGTAGGTTATACTCGCTTTGTTATAAAAATCAAACTAATCTAGTAAATAATAAATCAAACTTAAATTACTATAAATTTTTCAATATATTTTATAAACTAATACCATAAAATATATAGCCAATAATGTTTTACAGCCATTTGTAATTTATATTAGCATACACTGAGCGGTGTCTATAAAAATTCGAAACACTCCAAAGCATGATTGCCCATCCCCTTTGTGTCTACAAATTGATTAAACTTTTTACGGCGGATATATTATACTTCCGTTTATATGAAACGCAACGGAATCCCATATGTAATTCAATTTGTGTAAAAGCGTCGAAACATCACATTATTTTCAAGCGAGACATCAACATAAAACTGGAAAATAAATCCCTTCGACTTTTTTTTATTATTTATTTAAACGCAAGCGCACTTTTATATCACTTTCAAAATAAATAAAATTGAACTGCTGAAAAGTTTCAGTGGAAGTTTTAATAACGCAGGATGTTCGCCTGACGGCTCTAAATTATAATTGATGGCAGCCATCGGCATTTTTGCATCCATCAATATGATGGATTGTTGTTCCTTTACGGTGTATGATAATTAGTTAGCAATTATGTAAGGAATGGAAGCAAACCGTAACAAAAAAATGGAGTTAACTATGCAAATACCTCTAAAATGCCATGGGAAATGTGTTTATTTAAATTACTTTTTTTTTTTTTCATTAATGGGATTGTGACCCTTTGTGTATTATATTTCAAAATCAGTACGTCATTATAAAGTTCTTAATTAGCTGGAGTTGTTTGTAAAATATATTTTAATAACGCAAAAAATATGCCAGTTATTTACTTACCAATAATATTATTTGAAACATGGAAACGTACCTGCAACAAAATAAAATATATTATAAATGAGATGAAACGTAAAAAGGTTTATTGACAATTAACTTTTATAAAATGTAATAATATTCCATAAAAACGTCAGAATTAATAAAAATTTAAATTGTGTATTAAATGTCACAAATAATTATAACAGATGTGTTTGATCTTTTTTGATCAACAAAAACAAAAGATACAGTGTATAAAAAATCATTAAAAACTCTTGCATCAATTGAAAAACTAGGTTTATAAGTTATAAAAATGCAAAACATTAATCAGATCAGGTCAAACACCAGCTGCAATTGTGGTTCAGTATAGATAATAAAATTATTTTAAACTTGCAAATAGTACAATCAGCTCAAGTTTTACCAACTACGTGAAAAGAAAATGGTTTGTAGTAAACAATTTAATATAACAGCATCTAACATTTCCTGACACATTTATTGACCAAAATCTAAGGTGGACACTGAGATGTGCCATCTTAAAGTCTGTAGATGACAGTTATCAATAAAAAGTTATTTTTTTTTATTTAGACAGAATACTCAAAGTAGATAAGATAGTGTTTTACTAAATAAGAGTTCTTGCATTATTTATCTTGTAACATCTTTATAAACTATCGTTTTGTAGCGAATTTAAAATGTAAGATGTAAAAAACAGTATTATTAGTATTAAAGTTAATAATAATAACATTTTATAAGTCTAAGAATCACATTATACATGACTAGTCATGCATTTGTATGTTTCGTATTATCTATGCCATTTTTGATTACAGTTTTGTCTATTATTTTACCTTTACAATATTTGTTTTTCTATCAAATATTAAAATATAATCATTTATTTCAAATTCTTAGTTTTAGTATCTATATTTAAAACGATATTTTTATTTATAGCATTTGGTTTTAATTTTAATTTAATATTACTATGGTAAGTTGTATTATAATTTTAAAAGATTTATCTGCTAGTATTAACATACATGTTTTTTTTATTTGTATTATTTGCTTAGTTTGTACTTGTATTCACATCAATATGTTAAGTATTTATAATTTGTGTGAGTCATTTTTTGCTTATATTGTAGCTGAATTTATTCTGAACTGAATTTAATTTTTCAGTTTGAGTTAAAACACCTACATGACTTTTTGTTGTATTTATTATGCATTTAATGATAAAAAATTAATTAGTCTTTTAATTCATTTTGAAGCAATATATATTTTTTATTTAAAGCTTTCATTACGTTATCTAATGTTTTTATAGTCTGTATTTTCAAGTATCTTTTCTAATTCAAATAATAAATTATTGTATTTTATTTAGTCAGAATCCGTATCATCTGTATCGTTTCGATTTCCGTTATCAAAAGTTTGTTGTGTGATATCGAAATTTAAGAAAGTTAATTTAAGTTTTTGGCAAGTTATAGAAGGACCCTTAGATTAAAAACTTAAAAAAAAATATAGTAAATATGTGTTTAATGCAAGATAATTAAACAATAAAATTGAGATACACTTTTTACACTTTAGCGGTCTTTCAATGACTCATAAAGTAATACATTTACATTAGATGTTAGAACCCACAAAAAAAAGACATTAAAGAAATTGAGAAGATGATAAATTAGACAAATTAGACCAAAAATATTTGTAATTATATATTGAATTTTGATATTTAGTATGTACTATACTTGAAAAAAGATTGTAGTGCCTGCATTATTCAAAAAAGGTTAATGCAAATCTTTATATATATCTTTATAATTTTAAACAAAACCGTTTCATTGCCAATATTTTTTAACATGCATGGTATAAAAGTAATATGGTTAAGTAAATGAATATTAAAGAAAATGCTAATAGATTTGTGCATACCAGTGTATGCCGCTGCTATAGATATTGAGGCTCACAAATGTGTTAAATCATCATACACTAATTATCGACTATCTGCCATCTACAATCCAGAGGAAAAATTCCCGAAACTCGATAGATATCGGATATTCAATAGCTAGTATGTGAAGAAGACATATACATCTATAAGAGCAGTAATTGGTTTCAACCTTTACAAAGTCATCATTAGACAGTGATACAAACAAGTGTAAATATAAAGCATACATAAAGTAATCATAATAATCAAATTCATATTTATTTCTTGTTATACCTACTAGGTTTACTATCGTTACAATTAAAAATATTATTTAAACTGAATATACTACAAAGGTAATAAAATGCAAGTAAATATGTAAAACATATAAAAAATATACATAACTGTGCTAGGTTTTTCTGTAAAATTTCTTACATTAGTGCAATATTAACCACAAAAGTTTAAAGATATGTATATTTGTAGATATTATAAGTAAATATAGAGAAAAGTATATAATGTTTGTGTTTTTATTTTATTGAGATACAGTTTCAAAAAAATTAATCCTTCCGCAAAAAGGAATTCGTTTTACTTCTGAGAAAAAAGAACTACGTTTTAGTTTAATATAAATATAAAAGTAGTATTGAAAATAAAAAAAAAAACAATGGGCAATTTGGTGTGACAAGTCACAGCAGAATTCAACTCTGTATGCGCTAACAACTTGCATCAAAACTTATGCTCGTTTGCACCGTTTTGTCGCTTATCTTACCCTTTTGTAGGTTACACTTAAGTTTAAGGTTTACCTTATCTTAAATTGGTTTGCACGTGCAACAATGTGGTTTAGAAAAAAAAACTGCTGTTTTCGATTAGATAGTATATGTGCTTATTTATAGTTTCTATTATTATTGGCATTATCGCTATATTCATTATATGCTAGTCATAATCATGTGTAGAGTGTGTCTGCCTTTTCATAAATTTTACAAGGAATGCCATTTTACTTTTCATAATAAGTTATGTTTATGTGCACCTTAAGTCATTTAACGAGTTTAACTTGAGTAATACTTAAATATTACTGCGTGTGCCGTGCAAACCGTTTAAAACTTTAAGGTCCACTTAAATGGAACTCATTAGAAAAGCCGAGATAAATGAAAACGGTGCAAACAAGCATTAGAGAAAGTTGGATATTATCAATATAAAAACAATAATTGGATTTCCAAATTCTTTTGATTCTGGTGAAGTATTACACAATGTCAGTTTAGAAAATGAAATAAGTGTACCATCGGAAAACTTGCCTATTTTACAGGTTAGTACACAAAGCTTATATTATTATATAGAATGTTAAAATGCAGAACTTTTTAAAGGCTGGAGAAATTTCAAGGCTTTTTATTTTAAGGAAAAGTAAAACATGTAACAACACAAACAACTAGAATGCACGCAGAAAGCTTTTAGCAAACATATTACTCTAAAATATCTAAAGGATACAGTAAACTTGCACCACTAAAAATTGAACAAATCAGTATAAAAATTGAAACATTAAGACAAAAGAGCATTTTATACGCTAAACTTTTAAGTTTGAAAATTAAAGCTAAAAAACTAGAGATAAATATTTTAAATTAAAAAAAAAATTGTTCTTAAAGTTAACTTATATTTGGTTTAGTTCTAATTTTTCCATAACTAAAATAGTTATGTACCTTGTACCTGATAGTGTTTTAAATTATAGAACAAAAATATTATATATATTCCATAGTCGAAATTCTTTTTTTTTTGCAATATAAAGTTATATTTATTTTTCTTCCTATTGTAAAAATTGTTACAACAAAGTTATATCAATATGTATGTATATGTAATTTATGACGAAATTACAGTTATTTTTAAAAATCTTATTTATTGTAAAAAAATATAATCTAGAAAAGTAATCATTAATTAAATTTTTGCAAACATTATTAGCTTCTATTCCACTATGAAAATTTGTTTCATTAATTAATTTGTTTATAGCCTGTTCATCATCGTAATCTTTTTATTTAAGATTTTGCCTTGCTAGCCAGATTGTGCTTTTATTGTGCTTACTCGAAAAAATTGAACAAGATTTAGAATATCTATATGTATGAACATAAATAAAAGTTAAGGTTCTGTTATAATATAATTTCCTTTCTTCAGAAATAATTCTGTTTTTTTTTTGATAAACCAGATTTTAATAACACTAAGGTATTATGCCACCCAAAATTATTTATTAAGTATAGGTAATTTTGGCGGAACACATGTATCTACGGCTTGTAGAATTGTTAAAAGAGTTTTGGTGGCACTAGCAAGACTGCGCCCGACATAAGTAAAATTTCCTAAAACAAATTTAGAAAAAAAAATTATGTCATGAGTTTTTCAATATTGCTACCTTTTAAAGGGTGTTTGGTGGTATAGATAAAACTTACATCTAAATTCAGTCATCTGGTAATTTTTGATGATTTATTAAACCTTAAAGTATTTCTTGGTGGAATGTATTAAGGAACTCTCATGTTTATTAAGGGTTTCTTAAAGTTTAATGAACAATGGTCCAAACAAGCCTAAATGATTTATAAATTGTAAAAAACTTAGTTTATTAGATATATTTATATTGTTCATTTAAATACTTGAAAATCCAAACTTTTCAATTTACTTGGTAAAGCATTAAACATTTTTAGAGCATACTGCGTTATTCTATTTTACGTTTCTGCCAACCTTGAAAATAACAACAAATATCATTATTTTTTTCTTGTTTTGTAATTATATTTTTTTTTGTTTATTGAGTAATTATTTGTGTTCCGTTTTACACAAAGTAAACAATCATATATACATTGGCCTGGTACATTTTAATTTTTTAAACTTGATTCTATCTTCTTTATATTTCAAATTAGAAATTACTCTAATGGCTTTTCATTGTAGTGCAATTATCCTATTGCTTATAGATGAGTGTCCCCATACTAAAATACCATAAGATATGAGTAACAGACATTAAATTTCTACTTGACAAACCAGCAAATGCAATAAAACTTTTAACTATATACTACATTTAACCAATTCTAGCTTTCTACAAGCGTGAAATGTGTTTAATAATCTGACATTGCAGATTAATTTAAGACATACTAATCAATCAAATTTTTAATATCGACTTTCCAGAAATTGTGTTTTTCCATCTAGTAACTACGATATTGAAAAATTTATTCATTTAAGATTATTTATTATATATTATTTGTTTGAACTTGACTTTTTGACAAAAACATGTACAAAATCATCTGTAGGCAACTGAGGTTTAACATATAAAAATCATTTTTTATGTATATAAATGACACAATAAAATAAAAACAAAAATCTTTTTCAATTTCTAAATATAAAATAAAAATCAGCCAACAAAAGCGAAAAACTCCCATATCATTGATATCATTTTTGATAATACACTCACCGGCATAAAATTTAATTCATCAATAAAGTGTAGCAAAACTTTACATAAAGTAATGTAATTACTTCTCCAACTTTTTCTTTTATTTTGTTCAGTATTATTTACAATTAAAATTTAGTTTGAAATGCTATTGACTATGCCCTTTTCTGTTCTGTTTGTTTGTGTACATACTACTACCCCAAACAATAACGCCAAAAGACATAATGGATTGGATACAGGAATAGTGAACTGTTTTAAGATCATAGCAAATAATACCGGCCCAAGGATACTACCCTGTGGCACCCCCATTTCTATTTTTTGAAAGCTTGAAATAAACTTTTCCAAGGCTGTATTCACTTGAACACATTGGTTGCGATTTGTCAAGTAATATATTGTTCAGTGTAGCGTTCTATATCTATCTAGTTTTTTAATAAGCATATTTTGGCACACGCAATCAAAAGTCTAGGAAAGATCTAGAAATATACCGCATAAAATATCTCCTCTCTCCAGGGCGTCCGACACGTATTGACATAGCTCCCGTGTTGGTTGCTTTTAAATAAATTTAAATTTAATAAAAAGTAAGTAATTTTATTATAAATAATTTTTTCAAAAACCTTGAAAAAAGAATTTAAAATGATAATTGGTCTATAGTTGGCTAAAGTATTTGTGCCGCCTTTTTTTATAAATTGATATTATTTTTGCATCTATGAGTTGTTGAGGAAAATTCTATACTTAAAAGAGTTGTTTACTATACGTGTTATTGATGTCTTTATGTATTGTATGCATAGTTGTATTTTAAAAAGTAGGATTTCATCTAAACCAGCGCTTGTTTTATTTTTGAAATTCTTTACTATTTCTACAATTTCCATTTCGTTTATTTTATCAATGTGTATATGTTGTTCGACATAAAGAATATTAGATTCATATTCTTAGGATTCTAAGTTGAACGTTAGATTGGAGGCAATAGATGTAAAATAAGTGTTAAAATCTTCAACTAGTTTTTGCAAGTTATTACTCTGATTTTTTGTTGTTTTATGATGAATACTATATTAGTGGTTCCCAAACTTTATTAGGTACGGAACCTTTCTAGCATGTATAAAATTTTGCAAAACCCAACAATAAAAAAAAGTTATATATGATATATATGTATAATTATCCTTTATAATTTTTATTTTACACAATATTCCTTTATTTGTAAAAAAAATGCTGTTTTTTACCTTGTAATATTCTTTGAAAATTTGGTTAAATATCAGACAACTAAATTATCATATCAGGTGCAGCATTCAATCTGTTTCTATAATGATTTGCATAAATATGATGTCGCAAAAGAAATTAATTTTCTGATTGCCTTTCTGGCTAAACATGGACATTCATCAAAGATTTCACTCCAAAACAAATCCAACGATACTTCTTCAAACTTAACTTTAAGTTGTTCATCCAAAATTAGTTCTAACGGCTGTTCGTATTCAACTGGCAGTAACTCTTTTGGTTTTTTAATCGCATTGAAGAGATTTTGCACCTACAAATAATCTTCACTACTATTCAGCTAAGTCAGAAAATATTTTAAAAAACTTTCAGACAAAGTGCACAAATAGTTTTTAAACACATTCCAAAGTTCTAAATCTAATTAAAGATTCTTTTCTGTAAGAAAGGCACTTAGAATAGGAAAACATTTTATTTTTTTATAGACTTTTAAGAGCCAGTATTGCAGCTTTTGATATAATGCTATTATTTTTTTATTGGTCTAAAATATGTTTTAATGTTTTCCTTGAATAATAATTATGATGCGCTTAGTTTTCCATAAATATCTGTTAAGTATGCAATCATAGTTTACCAGTTCTTATTCGTCGTTCTATCTGCCAATCGAAATATATGATCAAATATAGGATAAAAACTAGTTCTGTCTGCAATTCAAAAACTCTCTGAAAAACACTGTCACGAGGTAACCATCTTACTTCAGTATGTAAAAGGAGATTATGATAAATGCTAACTATATCCACTTTGGCGAAACAATTTATCTCAGAGTAAAAGAACCAGGAAGAATAAATTCTTTATGACCTTATCAAAAGAATTTGACCTGACCTGATAGGTAAGTATAAATTTATTGTATGTGCGTATTATTTTAAATAAAAATTTACATGGGGTGGCCTAATTTGTCACACCACACATAACGCCTTAAAAATCGGTGATTGTAATGGCTAAGATTTGACGTAATTAATCATTAACACTGTTTTATAAAAAACCATCTTTAATCAACTCTAATTCTTTTGGTAACTACCGCGTATCTACGAAAAATACAATGGTTAATATCGCAGTTTTTGCATACGTGGTTCAGCGCCTGCCACTTTTCCAATCATTTCTTTGGCTCCATCCCTGCATATTGCAATACATTTCTTCCAGTTTATGTTGTGTTTTTGCATAGAATTATCATCACAATTGAAAATATTGTTGCCAGTAGTATGCAAATCTAAACTTTCGCATAAGAGTAAATCCTGTTCAATTTTCTTAACAAAGTCGTAACGAACAAACACAAGTAACATTGCAAGTCCAGCAACATTCGTTGACTCGTACAATTGTAGTGCAAATGAGTGGCATACATGTAAACGCAAAACAAGCTCTATTTGAATGTCGTTTGCAATATCATGTATGCGCCTGAACACTGTGTTATTAAAAAAAAGTATTTTTTCATTTTTTCGGCAGTTTCTGAATCAATTACGCGTGATACAATATCTTTTACGCAATGCATAATTAAAATTTCTCCAATCATATGTGCTTTACCAGCCAATGCAATGCGATAGCATAGTTTGTACAATGCTTCTGTCGCATTGAAATTTTCTGTTTTAAAAATTTTTACAGTTGCAGTTTTTGTCTTGGCATAAGTTTCTACTTTTCTTTTGAAGAACAAAATGTCTTTGTTTTTGTATGTTGGGTGATTTCTTTTCAAGTGCCTCCTTAGTTTTGCTGGTACTAAAAAGCTGTTTGCCAATAATTTATTACAAATCAAACACAAAGCATTGGGATTATCATTGTCGCGACGTTGGTAAAACCAAGGGACAAATAATTACTCATCATATTTACGTTTCATCTTTGCAATGTGACCAGAATAAGAAACTGATGGTTTAGTTTTGTTCTCAGTAAAAATGTTGTTTGTTTATCATTGAATATTATTGAAGGTGTTAATAATGATTGTCGGTTCTGTTTGACTGTGTATGGTTGCGAGAGTAGCATTATTATCGGGTTTATTATTAGTATTATTTTGAAATGTAGCAAATTTTAACTATCTATTCATGACGGATCCTAAATTATACCTTTTGTTAATACACATTTTTAACTAATTTACCGCAATATAAGAAGTTTTACTTACCTGAGATGCTGGAAATTAAAGAAATCCTATTCTACTTAAAATAAAAGAATAAAGCTCGACCTCTCACTGCTTCTAGTGCTGCTGACCGAGTTGCTCACAGAAAACATCTAATATAAGAAATGAACCTCGCATGTTATTATAATAAAAATAGTTGGCTTTCACCACACTAGAGGCGCTGTCTATTAAAATAGCTTTAAAGGTTTTCCAGAGATGGCGCTATATCATCCATTTAAATTATTAAATAGGATTACTATATTTTCTGAATTGACATAAATAATATATATTTAATATATTCACAACAATTGAATGGTGGTGGCCGTTACTACGTGATAGTTTATTATAGAAAATAAATAAAACACAATTATTATGTAATATATCACAAATATATTATATATTATTTATAACAAAACCTTAGTAATAATAATTTTCCAGGATTTTGGCGTTGGTGACGCGGAAACCTATTTTTTTTTTGCGGAACATACTTTGGAAATCACTGGACTACACCATAAAAAATGACTCAAGCATACAAAACTGCACAACTTCTCGGTTTGGCCACTTTCAAAGCTTACAAGTCTTAAGAAACAAGAAACTTGTTGATAGTACGTAGACAAGTAGCAAGAGATACAAGTTTTCACAAAATGTATAAAAACCGTAAGAAAAAGGTTAGAAGAATACGGGTTACGTGCAAAACAACCTGCAAATGCTCTACGATTAACCAAGAAACATCGGCCTTCGCTTTTTCGCAAAAACCAAAACTAAAAAAATAAAGAATAAAGAAAAATTTTTTTTACTATTAAGTTAGATTTCAGGTGTCTAGATGGCTACCATATAATAGAAGATGACCTAGACAAAAATTTGCATATTGGAATATTGTGCTATGAGTCAGTTTTGAAGAGGGCTCGAAATTGTGTAAGATAGCATTAGCCTGAAAATTTGCATCAAGTTAGTGCTTATTGGAAGAGCAATGATTACAGACAAGTATATTAGAACATTCTTGGATTCAAGTGTGGTGCTTTTTGTTACACTTATGAACATTAATTTTATGCTAATGCATATTAATGCCCATCTTCACAATACCAACAAATACATACTTACAAAATTCAAATCAAAACCACAAATTAGCATGCAAACTGCCCTAACCTAACATAATTGCAATATTGTAAGAAAACAAGATAAAGCTCAAATTTCTGTTTTTGCAAACATAGAGATGTTAAGTGCAGCGTAAATGAGAAAAACACGTTATTGAAAGAATGCTAAGAAGAATAAAAACTGCAATTTGAACTCAAAAAAACAGCACAGTTTTTTTTTTATTTGTAATTTGTTGTTAGTTGTTAATGTAAAGTTTTATGTATTATTAGAAATTTTTATTTTTGTAATTAAATGAATTAAATAGTACAACTTGTTTAATTACATTAATATTGTTTTCAATATCTTAAAAATGAATCGCATTATTCAAAACATTAATCAACTATCTAAATTACGTTTAATGTTGTTAAAAATTGTCAATAAATAAAATTTTACGCCTATGAGTGTAGTGGTTGATTGTGTTAATAAATGAACTGAAAAATTTACAAATATATTATATACAAAAATTATAGTAAAGAATAGAAAAGATGTCAGCAAAAACGTGAATAAAAAAAATGTGAATACTAATCTTAAGAAAAGAACCCCACGGTATGGTAATAAAGATTTTCCCACTAGAACAATAAGTTTTCTAACATATACCAACATTATTGTGATTAATTGCATACAAGTTCTATATAAAAGTGTTAAAAAAAATGTAAAATATTTAAAGAAGTGGTAGTACAAACCACAACAAACAAAAAAGTCTTAATAAAAATGGGTTGTCATAGCAGCGGTTTTTGAGATATAGAAGATTATATATTTTTATATATTTTTATAAAAAACAGAGTTATAGAAGATGTTCAAAGTGTTCTTCTTCTATTTCCAAACAAGCACGACATCTTTGTCTAATGGACATTCGTACTCTTTTTAACATCCCCTCATTGGCTCAGATTTCTTGGCACTTTTCATTAATTTTTAACTGCAGTTCTTTGAGGCTATTTACAGCAGTAGCATACACTAATGATTTCAAATATCCCCAAAGAAAAAAATCAAGAGAGTTTAAATCAAGCGATCTTGCTGGCCCTAAAACTGGTCCGCCTCTTCCTACCCACCTATGTGGAAAAGTTTGGTCTAAACGCTCTCTAACAGCAATCGAAAAATGAGCTGAAGCACCATTATGCTGAAACCACATCTGTTGCTTGTAAACCAAAGGAATGTCATCCAAAAAATCATACATTGTGTTCTGCGGAAAGTTGAGGTACAGGTTACAGGTTACAGCATAGGGATTTTTGTCATCCCAACAATGTGCAATATGAAATTTAACAAACTCCATTTTGTGTAAACCCAGCTTCATCCGTAAAAAACAATTGGCAAGAAACTGCAGGTCTTCAGCATCCTTGCGTAGAAACCAGCGACAAAAAACCAAACGTGCCTAGTCGTCAGTAAAATTTAAGGCCTGTAATCATTATACATAGTATGGATAGAGCAGCTGCTCGTGGAGGGTTCTCCAAACAAGAGTAGCATCAATTATTACCTTGTCTGAATTCTCCGCACACTCGTCCTTGGATTGTGCTCTATCCGTGCTATAATTTCTTCTGCTCTAGGAGTAATAATAATAATAATAATAATAATAATAGTTTTTATTCCAGTTGATCCATAAGTTGAATATAAGAAAATTCAATACAAGATAATAAATTAAAATATACAAATAATCAATAAAATCAATAAAAGATTTTTTATAAAATTACTAAAAAAAAAAAAAATAAGTAAATACAAAAAAAACATATTAAGCACATCAAACACATTAAAACATCAATAAATTTGATTGCTGTTGAAAACAATAAATTGAATAAAATTTAAAATCAAAAAAAATATTTTTAAAACCTGTCACTCAGGTATTCATTTATGCTGTAGTATGATTTGCTTACCAAAAACTGTTTTATGCACTATTTAATTGTTATAGTTGACAATCTTTATAATTATTAGGTAGCTTATTGTAACATATTATAGCTAAGTAATTTGGATTTGATTTGTACAAGGTTAGGGTATGACAAAGTATTGCCAGATTGTTACCATTCTTTGTTTCGTACTCATGAGTTTTATTTAAGGTTGTAAAATCTCTAATATTTTGTTTTGCATGTACTAACAAAGTGTATATAAATATACACGGAAGTGTTAGTATATTTAAATCTTGGAATAAACTTTTGCAATGCGTTCTCATAGGTTTATTTAGCATGCAGCGTATTGCACTTTTTGTAGTTTAAATAATCTTTCAATATATCGAGCCATACCCCAAACCAAAATTCCATATGACAACACAACATGAATCTCTGTAAAATAATATTTCATAATATCTACATCCACAACCATCCTTAACTGTCTAATCATATAGCAAAAGGTTCTCATTTTATTACACACATTTTCAATGTGTACACTTCATTTACAATTTTCATCAATGTGCACACCCAAAAACTTTGTATCATTTTTCTTTTGAATGCTTTTTCAAAATATTAAATGGCTTCTATCATTTCTCTTAATATTTGAAAATTGAAAATTAATGTACACTGTTTTTTTGTTATTAATAACAAGTCCATTACTATTGTACCATATACAAATGTCCTCAATTGCTTTATTTGCCTGGATTACCGCTAATTAAGGATATCTGTTTGATATTAAAAGGAAGGTATCATCAGCAAATAGAAAAGTACCATCAATATTCAAATCATTTATAAATATAATTGAAAAAATTGGTCCTAAAACCGACGCTTGAAGTACACCTCTTTGCATCAACATAGTGTTAGATTTAGATTGATTTATCTGAACATAATGATACCTTCCTTCTATGTAGCTTTGAAACCAATTTAAAATTACTTTTCTTATTCCATATGACTTCAGTTTGCTAAAGTGTAATTTATGATTAACTTAATCAAATGCTTTTGGCATGTCAAGGAATATACCAAGACATGATTCCTTTTTATCCACTTGGGTGTACAATTTGTCTAAAAAATTTAAAATAGCAGTAGATGTTGATCTACCCTGGCGATACCCTTATTGATTATTATTAAATAGTTTACAAGCTGTAAAAAAACGTATAATACGTTGTCCAACAATGTATTCAATTATTTTAGAAAAAGTGCTACAGATGTACAAAGGTCTAAAATTTTCAATTTCATTTTTAGTGTTTTTGTTTATGTATATGAATAATTTTGCTAATTTTTAATTTAGCAAGAAAAACTCCTTCAGTTATTGATTTATTATAAACATTACATAGTGGTACAATAAAAGCATCTGGTCATTTTTTTTAAAGAATAGCACTTATTTCGTCTATTCCGCTAGAAGTGGTTGATTTTAATTTAGTTATTGCTTGTCTTATTTCATTAACACTGATCGGCTCAAAATAAAACGTTTTGTTGTTACACAGATTTGAAATGTAAATTTAAAATACTAACAATTCTATTTAAATCTGTTTCAATTTTACTTTGTATTTTCAGTTCCGTTATAAAATGTTGCTGTTTGTTTATGTTTTTATTAATAATATTCCAAGCTGCCTTAGTTATATTTATTGTATTTTGCAATAACTCTCTATTATGAAATTTTTTTGCTAGTGAAATTAGTTGGTTATAAATCTTTTTGTATCTTTTATAATATATTTTGTCTTCTACTGAGCCGTTCAGGGTTAATGAAAATAGCTCCTTTGTTTTTATAGAAGAAATATTTAAGCCTGTTGATATCCAGTTTTTACTATTTTTATCAGATATTGTGATTTCAATTTTAGGGAATAATACCACAAAATTGAAATATACTATATTATTTTAATTAAATTAAATTAAATATAGATTCCACGTTTTCATTGAAATATATATATAATAAAATTGAAATATACTATATTATTTTAATTAAATTAAATTAAATATAGATTCCACGTTTTCATTGGTATCTATTTCATTCCATGTTTCATTTACCATCATATTATTAAATCTATTAATATTATTAATTTTATTTAATTGCCTTATCACAATTTTGTTTGTTATTTTATCAGGAGTTGAAACAAATAATTTTTTACATTGCGCATTATGATCAGATAATCCATTTTCAACAGTTTTACTAACATAGTCAGCAATATTTTGTGATATACAAATATTGTCGATGCAATTTTTGAATCTAATAGGGGTAAATATTGTTGACATTATATTAAAAGTAAGCATTATATCTAAAAGTGACTTTGCATCATTATCATTATTTATAAAGTTTACATTAAAATCCCCACAAACAATAAGTCTCTTGTTAGATTTACTTAAATACTCTAACACAGCCTGTAAACTATCTAAGAACACGTTAAAATCGCTGCGTGGGCTGCGATAGACCACGAGCACACTCAGGCCCATTCCCTGAAATTTCTATAGCAGCACATTCAAATTGTTTTTCAATACAAAAGGTTGATACATTTATTTCTTTTGTTTTATATTTATGTCTAACTAAAATGAGAACCCCGCCACGTTTAAATACTTTTCTACAAAATATACTTGAAATATAAAAATCATCTACAATAATTGATGGTACCTGATATTCCTTTATCCAGTGTTCTGATAAACAAACCACATCACAATTCAATTCAGATACAAAAAAATTCTAACTCGCCAATTTTTTTAGACATACCGTATATATTTTGATGGCATATTATAAATTGTTTATAATAAGACTTATTTTCATCTTTTAATTGCTATTCCTCTCTATAGTCGATTTTTTTCCTAACATTTTTTACACATAATTTGTAACACGCACAATTTATGTCCCATACCATATATTATGTTGGGTACTTAACGTATTGTAAATTTTTACGTTTCTTTTTGTACAATTAATGCATTTTATATCTGATGAATTGCACTCTGCAGTTTCATGATAACCTTACATTCAGCAGCTTTATGACCATACGCGTTACACTTGAAGAAGCACCGCATTATAGAAAAAGTTTCAAACACCCTGAATTTTAACAAACCAACATATATATAGCCAGTTTTAATAATATTTCGAAATGTTATTGGATCACATTCAATAATAATATTGAAATGATTATTAATATATATATGTATATACTTTCGATTTTGCTACAAAGTCTATATGTACATTTTTTTGCTTTGTATCAATATCATTTTGATTTATTATTTGATTCAAAAGTTTGTTATCATTTTTTAAACCTAGTATTTTAATACGTGGTTTTAATTTCATGGGAATAATTATGTTATAAGAATCACCTAACGTTTTAGCAATGTCTTTTTTTAGTCTCTCTGCTCTTCATTATCACATTCCATTATTAAACTTCTTTTTCTATTACAGTTTTTAACATTTATATTATTAAATTGTTTTGAATTAATTATTTTTACAATATTCTTTCTTGTTATTATATTGTTTTGTTGATTCACAGGTTTTACAATTAGCACTTGTTTTTTAAGAACCTTACTATAAGATAGTCGCAGCACGTTTTTTTTAATAATTGGATTATTTCTTCTTTTTCACTAATAATTTGAATTAATGATTCTATTTTTCCTATAGTTGTAATTTTTGATCCTTTTTTAATCGTACAGCTTCCGTGAAAAACATCTCCACTCACTACACAAACTACTACATTAGGTGCTTTAGTTTTGCATCATTTGTAGACACGATCTTCTTTTGCGTCCTCACCTTCCGCCATCTTGAATTATTAGTAGAGTAGATCCGATATCTCTCAATCTTTGGTAAATTTTTCCAAACATACAATGTGAAAAAATCTGGCAATTTATATAAACTTCTACATAAAAACGTCGCGCTTTGGTTGCAATCCCATTAGCACGACCATACATGAAATGCATGTCGGCTAGTTCTGCATTTTAGTAATTAGCCATAGCAATGAAAACTTGTGCACTATTAACAACTGTCAAATACTGAATGATTATTTTACAAAACATCAGCTAACTATAATAAGAAAATGCACGTTTTTGCAAAATAAAAAATGAAGAGAAAAATAATAATAAAAATAAATAATGTTCCATATCTCCGAAACCGTTGATTTGACAATCCATGTTTATTAAAACTTTTTTGTTTGTTGTGGTTTGTACTACCACCCCATTAACTATTTTATATTCTGTTTTGAACACCCTGTATATATTTCTTAAATTAAATATACATTCGGCAAAACATGACTTAAATATAGAACACACAGTATGTCTTAATTCTAATATAATATTTTTAATTAATTTTTGTAATAATTTAATAGACATTAACAGTGCTACAAAGAGAAATCAAAGCTTTATTATAAAATTTATTGTTAAAAACGTGAATAATAGTGTATACAATCAAACTATCAAGAAAACAACCAAAATCAAGTAGACTACAAAGAAAGACCAGCAAAACCAGAAAATATATTTTACTACATAACAAATCATACTGTATAATTCTACTGAGAATATCTACAAGATACTGATACCACCAATAAAGGTATAGATATTAGCTATAGCCAAAATAATATTTTTTTATTGCGTCAAACTATAATACGTGCAAAGGCTAATTATAATTTTTCAAAATGTACAAACAGAACTTAACATTTTATGTAGTAGTGACGTCATACAAAAAGTTTCATCAACATACGCGTTTTTTAATAAAATAATGATTCGCTAATACTAATAAATTAAAACTGATAATCTGCGTCGATTTTAATGTTATATATTTAGGTATATCTAACGTGCATACTTACCTTATTGATATACTAAACTCATATTTTATAGGTTTAACTATTTATAAGCCAACAAGCTTGAAAACTTTATTATTGATACATACGTGTAATAATGTTAGTGAATATTTTATGCAGCGTTGTTGATAATGGTTTTTTAAATCACTCAAATAATCAAACTAAAACATGTTTAATTTATAAACAATACAATAAATATATACTACCAAAAGTTGAAAATATTAGGTAATATTTTAAATTTTAAGACTAGGCTTCATCTAGTACAATTAAATACTAAATGTCGGAATTATTAGCAGTTATGCAATTGGCAACTATTTCGTTAGTTTAGAACAATTTGGCTGCTGCAATAGTTGCAATGAATTTGAATAATTTATTAATTTATTTCATGTTAGAATGTAATAATATAAATAACAAATATGATATTTTTTTAAATTTTACTAGTTTAAAGCAGATCTACTGTTGATGTGATGAAAAGTCAATTTTTAAAGCGTTTCATCTTGTACATTGTATGTAAAATATTGTCGTCATTATTTTCAATTAGACAATACACAATCAATTGTAAACATACTTAAAGTCGTTTCCCGTGGTTTTGTTCATGAGTCACTTTTGTTTATAATATACGTAAATGATTTAAAACAAAATTCTGTTAGGTGAGTTGGGTATAATTGATAGTCTAGTATGCTGTTTTGTGGTAGTAGTTTATATTTATGTAACAACCTGTTTCAACAACTAAATTGTTATGTTCTGGCTCTGTAAGGTTAATATAAAGAAAATATAAACATAAGATATACAATTGTTATATGGTACATATTATAAGTTACAAGTTAAAATATAAATATAATGAAAAACAGTATGACTTACATTACTATATTTATTTATAGACACTTGTGCGTTTTAAGTTGCAGGGAAATTCGTTATCTGCTGATTTTGTATTTATAATTTTAAACAAAACCGTTTCATTGTCAATATTTTTTAACATGCATGGTATAAAAGTAATATGGTTAAGTAAATTAATATTAAAAAAAATGCTAATAGATTTGTGCATACCAGTGTTGCCGCTGCTATAGATATTGAAGCTCACAAATGTGTTAAATCATCATACACTAATTATCGACTATCTGCCATCTACAATCCACAGGAAAAATTCCCGAAACTTGATAGATATCGGATATTCAATAGCTAGTATGTGAAGAAGACATATACATCTATAAGAGCCGTAATTGGTTTCAACCTTTACAAAGCCATCATTAGACAGTGATACAAACAAGTGTAAATATAAAGCATACATAAAGTAATCATAATAATCATATTCATATTTATTTCTTGTTATACCTACTAGGTTTACTATCGTTACAATTAAAAATATTAATTAAACTAAATATACTACAAAGGTAATAAAATGCAAGTAAATATGTAAAACATATAAAAAATATACATAACTGTGCTACGTTTTTCTGTAAAATTTCTCACATTAGTGCAATATTAACCACAATAGTTTAAAGATATGTATATTTGTAGATATTATAAGTAAATATAGAGAAAAGTATATAATGTTTGTGTTTTTACTTTATTGAGACACAGTTTCAGAAAAATTAATCCTTCCGCAAAAAGGAATTCGTTTTACTTCTGACAAAAAAGAACTACGTTTTAGTTTAATATAAATATAAAAGTAGTATTGAAAATAAAAAAAAAAACAATGGGCAATTTGGCGTGACAAAGAAAAAGTCACAGCAGAATTCAACTCTGTATGCGCTAACAACTTGCATCAAAACTTATGCTCGTTTGCACCGTTCTGTCGCTTATCTTACCCTTTTGTAGGTTACACTTAAGTTTAAGGTTTACCTTATCTTAAATTGGTTTGCACGTGCAACAATGTGGTTTAGGAAAAAAAACTGCTGTTTTCGATTAGATAGTATATGTGCTTATTTATAGTTTCTATTATTATCGGCATTATCGCTATATTCATTATATGCTAGTCATAATCATGTGTAGAGTGTGTCTGCCTTTTCATAAATTTTACAAGGAATGCCATTTTACTTTTCATAATAGGTTATGTTTATGTGCACCTTAAGTCATTTAACGAGTTTAACTTGAGTAATACTTAAATATTACTGTGTGTGCCGTGCAAACCGTTTAAAACTTTAAGGTCCACTTAAATGGAACTCATTAGAAAAGCCGAGATAAATGAAAACGGTGCAAACAAGCATTAGAGATAGTTGGATATTATCAATAAAAAAACAATAATTGGATTTCCAAATTCTTTTGATTCTGATGAAGTATTATACAATGTCAGTTTAGAAAATGAAATAAGTGTACCATCGGAAAACTTGCCTATTTTACAGGTTAGTACACAAAGCTTATATTATTATATAGAATGTTAATATTCATCATATATTAATAAATTTGTGTCGTATATTTTATAATATATTAAAAAAAAATGATGTAGGTAAAAGACGAAGAAAATACTACGGAAAATGCAGAACTTTTTAAAGGCTGGAGAAATTTCAAGGCTTTTTATTTTAAGGAAAAGTAAAACATGTAACAACACAAACAACTAGAATGCACGCAGAAAGCTTTTAGCAAACATATTACTCTAAAATATCTAAAGGATACAGTAAACTTGCACAACTAAAAATTGAACAAATCGGTATAAAAATTGAAACATTAAGACAAAAGAGCATTTTATATTTTTTCTCCTAATTTATCAAGTATGTTTGTTTTTTGTTTTTTACGGATAGCATTTTTGAGAGTATTGGATAATGTTACAGCGGCTTTTCACTTGTGTGGTTATGGTATGTGAGTTTACAATATTAATATGTTGTTATAATTGTTTGCTAAGGTAAGTGATAAATCATTTAGTTGTGATCTAAGTGTTCATAGATCATTTTTTTAATAGAAGCTATTAAAAATTTATTTATTAAAGCTAATTGTCTAATGATGTTTCATGGTTTTGGATATCGGGAAAGAGCAGGATGGTGATGGCTCTGTGTATGAGAGAGTGAAAAGAAGAATACTTATGTGCGTTACAGTGGTTGGAGTCATAGGGTATTATGATTCCGGGGTTAGTAGGTTTGCGATAGATGTTGAATTCAAGATGGTTGTTGATAGATCACAATTGCACAAGAATTAAATTGGTGTATGCATATTGATTTATTATAAAAAAATAGTTTCTTATTGTTACATAGTTAAACAACTTTAAAAAAGTTTTTTTTTTCATATTAAGAAGCATTAAAAAAGAACCATCTTCAAGGAGTTGACGTATAAATTTATTGGAAATAGTTAGTGTATGTAGTATATTAATTAATTAAACTTTCATAAAACTGTAATAATATATACAAAAAAAAGTTACATCTTTGCGCAATCTTATGTAATAATCAACCCTTCTGAGCTTACTAGAAACGCAGTTCATTTAAAATGTCTGGAGGATGCGGTAAACGACCCAATATTCTATTTAATAATAAATTAAAAATTTAACTTTATCATAGTAGTTAATTGGTAAAATATTTAACAATTCGTAAGTTAAATTCTTTTTGTTAATATAACGGAAAATAATTGAAGAAATTTTATAATCAAATTGGCTTTTATAAAACATAATAGGTAAAGCTTAATGTATGTAACAAAGTATCTTCATAGTACAAACATTTAATATAGAAATATGTTATATGCAAATAATTTATTAATAAGCAGTATTTTACATTTAAACCATTTTTGTTTACATATTTAAGTTTTCTTGAATATGTAATACGTTATTTATCTTAGAATAACTTTATAGCCTCGGAATTTGTAGGATACAAATATTTGTAAGTAAAGCGACCCTGGCAATAATTCTCATTCAATTACAAACATACAATCCCGCAATTACTACACGAACATGTTTAAGCAAAGTATTATCTTAACAGACCTTTATTAACATTGACATTATTAGCCAAAGACAATAGCAGTTATATGGCTTCTGTAAATATTAACATTTGTAGTAATTTTGTAAAGATGAGTATTATAATGCAATTTAAGCTTCAATATAATTACTATATTTGCACAACGAGTAGAAATAATTCTATAATGTTGCACTAATTTTATGCAAATATGCAATTAAGCAATACTTTTTAAATCAACATTAAAGAACATAATGAAAATAAAGTAAAGATTATACAATATTATCACAAAGGACTAAAATTACTCAACTATTTGGAAAGAAGGTTTCCTACGAGAACAACATGTAACAAGAATATTGTGTTGTGTAATGTTCTCATATTGCTTCCTGTTTCCTGCCAAAATCACCGCCTCTATCGCGCGGCATCCTTTACGGCTATTCTGAATCCTGGAAAATACCAATAGGAATCAGTCAACTATGCGTTAGTAGTATTAACTCCTACTGGACATTGGCAGAAAATAGTAAGAATTCCATATGTTAGGAACTATAATATTTGAGTAGTTGAAGTGTAAAATAAACTAAAATATAGTATAAAGTCAGAATTGAATTGTAATTCTTTATTTTTGTATTTAAAAATTCAACTAAGTTTAATAAATGTAAAATTGTTAAATAATAATAGTATTCCAAATTAAACATCAACGGTTGACAAACTAATTTTAGTACTAGGTATGCTGGGTTTAAATTCCGGGTAAGATATTGACGTGAATGCTGTTTTATAAGATCCTAGTGGTTATTAAACATTTCACATAGTAACTGGTTAATACATAACAAACACTCAATTAACGCGGCAGTTTTTATTCTTAGAGATGTTTGTTTTTCTATTCCTTACTCTGATGTGTTTATTATGCACATATTAATAGTTTATTCTTTCAAATTATTTGGTTATTTATCTGCTAAACCTATTATACTCATTAATTAATCACATTATTTATAATTGAATATAGCTAATTTCAATTGTATTTTAACATAGAATTGAGTCGACTTACTCTAGTCAAATTAAGCTTTAATCTCTATTTTTTTAATTTAAATCAAATAAAAATTTCAATTGTATATTCCAATTATCATCTCAAACATTCAGTTACTAACAAAATGTTTGAGCCTACATTCACAACAATCATATTTCTTAAACTACATCTTCCCGAAAAGATATCTTTTTCAATTAAGTACCACAAAGTAATCAGTAATAAATACAATTTCACTTAATATTTTTAAAATAATCCGGTTGTTGCTTAATGATACACGTCCTCTATGCCTTACTGCCGATATAACAGTAATAATACAAAAAAATAATACAAGTGTACATACTATTTAATATTTTTTATAGATCATAGTTCTCTGTTACATATATATTCAAAAAACTGTTTTTTTGAGTTAAATAATTTTTTTTATATCCTTAAGATGATTAGGTAAGTGATTGTAACATTTCATTGCTGCGCACCATGTTCCATTTTCAGTTGCATATAGACGATAGATTGGATAATTTTATGAATAGTTTCTCATATTCTAGTGATGACAAATTTGGTTAAAATTAACAACTCGTACACATACAGCACAGATATACTGTCAATATATTATGTGCAATTATCAGATCTCTACAACAATTATTGTTTTTTAAAAGCACACATTGATTATAAAATACCTGTTTGTGTTTTAAAATGATCATTAATGTGCAAAATGCTAACGTAGAAAATAAGGCCATATCTGAAATAAAATTTAAAAACGGCGTTGTAGATCATTTTTAATGTTTTTGGTTAAACTATTAATTTTACATAATTCCAGTGTGATAATCTAGATAATTTCTTAGTTATCTATTTTGCATACTGCGTCAGTTATATAAATGATAAATAACATTTATCCTTAAATCTTTTTTATGGAATCCCAGTTGTTATATCTTACAATTCTGATCTTTTAATACAACTGTAATCCTACATATATAACCCCATACATGTATAATTTGTCCAACAGTGTTTGATAGTTTACACTGTCAAAACATTACGACAAATTTATGGTAATGGTAAATAGGTAAATTTGTATTTAGAAGAGTTTAAAATTTGGTTAATGTATTCAAATGCAAATATCTCGCAATTTATGCAATATTTGAAAAGTAATGTAAGTTGGCGTAACATTACCTTTGCACAAGATTTTAGAATGTTGTGCTAATTTCATCATAGCTTATGTTAATTTTGTTTTTAAGTCTTATGATAATATTGTATTATTATATTAAATGCTTTCAGTACTAAGAATGAGATATAATGTGTTACTTTTAAATTGAGTTTCGGTACTAGTATTTATATTTAGCATAGTCAATATCAATTTTTGTATTAAATCAATAAAAAGCACATATATGTCATTAGCGATACCGTCTGGTGTAAATAATGGTGTATTGTCTCCTTCAGTATATTTGAAAATAATATTTTAAGACTGATCTGATAATATTATTTTAAGAAAACATTTAAACATATAGCATCACTGTAATCATAAAAATATTCCACTTTATGTATATGTCATGCATCTCTTGAAATATCTGTTTAATGTAACGTCAATAAAAAAATTTGTTGTAGAGGCCCAAAAATAGGCTTTAGCAGCCCGCCGCTTTTAGCAGCACGAACGAGCAAAGCGAGTGAGGGTTGCTAAAGCGAAAAAAATATTTTATGTTTCATCTCCAAGTTTAGTTGCAATCTCTTAACATTTGTTATTTTTATATCAGTTTCAGAGACAAGAATAAGTAGTTTGCAATTTAAACATAGAATTGTTATAAAAATTTCATTAAAAAAAAAGTAGTCTAAAAAACATCTATGAGAGAATAATAGCAGTGTGTAGAAAAAAGTCTGTATTATTTTCTAGTTAATATTGGTGCAAGCAGTTTAAATGAGGCAGAAAATCTATTTATGATGTAGTATGATTGTAGTATCGCACAATAAATTCCCAAGCTGGTCAGTCCCAGACAAAAACTGTTTAGACAACTCATTTGCGAGAAAAGTTTGACAGTTTATTCCTACAGTAAAGACTTCTATATAATTGTAACTGAAGATAAGACCTGAGTACATCACCAAAATCCAATAGGTTCTCTATTGCTCAAATAAGCAAAAAAGCTTTTTAGCGCAAAAAGTGATAACCATTGTTTTTTAAGACGCTGAGGAAATTTTGGTAATTAAATTGATGCAAAAAAAAGTCTACAATAAAGGGAAATGTCTACAAAGATACAATTAAAAACTTAAAAGCGACTATACAGTTTTGCTCAAAAACTCTGATTTTGCACGACTACTTCAGGATGTATAAAGCACAACTTGTTTTAAGAAGTAGTCAATGAATGCTGCATACTGTCTACCTTACAGTATTGACATTGCTCTTAGAGACTACTATTTTTTCACAAACCCAAAGACACTTGTAAAGTTGTCGCTTTTTATGGAATATTAACTTGAAAAACGCTGTAAAGTCGTATGAAAAATTACAAAAAAAATGTATTGCATAGCGTTACTAAAAATACGTTTTAATAAGTTTGTTGAATTTCTTGCTTTGTTAATTAAGTAGATAACATAAAAAAATCTATTCTAACTCAATAATGATAAAATTTCCTAAAATAAAAAAAAAAAACAAAGTCAGTTTATCTAACAGAGAATCTAAACATGTAAAAGATGTATTATTATCTGATTTTGGTGATTTATATACAACTACACATCAATAATTTCTTTTTGCATGTGACATTCTATTGCCGTCGTTTTAAAGCAATATACACTATTAAATTGTAAGAAAATATGCTCAATTTTTTATGCATATGCTAGATAGTGATGTTATTAAGCAAAAAAAGTTAAACAAAAACTCAAAAAGTTAAGTAACTATAAGGTAGAAAATTGGAAGAGATGCTGTTACGTCAAGACAACAACGCAAATTTCAGTAGTCCTGTGGTCGAACGAGCAACGCGGTTTTGATGTTGAAACATTTTTAAAAACGGAAAAAGTATTGTAGCAACGCAGAGAGTTTATTACAGGTAGTTTGGTTTAGCTTTTCACCAGCGGAGTTCTGCACTTTGTAATAAAACAGTTGGACGACCCAAAAGAGTAAAAACACCCAAAAACATCGCGTCAGTTAAAGCGAACAGTTTTCAACGAGTTCTGCGCAAAATAATGCCGGTGCCTTTGAAATTTTTCCCAAAACCATACGGAAAATTCGGGAAATTCGGGAAATTCACTTAAGACTACTTCACAGCCCTAAAATGACAAGACAGTAACAGTAAATTCAGCTCGCTTATGTAAAATGCCGGAAACTTTGTAACGGACTAAAATGAAAGAACATAATCCCAAAACCTTCTGGTTTCAGCAAGATCGAGCTATATACTAGCCATAGTTCAAAATTTGACTCTAAGCAATTTTTTTCTGCAAGGATACTTCAAAGGTAAGGTTTACAAAAATCAACCTTCAACCCTGGAAGCTTTGAAAAATGCAATTAAAGACACAATGGCCAAAATCCCTAAAGATATGCTGGCTAGAATGGCCAAAAACTTTGTGGAACGCCTCAAACTGTATGCAGCACACCAAATCCACAACTTGGACAAACTAATTTTTAAAACATAAAAAACGTAAAAAAATATTTTCTAAAAGTACATACTACTTTTAGAATTTTTTTTTATTTTTTACTGTTTAGACATTGTTAGAATTTTATTGATAGTTATAACTTTTCAAAATCATGAAATAAGATGAATTTACATTTATGAATTTTTTCAAATAAACAAAAATTGTTTTCATAGTTTTTCAAATAATATTACCTATAACAAAATTAAGTATAAATTTGATAAAAAAACGCTTGAGTTTAATTAGTCAATAATTTGATGTTGTTTTTTGTTTTCTGATTTTTCTTTTGATTATGTTATTACGTATATTTTAATACCGATATAGATGTAGCTATATTAGCTAAGTAAATTTATCTTATTGTTAATTAAAAAAATACGCTTGCCATTAATAAAATCCAAACTAGTTATTTTTGCATTATTATATCTGCTTTTAGAAACCCATACTGTGGCAAAGCAATATCTGCAGGGTGGATGATCGGGGAAACACAAGTCCTTCAGCTCCAGAATAAAAACACCGATGCAAATAATATTTTATTCCATACATCAAATCAATCCAGGTAAGTTAACATTAATTAATAATATAAATCATAAATCTGTAAATAAAATAATAAGCAATAAGCCAAGCAAGCATGCAGGCCATGCGGCATACAGGTTAGAAAGCAAAGCAATGCATATTCATTAATATAGATGTTAAACATATACATTACATTGCATTAATTACATAAATATTAATTACTAACCTGTGCGGGTCTAAATCCACCCTTGAGTAAAGAGTATTTTAAAGTACCTGTAGGCTTCAGAATTATAAAGTTATATAACTAATTCTTGCTTTTAGATGTTGCCAGTAGCAGGAGATGAAGCAGAAAGACCAAGCCAGCAGGAAAAGGATCCAGGGAAAGAGCAGGAGGAAAACCAGGTATTGCCACCTATAATAATAGTTGACAATACCTGAAACAGATGTCACCACTAATTTGTATTTTATGTTCTATTTATTAAAATAAAGTATTTTAATAAATATAGTTGTTTCATTACAATACAAAACTACCTAAAAAAATGAACACAAGACGCTGCAAAGATTACCGTACAATCAACTTATTAAATCATGTACAAAAACTACTCCAGAAAATCATTAATGCAAAAATCAAAAAAGAAAGAAAAACTTAATAACAGAGACAAAATAGTACAAGAGATGCCATATTCTGTATGCAGGTACGTGCAAAAATATCAAACCGTTTTTTTTTAAATATTATATTTAAAATTATAGTATGTTTGCCAAAAAGTATTGAAGAAAATTATCGACTTAACCATTCAGTATTATGTACATTAAAATTTTCTAACAAAATTTGTTTAGTTTTTCTACGATTACTTTGAAAAAACTTATCAAAACTTTCAGAAAATTTATTTAAAAAGTTTGAAGTTGTCTTATTTGGATAACGGTATACGCCTATTACAAAAATAGTTTTATCGAAAAGACATAGTTTATAAAATATGCAGTTATTACCAATGCCCTTGATTTTGTACGTTGTCAGTCTAGAATATGTTTGTTGTTTGTGGATGTGGATGATGATGTTTGTATGCAACAGATGAATGTTTGAAATAATAATCGAAATCTACTAAGTAAAAACAATCTGGATCTTAATTGTTTTTTGGTTTTATTCAACAAAAAAATATAAAAATTTCTTTGTTTAAGACGTCGATGAACAGAATTTATTTTTTTTAAACCACAAACATTAGAAAAATAGACTTTTAAACCACAAACTAAATTAACGATTAGTTGTTTAAGTTGGTTTGTGGAACACACTAGGCTTTGTTTGGGCAATTTAATTGTATTATAAATCATGTTTGACCCTGTGGTCCGTTTGTCTCGTAGATTAATGCTCTTTGCTCCACAATCCATGGTAGAGTGAATTTTGTAGTCATTTAAGTTTATCTACCTAATAAAACTCTTGCGTTAGTAGTCTTTTTGATAACTTGTTTCAAATCTACGGCTTTTGATCGCATGTCCAAATAATCTAAAACAAGTCATCTTAATATAACTTTGCATTTTATACCTACCGCCAGGTTAGAATTAGTAGTTATCGTTAGTAATTAGGTTAGAACATAACTTTTATAAAAAAACAAATAATTATGGTCCCGAAGCAGGAAGGTCACCAGTCCTCTAAAGCTAGATGTAGCTTCCTTGCGTTTAGAATTGGTACAAATAAGGTATTTTGAACCCAAATTACAAAACTTCAGATACGCAAAAACAATACTAGAAACCCGGTTTTAAATGCCAAAATTTTGGTTTCAAATGCTAGTGCTAAATTGCATTACATTTTACTCTGTTGTTACAGAAGGTCAAAATATTCTACTAATCATGCGAGCAGTCCGGGGTTCGATCCCGGAAATATGACTGAAATGATAACTTGCTCTTTATCCACCAGCGTGGTTCGGAAGTCACGTATTAAGCTGTTGGTCCCATCAAACCACTTTAAACAAGTCGTAGACTTACTGTGACGATGTAAAATAGCCGTAAAAGGCATAAAGCATAAAGCATAAAGCATCATAAAATAAACTGTCTTACTATCATAAAATATTACTGATCATTGACCTGACAAAATACTGATATAAATAGTCAAAACAATAACCAAATTGTTATAAATACCACTAAACTGTCATAAATTTCACTATACTGTCCAAAAAAGTAACTAAACTGTCAAAATAATGAATTAAACATAAAATAAACTGTCATAATATCATTGAATTGTTATGTCAGTCAAAAAAATAATCAAATTTAACTTAATTGTCTTTAATAAAAAACTACTAACAAATTGTATTTAAAGTCTTGGTCGCTAAACAAAAATATGATTTAAGTTTTTGACAGATTATTTAATAAAAATACTAAAAAACATTGGTCTGAACAGCAAAAATACGCGTATGGTTTACGATGGTATCGTTGGTAATCTCTACAAAAATCAAAAAACATCTTTAAGGGTCAAGATATTTAAATACAAAAAAAGGTACGATAACAATGTTTTTTGTTTTAATTACTCTTCATTATTGATTTGAAAGCAATATTACAAGAGGTGCTACAGGATGTAATAGAAACATTAATATCATTGTTAAATGATTATTTTAATTATATATTATTATAACATTAGATACGTAGATGTCACTCTTCTTTGGACTGGTGATTTAGGAAATCTATAAAACATACTGATTAGTATTGTCACCACTAGTGACCCATATTGATATATAGGACAAAAAAAACATAAAATAAAACGTTATTAACTGTACCACCTAAAATTACTACTTAGTTAACGCTTAATAATGAAGTAATTAAACGCGTTTTACACTACAAACATTTCAAATAAATTGTAGTAACACAGCTGGGAGATCAACATTTGAATTATACATGCCAAAAGTACTTTTGTGTAAATAATTGCTGCAAATAGTAAAACACTATACCTTCTTTACACTTTACGCAAACCTTGCATGAAATACTGAAAACGTTTATAATGTGGTCATCAAAATAAAAAATTGTCTCAAAACCTTAGCTGGGCAACAATCTTTTCAACAATTAATCTCGGCAAAGTTTTCAACCAAATACCACTTGCAGAAAAAGACCGTTTTAACAAAACGTTTTAGAAATTTATCAACAAAATGCCAAAAAAATTGTCATATACAAAGTCTATACTCTATAGTTAATCCGCCAAACGTTCAAACCTGATTTTCAAGTTATAAATAAATTTTTATTTGTATTCGACAAAAGTGAAAAACAAAGAAATGCGTCTCGTTGACTACAATTTTACATAAAATGCGTGCTATTGTTTTTGTTTTTTTGTCTGTGTGTTTCAAACTTTGATATTACTCTAAGTGAATTAATTAATTGAAGTTGTAGTGCGTTTTAAATGTTTTTTTGCGTACTTTTAATCAGAATTATGATAAATATTTACACTGCAGCTAAATATAGAGATATTGTGTTTATTTGGGGGTACTGTAATGGCAATACGCGCACTGCAGTAGCTGGATAGATTCTTGAAAAGATGCCTGACAAACCAGTGTTTTTCAATCTGCAAAGCAACTAAACTCTTGATTTGATAGCTAACAGTCGTCATCTATATAATCTGCAAGAAGTTCAGTATTTGTTACCTGATGACCTGCCGTAAAAGAAAACTTTTCAAATAGTTCTTGCTGCAAACAACAATTAATGACAGTAATTTAGATCAACAAAGCATAACGTTCACATTTGGAAGCACAATAATCCTTATTCCGTACAAGATATATTATCAATATAAATACTTGTGCAACAATTTACTCATTCTCAGTTCTCTTTTTTTTTGTTTCCTTGCTTAAATGATTTTTTTTACCTTTAAATTATAGTGTAAACAGATGGTTTTAATTAAATAAAAGTTTAGTTCACTACACTCTACCAGTTCATTTTCTTCTTTCATTCTTCAAACAAAATATAGGACATATTGCCATCTTAACAAATATTTAAAATATTTACTCGTAGTACAAGGCTTGCTAAGAATTCCAACAAATATTTATTGACGGATCAGAGATGTAGTACCAAAATTAAAAAAAAAAAAATTACCGTATTATCAACACAGAATAAACTTTTAAATTCAATATTTCTTAAGAATTACAGTCCACAAATATTCAAGATCAATGTTTACAGGCTGCTTAAATCAAGTCTTCAATGTGTTTGTGTGTGGTTTCACTCGTTAAAATTTAAATGTTGTTGTGACATATTAAGTAATTTATAAATATCACTTTTTGAATTAAAAAAAAAAACACAAACAATTACAAAAATATTGCCGTTAAAAAAAACTAAGATCAATCAAAATTAATTTTAAACACATGAAAGTTGCAACATCTTCTAACTAGAATGCTCTTATTGCTTCTAGAAAATACCGAAGATATTTTAATTTTATAGTACCAGATTTAACAACGTTTGTGGGCAATTCCAAGTGGTAATATGTCTTTTAAACTTACAAATAAAGTAAGACTTTGTATTCCAACAAACACACAAAGATTAGTATACATATTAGTATTTTACTTCAAATGTGATTATACGTTTATTACTACATTAAATATGTAACAAGTTTATATACACTGTTTTATTTAAATAAACTACTATTACCTTAAATATTTACTATTTCTCTCCAATTAAATTAATTAATAATAATAAAATACTCTCAAATAACTTAATAACAACATTGTGATTAAATGAATTCAAATTCAGCCTATAAAGGGAATTAAATTTTATGTAAACTGTCCGTTCATAACAAGTGCGTCAGATGCAGTACGACAAGGGTTATGTATACCCAACACACATATCTTAATCCATTTGTCTTTATACAAGCGGATAAAGATTGTATTTTGTCTTTTAATGTTTTACATTAACGTTTATTTTGCTTACGCTTACATATACAATCTAAGCTCTTCATTGTTTATAGATATACATAAACATTGAATTTGATCAAAGATTGTAATGTACATTTAATACTTTATACGTACAAATATCAGTGCTTTAAAATACTTTTTCTCTTTCTCTTTCACTTACACTTTTTGATAACAAAAAAGTGATAACCTCGTCTACAGTGACACCTCAACTCTTTTGCTATACATCATATTTTGTCTAGGACAAGCTTATAATCAATAAATCTTTTAAATATTTTTATTTGGTTCAACTTCCGAATATCATATTTATAAATTACAATTTTCTTTACTAATAAACTATTACAACAAAAAGAAAAAAAGTAATTTTGTATTCTAATTAGTAAATATTATTAATACAAACATGTCTAAACATTTTGAACAAATTCAAGTTGTCAATTATAGGTCTTGCATAAATAACATCTTTTAGTGATAAACGTAGAATTTTGAAAAAAAAATTAAAATGCATCGAAGGTTATAAATATTTACGATTAATTCTATTTACATTTATATAGATTTTTTTAGTTTACTTTTTGTTAAAACTGTAGATAACATGTTATAATTTAAACAACAACAACAAATTAAAAAGTTTATTAATGGATATAGCACATCAAAAAATGAATGCCAACATGTAACGGCATGTTTTAATTAAATTATACAAAAGTTTACAAAAACCAAAAAAAAAAAATTATGTATATGTTACTGAAGTTTTACACTGCTATATATTTTGTCATCTGCAGGAGGTTGATTCAGCGTGTTATTTTTTTCGTTTCCTTTCAACCCTAATTCATTAACTTCCACGAAACGAAATTATTACACGTCTGAATGTGAAAAGGGATCAGATCCTTTAAAGATTATTTCTTTAATCATTGCATTAAAAAACACTATCTACTTTAATTAAAGTTAATGAAACTTTACTAGTTTTACGCTCGCAATTAACATTTTTTAAGTCAATTTATCATAATTATAAAGATCTTGGTATTAATATTTAATTTAGTAAATAAAAATTAAAAACAATTAATATAAACACAATAGAGCAACAATTACTTTGCACCACTAATAATAATTATAAATATTTTTTCTTATAGAATAAAATCTTATTTGATAGTAATTTCAACATCAATTTAAGAAATAAAAAATAAAACGTACTTTATTTTGATTAATATATAAATTAAATCTGAAAGCCGTCAGAAGAAAATCTAGGTATGTAAATAATGTGAGACATAATTAGCATCTTCTCTTGCAAAATCCATTAAATTGTGTTCATTTCCGAAATGAATTCTCTTACAATGAGACGTGTTAATGAAACAGAATTTAACCTGCTTCTTACCTCTGATAAATATGCAAGAGTGTACGAGAGAGATTTTCCTCTGTGTATATCAGACTCAGAATTAAATAAGAATATTTTAATTGCTTATCCCCGCAGGTCCGCTTTATATGGGAACAGTATATTTTATTCCAACATACAACTGTTCTCGACAGTACAATAACTCCATCCTTGAATAAATGGAATCAGGACAGGCTGGAGATAAAAGCCCTATTTATTTCTTGTGATTTTACAAGGGAACCTATGGAATAGAAGAGATAGAGGAAAGAAACATCAGAAGTTGCGAAGAGCATCTGAAAAAATATATTATGTCGGAGATACAACTAATGTAATCGACTAGATTTTATTGTGTGTTAATTTGTTGCTTGTTTGTGGGGGAGAATGACCAACTTCTAACGGCGAAGGAGAGATTATAACAGATTTTCATTATTGGACAATCTTCTAATTTTATTTTTCTTGATATATAATATTATACGGGTTGTTCAAAGAATAATAATAAGAACATTTTATTAAATGTTTTGTTACGGTCGTTTCTTTAATTAGGGCTAACATACAGTTTATGTGGGTCATATACCTTACTTTTGAAAATGATTTTTTTAATAATTTTTATAACAAGTAAAAATAAAATACTCATTTGCATCATTTTCTTTTTTATACAGGGTACGCATTTGCAATATTGCTGGCAGCAGTTTGTGCCTCATTGTAAAAGTAACATGTTTCCTACTGGACCGACGACTTATAATGCCTTTTAAAACAACATTAACTGTTAAAATAATTACTCTAGAAAATAAGTACGTACCTATGTTGCAAATTCAAACTATAGATAAGTATTACATAACTTTTCAGATGTACGGCAAACTTAGTGAAGTAAAATGGAAAAAAAAATCACAAAAAATCAAATTTATTTATTCAAATAGAAGTAGTTTGTTAAAGTAAACAGTGCATTGGTAAATGTTAAGAAAAGTACATAAATTTAGTTCTTCCACGTCGTACACTTAGACCTTTGCCCTAGTTATAATTAAATTTACTGCAAATTCTTTAAAATATAACATACTCGTATTGATAATAATTTGTAGGCAAAACATTAAACGCACGTTTTATTCTTTGTAGAATATATTATTTTTTCAATAAGATGAGCCAACAATTTTATAATTTTATTACATTAATAGTACGTTGAATTACGTTGCAACTTGTTTTAATTTAAATTATAGTCTTAGATAGTTAGCTACTGTAAAGCGCTAAATTTAGTATTTATAAACACACCAGCAAATTTAAAGAAACGCATACAAAATTTATTTATTTTCAATAATTTATTACTTACTGACAGAGTCAAAGTTGCTACTACTAATTGTAATTTTTTATTACCTTTTACAAAACTTGCAACTTGTAATTATAAGTTAACATCTCTTTAAGTTGTCTTGTGTTATTTTAAGTGTTTTTCTCTAGATAATTTTTTTAATTTTTTTTATAAAAATTTGTTTAAATTTGTTTTGATTTTTTTAGCACAAACTAGTATTGTTTACAATATAGCAATAAGCAATCAAAATAATTGAACTTATAGGAAAATTTTCCAAGTGTTTGGTAAATCAAAATTGACAATATCATAGTGTTGCACTTTTAAGGCAGACTGCATTGTATGTGAGAAAACAAAGTAAGAGTAACAAACTCTTAACCACTGCCATATATGATCAATCTACAGCATTGCAAACAATTCAAAACTGATGTCCTACAAAAAGTTTATGAAACTATCAAAAATAAAAGTTTGTCAAAAAGTAATTAAAAAATTTAGATTTAAAACCGTATGTGCAAATAAAAACTCCAAAACTTTAGAAAAGACATCAAGTATTGCAACTAAGCTTAGCTACAGATTACCAAAATTGGTTTTATAATCAATATGGCCAAGTTTTGTTAACGTAAGAGAGTCCTTCCTATGTAAATTTGACGCATAAGAAAAAATGCCTTAAAAACTAAGAAAACCAAACAAACAGTTCAATTTTCTTTTTTTGTCTCTTTTAGTAAAAGCTCACTTATAGAGTAATGTGGCATATGTTTATGTGCACGTACAGAATTAACGTAGATGGAAAACGCCGCTTTAAAGGCGAATAGGCACATTAGAGATATTTTGCCAAATTTTTTGCACCACTATCTACACTTGCTAGCAAAATTAACGCACCACTAAATTATTTCAAATTATTTTTGGAAATTCATATAAAATGAAAATATTTAGTACACACATTCTAAGTTTATACAGTTGTTTTTTTTTTATCAAAGTCTGTTTATCTCATCTTTATTTTGTTAGAATTCAGATAAAAGTTGAATTAACATACCTCTAGGTTTTGTTGCTAAAATTTATCATTTGCACTGTAAATTTACATTTGTGAGGTACAGTGAAGTAAAGTGTTTATTATGGAACGCCAATCTAGAAATTTGACCGCCAAAGAGTGAGACCAAGAATCCCAGCGCAAGGACCAGCTTTGACCCCAGAGCATCGTAGAGCAAGGTTAAATTTTGCTAGAGTACACATCAATTGGGCTGATGAAGATTGGAAAAGAGTTCTTTGGTCAGATGAAAGCAGATTTTGTCTTTACAACTCAGATAGACAAATAAGAGTTTATCGAAAGCCAAATAAAAGATATGCCCAAAGTAACTTCTAAAACACTAGATTATTTGGTGGAGGATCAGTTATGTTTTGGGGAGGACTCTCTTTAACTGCTCGTACTGACTTGGTGGTTATTAATAATGGTAGTTTAACAGCAGACAGGTACATAAGAGAGATGCTGCAAATTGAGAATGTTTGGGACATGATCTACCGCTGTTTTCAAGAACATCCTAACCCTACTAACACTTTAAATGGGCTTACTGGAGATATTGTCCAAATATGGAATAATCTAGATAAAAACGAGTTAAGGCCCGTAATTTTAAGCATGAATAAACGTTGCCGTGCTGTTATTCAAAATAGAAAAGGAAATACCGGTTATTAATCATTTTTAACTAGTTAATAATTTTTTTATTTTTGAATTTTCTTGGTCCTTTTTTTAATTTTTTTTCTTATCTTCTTTTAGAATTTTATCTTTTGTTAATACCTTTATTAGGTTAGAATAAGAATATACTTAATGAAGACATAAAAATATTTGATCAATAATATTACTTAACAAATATTTTTCAAAATATAGTAGTGGTGCGTTAATTTGCTAGCCAGTGTATGTTTTCTTTATGTGTAATTGCTTTTTTAAACCAAGCAACAAACTATAAACAAAATAATGAAAAAGCCTGCATTTTCTCCGGTACTGACTTAATTCATCAAGTCTGGGACATGCTAGGCAGGCTTAACTTAGGTTAAAAATTCCTGATGTTCAAAACACATAACAATAAAAGCTGCATTAATTAAAGAATAAGGTAATTTGCTTAAAAAATGAATTATCTGTTTATTGCTGAAAACTCTATTTTTTAACAGACATTACAATTCAATAAACATTGATATATGTTTTGAAAAAAGACGTCTTTGCTGTATCAGTGTGCAAACATCACAATCAAAGAAATATAGTTTAAAACAATAAAATTAATTTTATTGTAATTTCAAAATATATTTTTTTATATAAGAAAATACTGCTTCTAACAAAATAAAGCAAAATTGTTTTGAATAAATCTTATTTTAATTAAAACAGCATGCGTACGTTTTGGATGTTAGCAACTTCCTTCCTCAGCGCTAATTATTTGTAAAAATTTATGTTTGTATTCTTTCAATGTTTTTATAAATAATTTTTTTTTTTACTTAAAAAATACTACATTTAAATTAATTTCATGTTTCTTGTTTGTTTTTCATATATGTTTTTTTGTATTATTTCATTATTTTTGTTCAAATTGTAGCGTTAAGTAGAAAGTGCAATAACAAGCAAAAAAATAAAAAAATATTTTTTGGTATCTTTGTTTTAAAATTAGGGATTACTAACTAGTATTAATACTGGTGTTATTAAAATTTTAGAAAATACAACAAAATGAAAATTTATTTACACTAGAATATACAGGGTGTTAAAAACAAGTAAATTATTTAAGGAATGGTAGTAGAAACCACAACAAACAAAAAGTCTTTATAAACATGGGTTGTCACAGCAACAATTTTAGAGATATAGATCATTATTTTTTTTTTCTTTTTAATTTTTATTTTGCAAAAGCGTGCTTTTCCTTATCATAGTTGGCTGATGTTTTGTAAAACAAACATTCAGTATTTGACAGTTGTTGTTAGTGCACAAGTTTTTATTGCCGACATGCATTTCATGTATGGTCGTGCTAATGGGATTGCCACCAAAGCGCGACGTCTTCATGTAGAAGCTTATCCAAATTGCCAGATTCCTTCACATTGTATGTTTAGAAGAATTTATCACAGATTAAAAGATACCAGTTCAGAGACCAAGGTCGGTATTTACATTCTTTGCAATTTTTTTTCACAGATGAAGCTAAGTTCACACAAATAGAAATGTAAATTTTCATAATGCACATCGTTGAGCAGACAAAAATTCCCATGCCCCATTGAATGTGCACATCATACACGTTTTTCTTTAACATTTAGATTTGTATTGTAGGCGACAGATTCATAGGTCCTGTTGTTTTACCAAACCGATTATCAGTTGCTGCTTACTACAACTTTTTGTAGAACACAACATATGATCTTTTGGATGACATTCCTTTGGCCCACAAGCAACAAATGTAGTTCCAGCATGATAGTGCTCAAGCTCATTTTTTGATTGCCGTTAAAAGCATGTAGAACAAACTTTTCCACATAGGTGGGTAGGAAAAAGCGGACTATTTTTATGATTGCCTGATTTAAACTCTATTGATTTTTTTCTTTGGGAATATTTTAAATCATTAGTAAATGCTACTCCTGTAAATAGCCTCAAAAAGTTGCAGTTAAAAATTAATGAAAAGTGCCAAAAAAATCCGAGCCAATGAGAAAAAGTAGGAATGTCCTTCAGACAAAGATATTAAAACACTGTTTTTTGTAAAAATAAAAAAAAATAAATACTGTTAAATATCTTCAAAACCGTTGCTATGACAACCCATGTTTGTTAAGACTATTTTGTTTGTTGTGGTTCGTACTACACCCTTAAATATTTTACATTATTTTTTGAACACCCTGTATAAATATAGTATAATATAAGTAATTATAAATATGTGAAAGTTAATCATAATTAAAAAAAAATACAAAATTTAATTAGTTAAATTTTTGATATTAAAATATGATTTTAAGAATTAAATATGATCCTGTGTTTTATCACTTTTTTTTAGAAAGTAGAGTGGAGTTTCTCTCAGTAAGTGGCCCTTAAAATTACTAGCGCATTTTGAAGCTATTGTTTTAAGATAGCCTAACTGTAATTTTACCTCTTAATACCTTTTTTTTCAAAAAATAACATATTTTTTTAAATTGTTGGTCTAATCTTTGATTTTTTTCTATTATCCTAGTATTGAAAACTGATGTCATCGCTTCAATAATTAAATATTGATTGCTTCAGAAAAAAATGATAATGACAATGCCGATGGTATAATATCTTCCGAAGCCGAACCTTCAGCTGTACTGCCGAGTTAGTTAATTTTAATCTTGAATTCCCAACCGGAAGACGTGTTTTACTAGACAGTTGACAATTGTTTTTATAATAAATCCTTTACTAATTTTTAAAAATAAATATAAATCGACGTAATTGAATAAATCTGTACGCAAAAATTTAAAGCATTTACCAGATCAGTGCTTACTTTACTATCACGAGTGTTTTCAACATTAATTTTAAGGTCGCATCTGCAACAAGAAGATTTGAGTATTGTCTGCACAATACTTCTATTTCTATTTCTCTTTTAAATTTAAGTCTATTAAAGCATCTTGTACACAATGCAACAGTTGATAAAACCATTTTTGTATATTGAGTAGAATATTCCATTGTGATATGTAGAGAGCGGATTAAAAAGCATTAATAATACGAAAAAATGCGCTTAAAAAGGCATGAAAATGTTACTAAAAAGCATTAAAAAAGCACAAAACATGTAAAAAAGCATTAAAAAGACATGACACAATTGAAAATAAATAATAAAACTAAAAAAATCCAAAACTATAAAATATTTAAATGAAGGTTTTATAACATTTATAATTACGACAGTTTGAGTTATGATATTTTTTACACACATTTTAAATAATATAAAAAAAAAATTAAATAACTAAAAAGAACTATCCACAAAAACAGTTAATAATTAAATGTTGCTTTAAGTGTTTAACTGTAAAATTCTGCCTTTGATCACTTAAAATGTTTTTGAAAGGGGAAAAAACTTCTTTCGACATGCACACTTGTTACTGGTGCAAGTTTAAATTTTGCTTTAAAAGCTGGATTCATATCGAAATCTGGAACATTCTCTCCACTCAAAATATAGTTTATTTTATTTAATGTAGATAAAACTCAATTTTTCAAAAATACATCATCAGATTTTGATTTCACTTTGAGCCCAATATAGCCTAGTACTTTTAAAATTGCATCTTTGAAATCTCTAATTATACATAGACTTTTATTTAACGTATTTTCCTGTTTTTCTAGAGATTTTATGGCATGACTTACAACACCGTAATTATCTTTTAAGAAAGCTAAATTATTTTGAAGTTATTTATTTTTTAGAACTGCTTGGCAGGTTTTTACTGACTTACTTTCAGGATCCAAAAACTGTATTACGTTTTTAAATTTTTTGAAATTGAGAGAATTATTTTGAAGTTATTTATTTTTTAGAACTGCTTGGCAGGTTTTTACTGACTTACTTTCAGGATCCAAAAACTGTATTACGTTTTTAAAATTTTTGAAATTGAGAGAATTCCCGACCTACCGATTATTTTGGGAATTATAAAATACAGTTATTAGATTTGCTTGAAGAAGTGGCACTAAAATACGCTATGAGCTCAGTTGCTTTACGTTTTCTAAAGAATAAAATAATTTGCGATTTTTTATGTACATTTTAATTCACTAATTTTCACAAATCAAATTTATTTATCAAAAAAATGCTCCAAAACTAAAAAAAAGCTTAAAAATAAGCACAAAATCTTGAAATAAGCACCAAATTCAAAAAAATACTAAAAAAAGCAAAAAAAGCGTAAAAAACTTAGTGCCAAATGATTACAGTTTTTACAATTTGTGCATATATTAAGACATATTTTCGATGCTTTAACTATTTAGCGTAAGCATAACAGCTAGGAATCCGGTCTCTAGACTGATATGACATCTAATTGCAAACTATTTTTTTTTTCTAAATTCTATTTTTTGTAAATATTGATCATTTTTTAATTAAAAATCGTCCAAAATTTTAAATACTTTTTGAATGTTTGTTACGAGTATATAACTAAATATAATTTATATTTACTGCAATGTACATCATCATCTTTATTATTTTTTTTCTTTAATTATTGTCTTTATCTTTGTCGTCATTAGCATTACTATTACATCATTATCCTCAGATTCAGAATCATCTGATTTCTACAGTATCTTCATCAACAATTGCTAAATTTGATTTTTATTGTAAAGACATCCGTAATGCCGTGTAAAAAAAACATAGTTGGTGTTAGTATCACTCAATTGGTCCAGCTTTACCATGACTGATGCACCATCTATTAATATACAAACAATGTCTTTCAATTAGTTAAGACCGTGCTTTTGTAGTTTTGTTTCCAAAACCTCCAAAAGTATTTTTCTCGGGCACTCTTCTATGCAAACGAACAAGTCCTATGTTCAAAATCAATTCTTTAGAAAAATAAACGTTTACATTTAAAAACCTGATGTTACAAAGTAATGTACCTTTGTCAAACGTTAAGGTGGGAAAATTGTCCTATAAATCTATCGTGCAGCTTTTCTCGGAAATTAATTAAGATAATTCATTTCCGTTTTAGGCATTATTATGAGTATAATAACAACATTTGAATAAGCTATTTTGGTAAAAATAAATTAATAAATAAAAAAGTTTAGTGGTATAAATTGTTCAATTTATTTCAAACTTAGTTCATATTTATGATATTTATATAAAAAAAATTATGCCGCAAAAATTATCACAAAATGATTATTTGTTTGCTTTAAAAGTAGAACCAAATAGAAGGATACTTTTGAGTGTAAACAATAAGCCCACTGATGGCTCCGCCTATTACGTTCGGTACTGTTTTTATTACACAATTGGTAGTTTGATTTTACTGGGTGATCGGCGCCATGAGCGGTATTTTACTACAGTGCGAGTAAAGCGCTCCCAGTGGTTTTCCACGGAACTATTCCTGACAATTCTGTTCTGAAGCTAAATTGCTTGCTTTTTAATTTTATATTTAATGATCATGGATTTTATTGTCGCAACTGATTTTAGTAGATCATGATACCCTTTGGAAAACAGCTCTTTTCTTATATCCTCCAAAAAGCAAAAGATTCTAAAGCCTATCACATGCTACCCAGATCATAATTTAAAAATACTTTGATGTCAACATTTTAAAATATTTTTTTAACATATTTGTGGTGCAATTGGGTACCTTAAATTCCAACATTTGCTATTAATATTTTTTTATTTAAAAAAAATAATATTTTTACTGTGTAATGCAATAGATTTTAAAGCATGGAAAAAAAATAAAAAACATTTGTTTTGTTAATTATTAATAAATTTTATTAGTTTATAAAATTTAAAACAAAATTAAGGCTAAGCGGTGCAATAGAAGTTTTTTTTTATGTTTTAAGAAAACGAACAAGCTAACGTTACCTTAACCGCTCTCAAACGAGCTGTTGTTAAAAAAAAAGATTTTTTTAAACAACTCAGAATTTTTTTATTTATTAAAAAAAATCTTTTTGTTCTGCAATAGATTTTCTTTATAAATATTTCATAAAAACATAGACAATCAAAAGTGTTTTGGCTAAATTTTTTTTTTTTTAATTATCAGAATTTCAAAATTAGTTTGTAACCTTTTCTATTTGCTAAAAGATTAACTACAATTATCAAGAACAAAAAAGTTATTATTAGTTACTTTTTTATTAGTTAATGAAAATAAAAAAGTGCTACAATACAGCCCAGCGTATGTTCCTTGCAATTATTTCAAGAAAATATGAAGTATGCAAAATGTGATTTCTATACTATTTAAATTTGATAGTCAATATGACTACACATTTTAAGTAAAACTAAAAATTCAAATAGATTTTAGGCAAAATTATTTCTTAACGACTTTTAGTTTTTAATTCATATCTTCTTTTCTTTATTTGATTTTATCAGACAATTCAGTATTTGATAATAAAGTTGCAATTAGCCTAATGCTTAGTGTACAGTTTGCAAAATGGGCTAAATTTAAAAATTTGGATTTTAAAATATAAAAGCTGATTTAGTTTGTGGTTCAAAATGAGAAATTAAATAAATTTTTTTTAACACACAATGTTTTGGTTATAGTCAAGAAAAATCTTATTACAATTGTGTTTTGAAGGTTATACCATTTAATTGTGCACTACGACTTTGTTGACAATAGAGCAATTGATCAGTTCAATTTCTCATTATGTTTTTAAACATTACTGCCGGTATTTCACAAATAACAGTTCTGATGTTGGGTTTTAAATCTTTAATTGTTTTTGGGTTATTAGGGTAGATCTTTGACTTTACATAACCATAAGTATGACTTTGCAGTAAAACAATGTTTTTGACGGTACCATACTGTTTGACTCAAAATTCATCTAAAGATTGGGAATTATTAAAGTTTTAATACCAAATTTCATCAGACAATTAATTATGTATAAGTGGAAATAAAGTTGTTTGGTTTTTTTATCCGTTTGGTTAAACTAAATTTGTATATTTGTGAAAAAATATACAGGATGTTCCAGTAAAAAATAAAGTTTAGCAGGTTTTTACAAGAAAATTAACACTTTGTAATAGCTTTGTTTAATTTTTTTTTTAATTTTTTTACGCTTAAAAAATGGTGTAGGTGTTCCGATAATTTTAACAAACCTTGTATATATAAAAAATAACAAAAAAACAAATTAAAAATTACATTAAACGACAATGATAATACTGGAGAGTAAATTAAACTTAATAATTTCATTCACCTAATTATTTGTAAAAATTTATGTTTTTTCGTCCATTAAATTGTGATATTCCAGCTGCAAACATCATTCTCCTTTTTTATTATCAGTTATTAATACTAAATAATGGTAACATAATATTAATGATTCAAATAAAGTAATAATGTAATGTAATTGTAGACTTATTACAAACAACGGTCCACGTTTAATGAAACTAAAATAGTCCGGGATATGAAAATATTCAACGCAAGGCTATCTCGCAGAAATTAATAACTGAAAAAGCTGAAATTAAACTTAATATATTATTTACATAAAACAAGGTTACCTAAATCAATTATTTTATAGTAAACCAAACTTAAATGTGTCATTTCAAAAATGTCTAAAAATTTTTATTTTTTTAAATTTGATTGACCTATTGTGCGATAATTGCTAAGTCCAATATTAGTAAGATTATTCCTACTATGGAATGGATTGTTTAGCACACAACTTTTTTTTGTCTGACAATACTGTACTTTTTAATTTTGTAAATACGGACGCGAGCAAATTTTGCACCTAACTTTAGAGTATTATTAATGTTATTTGGAATCAAAATATCTGTTGTGATTTTTAATAAAAAATACTCTGGTAGAAGATTAGTTATATAAATATTTTTATTTGACTTTGGCAACTTTAAATTTTTTATTTTCTTATTACACAATTTAATTTAGTTATTTAAAAAGTGTGTTTCAAAATTAGTGTCAATTAGTTTCTAAACAATTTTGTTATTTTATCCAATTTATTTGTAGTAAGTTTATTGGTATGTACATGTAAATGTGTGCAAGAATTGGATTAAATGTGGGTTGAAATTATGTAGTTTGTTTAACAGTTGAATTGATTAGTTTTTTTAGTACTGCTTTAAAATTATAAATATTTGGTTGTCTTTGCAATTTATTTGGGTGTTAAAACGTTTTAGGATGAATATATGGAAATGAAGTTAGATAGCTTTTAAGACTAATTCAGAACTTTTTTAAAATTTTGAATGCATTTTAGTTGAACTAAACAACATACAGCGTACGTTTTGGAAGTTAGATTTTTTTCTTAGCGCTACACAATGCAATACCAAGTATCTAAAAAAAGCATTTTACTTTTTATTTTAATCAGTTTATATTTAGAGTTTAAACATTACAATATGTTGCAGAAACATAAAACTCTGTCATACTCTTCTCTTGCTTACTCGAGTGCGGCATCATATCATTGCAACAAGGTGCAATTAGCCAGTAGCGTGTCTTTTGGGATATTCACACTTTAATATTGTATATTATTAAATTGTATCTAGCTCAACATAATAAATAGTATACAGGGTGTTTCAAAACATGTGTCGGAAAATAAAGGGTGGGATTGGTTGGCTAATTATAAAAAAAAAGTTCCCATTGACATGGTTCCGCAAACGCACCGTTTTCAAAATACAGGGTGTAAAAAAATATTTTTATTTTAGTTTTGGTACACATCTTAGGATTAATATTAAGTACTTTTTAAGCGCTTATTCAATTTTTTTCATGTTTAATTGACAGAAATTTTAGGGTTGCGTGAGGTTTTATGGTTTTAATTTCTATGTTACTTGAAAAATTGGCATTTTGAAAGCACATTGTAAACCACCAGTATTTTCTACACACAAAAGGTACTTGTAGTCAAAATCTATCACGTAAACCGTTTTAGAGAAATACGGCATTTTATGATGGAAAACATGAAAAAAAATAGCAACATGTTTTGTTGTTGATAAAAATATTTGATTTTGATCTAGTCGTCAGCGTTCATGCATTTGTTTTATGAATTTGACTTATTGACAATTGTCGTTTAGTTGTTAAATAACCTTTTTTTAAAAGGAGTCAATATCCCAGGAACTTATTATCTTTATTACTCAATTAATTTGCCAAAACCTAGTATTTTGCATGCGTGGTGATAGCATAATGAATAATTACAGTGATAGCGAGATGTGCGATATGCATTTTGTTTATGGCGTTGCCGATGGAAATGCAGCAAAAGCTGGTCGAATTTATCAAGAAAGGTTTTCAAACTGACAGGCACCAAATGAAAGAACATTCATTCGTATTCACAAACGTCTACATCAAACTGGAAATGTACATAAAAGAGCTGCAGGAAATGGGAGACCTCGCCTGCTACCTCTGCAAATTGAAGAAGATGTTCTTTAAGAAATCAAAGACGATTTATCAACTAGCACTAGAAAAATAGCTTTAAACCTAAACCTTAGGCACGTTACAGTGTAGAGGATAATAAAAAGCCAGATGTTATATCCTTATCACATACAGCGAGTACAAGCCCTTTTACCAGCTGATTTTTAGCTAAGATTGGCTATGTGTCAATGGTTTCAAGAAAGAATTTTGCAAAATCCTCGATTCTTTCGTTTCATTTACGGACAAAGCAAATTTTTTTTGCAATGCAATTATAAACTTCTATAATAATCATGTATGGGCCAACAAAAATCTACATGCCATAATGAAAGGCTATCATCAGCAAACATTTTCCGTTAATGTATGGGCAGGTGTTTTAGGAGACCATTTAATAAGTTTATATTTTTTGCCGTTTAGGCTAAATGGTCAATCATATGGTAATTTTTTTGAAGAAGAGCCGCCAGGACTTTTAAAGGACGTTCTGTTTCAATTAAGAAACGAAATGTGGTTTATGCACGATGGTGCTCCTGCACATTTTAATTTAGTTGCGCGTCAATTCTTAAATGAACAGTATAGAAACCCTTGAATAGATCGAGGAGGTTTACAGGCTTGGTCTCCTCGATCTTCAGATCTAAATGTTTAGGATTTTTTTTTGTGGGGTCACCTAAAAGTTTAGTTTACACTACATCAGGTAATACTGATAAAGAACTAAAAAATCGCATTATTGCATTCTGCAATACGATACCACACATTTGGAAGCCTGCGTTACCGCAGGAGGTGGCCATTTTCAACAATTTCTGTGATTTTTCTTGTTTTTTATGTTATTGCTTAGTTTTGTAAAATAAAGGTTTGGTGATTATGTTGCTACTTTTTCTTTCCGTTCCTGAGATATTGTCAAAAAATTAATTAAATTTTTTTTTCACCCTGTATCTCGACAACGGTGCGTTTGCGGAACCATGTTAATAGAAACTTTTTTTTTTATAATTAGCCAAGAATTCTCATTTTTTATATTCCAACACATGTTTTGAAACACCACTTATATATAGACTTTAATTTTAAACGTAAAAAAATGAAATAAAATATGACTATTATTTAGTTGATAAACAAGGCCAAGTAGCAAAATGTAAGCAATGCTCAACATAAAGTTATAGTAGATCAACTAGTAGCCTTTATACTTACTTGAAAACAGGTATATAAAAATTTAAAATTTAAAAGTGACACTGCAGCATATACAAAAAAAATATGCATCTAGTTCTAGTTAAGATCAACCTAAAAAGATACTTCGTAATTATTTTAAAAGTCAGAAAATGAAGCAGATATGTGTAATATTTACTCGTATGTAATATTGTTATTATTATTTTTATTGTTACTATTAGTTTCATAAAACTTTGTCCTTTTACTAAATTATTTATTATAATAATTATTTTTTTTAATATGATACTAAGAAATTTATAAAGCGCCTTCAAAATAAAACGTACAAAAATTAGCATAAATAGAAGACAACACATGATTTTTAAATTTTGTTATGGGTTAAGCTGAACATGTTGAATGTTACATACGCGTCCATCTATCTTAAATTAAGATAAGATATGTTCGGTTTAGTATAAAAACAGGGCATCTACAATGCAAGTAATTTTTATATGATAAATAAAAAATAAGTATACAAAATAATGTAAAGATAAAACTGTTGAAATAATATTTGAGTAATTCATTTGTATAATATGCACGTAATAAAGCAAACGCAAGTCACAATGCTGCTGCTAAATGCTTTGATGCACATAAATGCACGATTTTAATGATTTCAAACGTGTTGGAATATGGCCAATAAATTATACAGATCAAAATATTTTACACGTGTTTAATGTACATTGTGTGTGATGTAGTAATAATAATAACCAGATAAGCGACAAAATATATAAAATTGCCATTTATAGTATAAAAACAAAATGTAAAGCATTAAACAGGTTTTAGATATAAAACAAAAATTTATGTTGTAGTGCAAATATTTTTAAATCTAAACTAAAATTTTCTCTTAATTATGAAAACACCAGTTAACAAGTATTAAAATCAAAAACATGTTTTGAATTGTTGTAAAACTCGAATTGAAAAAGCTGCAATCAATAAAAAAAACTAAATAAATCTTACTAATACCAACGTAACATAAAGTAACCTTTAAATGTTTTATAAAATAACTTAAAAAAACTAATGTCAAAGACAACATTAAAGTAAATCCATAAGTCAAATTAATGGTGGATGCGCCGGGCACATTAACAAAAAAAATTGAAAATAAGCATAATTTAAATTATGTCCAATTACAAAATTTTAACATGGTTTCAATCAAATTTACCGAACACCTAATATGTACAGAAATGCAAACACAAGTTTTATTGTTGAGTGCTGCAGTTAAATATTTAGTATGTACCAGCATTTAATATATACTCGTATATGTATATTTCATTTATATTCATTTAATGTCTGATTGAATAAAAGTGTCTTAAACCTTAAAATTTTAACAAAAATTACAATTTGCTATAAAATTAAATAAACCATATACAAATCTAAAATATGTGGAAGCATTCAGGTAAAACGAAATTCTTTTCTGTCCTATATTAAAATTGTATTGTAAAGTTGATATTCTCACTTATCATTCCAATTTTATATATATATATATATATATAAACTCTCCATTCACAATTCCTCCAATATTTTTGCTATGACATACCAAAAAATATATATTAAAAACAACAGAACTTCCGCCCTTGCGATTGCGGAAATACGCACTTTTGTTTCTCGAATGCGTTTCGTTTTTATTTTTTACGAATGTGCCTCTGCGATTCTTTTTACAACTGTTGACAGCAATGCGGCCGTGAAGTATTTTGATGCGTTCTTGGCATGAAAACAGTTTTTAATTTATCTTCTCTGCGGAAATGAAATTCTCCCCACAAATAAAAAAATGTAAATAAAACAACGGTTTCAATGAAGTGTGATGTGGTGGAAATGGCGTTTCATTTTTCACTTTAATATTTATTATTCAGGCCACTTGCATGTTTTGCACGGCTAGTTGCAACATAAACTAAAATTAAAATCATTTTAATTAATAAACGAAAATAAAAATATATTTATTAAAAAAGTTGTAATTGAATTGAAATAAGTTACGTTATGGTAAACTTTGCAATAATCAGTTATAACTTAATTTTAAATTTAATTTTTTAATTAAATTTTATTACTACTTGGTTACTTTCATTTATTAATACAAAAACTACATAAAAAAGCATTAATTAAACGTCGTAATTAAAAGCATGAATTTCAATTTAAAAACTTTTGATTGTAATTATAATGTATGCAAAATAGTACTGTGTATTTAATATCTAAAAATATATACAATACAATTTTACTTATACGTTAAACAATATACTAAATGCAAGCGTTGTTAAAAATATTTAATATTATATTTTTATTCTATTGCCAAAATGATTTTTTTTATATAATATATTTTTACAGAGGAGCCTTGCGTTTATTCAATTTTAACGGACTCCACACTCTTATTAAGCTTAAATCGATGTCGTTAAAATAAATATACCAATAGTTTTTGCATTGAGATTATAAGTATGTCTTATGCGTCACAAAAAAATTATAAAACGCTATTTGTTTTCAAAATGATTCCTTTCGTTTTGCTTATATTTAATAAATTTTTTAACAGCATATTCATTCATTTAGACTATCGGGCTCCAATAGAATAGTTAAACGTAATTCGCGTCAACCGCCTAAAAAACGGGTACATAAAAAAAACACCTTAAAAACTTCAAACTAGGGAAAAACCAAGCATAAACCCCAAAAACAAAAGAAGATTTAGAGAACTCAGGCAATCGAGTCAACTAAGATGGCAGGGACAGAGCAAAAAAACAAAAAAGTAACAAAGCTTCAAAAAAGACATTTAAGGATACCCTTAAAGATACTGCATAGGCATTAATCCCGATTGCTTTCTCAATTCAGTTGCGCCAGAAACCATCAATATTTTTATAATAGGTAGAATTAATAAGTTGACAAAAGCACTTTTAAAAAGGATTCTTGAAAATCACGTGTGTAAACAAGCAAATCAAAAAGTAGCTTCTCAGTACATAGGCCAAAAAATGTTTGTTAAAAAGCAAAAATCAGTAGATTATTGATGTATACAATTTACATGGTACAAGAGTTATGGCAAGGGTACCAGGGCTATAGTTAAAACCGACAAACCTACTAAATAAGATGACGGTACAAAACACCGTCAGCACTAATACTATTTGAGTTGTTAACTCAAAAAAACCCAACACGTCCTGCTTATAGACAAGTGTTTTTGGGAGAAAGTGATAAACTTAGAAGGCAAACTGTACCTGAATTTTTCTGCAATAACACGCATACATTCGGTCTAATATTGAATAAAAAAGAAACGCTCTTTCTGGAATATAAAAGCTTAAAAAAACTAACCTTAGATCTATACAATAAAATACTAGTTAAAAAATCAGGGTCTGTCCAAAGGCAGCAAACGCCACACAAACTAGAGATAATAATAGATATGTCTGTCAACTCCAGTAGAACTGATTTTGAAGAAAACTGCCCAAACTTTGTTTATAAAACTAATCTCAAGATATATAACAATACCAAACATGATATAGAGTGTACTGAACACCGTAGAAAAAAAAAAACAAAAATCATAACTAAACATAATAAAAATGGCAACTAGTACAATTTGTTCATAAAACAAAAAAACGCTACTGAAGCAAAAAGCCTGAACTAAACCTTAATGTCCACACTCATCTAAATAATATAACCACAATGACTATTCGGGTAGATCTTTGCAACCAAAATAATAGTTACATGCACATAGAAACTGACATCTAATATAACCTCAAAAATACAGCTTTTTTTATGGACGTAGTGAAGTGTTGGCCTCAACAAGTGGCCTTTGAGAACAACTAACGCATGGCAATACGTTTCAGTTTTTTTCTCTGCGTAAGTCTTGCTGTTAATTTGTCCTAGTCATTATCTCTACCGTGCTACTAGTTTGAGGTGGGCTGGTTTTGGCCTCGCGGAATTCACGCAGTCTGCTGTCTCTCTATACTTTATTTTTCTGCCGTACTTCTTACATTGGCAATCTCCTCTCTTTTCTCTCATTTTTGTGTTATTCAGTCTAAACATTTGCAATGTCCATAAATATCTTCTTAGTTTTTCTATATTTTCATTAACTACTTCCTTGTTATATCCTTTTTCTGTCATAAATATTTTGTGCAGCTCCATTAAGTGCATCCCTTTTGGAAGTCTTACATTTTCCAGTTTTACTTCTAGTGAAATTCTTGAATCTCTATTTGGGATTAATACTTTGTGTCCCCTGGTTGCCAGATATTGTCTGGCCATTTCAAAAGTTGCATTTTCTATTAACCTCAAGATGGCGTATCTTCCGTTTGTAAATTGTTCTGTCAATTCCGTCAACTTATTTTTCTTGAGCAGTTCTCCCCTTTTATTCCATATTTTTGCAATTTTTGTTAGTACTAGGGTTTCAGTATATGTTCTTTTTTTGTCTCTCTGTTCCTCTTCTATACTTTTTTCCGTATTCAAACTTCTCTATCTTTATCTTCAGTACTGTTGTTGCATAGTTTCTTAGTGCTCTCCATTTGTTTTTGTCACTCAAACATATTTGAGTGATTTGTCTACTTTGTTTTCTAATACTTTTTCTAGCTTGTTTCTATCTTCCTCCCACGTTTCGCACTCTACTAGCGTATGTTCTGCGTCGTCATGCGTGTTTTCTAGACAAAATATACATATTTCCTCTTTCTCTATCTTATTTATTTTTTATAAGTACTTTACAAAGGCTCCATATTTTTCCATTTCCACTGTTTGTCCTCTTTGTCGATAGTTATGCCGCCTAGGTTTTTTGTGGAGTCAAATCTAACCCTTTATTTCTCATTCAACTCTTAATCATCTCTATTGCCAACTCTAACCATTTATTTAGTACTTCTATGTCTATATCCCTACCTACTAGAGTTACGTCATTCGCAAATGCCGTTATTGTCACTCCTTCCGGCAGCCGCATCCTGAGTAGCTGATTATAAACTAAATTCCATAATTTAGGACCTATTGCAAAACCCTGTGGTACTACTCTAGTCAGCCATATTATCTTGGTAGTTTTATTTGTTAGTTCTCTTTTTTTTTGCTGCTTTTATAATAGCTTCCCATAGTATGCTGTTGAACGCATTTTGTATATCTAACGCTATTATGACACAGTGTTATCTTTTTCTGTATGGTCCACTGTTTGCTTCTTTTGCTATAGCTTTTACCTTTTCAATGGCTCTAAGAGTCGTTCTTCCTTTTCTAAATCCAACTTGTTTCTGTTCCCATCCTCTTTTTTCTTTTATTTCCTGTTCAATTCTCTTCACGATAACTTTGTCTATAATTTTCGCTAAAGTGTTGGCATCAAGCATATCGGTCTATACGTCGTTGTTTTACCTGCTTCCATCTTTTTCTCAATAGTACTAAGTTTGCATCCTTCCAGCAAGCCGGAAAAATATTTTCTTTCAGACATCTGTTTATTATTTGTGTTATCTCTATCTCATTTCCTTCTAGTGCTGCCTATACTATCTCCGTTGTTGTCTCGTCTGGACCTGGTGCCTTATTATTATAGACTTTCCTTATAATCTGTTTAATCTCCTTCACTGTTGCAAGGACTGCATCTGTTTTGTCAGCTATTCCTGCTGGTACTTCTACAATTCCTTTAGTGGAAAACAATTTTTCAATGTTTATTACTTCATTTTCTTCTTCCTTTAAGCACACTGCTTTTATTCCTCCTAATTTATTCATTACTATTTTGTATGGTTTGCCCCAAAGATCCCTGTCTATGGATTCTAACATTTCTTTCTAGCATCTTTTCTTACTGTCCTTGATGGCTTCCTTTAAAGCCTTTCTGTCATTTTTCAAATCTTCTCTCCTTCTTCTTTGTCTTTTGACTTTTCTTACTGTTTGTATTGCTTTCTTTTTACTTTACTTGATTTCTTCGCATCACCAGTACGTTTTTTTTCTTTCTCCTTCTCTGTGTCTGAAAATTAATTCTTCAGCTGCCTTCCTCAATTTTTTCGAGTAAATTTTGCATCTTTCCTCTATGTTCTCGTTTTCAGTTACTTTCTCTGCTTCCATAGCTCTATTTATTCTTTCTCTGTACATCCTTCTTATGTTTCATTTTCCTTCTCTTTTGTATTTCTTTTCCCCTTTTCTGTTTGTGCTGTATTGTATGTACTTATGTAAATTCAGTGATTCTTCTTCTGTCACTGTCCCTTACTACTCCAGCCATTTCTCATGTTGCTATGGTAATGTCAAGAATGATTTGGATCTTCCTCTTACAAACGTTGGTTTATCTCCTTGATTACATATTGTAAGTTTTACGGCTGCTATCATCTCCTCAAGAATTTGGCCTATCCTGTCGCACTTGGTCCATCCTTATCTTGGCGATTTTGCGTTGAAATCGCCTTCTATCAAAATTTGTTTGCTCTTTTGTTTCTTTAGGCTGTGTTTAAGAATTCGGCTAACATACTAGGAACAAACAGAAGCAAGTAAGTCTGCTGATAACAAAAGCAATTGTTTTTAATTTACAAGTTGTATAACTGTATCCAAATGGTAAAAAAAACCATGTTCGTTTTTTGTGAAATATAGTGTTAGCACTATATCTTTGTTTTATACAAAAGTACAGGGCAATATTTCCAGTTACTATAAATAACTAGAATAATACTGTAAAAAACAAAAATGTTCAAAATTATTGGAAGTAAAAAAACCTTAGAGATTTGGGTTTGTTTACTTTTGTAACTGCTGGAAGTATAAAACACCATGCATATAAACGTAGTGTTGTATGCTTCTCTCTCACTTTAGCAGATAAAATGAAAACTTTGCTGTTAGTCTGTTTATGATGTTTGGATTGATAAGTGCGTTAGCCTTGTAGTGTTTATATAGCTAGTTTTAATTGTTTAGAAAGGTGCTGCTGACAAAACGGATTCTTGTAGATAGAAAATATTAAGATTGTTTGTTAAAAAATAAAAAAACAATAAAGATATGATACTTTCAAATCAGTATTTAGAATCAAAACCTATAAACAAACTATTACTTAAATTTAGTCTAACTAACTAAAAGTTAATCATTGTATTATAGCTCAGTTATAGAGCGTTATTGTAGCACGCTAACAGTCTTTGAATATGAATAAATAAATAATTTTTATCTACCGGGATAATTCGGAAATCACCTAATAAGCCGTTAATCCTATCAAATAAGCCGTAAAACTTCTTGAAGCAATGTTTTTTACATCAATCAAAAAAAAAGTATTTTGTTTTTTTAATATTAATTTAATACTTTCTTATTTCCGATTCACAAGCAAACTGTGAAATTAAATTACTAAGAAAGACATGAAAGACAGTTCGTTAAGTAACAACAAAGTTGATGATTTAAACATAAACAAAGATTATGTGCCAAATATTAATGTAAGTTCTTAAGATTGCAATCTTAGATAATAGCAAATTTATAGCAAGTCGTTTAATCATATTTTCTTTGCTTTTCACTGTAGTGGTTTTAATTTTGCCATCTGTAACTGGATGTACTTTAGTAACTTTGTCTCTTAACTAATGTAATAGTGGAACATCATCTTCTTTGATTCGTTCTAAATCACCATTTTTTAATTGTACTTCATTTTACTTGATGCGAGTTTGAAAGTGCCTTAATTATTCCTTACTCCAACAATTACAGAAGTGCTGCTGGATCTGATGGAAATGTTAAATCTTCCGTCATAGTTGTTAGAAGGCGTAAGTTTAGGATTGCTTCTTTTTGATATAATAGGGTTGACATCTCTTCATACAAAGTAGCGTGTTGCATACTATTCTTTGTAAATAAAATTTTATAGATTGAACGGCTGTTTTCCACAATCCCATAAAGTGTGGACCTCTAAGTGGTGTAAAATGCAATTTGATGTTTTGTCTTGCTAAATTTTTTAAAATGATTGTGTGGGTCATTTCAGATTCAAATAGGTTTTTTAATTTTTGTGATTTTTGATTCGCTTTTGTAAAATTAATTTTGTTATCTGAATACAAGTTGCTAATAATTCATCGTCTCGCAATAAATCTTTTCAAAGCTGCCAATAAAGATTCATTTGTTAGTGTTGTTGTCCACTCCAAGTGTAGATTTTGTAGCAATGCGTACAAATATTTCAATGAACGCATTTGCTTTTTTCTTGTTTCTTGTAGTTTTTTCTTTAATTTTTATACGACCACAATAATCCACGCCAGTTAAATTGTTGTACTCAATAACTCGGCACTATTTCCATAATGATTTCACCTTTTATTAACATTATGTATAAATCTTCTTCTTCCAAGATACAATATTTAAACCAAACTGTAGCTAACGTTGATTAAACTCCAGGATGGTGTTGCTGTTGGTGAGTATTATGGATAACCAATTGGGACAATCGGTGATTTCGTGGAAATAATATTGGATGTTTTTGATTGAAATGGATAAATAATTTTTGCATATAATGCTATTATCGTCTAAGAATGTATCTTAACATTTATCTTTGGTTTTAATGTTATTATTTCATCCCTTGCGGTTAGCTAGATGATTTTACTATGTTACTCTGGATTTTGAGCACAGTAATTTTATCAAATAATCCTATCATAAATTTTACATATATATTGACGCACCATCATCTAGTGTAATATAATGTTAATAATAATAAAAATAAAAGTCTTTTATTGTCAAAAAAGCAGAATAAATGATAATACAATGCAATCATATTGTTAAACAAATAACGACAATAAGGTGCATGATCAGCTGAATAGATATAACAATATCTATTTTCAATATCTAAATAGTAATAATTTCAGCTTTTTTTTTAAGTCATCTATTTTGTATAAATGTGAATAGGAACTGATTTGTCTTATAATAACTGCATGTGCCAAACTTTTTACATTAAATCATTAAGCCCATTAGACTTAAGCAATTTGTGATAGGATTCTTCTTTTGGTCAACTTTGTAGATTTTACTTTGTTGATGTGTTCAAATTGGAAAGCATTTTCAGTTGTTGCCCATCAAATGCCTAATGTTATAGTTGTAGAGTCGTCAAAATCCATAATGTTGTTACAATGTGAATCAAGTAGAAACGAATGATTAGATTTCCATTTTTTTAAATGAAATCCTGCGGACTGTAAGAATTTGATTAATTGTTTTTTGGTATTCTTGAAAACCTTTATGTCGTCTACGTAAAAAGTTTTTATGATTAACTTAGCCGCTATTGGGTGTTAAACCTTGAAATCTTCCGCTACTGTTTGCAAACACTTGATAGCTAAATATAGAGTTGAAAATACGTAACAGTTTGCAGATTGTAACAGCGTTTTTGTTGGGACGGATATCTCTCTAAAAATTCGGTAATATTTTAAGTCATTGGTATGAACCTTATTAGGATGTTAAATAAGTCATCTTATAACCGTAGACCAATCAGAAATTTATAATTAAATGATGTTTCTAATTTAGTTTTAACTGAACCATCAAACATAATTTTTAGTTTAGTAAATGTGCTTGATTTTTTTATAATACAGTAATGTGAGAAATAAAAGTGTTTGCTAGTTTTCAATGTAACCCATTTCTATGTATTCTTAAATTATTGCAGTATAATCATCTTTATACATAGAGTTTTCGAATCTTTTTTAAATCTTCCTTGCTTGTCTCTATTAGTATAAGTTTTAAAATGTTCTTCACAAAATTGTTTCAATGTTGTGAGGTTGTTTTCTCCATATATAAATTACAATATGACAATCCTGGAGAGTGTTCGGTTTGACAACTTCTAGCATGTGTTTTTTACAACCATGAATGTTGATCCGTCGGTGCAATCTGACATTTACAAGAAAACAAGTTGAATAAATGTATTTTAATTAATAAATCAATTTCTGATGAAATATAAAAATGACGGTCTGCTATCATTAACTAGTAATTTCATATCTTTGATGTTAATTGTTTTGTGTGGAATTTTTGTGATTGATGGTATCACTAATCAATTGATTGTAGCGGTGTATAAATTTATGTATGATTGAAGGTTTGTTGTGCATGTTCTTTAATTGTTTTATTTATTCCCTAAACCGAAAAATTTATTTTAAACGTATTTAGATTCAGTCTGCTCCCACAACTTATTAAAATAAAATTTGAATGTGCAAATCCAAAAAAAACCCGACCAGGTTGCATAAAACCCGTGCTATCTTTAAGAAGAATTATGTTGAGAAAAACACATGTGCAGGTTTCATTTGTAGTGATACACGATAAGCATTAATTGGTTTTTCATATTGGTCAATAAGCAATAGTGTGTGAAGTTTGTTTTGGCATTTTTTCATGTTCTAGCTCTGCATTGATTTACTTTGTGTTTTGGTCAAAAACAATTACTAAATTTAATCTGTCCATATTTTGATATTGACTAAGGTAGTAACTTTCAAAACATGAAAGAAAGCTAATTGGTTATACTGCTGATAAGGCATTAATGGTTTTAGGCTAATGCGTTATCTTAAATTGAATGTGTTCTTTTGATAGTGACCTTTTTGGTTACTGCAAAAACTTCTACACTTGGCATTTATTGGTAGGAAATAGTTGAAAAGAAAACTTTGTTCTGTCTACCTGTGTTCACATTTAAGTGCAGCGGAAAAACATAAGGATGATTTACTTAAAATTATCATTAGATAAAGAATTTAACGAAGTTGACCTAAACAAAAAAAAAAAGATGAGTGGAAGGTTGGAGAATGTTAGGAAACTTACATCTACTAATGAATTCACCATTCACCATTCTTTGTTTGAAGGACATTAGTACTCTTTCTAAAACCTCCTCATTGGCTCGGATTTCTTGTCACTTTTCATTAATTTTTAACTGCACCTCCTCAAGGCTATTTTTAAGAGTAGCATACAATAATGGTTTCAAATGTCCCCCAAAAAGATCCAAGCTGGTTTAAATCAGGCAATCTTGCTGGCCATAAATCTGGTCCGCCTCTTCTTACCCACCTATGTGGAAAAGTTTGGTCTAAATGCTCTCTAACGGCAAATTGTTGTATGTGGTCCAAGAGAATGTCATCCAAAAGATCATACATGTTGTTCTGCAGAAAGTGCCTGATAATCAGTTAAATTTAAGGCCTGTACTCGTTGTACATGGTATGGATAGAGTAGCTGCACAAAGAAAGTTCTCCAAACAAGAGTACCACCAATTCCTACTTTGGCTGATGTTCTTGGATTATGCTTTATCCGTGCTATAATTACTTGTTCTGCTCTAGAAGTAGATACCCACCTTGGTCTGTCAAAAAAATAGCACTGTTTTCAAAATAAACCGGTATCTCTCAATCTCTTGTAAATTCTTCCAAACATACGACGTGAAGGAATCTGGCGATTTGGATAAGCTTCTACATAAAAACGTTGCAATTTGGTGACAATCCCATTAGCACGATCATATAATTATATAGTAATCAGCCATAGCAATAAAAACTTGTGTACTAACAATAATTTCTTTATCTTTTGGTGCATTTTCATTATTGAAGGTTTGCGACCACTTCAATAAAATTCTTCTTGTCGGCAGCCGCGTGGAACAATTGCCCCACCTCCATGCCGGTCTAGTTGCGGATATTGCGTGACCAGAAAAGTAATCTTCTGCCAATCGATCTTTTACCTTCAATGCGACCTTAAATTATCAACTTTAAAATATTGTATTTTTGGTTGCGTACTATGTGTTCTAAGTATGCAGTTTTTTTTTTGTTTGATAGTTAAGAGCAACTTTCTTTCTTTACTCATTTTCTTGAGTACTGTTTCATTCCGGACCTTTTTTGTCCAAGATATTTTCAGCAGCCTCCAATATAACCACATTTTAAAGGCCTCTAGTTTATTTAACATATTAGTTTTTAGGGTGAATGTCTCAACTCAGTATAGCAGCACTGACCAGGCGTAGCATTTGACCGTTTTCCAACGTAATTTTAGGCTTAAACTTCCATCGCAAAGTAAGTTCTTTTATTTCATAAATGTATTTCTGGCTTGCTCTATTCTAGATCTTATTTCTTTTTCTAGGTCCCATTTTTCATTTAACATTGTTCGCAGGTATCTGAACTTTTTGACTTGTTCAGTTTTACTACTATCGAGTTTAATGTCCATATCTCCGATTCTTGTGGCGGCTCTGTTTACTTTCATTACTTTTGTGTTAGCCTTGTTTATGGATAGACCTGCTGCGGTACTTTCAAGTTCAACTTTGTCAAGCATATATTATAAATCTACTTCTTTTTCCGCCATAATGCAGGAATCATCCGCAAAGCGTATGTTATTAATCCATCGGCCATTAATTTTCAAACCCTTGTTTTGGTCCTCTAGGGCATTTTTGAAGATTTTTTCCGAGTAAACATTAAAGAGCATCGGGGACAGTAAACACCCTTAGCAAACCGCACGTTTGATATCTATCACTTTTGTATCTTTGCCTTCAATCGTTATAATGGCTTTCTAATTCCAGTATAGATTCTGGATGATGCGGATGTTCTTTCCATCTAGTCCTAAATTTTTCAGATCTTCTATCAACTTGTCGTGTCTTACCCTGTCGAATGCTTTTTGATAATCTATAAAGCATATATAGACCTCCTTTTGATGGTCAAGGTGTTTTTGCACAAGTATTTGTAATCCAAATTGCACGTCACTATTCTTGCTTTTACATTTACTAAATATTCTGTTTTTTAATATGTTTAAAAAAAAATTCATGGTATGGCTCGTTAAGCTGATGAGTCACATGATTTGGCATTAGCTTTTTTTTGGAATGGTTATAAACACGGATTTAAACCATTTATTTGGTATTTCCCCCGTGTCATAAATTCTGTTGAAGAGGCCAAGGATGATATTAATATTTTTGCCCTTGACTAGTTTTATTGTTTCCGCATAAATTTCATCTGGTCCGCTTGCTTTGCCTATTTTTGCAGTTCTAATTGCATATTCAACTTTTGTTTGCAGTATAGGAGGGACATTTATTTCATAAGTAATTTCCTTGTTTGTTCGATTATCTGCAAAAAGTTTGATGATGAAGCTTTCCCATGTTTTTAAGCGTTTTTCTTTATCCAGGATTATTTTCTTGTTCTCGTCTATCAGAATCGTTGTAGGTCTTTTTTATTTATTCCACTTGCTTCTTTAACAATAACTGTCAAATACTAAATGTTTATTTCACAAAACATTAGACAACTATGATAAGAAAATGCACGTTTTTGCAAAATAAAAAATGAAAAAAATAAGAATAATAAAAATAATTAATGTTCCATATTTCCAAAACCGTTGCAATGACAACCCATGTTTATGAAGACTTTTGTTTTGTTGTGGTTTGTACTACCACCCTCTTAAATGTTTCACATTCTTTTTTGCAAAATGAAAAATGACGGAAAAAGAATAATAAAAATAAATAATGTTCCATATCTCCGAAACCGTAGCTATGACAACCCATGTTTATTATTAATAATAATAATAATAATATTTATTTTGCATAACTACAAAAAAGGCGAAGTTCATCACATTGATGTTCTTCCACTTAACCTTAATTTCAACATTTAATTTGATACATAAAAATAATACTTAATGACCGAGTACTTCTAGTTTTCTGTAGCAGATGACAGCCTATCTTCTTCCATTTTTCAGTTATTTTAAATTTCTATATGTTTATTATGCGCTCTAGTTCATTTTTAGTAAAATATTTTAATTTTGAAACGTTTGTCAATGTGACATTCAAAAGGTGTCTTTTTTGTGGTTTGTACTACCACCCCTTAAATATTTTACTTTCTTTTTTGAACACTCTGTATATGTCCAAAGTGCAACGTTTATGCCCAAAGTTGTGCAATACTATGTTTACAAAAACGTGACGTTAATAATGTATTACGGCTTCAAATAGCAATGCCTTTAAAGTTTTAAAAAATCAAAAATTTCCTCTCCTAAAAAATATTTTTTTGTGACATGGTGTTTTACTTTGTTGTAAATTGTAAATTAATATGTGACGTTTTAAACACGCTTGGCATTTTATTTTTTTAATGTTGAAAAAGTGCAGTAATTGCAAAAGTGTTTTATTGTTGTTCTGTATACCTGTTTAGTTTGTAATTTTTTGTATATTACTAAACTTTAATTTATTACCTTATAATAGTTTTATATCAAATATTATTATTTTTAATAACTTTTTATAAATTAATAATCCACAAATTTTTGCAAAAAATCTAAGTAAAACCATTAAAAAAAAAATGCCATTCTCATTAAACAAAAATAATTGTACTCGATTCAGAAAATAACAAGCAATTAATAATATAAAGCGAAAAACAATCAGCAAATTTATCCGTAATCATTCTAATTAATCAAATTAAGATTACTGGGACATTCTAATAAAAAATAGCACTGTATAAATCAAACTACAATCATTCGTCGTTTCGGTATTTAAAAACAAGTAACTGTAGAGTTTTTTTGATAGAAATGCTTAAAGTAAAATATAGTTTAGTAAACAACGATTTTCTTTTTATAATCTTAAGTAGAATGCAACTTCACCAATTGAAAAACAATGCAATTAAATATTTGCAGAAAAATCTTTGCATACACTACTAATGCACATTATTCAAACAAGAATTTTATTGATATTAACTTAATTATATTGTAACAAATTGTTCTATCTGCAAAATTACTGATCAATTAAGAGCGCTATTAAATTTGAAATCAAGATAAATTTGGTAGTAGGTATTTAATTTACTTTTAAAAAATATGATTAAATAAAATTCAATACTGTGAAAATAATCAAAACCAGAAACAAGTTTAAGTTTGTTAAATAGATTTCTGAAAAGGAAACATTCAGGAAGTTTGCAATATACAAGAGTATTGTATGCAATTTCAAACAAAGTATATGAACTGTGTTTTAATTTTGTATTGTCGTACAAATTAAAACTTATAATTTTACAGAAGTTTAGAATTTTTTTAAATTAAATTGTCAATGTCTTATACTTTTATGTCAAATTAGTTTTATTATGAATTATTTTTATTAAATAAAAATTACACTACATTTTTTTATGTGTAAATTATAAAAATAAATATTGGTTCTGTATTCTTATAAATAAATTTATAAAAAAGTTATATATTTTAAGTAAAACATAACATAAATTTAATTTGCAAATAATTTTATTCAGTACTTCATGTTCTGTTATTAGGTTGCATTAATATTATTTCAGTTAAATGATTTAGATTTGACAATCAATGTGAATATTATCATATTCCATTTAATTATTATTGTGTCCCATAATTGGCAATCAGCATTAATAGTATTAATTAATAATATAAATAAAAGCAAAAGCACATTAATTTAAATTGGTGAATATAGTAGCTCATTTGCATAAATTTAGATTTACGATTAAACACAAATTAATACTTTTTTGCACCAGATAAAATTTAAAGTGAAATAAATTTTAATTTATAACATTTTAAATTTTATTTATTTATTTTATTTACTTAGTTGATTAAATTACGCTCAATAATTAATGATTTACCGCACAGATGGTGTAGTGGTCAACATACCGCTACATTGCTACAAAATTAACGTTATGTCCATATTTGCAAGCATTACATTAAAAGTATTTACTTATAAATTTTATAAACTTTTTAAATCTAAATATATTGGGTCATGGTTGCAAAGTGCAGGATGCAGTCCCAATTATAATTAAAATTACTATAATAGTTTTATATTTATCCAATATTTTGAAAATGTGTTTTGTGCAAAACATTAAATGATTAATAAAGATATTATTTTATTTTATTTTATTTTTAATGAGTCGCATATGTGGTCCTACTCTTCAGAACAAACAAAAAATGCTAAAACTATGTCCGCAAAACAACGCCGTACTTTTACTTAAAGAAATAAATAGTGTATTCTGTTTATGTATTCCATTTTGTATTATTGTATGGAATTTAATAAGCATTTTAATCATAATAATTTCAATGTAATTTTCCACCTCTCTGTACATTTTATATTTTACTGTCGTATACATATGTGCTTTTCTTTTATATTCATACTTGTTTGTATCATCGTCCAATAATGGCCTTGTAAAGGTTGAAACATGTTACAGATTTTAAAATATATTTGTGATATAGTACATAGTAAATGTGTTATATTTATTTTAAAATAAACCATAACATAGTAACAACAGCCGTCACCATTCAATTTTTAATTATTAAACTGTTATCAATCACTCAAAATCAAATATAAATATAATCCAGTATTATTAATACTAACCTATTTATTCATTCCGTATCACTCTTTTTTATTTTAAAAAATGTCTTCAGAATAAACTATCAAGGCGTATAAGAGCGTTTCCTTCCTTTCAATTTAAAAGATAAAACGTGAATTTCTATCAAAGGCATACTATTCGGTTGAGGAATTCACAGCAGATACAAATATTTAAAAATCACATATATCTTGTATTGTAATATTTGATAGAAAACATTTTATTTGCATTTGTTTTTAACACCAGTCAATATTTAGATCGCAAAAATAAGCCTATTTGCAGATAATTGAACAATTATACTTTGTAGTAAATTTAAGTTATATTCTGTTTGTTAATATAAGATGACAATCAAAATTTAATTTTTGCAAGGCAAGAAAAATAATTAAATCAACTTTACATTATTATGAATATTTTTTTTTTTTTTAAATTTGATAACATTTTAAGATAACAAATAAAAACATGCTATTACGTCATACGGTACACAAACCGACCAAATTTAATTTATAAATTATATATAATCCTATCCTAATCCTAATTATAGTTTACCCATGTTTGTCCTCAAAAAAGTTTATTCATTCAAATGCAAACATTATGCATTATAACATATAAATTTAGATTAAAATAAGGCTCATATTGTCAAATACTTTTTTATTGCAAAATTCAGATATAAATGCAGGTTTCTCATCAATTCAAGGAGTGCTTATAGTCAAACCACAATGTAAGTTAAAAAAAAATGAAAATAAGAGCTTCAATATGCAACAAGTAACAGTTTTTATTAAATTTAGAAAAACTATAAAACTGTTTTCAAGATAGACTTAAAGAGTGTATTAAGAACATTTTCTAAAAATTTAAAAATTTTCATTTTTTAATTGAAAATTGTAGAAAATTGTAGAAAATTGTTAGAACCTTTGATGTCAAAACCCTCAGAAGTGTTATAGAAGGGAAATTTAATAATAGTTTGAAAAAGTTAAAATACAAAGCAAATTTTGAAAGCATAAATAGGATACCAAAAAAGTTTCAAAAACCTACTAGCTACTTTTAAAAAATGTGTTGTGTTGTGCTGACTAAAAAAGGACTTAAAAAAATGTTCCAAACAAAATTAAAGATTTTAAAATATAGAAACTAAAAATATTTTATAATTTAGAAAGCTTTTAGAAAACTTTAAAAATGTTAATTAAAAACTTTAAAAACCCTGAAAAATTTAACAAAATAAAATGAAAATACTTTTGAACTGCAGTAAACAACTAATTGTGTCTTTGAAAACTTTAAGGGTTTAAAAAAAATAAATAAATAATGGATTTTGGAACAATCAACAACAACTTTGCAAGCTGTTCTTAACAACTTTTAGACCTAGTTGCTTTGCCCAACAGTTTTGCAAATTCTCACAATATTTTAGAGCCTATTTAAGAAAATAATTATTTTATTATATTATATATGAGAAATTCCATTACTTTTAGACCAAACTTAAAAACTAAGTATTTCCAAACTGACTCAAAATTAATTATGTGATAATAAAAAAACAAATTTTCTAAATTTTCAACTCTTTTAGCCATGATCTCAATATTTGAGAGTCTTTTGAAGTTCAAAAAAACGCCTAAAAATAACTTTTTTAGTAATTTTCAACTATTTTTTTCTCAGGGTATAAATATTGGAAAAAGCTCTGCAAGTTCTGATTCTTTTTGTAATTTCTTGTACTTTCTTTTAATTTAACCATTTTTTATTTCTATGAGGGCAAGCCGTTGAGAAAATAGTCTAAAATTACAAAAACAGCCCTATATTAAAAATGCCGTGACAGTATTTCAATCAAATTTGGTTCAATTTAGTTCATTTTTTTGTTTTGAATTGCTTTTTAAAATTTATTTTTAAAAGTTTTTTTCGAACGAACCTGTAAATAATGAGATACCACTTTTCAAAGATTAGTAATTTGGTCAAAAATTCTCATTTTTGTATACCTTAAAACAACTGCAATTTTTTTCTACCTAAATTTTTTTGCTGAAATTTTCAGAAAACATGAGGAAGGTTTTATACCTAAAACACCTCTTAAAGTTTGGATCTTGAAAATTAAAATAGGCACAAACTACAGCACTTTCAAAGTTTGTAAAAACAACGTTTTATACCCTAATATACCTAGTAATAGTTCTTACTTACGTTTTTATTTTTGCAAAAAAAATATTTTATCGCATTGATTTGAAAAGATATGTATGCTGAATTTATTCAATATTTTTAAATTCAGTATATTTTTTTATATCTGTTTTGTATTTGACAACATTCATTGCTGAGAAAAATGTAAAAAAATTTTAACGATATATTGGATAGTGTTTTATACAATTATACAGGGTGTTTCCTAACTAGAAGCAAAAATTAAAAGTTTACTTTACTGTACATTTTTTTATTTTAAACAAAAAGTCTAAATAACTTTTTTGTCTATCTTGCTTCGTTTCCGAAATAATCAAAAAATACACATTATTTAGAAAACTTTATTTTTAGCAAAAAAAAAACAAACAAACAACATTACTTAACAATTGTTCGTTGTTGCAAGCTTTTGATACTTGTCAAAATTTTTCTTTCGACTAGTAAAATTTGATAAAAATGCTGTTCAACAACAGATATAATTTTTTTTATTTATATAATGAAAATTTCCTGGATAACAATGTCTCTCTTGCCTAACGTAACAAGATGTAGTACCAGCACGATGGAGCACCGCCCCATGTTGGGCAGTATGTAGTTTGGTGAATTAACAATAATTTTAATGATAGGTGGATTGGTAGAAAAAATCCAGTAAACTGACCTGCAGTCATATATATTTAATGTAATTCTTCCTAAGTGATTCAACGGATGGACTGAGTTGCTCACCAGGTATCACTGCCGGCCCCAATTTCAGATTAAAAAAAAGAAGTTTTAAGTAAGGTTAGTTACCTAAAGAAAGCCTACACGTACTCACGGAATTAAATCAATGTTTTGAATACCGTACAAAACTATCATTACAACATATGCTAAGAAAACAAAAAATCAAATTGGTTAAAAAATCGTAAACTCCGCACATAATTCCTCTGCTGGAACGTGAAACGGCAGAGGACAAAAATTCATAATTGAGATAAAAAAAAATTGACCTCTGGAGAACTTCTGAGACAAAAAAAGAGGCAAAGTACTTCAAAATACGGAAAACGTATACTAATATACAGTAGGAATGATAAACAAAAAAGAGTGCACTTAAGGGTTGGAATTCTATGGCACGATAAATGTATAGATAGTCAAGCCGTTCCCTTTTGTGGTGGGCATTTGAGGTGTAGGACACACCAAGCCACAGAAAAAAACATGTGTATGTTTAGATAAAATAACAAACCCATTTGGAAAGAACGCTACGTTCTGCATCACTTTGTTGGGGACACCCATCTGACTTTGTTAGCGCTGTTAATCATACACAAAATATATAATAATTCCACAACACACCAAATAAGAACGTATGCTCAACAGAAATCTTAATCCATAGTAAAAACTAGTTTTTTTATCAGCAACTACAACGTTAAAGACAAAATAAACACTAAATATAAAATTTCTGTACTTGGAAATCTTAACGAAAGCATCGAAAACAATGTTATGCCAAATATAAAGCAAACAAAAGTACAATAAAGCTACAAATAATGCAAACGGTAAAATTCTAAAAGACTTCTGCACCAAAAACAAGATGAAAAACAACAACACATACTTTTCGAATAAAGGCCAACATAAACACACTTTCAACGACATTTGAGGACAGCGATTAAAGATAGACTTCATGATTACAAACTGACAATGGCAACATTACTAATACTTGATGTCAAAGCACGAACATCTGTTAGTTTAAAGACTAACCACAACTTTGTCCTATGCAAGATTCTACTAAAACTGAAGACGTTAAGTAAAAAAAAACAAAATTTATCAAAACGTACAGTATAAAGTCGTTAACAACAAGCACAAAACTCTTTTATAAAAGAAAATGTACTAACAAGCTAAAATAGATTGACCTAAAACCAGAATGAGAGACAGAAATCTAGCTAAAAAATTAAGACATGCACCAACGCATCAGCAGAAGAAGCTTTTGGAAAACAAAAAGTTAATACAAGCGCAGCAAGACACACTAAATATGGTTTTGTCAAGAAGTAAAGAAATTTGCCAAATTTAAACAAAAATGCTACTTAATATATGTGCGCACCGTCAGATCAAACACTTGCAGCATATGTTAAAGTAAAAGCAAAGTAAACGCAAAAACAAAATCAGTAAAAAAAAGCATTGGATTAAATTGACTAGCAATATAAACCAAACTCAAAGGCGTTTAAAGGAAAGTATAAAAATTTCAATGGAAACTTGGCAACCCTACTTTAAAAAAAATTACAATGCTGAAGAAACACTCATGAACGAATATAAAACAGATTTAAACGCTACAATCAACAAAAAGGAAGTAGAAGCATAACTCAAAAAATTAAAACAATTTAAACGGACTGTATTCCCAACAAACTTTTAAAATATAAAAACTCAAAACTTGCAAAAAAACTATTTAACAAAACCTTAAAGCCAGCAAAAACACTAGATGAATAGAATATCAGTATTACTATTTTGCTATTTAAGAAACAACAAAAAACTTGTCTAAATAATTGTAAAGTAACCTTTCTATACCAAATTCAAATCCACGCTGGACTAGAAGTAAACAAATACACGCGTTGTTCACATACACAGCTAATGAAATAAAATCTCAAAAAATCGCATGCAGGCTTGAGTGTGTTTACGTGCTTATCACGCGGTTTTGTTTATATACTTTTAGTCCAGCGTGGATTTGAATTTGGTATAAACACGACAATAAAACTATTTACAAGCATTATTAAAGAAAAACTGGAAACGGAAATAACAAATAACAAATTAAAATAATACTAAATAGTATAATAAAGTTTAAGTCATAGAGTTCACCTGGACGACATTCTAAACATAATAATTAAAATAAAATACCGGCTAACATAACAAAAATAGATTCATAATCTAAACACAACAAAAATTAAAATAGAAGCCTAATTAACAAAAAACATCTCAACTCTAGAAGAAATCGGATAACGCGACAACTTAAATAGCTTTTTATTTAACCTTTTACACAATAACTTTTGTCAATCTCAAATATGAGCAAAAAATAATTGGAATGACATGCTAAGCAGACAAGGCAGCAATTAATACCAAATCAGAAAATATAGAAAATTCTTTCAATTCTTACAAACATGTTATCAACTCAATGTAAACATTTCTACCAACAAACCAAAATGTATGGCAATTGCAAAACAGATCAGATGCAAACTCGTAGTAGAAGATAACCTCATAGAACAGGTTATGCAATTTGGATATCTTTTGTACATATCAAGTGTCCACGACTCAATTAAGATCAGAGATGTCAAATTAGGCATCCACATTATCAGGCTTACAAGACATAATCAGACCCGTATAGTCACATAAATAGCAAATTTAAAATTTATAAGACCTGCAAAACGCAGACATCAGAAAGCAATGCAATTAGTAAAATAAAAAAACACCGAAAGAGACAATAGTTCTGACATGTAAAATGGATGGATAAATTGTCTTAAAAAACAACCCATATTAGCATATTATTACAGATTAACAAATTTTGAAGAAGTAAAAGAAAAACAAATGAAAGTTAATACTATAATTAAATTTATTATAACTTAAATTTTTATCTGGATTTTAATAGTTTGCCACTTCAAGCCTTGGGTCGTTTAATTTACAAAATTGGGCCAAAATTTAATAACTTATTTTTTTATAGACTATAAACTAATCGTAAATGTTAACAGTCAATGTTTGTTATTTAAATACTCTGGCTGTATGATTTGTTGACCAGTCATATAGACTCTGGTTATATGACTAGTCAATAAACCTTCTGAGAAACCTTTTCAATGGCTCCTACAATCACCCAATCTGAGTTCTTGTGATTACTTTCTATGGGGATATCTCAAGTCTAAGGTTTTTGAAACTCGTCCAAGATCAGTACAGGATTAAAAAGATCGGATTCAGCAAGAAGTTCGTGCGATGACACCGGCAATGCTAAGACGTGTTAGTAAAAATTTCAGTATGAAACTTACACAATGTGTACAAAATGATAGTCGCTACCTTACTGGAGTCATATTCATAAAATAATTTTTTTTTCTATTTCTATACAAATTTCCATTTATGTTTTTAAGATTTGTTGCAATATATGACTAAAAAAATATTTTGATGTGTTTTTTATGTACTTAAAATCGTACCGTTTGACTGCTCCACTTATTAATATAATAAATTAAAATTAAATATAAGTAAATAAGTGATTTTCACTAAAACATAACAAGTATATAACAAAAAATATTTTTAGGCAGACACAAACAAAAAATATTTAATTTAACTTTTGCAAACTGTATCTTATTATTACGTTCAAACAATAAGCATTCTTTATAAGCTATCAAAGAAAAACAAACTAATCATATCAAATTTGTCTTTTTCTTGCTGATTATGCATCAAATATCTCAATGTCGAGTAATATTTGTTTTCAACAACATATTTTTTGTGATTCACTAAGCAATACCATACATACTAACTCTCTTTAAAAGAAATTATAATTAGTTCAAATAGTAATTAAAAAAAAAAAAAACTTAATTAGATTGTAAAGCATATAATTAAAAACAAAATGTTTTATAATTAAGCAAGCGACTGTTTTCAGAAATGAATAGTTGAATTGAATTCACATAGAACAACTGTTAAAGACTAATATGCTCAATATCTGAACCAAATGATTATTAATTAATATTTATAAACAAATACGTTTTCAATTTGGTATAATATGTTTACCTGTTTGAATAATTTCTAAAATTTAAACTATTAAAGTGAGAATTATTCATAACTAAATGCTATCATAAATAACAAAACTTAATTTTAAAGTTAATAGTGAATTATAATTATTCCAACAAATTCTGGTATAATCGTTATAAATTTAAATATGTCACAAGCTATTAGGTTAGTAACCATCGTAGTATTATATACTCCTACTAAATAATTGGCACTTATATACCAACGTATTATAGTACGTGTTTAATGTTGCAAACATATTATTATGCAGTGTGTATTTTACTTTAGTATATTTATTAAAAAAATCATAAATAAGGGTGCATACTAAATGTGTTGAAATGGTTACTTTTATAATTACAACAAAATTCCAAAATACATTGACCTAAATAATACGTAATAATTACACCCTTAAATCTAACCCGGAGGCCAATATTAATTACGGCTGAGAAATCTTATTCAATTTAAGTGCGCTATAAATTATCACATTGTAAATAAGATTTCATTCTGGTGCAACGAATACAACGCTAAAAGAGTAAAAAGGGTCAGATAGATAGAAAAACCCGTTACCTTGTACATTCTCCTGGTTATTTATGGATGGGGCGCTCAGCGAATTCTGGATCAGTAACCAACTGATCACGTATTGTATCCAGCAATCAGGCAGCATTGTTTCTCACAAGCGATTATGTCTTGTGACGATCTCTAATCACATTACACACAACCACGGATCGTCGCACTAACACTACGCGGATATATGTCCGTAGATTCTATGCTGATTTTGCTGGTTCTACCGGCGATTTAATTCTGAAATAGACAAAATATAAATAGATTAATTTTAAATCAATTTAGGTTGTTATTAATCTAAGTTTTATACTTTAATGAAGTCGTAATTTCTTTTAACGATTTTCACGTCCCTTCCTTAACACATAATTTCGATTAGTGCGGATTTATGTGACGCCAATTTTCTTTTTCCTTTTCTTTTTCAATGGAATAAGAGCTTTTTCTACTATCGCTCATTTTATTTAGTACCCATCTATCATCTATATTATTTAAGATATGATGTTATATAATACACATTGTAAATTGAATTAGTTATAAATAATTGCTTTAATGTAGTACAGAATTATAATATCCTGTAAAATAAAGCATAATAAATACATTTACAAAAAAAATAAGCTTTTTAATATAATTTTAGTAATAAAGTTGTATCATTTTACAAACAATAGTAGTAAATTAATATTTTCTTCTTTTATTTTGTAGAAATTTTTTATATTTAACATTTTTTATTCATAAATAATAAAATATTCTACTATATAATTATTTTTTAATGGCAAACATGTTTTGCAAAATGATTTGCATTTTCAATGCCATATTTATGATTAATAAATTATTTAAAATTTGTTTTTTCCCGCTACCCAGATTTCCTGTTTTAAATTTAAATTTGTTTTTTCCCGCTAACCAAGATTTCCGTTTTTTTTTTTTGTAATTAAATTAATAATGTCAACAAAAAAACGGAAATCTTGGTTAGCGGGAAAAAACAAATTTAAATTTAAAACAGGAAATCTGGGTAGCGGGAAAAAACAAATTTTAAATAATTTATTAATCATAAATATGGCATTGAAAATGCAAATCATTTTGCGAAACATGTTTGCCATTAAAAAATAATTATATAGTAGAATATTTTATTATTTATGAATAAAAAATGTTAAATAGTAGTAAACATCAAGACAAAGAAAAAATGTCGGCCATTGATACTTATGATACTAATACTGTTCCGTTTGTTAATAAAAATATAAAACATAATGTAAAATATTTGTTAATTTCTATATTGTTTTAAAGTACATAATAGAATATAGATTGCTAAACTTTTTACCACTCTTAAGTCCATTTTTGTTTTTTTATTATTACTAATAAGTTATAACACTTAATTTAAATTAGCTAGTTTCCTTGAAACACTATCAAAGAGTATTGCGTTGTATTTGCGTCACATTTTGCTTAATAATTTTTAGATAATTTCATCAATCTAAGAAAGATTTGTTATTATAGAAGAGTGTTTATAGTCCGGAGTATTCTTCTAAAATTTAACTTCTAATTAAATTAAAGTTATCACGTCAGGGAATTAAAACAAACATAAATCCATACGACAGAAAACATGCTGGCCACCTTAAAACGTTTATTTTTAATACGTTTTAATTAGCAGTTATCACAAATGCCGCTCTGCATATTTAATTGACTTTTAAATGTGCTGCTTTAATGAGCCTTAACCACCAATTCAGAAAAGAAAATAGGCGTTCATGTCTTTTATGCAAACAGTCGTTTACCGCTAGTTTGACTTTAGTATTCCCTATTTATTTTTTTATGCAATTATTTTGTTAATATAAAAATATTTTACAGGTATTAAGCTAATAATAAATATTTTGTAAACAAGTTCAGTAGTTGAGTACCAACAAAAAATGATCCTGATTTAGTAGTTCCAAATTTTTAGCAAAACGTTTGAGATGGTATCTTGCGGTTGCTGTGTACCAAGAAAATGTATCGCAGTAATGAAGTAATACCTTAGCTAGTTTTTTCTTTGTGAACAAAATTTTTACAAACAATTTAAAAACAGTTCCGTTGTTAGCTTAATTTTCCATTATAGGTCATTTGTCTTTGTTGTCAAGTGTATAGAGTTTTTGTTTGTTTTGTTTTTAACATAAAAATAAGTAAAAATATATTCCAGTTTAAAAAAAATTGATAATTGATTAATTGACTTACATAATGTTGTGCAGGTTTAGAGATTGGTTGATAACATGTAATTATATGTGTACGTTGAAGATGTTTTTTATATGCAGTAATACTTAAAGCTGAACTTTAGAAATAAACGCATGTTGCCATCTTTTGCCAATTTTAATGTTAAGAACCACCGTGGCAATCTTTATTAGTTGCAATAGAAGTAGGATGCCCTTCTATAGGTTATGTTTTTTTATGAAAATTATCTGTAAAAAGTTTTGTGATATATTGAATAGAAAGTATGCCTTTACATTTCCATATATTGATCTTAGTAGATCATGCTACGCCACTGTTATTGTGTTATTGTTTTATTTTATCACTAGTTCTGTTTTGTGTGTAATAAGTAAAGCTAGGATTTAAATGCGTTATGATTTTTATCAATATTATATGCATATTAATTTTGAATGTATATATCCACGAATCATAAGAAAGTAAAGCAAATGGGTGCACCTTTTTATTTTGGCTTATTATGCCTATTTTTGGTTTTATGCATATTTTAGTTTTTATGCATATTTAATGCATATTTTAAGAATTTTTATTTGTTTTTCATAATTTTTATTATTATTTGATACTTATTTTAAGTACTTTTGCCTATTTCGGCATTTTTGAACATATTTCATGCTTATTTTAAGCAATTTTCAATTTCATAAAAATTTAAGAGTTAATAAAAATATTTTTTAAAAGACATGCATACGTTTAAAAATGGTCATGGTCATGTATGACTCATGCTCCTCACTCGAGCATGAGCGATTATTGCCCGACTTTTTTGGCAAAAGGAGGTCCTTTTTAATGAAAAATTTAAAAAAACATTTTAGTATTAATTCTTTTAAAAATAAATTATGTTAATTATTATTATTGTCAAACTATTATTATTTATTGAATTTTACTTTTGTTTCTTTTGCTGTGTTTATTATTATCATATTAAGAGTTATTATTTTTTAATGCGTTTTTATAAAAAATAAAAAAAAATTATGCTTATTTTTGTGCTTTTTTTGATGATTTTTAATGATTATTTATGCGCTTATTTTGCAGTTTTTTATATATAGTGTCTATAATTTTAAAGTTCTTGTCTACTCTGTTGGTAATTATATAGTCAATTAATTACTTTATATGTTTTGTACATATATTATTATAATTTTTGTTAATGTTTATTTGTAAATATTAACCTTAAATTATTGACGCACTGGTACTTCCGCGCTGTCCGTGGCTTAATTTAAACTACTTTCACCAGTGGCGTAACTTACATCTTTTTTTTAAATTTAATAACTAACTTTTAACTTGTGATTTTAATTATTTTAACTTCTTATTCCATATCTTTTTGTTTCTTTTGTTACCTTACCGTGGTATACCTGTGTTTGTTTTAGTATTATCTATTTTCCTTAATATTTTTATCACTTGTTATTGTTTTAATTTATTGTTTTATTTTATTACTGCATTGATATCATGCCTACTTGCAAATGCAAAAGCGTTGCACAATCTGGCATAACTTGCACTAATTGTGGTATTGTATTTCACAATATTTGTGCTTTAAAATATTAAAAAAAGCATTTGTAGCACTTTATTTGATATGGACGATTTAGAATTATCAAGAAATTTACAAAGAAAACATCGAAGTAAATTAAATATTGTAGGAAGTGCGATCTAACAATAAATTATTAACTGAAAAAATTATCCATCTTGAAGAGAAGATTGCCGAAAAAAACAAGATAATTCTAGATTGTGAATTTTTGGAGCCTAAATCCAGCCAACAACCTAGACCCTTCTGTAGAATTACCAACGGCCTTAAAATCTACTATCAAAACGTCGGGGGCATAAAAGCTAAGCTTAAAAAACTAATGCTGGCTGTAGGTAGCGGTTTCCAGTTATGACTTAATAGTGTTTACCAAAACTTGGCTCACCCAGCATGTTGACAATTCTGAGCTTAAACTACGTGATTAAGATTTATTTAAGTGCAATCGTTTCGCATTAACTAGTGCTAAACTGGATACTGGGGTTGTATTAATTGCAATTAGATCTCATCTAAAAGGTATATTACTGCACCCTACGTATTCAACCGTGGAAAATGTGTTTGTTTTTGTTAACTTTAAGTCTGTGTCATATTTAATTAGTGCTGTATATTTACCACCAAATTCAGCTATTGATAAATACGCCGACTATTGTTACTGTGTTGAATCATTAGCTGATAGAATAGAATAGAATAGAATTTAATAATCCTTTTAGATCATTTTCATGATATAGGATAAGTCATACAATATACAAGTATAATTTAAAATACAAAAACAAGGTACATTATTTACATAGATACATTTGACTAAGAATAATGAATATAATATAAAAACTTAAAACTGAACAAATTACATAAAATACCAAAAATAGTTGTTACAAACGTATACTACACATTAAAATTATAACTTAATTATTCCTCAACAGAATAGAAACAACACTCGGTTAATTTTTGTTTTATATTTGATATAAAGCAACTATAATTTAATTCCTTAATTTGCGCTGGTAGGTGATTATATAGTGTAGCACCAATATATAATGGGTTTGATTTAAATAACTCCAACTAAATTGTTACCGTGCCTTGTGCTGTAGTTATGAGTATTATTAAGTTGGCTAAAATAATCTACATTTGCTTTTACAAATTTTAAAAGATCATATATATATAAACAAGCCAAAGTTAATATTTTTTCACTTTTAAAATTATCTCAACAAGAGTCTCTATATTTAAGGCCTGTCATAGATCTTAATGCTCTTTTCTGTAAGACAAAAACTCTGTTTGCGTTGGTTGATTTTCCACAGAATATAATACCATACCGAATAAGTGTCTCAAACATACTATGATAAAACATTTTGCACGTATGAGTATCATAAAGTTACCGAAGTCTTCCTAATGCAAAACATACGCTGGCAATTTTGGAACATGTAAATTCAACGTGAGTTTTCCAAGTAAGCGACATGTCAATGTGTAATCCTAGTAATTTAAAGGCTTTTACTTGTTGAATAGACTTTGAGTTGGCATGTATAAGTAAAGATGAAGTATAGTTACATTCTCTAGCCTGAAATTGCATTGTATACGTTTTCTCTTCATTAATTGTTAATTTATTAGATGCAAAGAAATTTGTGACGTTCTTTAAGTTATCTACCATATCAACACGTAATTCATTATTATTAGTTTATTAGATATATATATCCCAGTAGTAAACTTATTCTACTGAAAGATTATAATCTACTTGCAGTTACCATGAGTTAGGAATTGGAGTAGTTTGCAATAAAACTTACCCTGCATATTTAGTAGCCAATTCTTTTGGATTTTTAAACTGCACTGAATGCATAACAATACCCAATAGTAGAGGTGTGTTTTTAAACTTGTGTTTTACAAATGATCGTGATGTAAAAGTAGCAATGGCTGTTGATGTTCTGTTCAACACAAGCCAACACCACTATGCTTATGTGAAAGATGTTAAATGTGATACCAACTGTGATATTTTAAAGTGTAACTGTTTTTAATGATTTTAAATTTGTAGACTTTAGCGCTATCAATGGTTTTTTATTGAGTGTTAATTGGTTTTTACTTTTTTTCAACTGTGATATTAATGTATGTGTTGATTTATTTTATTCAGTTTTGTAATATGCAATTGATTGTTACGTACCTAAAAAACTGTAGCGTGAAAACAACTTTCCTACTTGGTTTAGCAAGGAACTGATTTCACTTACTAAATTAAAAAACGTTTTTCATAAACGTTTTAAATCTTCAGAACAATTTGAATCTAATCGCACTTCATGTAAAAATCTTAGCGCTCGCCTTTACAAACAGTATATTGCATGTACTGAGAGTAATATTCAAACAAATCCAAAGCATTTCTGGAAATTTGTCAACCAAACACAATGTACCATGGAGACTTAATTTGCACTAATGGGGATGATTATGTCAACAAATTTGCAATTTTTTTTTCATCTGTTTACGATTCTGAAGTTCATACAGGTCCAACGTTTGAGTTTCAAAACAACGTAATACATTCAAATTTTTCATATAGTTTGTTTGATGTTTTTAGAGGTATTGAATACTTTCAAAGTAATCTTAGCACTGGCCCTGACGGCATTTCTTCTATAATGTTGAAAGAATGCATTTATTCTATTTCTACGCCGTTACATCTACTTTTTAATACTTCCTTAAGCATATCTAAATTTCCTGATATGTAGAAATATAGCTACATTATGCCTTTATTTAAATCAGTAGCTAAGGAAGACATAACTAACTATAGAGGTATATGCATTCAATCTGCCAATCCAAAATTATTTGATCAACTTGTAACTGAACAAATACAATGGATGTGCAAAATTATTATAATTGATGAATAACATGGTTTTTGTGAAAGTCGTTCCACTCTTACTAAATTATTGTGCTACGAAAATTATATTTTGAAGGCTTTTGAATCAAATGTACAAATTTATTTAACACCATTTTTTCAAAGACTTTTGATCGTGTGAGCCACAGTATTTTGTTAGCTAAGCTTCATGCTTTAGGTTTTCATCATGTTGTGGTTTCATGGTTATCTAGTTTCTTGGAAAATCGTACTCAATGTGTAAAAATTAATAATTTTCTTTCACAGCCAATTCTTGCATTTTCAAGTGTTCCCAAGGGATCACACTGCGGTCCAATTCTGTTCCTGCTTTTTATCAATGATTTTTCTCAGTATATTCATTCATCGTCTTTTCTTTTATTTGCTGATGATCTAAAGCTTTACAGTAAAATATCATCTGTTAATGATTGTCATCTGTTACAACGAGATTTTGATTCCGTAAATGCTTGGTGTCATAATAATTATCTTTTTCTTAACGTTAACAAATGTTTTTTAACTAGTTTTAATAGAACACTGAATAAAATACCTTACGGTTATGATATTAATCATAAACCCTTGAAACAAGTTTCTCAAATAAAAGACTTGGGCGTAATATTTGATCACAAACTCACATTTGTCGAGCATATTAACTACATGTGTAACCGCGCTATAAAAACGCTGGGTTTTGTTTATTGAATGTCAGCAGATGTATGCCCAAGTACGCTCAAATTACTTTATTGTTCTTTGGTGCGCCCGTCTTACGAAATTCATATTCAAAGTATGGAACAAATTCAAAATAAGTTTGCTATATTATTATTTTATAAATCGGAGATTTTAGCGGTCGATTTTGATTGCAATTACATTACATTTTTGTACAATTTGCCACCACTAAAACTTGTCGCAAAAGAGTTGATTTTTCCTTTTTGCGTAGATTGGTAATGTCTGAAGTAGACTGTCCTGGGCTTCTTGCATCTCTACCATTCAGTACTCCTATTAGCGATTGACGTACCAGCAGATGCTATTGTTTAGAGAATTTACACATTCTACAAATTACGGGTGCAACAATCCACTTGTTAGGATGTGTAAACTGGCAAATTGTCTGCCAAGTAAATTTAATTGGTTTTGTACCAAATCGCAGTTTAGGTCGCAATTAAATCGTATTGATTGATCTATGTACCTAAATTGTATTTTAGTTTAAACTTGTTTTTATGTATTTTTGGTATTTTATGTATATTATTTTAGTTTATGTAATATGTTTATTTATATATTATATTGTAGATGTAAATGGCTTAACTTTTACCGTAAATATAGAATTATTATTATAATGTTTAAAAAAATTGTATAATAGAATAAACTTTTAGTTAAAACAATGAACTAAAAGATCAAACAACGTTTAAATTCAGATAAGTTTTTTTATTTATCTATCTATTTCCAAGAATTTTTTAATGTAATATCATCTTTTTCCACAACTAAAACTATAAGATAGATAATATTAAACTAAAAAGATGTTTTCAGTTCAATAAAAATTTAATGTATAAATCCATTAAATTTACTGAACTGAAACCGGCGTTTAATCTCATCAAAACATAACAATTTTAATTAAAATCCATTAATTTGCATAATAGTTAACAGATCCTGTCAAATGTTTTTAATTTATTAATATCAGTTTTTATTGTAATTGCAATTTTCCAAATTAAAGAACGGTAATATAGTAATTTCAGAACTAGTTTTCAGTTTTTTCTTGTTTGATCAGTTTAAAATCATTCCAAAACTCTTAGAGTACAGATAACGGATGCGTGCCATCAATAGTAACAAAATGGTGTAATAAGTTCCAAAATAGTTTCCAATAATATCATATCTTATCAAGCGTTCTTAAAGTTGTGTAATGTTTTTGCATAAACATTACAAAATAAAGGTACACCTCATATACAGGCAAAGTATGCGTGAGCATTTTGAACAATGTGTTAAAATAAGTAGACATGAATACCACGGGTAGAAAAAAGATTATAATAAGTGCTCTTTAGCACAAATGCAAATAAATAGTATGCTGTACGGAGATAAATGTCCAGTTTACATGTGCTAAGTAGAAAAACTAAAATAAGCAAACTGGGCGAGTTTATTACCAAAACCTAGAAACAAAAAAAATCAAATTTTTAAAAAATAACCAAGGAAAGTTAAGAAAAATGGTAAATCGCATAATAGAAGATATGCAAAAGACCAATAATAGTCTGAAACTATTTGCAAAAAATACAAAAAAAAAAAACGGTACTAAGGCAATAAAGAATGTCAACAGCCAAAGCCTACTACCGAGAATGTGGGCTAAATTAAATTCACCACGCAAATTTCAAACAGTAATACAAAGAGGCAGCTATACTACTTAATGGTAGACAAACAAATTGATAAAAATAACAAACTAATCAAATATAATAAATCTTGTGTAAACTAAATACCATCACGGTAAAACACAACAATGTACTTTTGGTTGCAAAGTAACATTCTCTCAATTAACAGCTGCAATAGTATTTTTTGTGTTTTCAAGTACATATTCAAAGGCGGCTTGTGAGGTAGTACCATAAGCCCAAAAAACACAGGCCTTTGTGACAAAAAAAAATTTTTGTACCAAACAAATAAGTAGTAACAAAGCGGCCAAAAAACAACTAGGAAAACATTAAAAAACTTTTTAAGATTAACTAAAAAAATTCAATAAAAGAAAATAACAAAAAAAAGAAAATAAAACAACAGGCACTGTAATAATAATTTCTTTATTGTGTGTTTTACACCTATTTTACACTACCCCAAAAGTTTTACGATTTGTTTTACAATCCAAAGACTGACCTAAACGGTCTAAAGAATTGTGCAACTAAAGTTCAAAGAATAGAACTCAAGTAAAAAGATAGCGTTCAAAGAATCCCTAGAAGCATGAATGCAAGGAAGCAGCTATAATAAACGCAAAAAACAAAAAAAAAGCATAAAAAACCCTAAGACTAGAAGATGTAGTACTAGTAATAAAAAATCTTTCTTATTACTAGTACTACATCTTCTAGTCACAGGGTTTTTAATCAGAACCCAGAAAAACGTAAATTGATTTGGCAAACTACAGAAATAGTGCAATTCATAAATGGGAATTCCACGTCAAGTTAACTCGAATTGTACAGTTGTTTGAGTACCCAAAATATGACTTATGCCAAATTTCAGACCTCTAGGTAATTTTACGGCAATTTTTAAAGTTCAACTTTAATTTTTTTGAATTTCATTTATCTTAATTGCATATCAGGCTAGTAAAATTCGATAGGAAAATTTCCAACAAATCGAATGCAAAGGTCCGATACCGATTGTGTGCTATTAAAGAAAAACTTAAAGAAAAACATTTTTTGATTTTTTTTTTCTTTAATATCATACAATTGGTAGAAACTACATTGAAACATGTTATCAGGTGAATGATTCGCAATTGAATAGCTTTTTTTTTAAATTGTTGACTTTTATGCATGATTTTTAACAAAAATAACCAAAAAAATAAAAAAAATCATACTATAAATCTGTAATTTTAAGCGGTGGAAAAATTAAATTTTTGGAAACAATACTGTTTTTTGCATTTTCTGCGCATGCTTAAGAAATTTCCCTTTCATTATGACTGTTCTAAAATTTTCACAAGCTGAAATCAATTTTAAAAAAATTGTTGAACTTAAAAAATTGCCGCAGAATTCAATTGGCTCTACGAGGCAAAATATGTGACCTAGAGGTCTGAAATTTGGCCTAAGGTCATATTTTGAGTACCCAAACAAGTGTACAAAATTTGAGCTAAATCTAAAAGGGTCGCGTGAAATGAACTGCTCACTTGACGTGGAATAGCCCAAATACCTTTTTGTCACACTAGAGGCCAAAGTAATAAACAAATCAGACAAAAAGGTCATAAAACATAGGAAATATTGCCATCGGAGCCTCAAAAAAGCAAAAAAAATGCAGTATGTGTCTAAAAGTGAATGACCTAAGAAAAGGCAAAATAAAAAAGTGTGACATCAATTCAGTGCTACTTGTGTGAGGAAAAAAATCATAAAACTAAACTCAATAAATTAAAAAAAAAAAATTAAAAAAATGTCAATATGGATCATTTAAAATTACTACAAGTAAATCTGGGTAGGTGCAAACGAGCTATAAACTTTCTCAAAAAATGATTACTAGAGACATCAACGTAACTATAATAATAAAACCAAACAAATTAATCAATTCTAAATAGATTACAAACAAAAATTGACGCAAAACATTTATTTTGTTAAGCAAAAATTAGAAAACTGGGAATCCAGAAAAGAATACATGTAGGTAGAAAACATTATTATAAAAGTATACTCCTGTTAGATTACTTCAAAAACAAAACAAAAAAAACTTTTCAAAGTATATAAACATTTCAATAAAAACACAATTAAACACATAAAAAATTAATAATCACAGAAGAATTCAATGCAAAAGCAAACAGCTAAAGCCCAAAACTAAAAGACAAGAAAAGAATTACTACAACTTTTGAAAAATTTGTATCCTTAATAAAAAAAACACCTTAACGTTAAAAAAAAGGGATCCTCTTTCATAGATGTAATTATATATGCACGGAGTTTGTCGCAGCACGTAAACAAAAAAGAAAATTTCAGCCAGCGCAACAACAAGTAAAAAAAAACATATAACTAAAAATATATCAAGAAATAGATAGAACTTAAAAAAAATTAATCTGGAACACCACATACAGATCGTAGCCAAAAAAGTAAACAAAGTGACTTCCCAACTAAGCAGAATCCTGCTAAACACGACTCAAGTGCCAGCAAAATAAATGATTAGGAGAATGGGAAACTGTATGTTTCTATACGCGGCTTCTACATAGGAGAATCACATATTAATAAAAAAACACAAAATCGCACTAAGCAAAATAAAGGAAAGTCTTACTGAAGATGTGCTGCTTATCGAACAGTGTTGACAAACACTTTAAAAGTTATAAGTAAAAACGTACTAATTTGTTTTATAGCAAAACAAAAAGAATACTAAAAAGAACATAATCTATCTCAACCATAATATCATAGACAAGAAGAGATAGAATACTTTCTCACGCAACAGTTGGTCATAGTTATTTTGCCAAAAATCTTCAGACTAAAACTTAAGGCTGTTGCTATTATTGTCTGACAAGCTATTAGGAATTTAGAAATTATCTCGGACGTTATAGTAAACATACTGCGTAAGAAAAACAAAGATAAAAAGAAAAAGTAAAAATCGGCGCAACGTAAAAGAAATATACCAAAAATTTTTACGCTACACTATCATGGATAACAGTTAAGACTGTTTAGTAAGTACGGCTTTTTTTGAATAGGAACGAATCCCATAAACTATACTTTGGTGCGTAAAGCAATATATCAACTACCGGTCACATTCACGTATTTTTTAATAAACTAACACACACACTAGAAGAAATTAGTTTGTCGAACCAACAAATAGTATTATGCGGAAATCTAAATATAAACAATTTTAAAAATACCGAAAAACCGACTGGTGGAGTAAAAATAATCTTATCTTAAATACCATCAAAAAAGTCTTTTTACAATTTCAGATTAAAAAAAAACCCAAAAAATGTTTCTGCATGTACAAAATTAACCTTTAAACTTTAACCGTTGCTTCTGTATGCATATTCAAATGTGCCTTATATGTGCATCAATACCAGCACAGTTTTTTTAATTAATGGCTCATATTACGTATGTATAAGAATACTACTTCACATTTTAAAAGATCAGCGCTATACTAATGCACACATATATACATTAAAAACTGTGCTAATATAAATAATTTTAAAAAATCTCTAAAGTAATTCATAGATATGAAATGTTTCTACACGTTTTCTAAATATTACCAATTTAAACCACTAGTACAGTAGATATTGTTAGTTGTGTATTGACTTAATCCAACATTTACTGTTTTTTACTCAAGCAATATATGTACGTCATTTAATTTTAATATGTTTGTATTGTATTTTAACGTGTTTTATTTTTATTTTATTTGTATTTGTATTAAATTTTATTTTATTTTAAGTTAAAAACCTGACTTTTACATCCATTAATTTATGCACTTATGTATTATAGCTTACGTAAATTTATTGTCTAGGATTTTCCAATAAGAAGTTTCATTTTTTTTATTTGAGCAGCTGTCATTTTTGAAGCTAATATCTTTTAACATTTGACACGTAAAAACTACGCCATTATTAAAAATGGAACGATACACGCTTCAACAACGCATTGAAATTATTAAAAGACACTACAAACACAGTTCACAGTTTGCAAAACTAAAGCACCTTCTCGGCCGGCAATAGTAAACCTGGTGAAAAAATTTGAGCTGTTGGGACAAGTTTCTGATGTCAAGAATCAAAACCGTGTTTTGCATATAAATCTAATTATTTATGTTTACAAGGCTTAGTGCATTTTCTTATCATAGTATCCTGTCCATCTAGCTTAAACTGAATGAAATCATTAGGAACAATGGGTAACGGGGAGCGATGACCTTGAACGCGGACAAGTGACGGAGCGCTGAGTCACTTACTGGCCAGCGACATCCTTGCGCTCGGTATCTCGGTATGGGGTGGTCCTACCCCCAAATCTACCATTTTTGATTTTTCAGACCCCTAATTGACCTACCCCTAATTGCCCATGTCCAGATGAGGATTCCTGAATTTGGGGGGGTCTGGCCTACCCAAAAGTATTTAACGCGTATTTAACTTGATTTTTGACCCCTACTAAAAAAAAAAAAGACTTGCCTCAATCGCCCCCATACCTACTAGCCCGTAGTGTTGGAGAAAACCCAGGTTTGTCAATTCCTCGTCGATCTTTGGAATTAGACATTCCACAAGCAACATTACACCGTCTTAAGGCTGTTAAAGTTTAGTTAAAGAACTCAAGCCGGTCGATCACCATAAACGTCGTATCTTCGCTTCAAATTCATATGATCCGGAATTTCATCAAAAAATCATCTTCAGTGATGAAGCTTATTTTCACGTTAATAAGCAGAATTGTCGCATTTGGGGCTCAAAAAATTTAAGAATGATTGTTGAAAAGTCTTTGCATCGTCAACGTGTCACTGTTTAGTGCAGTTTTTTGGCTGGGGGTGTGATCGGAGCCTACTTTTTTGAAAATGAGGCTGGTGCAACTGTTACGGTGAATGAATGGCGCTACTAAGCTATGATTAATGATTTTTTTATGGCTGGAATTGAAAGATATTGATGTGGACGACGTTTATTTTTAGCAAAACGGCGCCAGGTACCACACAAGCAACAAAACAATCGCAATTTTGCAAGAAAAGTTTTCTGACCGTGTTATTTGTCAAAGTGGTGATCACAATTGGCCACTGAGATCTTGTGATTTAACACCTTTAGAGTTTTTTCTATAGGCCACGTAAAAGATAAGGTCTATGCCAATGTTCCACAATCGATTCAAGACCTTAAAGATAGAATTCGTGAAGTTATCGAGGACATACATCGAAAAAATACCCGTTTTTTTAAATATTAAAATAAAACCGCTTATTGGAAAACCTATTATTTGACTTTAGTTTACCAAAAGTAAATATAGCTTTTGATAGACTCAGTACTACTTAAATGTTTAATTTAAAAAATAGTTTTAGTTGCTTGACATTTCGACAAATTCGATCAAATTTGAGAACATTATTTAGTCTTTTTTTTTTTTTTTATTTAGTTTTTATTATAAAATATTTACATATTTACAGTTTATATTATTTGTTTTTTTCTCCCCACTTGCTGCTCACCGTTTCCATGTGGATGGCTGCAGAGCTTCGTATTCGGGGCACCATTTTATGTTTCTATTTATCTGCTTCTGTCTTCTTCTAATTAGATCTTGTTAATATATAGTGTTTTTTAATTTTATTTTTGAATTCTTTATAATTCTTTATTTTCTTGATACTTTCAGGCAGTTGGTTGTAAGTGACAAGTCCATTGCCTAGTATTGTTTGTTTTGCTTTTTCTGTCCTTGTTGTGTGTACATGTATGTTGCTTCTTCTTCTTGTGTTATGTCCGTGAATTTCTTTGTTGCATTTTATTTGGAGGTTGGTTTTAATTTCTTTATTTTTAATTTTGTATATTAGTTTGCATTTTTCTATTTTTATTTTTTCGTTTATTTTTGTTTCGTTAATTATTTTGTATACTTCTTCTGTTGGTGTTAGTTTTGGTAGTTTGTATATTATTTTTGAATTTTGTTCTGTTGCCTTTGTATTTTTTGAATGTTTGTTTTTGTTGTTTCTCTCCATATGTTTATTAAATAATTAATTTTTGCTAAAAATAGTGAATGGTAGATACTTAATGCAGTTTCTTTTGTAATGCATTCCCTAGCTCTATACACAGCTCCTATTGTTGCTGCGCTTGCTTTTAATAATTTGTTAATATGTGTATCCCAGGTGAGTTTCTCAGTTAATATTATTCCTAAGTATTTTGTCTGTTTTGTTCTAGTAATTGGTATGTTATTTATTTCAATTTTTATGTTAATATCTTTTGTGTTTTTTTGTCTTATTATCATATACGTTGTTTTTTCTTCATTTATTGTTTGTATGTTTTCGTCGTACCATTTAGTTAATTTCTTAACGTCTTCATTTATGTTTCTCTCTATCTCTTCTTTATTTTTTCCGTGATATATAATACATGTGTCATCAGCATATGTATATATTTCACCAACTAAGTTTATATTATATATATATAAGACAATAAATTATACGGCATAAAATAAACCAAAATATGTTTCTCTGTGAACAAAGTTTGAGTTTTATTTATTATTTAACAATTATTTACAATCTTACCTGTGAACAAAGAAACGACAATTAAAGTTTTCTATTACCGCTTCTCTATGCACTACTTAAATTAATTACAATATATCTTTTTATTATAATTACGTCGTGACTTCTGTCAATTAAAAGTCAGAAGCACGGCCAACTTAAATCAAAGAAAGTATACTTTCGTTACATCTCCCCCCCCCCTCTCATGGTAAGATTTCTTGGACATATTTTCTCTATAAATCATCTATATCATCTTCTTCTGTTGGTATTAGTTTTGATATATGGAATAAACTTGTTTCTGACTTTTTCTTGTTAGTCTTGACTTTGTATAGAGTGTTTGATATTTTTTCTATTATTTCGAATGGTCCTATTCTAAGATGGTCTAGCTTTTTTCTATTTAGTCTGTTGCCATTTTCGATATATACCATGTCTCCTGCACTGTACTCATGATGTTTTCTATTTTTATCATAAAGTTTTTTATTGTAATTATGTGATTTTATTGATCTCTCTAACGCTAATTTTTTATCATTAGACCAATCATCTTTGTTTTTTTTCCTTTTTAATTCTTCTGGTATGACACTTGTGTCCGTGCCATTTAATAAATACTCTGGTGCAAAACCAGTGACTGAGTGTTCTATCTTATTATATCTATCTACACATTCTCTAGCAACCGTTGTCCAAGCTCTTTTGTTTTCTTTTTCATTTATTTTACATCTTATTTTATTGACTAGAGTCTGGTTTAGTCTCTCGTTTAAGCCATTTGAAAATGGTGCATTAACTGCTGTAAATGTCAGTTTAACGTTCTTTTTTTCTAGGAATTCTTTAAATTCTTTTGAGTTTATTCCCGGATATTGATCCGTTAGTATCATTCCAATTTTTTCCGTTTCTAACACGTTTTGAGCTAACTTTATAAAATCTGTGGCGTTTTGTGTCTTTGAGGTTGAAACAAATGCGTATCTCGTGTAGTGGTCGACGAGTAAGTGAAGGTATTTTTTTGTTGATCTTTGTCCTCCAAATCCTCCAATGGTATCTATAGACATTATTTCATATGGTTCAGTGGCTGGTCCTAAGTGAGACATTAATCCAAATTTGCTTTGGCCTTTTGTTTTATTTTTTATGCATATGTCACAATCTTTACATATTTTCTTAATGTTTTCTATTAAATTCTTTGATGTATAGTAGGGACATATTCTGTATATAGTTTGTCTAATGCCTGTATGGCACCATTCCCTATGTATGTCTTTTATTAATTTGATGCTAAATTCTTCTGATAAGATTATTTTCTCCTTATTTCTAACTTTCTTATAAAATATTCCGTTATTTCTTATTAGTTTTGATTTCATCTTTCGAATTATTTCGTTTTTTTCTTGATCCGTTCTTATTTCATCTGTTTGTGTCAGGTTTACTATTGTTAGAACCTCTTCAGTGTTTTCAGACGGTTCTAGTACTGGATTTCGGCTTAAGCAGTCCGCTTCAGCGTTATCTTTACCAGGTACATATTTTATTTGGAAGTTATATTGTGACAAATAATAGGTTAACTCACCTAATTCTTCGTCTGTTCTTGCTTTTATGTTCAAATTTTCAAGCGGTTTGTGATCTGAGTATACCTCAAACCATCTTCCAATCAACCAATGTTGCCAATATTTTACTGCTTCTTTGATTGCCAAGCACTCCAGATATATTGCTTTCTTTCTTTTTTGTACCTCATTCAATTTTTTTGAGAAATATGCTACAGGTTTTTCTCGTCCATCTATTTGTAATTGCTTTAGTATTGCCCCAATTCCTTCTAGCGATGCATCTGTGTAAATTTTTATTGGCAAATCCTTATCAAATATTTCTAATACCGGTTGAGAACATAATAATTTCTTCATTTCTGTAAAAGCCTTCTCACATTCTTCTGACCATATAAATTTTGTTTCTTTTCTTAATAATTTATGTAATGGATCCAACGTTATTGAGCTATTTGGTATGTATTCATGGTAAAAATTAATCTTTCCTAAAAATTGTCTAATATTTTTTTGAGTTTTGGGAGTTGGAAAATTTTGAATTGAAATTAGATTGTCTTTTATTGGTCTTACTGTGTTATTTTCTATGATATGGCCCAGGTATTTTACAGAGTTTGCTGCAAATGAGCATTTTTTGAATTTTAATCTAAATCCTTCTCTTATAATTGCTGCTAATACCTGTTCTATATGTCTGATATGTTCTTCAAAAGTTTGTGAATAAATTAATATATCGTCAATATAATTTTCTGTAAATTCTCTCAATTTATTTTTTCTTAATATGCTACTCAAAATCCTTTGGAATATTGCTGGTGCCGTTTTTAGACCAAATGGTAAACACGTCCATTGATATTGTCCTTCTTGCGTTACGAAACCAGTCTTTTTTTTGTCCTCGATTCGGAGTGGAATTGACCAAAAGGCAGAGTTTATATCCAGTGTTGTAAAATATTTGCAGTTTCTAGTTTTAATTATTAGGTCATCTATAAGTGGAAATGGTTGAGCTTGTGGTACAATATTCTTGTTTAGATCTCTAAAATCAATACACAGGCGATTTTTCCTTCCTTCGTCTCTTTTATACGCCAGTGTTACAGGTGCGGCAAATGGACTGTAGGATTCTTCAATCAAATTCTTTTCTAATAGCATTGCCACTTGTGTTTCTATTTCTTTTTTATCTTCTATTGTACACCTGTATGGTCTTTTACTACAATATTTGTCTACTATTAATTCGATTCTTGCCTCATAATCTTTTACCGTGCCAATATCGTATTTGTCTTTTGCAAATACACTTTTATATTTTTCAATAATTTTTTCTATTTTATTTTTTTTTGTATTATCTAGATGTTCTAGTCTTATCTGAAAGTCATCTTTCTCTATGTGTTTATTAAAATTAACTGAATATTGTTCAATTTTATTATCCAATTTTTTTTGTAATATTTGTAGATTCTCATTTTGAATTAATCTGAATTTCTTTATCATATCTAATCCTACGAGGAAATCTTCAACATCGTCTCTCTCTGTAATGAATACATCAATGTATTCCTCTATGTCAAAGATTTTTACTTTCATAGTTATTAAACCTTTTGTTTGTGTCACACCATTGACTGTTTTTAAAAATATTTTATTTACATCTTTTGCCTTCCTCTTTATTCTAACTAATTTTGGATTTATTAGGGAGACTTGGGAACCTGAATCATATGTTCCGTTTACCTCTAACTTATCTTCTAATAATATTTTTAGTTTAATCAATGGTGTGATTATTCGTTTTTTGATTCTATATTTAGATTTACTTCTATGACTAAGTTACTCTCTATTACTCCACCTTCTTTTCTTTCTTTATTCTTGAACCAACATGAGTTTTCAGGATGATATCTAACACCTTTATTTAAGTTTTCACAATTTTTACATGGCTGTTTTCCTTCAAATCTTTTCTTGTTATCATATTTATCATCTTTCTTTTTCGTAAAACCATTTTTATTTACTAAATTTTCACATTTTCTGATGTCATGCAATAATTCAGTTGACTTTTTACAATTTTCTTTATCTATCTTATTTCTAACCAACTCAGGTAATCCTGCTGCTATAAGCAACACTAGAGTCTTTGAACTAATATCATTGTCCATATCTAGTAGTAGCTTCTCTTTTCTTATAGCATATTCAATCAATGAACCTTCTTTATACCTATAATATATAGCGTACATTCCTGTACTCCATCCATTGTCTGCAAATGACTCCAGAAATCTCTCTTTCCATTCAGACCATCGAGCTTCCATTGTCAATATTGTGAGAGTTGCTGAGTGCCAATCTGAACATGACTTATCCAAGACTAGCCTTAATATCTCAATCTTTATATTATCTTCATTGATTTCAAACCTTTTACATTCTTTTTCAAATGTTTCTAGCCATTGTTTTGCATTTGAATTTTTACATGTAAATTTTTCAATCATAAACTTTTCTGTTATGTGTTTTAAATTAAGTTGACTTTCTTTCTTCTGAGTTGATTCTACTACGTCTGTTTTTATTATTTGTTCTAAATATAAGTTATTAAACATTATATTACCATCTTCATCAAAATATTTCTGTTCCATTTCCTTTGTTAGTGTGATCCACACTGTTCTGTTTTGACCTCTTTGAGTAAGACTTTTTTTAACTCTTTTATAAACGTCTGTGTTCATCAGTTCTTCATGTTCGCTTATAAATCCCATTTCCTGTGGCAACACATATTCCTTCTTTTCCTCTGTTGTAATTGAAGTTATGGCAACAATACTTGTCTTCTTGTCCCTCGGCGATACCACATATTGGAATGCAAACTGCAATTTTCTTGTCATTATAAACAAAAATTGTCGTTTTATAAGACAATAAATTATACGGCATAAAATAAACCAAAATATGTTTCTCTGTGAACAAAGTTTGAGTTTTATTTATTATTTAACAATTATTTACAATCTTACCTGTGAACAAAGAAACGACAATTAAAGTTTTCTATTACCGCTTCTCTATGCACTACTTAAATTAATTACAATATATCTTTTTATTATAATTACGTCGTGACTTCTGTCAATTAAAAGTCAGAAGCACGGCCAACTTAAATCAAAGAAAGTATACTTTCGTTACATATATATCATTTATGTATAATATATACAATATTGGCGCTAGTACTCCACCTTGTGGTAGCCCATATTCTGATATTGTAGATGTACTAAGTATGTCGTTTATTCTTGTTTTTTGTGTTCTGTTTTTAATATATGTTTTTAGTAGTTTTAAGTTTGTGTTTCTTATTCCAAGAATTTCCATTTTGTTGATCAATTTGTCTTTGTCGATTGTGTCAAAGGCTTTCCTCATGTCTATAAATATTGGTAATACATACTGTTTGTCATCTAGCTTTCCTGCTATGTGTTGTATTATGTCAGTTGTTATGCCCATAGTGTTTGAGTTTTTTTGAAATGCATATTGTCTTTTGTTTATTATGTTATGTTTGTTTATGTGTATCATAAGTCTGTTATATATTGCTTTTTCTGTTATTTTGCTTAACACTGATATAAGCGATAGTGGTCTATAATTTTCTGATTTTGATTTTTCTCCATTTTTGTGTATTGGTTTTATGGTTTGTTTTTTGAGTATTTGTGGATATTCACCTGTTTGTATCATTTTGTTTATTAGTTTTTTCAGTATTGGTGCTACTTCTTTTTTTATAGCTTTTATTACGTCATGGGTTATTTGATCTTCTCCTGGCGCGCTTCTTATTTTTAGTTGTTTGATTATATCTTCTATCTCTTCTTCTGTTGTTTCGTCAAACTTAGCATCTTCTTCTATTCTTACAGTTGTTGTTGTTTTCCTGCCATCATTCTTCTTAGTTTTGTTTGCCAAGTTTTTTCCTATTGTTGCAAAGTAGTTGTTCAGTTCGTCCGCTATGTCAATTTTATCTGTTTTTTTTTGTCCGTGTTTTGTTATAATTTCAGTTATTTCTTGTTTTGTTTTTTTCTTTGTATTATTTAGCATACTATTTATTTCCGACCATTGTTTAGCTTGATTTCAATTTGCGTTTTTTATTTTGTTTTTGTAGTAATTTTCTTTTCTTTCCTTAATTTTGTCCGCTACTTCTTTTTTCTTTTCTTTTCATATTTTTTTAATAACATCATTGTTTGGATTTTTGATGTATCTCTCTTGTGTTTTTTTTCTATCTTGTATCATTGTTATTATTTCCATATTTATCCACTCATTGTTTTCTTTTCTTTTTATTTCCGTTACTTTTGTATTTCGTTTTATTGTTTATTGTATTATTGTTGTTAGTGTGTCAAAATCGTGTAGTGATTTATTATCTATGTTTTCAATTTCTTTCTTAATTTTTTCATAGTTTATTTTTTTTTTTAGTACTTTTTCATATTTTGTTTTTTCATATATTATATTCCATTCTGTTATTACCGCATTATGGTCCGATAATGTTAGTTTTTTAATTTTAATTTTTTTGTTATAACCTTTTATGTTTGTTATAACATGATCTATTATTGTGCCAGGTTTATCTGCGTTGTTTCTCGTCACTCCATCTTCATTTATTTTATTTAATATACAATGACCATTTTCAACAATTAAGTTTCTGTAGTTATATGATATATTGCTATTTTCTCTTAAATTTATGTTCATATCAGCTACTATTATATTTTTGGTTTTTGTTTTTGTTATTTTGTCTATTACTTTTAAAAAGTCATCGTTTTTTGCGGTTTGGGGTTTATATATTGCTGTTATATGTATGTTTGTTTTATTAAGTTTAATTGTGAGTATTTCAGTATTTTTTTCTGTTTTACTTTCTTGTACTGTTGTTGTTATTCCGTTTTTTATGTATATTGCAATGCCCCCACCTTTCATCAATCTGTTGTTAAATATTGCTGTGTAATTTGGAATTTGAAAATATTTTTCTTCATTTGGATATAGCCATTTTTCAGTTATTACAATAATATCTGGTTTGTATAGTACAGGTATTGTTAGTATTTCATCAAATTTGTTTCGGATACTTCTTGCGTTATGTAGGTATATTTTTATGTTGTCCATTTTGGTTATAGTTATTATTTATATATATTTTTGTTTTCTGTTTTATTGTTCCTTGTTTAATAGTTCCTTGGCATGTTCAATACCATGGATAACTATTGGCTTGTCTTCTTCTGTTTTTCTTGCAAGTATTCTTCCTTCTTTATACCAAACCCATTTGTATCCGTGCTTTTTTAATTTTCTTGCTTCATAAAATATACTGTTGTTTTCGTATGTAAGCTGTTCCGTGATGTGTATTTCTTCTTTTTTCCTTTTAATCCACATTCATCGGCTTTGATTGACCCTTTTTCTTTTTTCTTTTCCATTATTTTCTTTTTTTCTTCTTCTGATTTGAATTTAACCAGTATTGGTGCATCCGGATTCTTATTGTTTATTCTATAGGCTTCTATGATATTATTTGTTGGTATTTCAATGTTTATATTTGTGAATAGTTTTGCCACTGTTTCTTTTATGTTTTCTTTTTGATGTTGTTTCGGAATCCCTGCTATCACAATATTATTTTTTATTTTATCTTGTTCATATTCGTTTACCTTTTCTTCCAGATCCTTTATTTGTTTTTTCATTTCAATATTTTCCTTTTTTTATATCTTTAAGAGTTTTTTTCATTTCCTCAATTTCTTTTCTTCCTTCCTCAAACTTTGCTGACATAAAGTCCACTGCTTTTTTTAGTTCTTCCAGGCTTGTTTTAATTCCCTCGTCTTCGTTATTCTTTATTTTTGGTGGCATTTTTATTTATTTTGTATTATTTTCTTTTTTAAGTTTTTATAGTTTTTTTTTTATTTTTATTTTTTTTTTTTGATATTTTATTCGATAATAATTTATTAAAATATTATTAAAAAGTAAACTAATATATAAATACAGAAAAAAACAGTAATTTTATTTAATAAAGTAATCTTATATGCACTATTAATAAAATGAAATAAAATAAAATAAAACAAAAGTATTATATATATATATATATATATTATAATTCATCAACAATAGATCGAAATTATTCATCAAAAATACACCGCGGTAGAAATTACTCCCGGGTCGACCCCTCGAAAGATCTGTTTCTCTCGGCGAATTGATGATATGTGTATATAAGTTAAATTTTTAAATACAGGTAATTTTACAATTTAAAATAACAACTAATTCTCAATAAAAATGATTAAAAATAAAACTAAAATAAAACTAAAATGAGTAGTTTTAATAATATTGTATTAGAAATAAATTGACACAAACCACTTTTTTCTTAGATTGTTTTTTATTCAGCTGGCAAATATTTTTGCATTCCAGTTTTTCCTTCTTTTACATTACAGTAAATTTTATTATTAATATTGCTATAACTTCACTAGATGAGATATTTTTACAGTTTTTTTTACACAGTAACATGCACACACAGTTAACACACTTTTGTTAAAAAAATAGATTTAAAAAAGTCACTTTTTCCCACTTAAAAATGAATTTCAACAGGACTACACACACACTTTAAAATATATTTATTTAAAAAAAAAAAAAAAAAAAAAATTTTTAAATACGCTATTTTTGTATTTTTGCGATGTAGATTTTTGTACTTCTAGTCATTAACTTTAAATTATTTGATTTTCTACTAAATTTTGTTTTGTAAGCTGTTTGTTTAGTCATAGTTGAATGTACGGAAACAGTTTTGCCTTCTACTTTTTGTGTTAAAATGTAGCTTTTTATTATTTTCTAATTTCTTTTATTTGTTCTTTTCATATGCATTAATATCGTTTTTAAAATTGATAGAGAGAACACTATAGGCTACATACCATGTACTTGCAAAAAATACAATTTATATTACTAAAGTTAAACAATAATATTTATTTCAAAACTTAATTTAATAATGTCACACCGTTTTTAACAGTTTTTATTTAATTAAAATAGGTAGTATGTTTGTGTAAGATAAACAAAAATTATTATTATATTGTATTGGAACTATTAATAAAATTTTATATTATTATTTTAAATTTAATTTTAATCCACTAATTCCAATTAATTATATTTTGTATATATTATTAATTTTATATATTGCAATATAATAAATTCGAGTAAATTTATATACAATAAGTTAATTATTTTATAAAATAAATATTAAACTGCATAATAACAACTCATGAATAATATCGTTTTTTTAATAACCATCACTAGGTACAGTTACCAGTTATTATTGGCATAAAAGTAGACAACATAATAATGCTGATAATATAATACAATAATCAACATTTTCTTTTGTTTCTAAACTTATAACATTATCAAACTATAACATAATATCTAAACTAAAATTTACAACTATTTGGTTAGGATGATGTGTATGGAACTAAGTTGTTTATCCATTGTCCGTTTTGTATAAATATCTGTAACACATGCTAAGCTTCAATTACTTTACATCAATCAAGCCATATTAATACATAAAATATAGTTAAAAATTGTCTTTTGTGCAGTATATGTTGCTAACATACAACAAATATGTAACAAAAGCCAATTCTTTTATAGTAGTTATAATAATTAGTTTCAACATATATTGTTTGATAAAATTTTAATTCAAAATTCTTAAAATAATGTATAGAATATCTCTGGAACTCATTTTCATATGCTATATATGGTTTTTAATTTTCTAATGGTTATATATTTTTTGTTACAAAAGTGTAAAAAGTTGGTTTTACTTTGCAGCAGATTTTAATTAAAATTTAGTACTAGAGATAGTGGGCTGCTGCGGATGCTAAATGTGCAATTTTTATGGCGAGTAGAGTTAATGTGATGTTGGTTAGTACGCTTTTTAATCACGTTACTTGTGATTAATGTAGTAAATTTTTCTTAAAAAATTCTATGTAAGACACAACTAAAACTTGTTATACATTTAAATTGAACTTAAAATTACAATTAATAAAAGTGAAAATTAACAGATTGGTACATAAACGTTACAAAAAATAAATAATACGTATATTGAAAATAGATTAATAATCAAATAACAAGTGAGACAATTTATCAACATTTAAGCAAATTTATTATCAATAAATTAATAAGCTGCAAATGGATATTACTAAAACATTTTATTGATAAATTAAATATCTAGACACAGGTCATTAACAGTCAGCAGCAATATTGTGGCATACTCACAAAAACAGAAATCCAGCACTACTAGTTTTAAAAAGTAAAGTAGTAAACTTAATTTATAGTAGAGTTTAGAAAAGCAATCTATAACACTAATGACATAACTAAACTAAAAACTTAAGAAAAAACAACATAATTAAATGATCCACGATTAAAACCACTGTAGATATTAATTTTGTCGACACAGTAAAGCACACATTTCTTAATTAAGTTCACTTGAAAAAAAAATTAAATCAATATCACAAATTCTATTAAAAACATAAATAAATTATAGTTTTAAGCTGAAGATAATGAAATCTGGTCGGCGAAGTACACAAAAAAAGTATAATATAGCAAGATAAAGGACCTCATTTTCAATAGCATATCACTCATCTATCACTACTATATAGTCTAAACGACTCGACAATCCATTGACTCAAGGCAGTTGATAAAATAATCAATTATTTCAGCAGCCTTAAGTTAAAAAAATTGGAAAATTAAATAACTTTTAATCACAATTCATGTTTGTCTAAACAACTAGGTAACATTAGATCTAGCCAAAACTCATTTCAAAAACACTTTGTATACTACACGCTAATAGTAATTTTATTTGGTTGGCGACAGTTATTAATAAAAAGACATACAAAGAATAGGCATTAATAAATAGCAAATTTCAATCAATTATAACAAAATCATTAGCAAACAATTCTTTTTTGATAAAAACTAAAATAATTTGCTTTTAAACTCAAAATACATGTTTTTTTGTAATCAAAAATGTCAAGCACTGAGTAATGACGCATAATAATTCACTTACTCTAATTCCAAATAGACCATTGGTAAGTATGAAAAAAGATTCAAAAAGAGAATATTGGTAACTCGAATGACATACAATATGAAGATTAGTTGAATCCGATAAATAGTGCAATCTGATATTAAACAAACTAATGACTTTGTTATACTTTTGACTGCATAAAAGATTTGATTAATTAAAATACAAAATATTCTTTATAAAGCAAAAAAACGTCACTGCTGGTAGTATGTACCGCATAGCTACAACTAAATTTTTCAACTAGTTTTTATGTTGATCAAGCATATTATTGCATGCACCGGAGCAATAAATCTGATTCCAACAACATACAAGTGATTTCCAAATTGGCACTAATTCTCAATAGAACACTAGAGAAGAAGGTTCTTAACGATATTGCCAGACAATTCAAGTAACTTGCCTTGCAATAACATGCTTTAAAAATATTTATTAACGTCATCAAAAACGGCATTAAATATCTGTAAATTAACGTGTATAATCTAATTACACAAACCTACAATATTGCACTGATAAGCACCATCAGGAAGAATGGCTTTTCTACCAACTGCCAACAAAGTCATCCTCAAAGAAAAAATGAAATAATATTTAAAAATTCAACAAAGCTTCTACACAACAACATTATGAAAACAAAACGCATCTCTAAACGTTTTAGATTGAAACCCCTCAGTAATACCTATGGCCGGGTGAAGTTGATTGAAGAATATTTACACGTATAAAAAACACGGAAAAACTTTGTGTAGAGACATCACTTTGTACTACATAACGTTGGTTAATAAAACCAATAAGTAGAAAGTCAGTAGCAATCAGGACCTAAGCAACAACAACAATTTTTTTATAGCAATAGACTCCAAAAAAATACAAAACCGGATAAAATGGCTTATTTAGAAATAATAAACCAACAAACAGAAGAGCACAAAAAATTGTAGACTAGTTATAAATTATTAATAAAATGCAACAAATCATTTCGTAAAAAAGCGCAAAAATAGCAATTTATCAATTTTTTTAATAGAATAAAGAGATTGCAGAAACTAGGATAAAATAAGTAACAACCAAGAGAAAACTGGCTAGTGCAAACAGTCATTAGGAATCCAAATGGACCCCAGAAAATTAGTTTAAACTGTCACCCGGAATCACGGACTTTTCAGTCTCTTAACGCTGTCAAACAATGAGTAATACAAAGTTGCAGAAAAAATGTTCCCATGCCACAAAATTAAGTAAACCAATCAAAACAAGCAAAATATCCACATGTAAAAAAAAGAGTAGGAAGCAAACAAAAAGCAGGCATTTTACAAGAAACTGCCAATGCTTTTAAAGAACGCAAATCGGAGTTACTATCTACCTTTTTTGACAAACTGATAACTGAAAACATATTTTTAGACAAATAAAAAATAGTCAAACTAACATTTTTAGAGAAACAAAAAAAAAATACTGTAGGTCATACAGTCCCATAAACACGATGGGTAGCTTTCCCATCGTATTTAAAAAGCAATAAAGAAAAAAAATCCTTAAACGTCAAGATTGCTTTTAACTTGGTCTTGTGGGCAAACATTGTTTAAACGCTACAGAAAAAGAGTACTTCACAATACCTAATAAACTTTATAGAAGCATATTGCAGAAGTGGAATACTAGTCAAATATAACCTAGTAATAAAAATAGCGTGTGGTGTGCCAAAGGTCTTGGTCCTAGGACTAAAACTGCAAAACATTTATTATGGCCAAGTATTCAGAATTGACCTCCAAAAAAAGTCTCTTTTTCATAGATACGCGGACAACCTGGCACTGCTAATGGAACGCAAAAATTTAGAATATATTTTGAAGGATGCAAAATTTGCAAATAGCTGCATGGATAACATGACAGAGCCTTTAACTGAAACATAAAAATACAAAAACGCTGAAAAATCTAGAAAAACCAGATCAAACATCAAAACGACAATGTGTAGTGTAGTAGACTGGATCATGCTTTATGGTGCACCAATTATTGGGATAATTGCAACAGGACACAAACATAAAATACTTTTTCCTATAGAACGGTAGCAACACGTGCAATTTAAATGGTAGCAGAGGTAATTTTAATGCATCTGCTTGGAAAGGAGAAGTTAAACAACCCAAGTGCAAGCAAAACCAAGCACAAAACCAAGGTCAGAAATGACTCCTTGACAAAATAAAAAATAGAGCCTACTTAGAAACACAGAGAAGTGGACCAAGAGAATCACTCAAAAAAATTACACCTTGGCTGTTGAAAAAACATGAGAAAGTAATTTACCATGTAATCCAATTTCTAACAAGACATGAATACTTTAAGTTTAACTTAAGCGCATAAATCTAGCACAAACTGATTAATGCAACAAAGAGGAATTACCAAAACACACTATTTTGAGGTGCAGAAAATAGAAAGTTAACAAAGAAAACGCCTACAAAGACCTGAAAAAAAAAAACTTCAATTGGGCATTATCAAAACGCGCAAAAGGTAAAAAGTAAAAGAATTAACTAGTCGGCAGCGGAGTTATATTATACCGTTAGTAAGCGTTTGGTAGCACAACGTCTTTAAAAACTAGTGAGTTGCAAGTTGAAAAATGGAACCCTAAAACCCGACTAAGCTACTGCGTAAAAAAGCAGTACCAAATAACACAATTCACTTCTCACACCAAATAACATGTGCTATGTAGAACAAAAAAAGAAAATTATAATTTAAAAAAGTCTAAACTATTAAGTGTAGGTATGCTTGGTAGTTGTTAAGCGCGACTAATATCTATCCCATCGCCACATACATTTGTTAACACAAATGCCTAGTTTAATAGGTTGGTCCGTTTTTGCTGTTCTAATACATAAACAAAATAGTAACACAACGCATATTAACGTCTTTTTAATTTGATTACTATGCGATTGGCATTGCGGAGTCTGTTTTGGTGTGCGCAAACTAAAATGTAGTACCATGTGTGTGTAAGAATACAACTTAAAAATCTTGGAAAAAATGGCAAAAAAATTAAAGACGTCAACGTTGAATCAGTAGAAAAACATCACGACCAAGGTTACGCGCGCGAGTGCATCTGTTGAAAAAACGTAAAAAAAAAATTAATTGGCTAGATTAAATTTTGCAAATTAAAACTTAAAAACAAATATAAATTAATAGAGATGTTAGGAAGAGCCAGCCATAAGAGTACTAGATGTGCTAAAAGGTGATCAATTGGCTGATCGGAAATCTCAACAAAAAAAAAACAAATAAAAAAATAGTAATAAAGATAAAATCGTGCATTAAAAAGTTTAACATAACATTTAATAATTATAAACAGATTCTATACTTCTTATAATCGTTAAGCTTTATTTAAGCGTATAATAATGCATTGTATTCCCAAAAATATCTGAGAGCACAAATCATCTTGCATACAAAAACTAAAACACTAAATCTGCTTGTGAAAGAAGCTATAGTTTCACACTGTTAGTAACTATTATGATATGAATGCAAAAATTAATATAAAAACCAAATTTAATATATGATTTGGTTTTTATAATATATATATATAATATATTTTATATGAAAAAAACTCAGAATGGACAGTCGAAGGTTTGCAAAATCAGCCGTAGAAAATTGCATGCAACTGCAATAATTTGCCAAAAATCTTCAAAAATGCAAAAACATCAAAGTAAGGTGGATGCTATCCAGAATTTTACGCTACTATCTCTAAAACTATATTATTTTTGTACTGCCTGAGATGCTGTTGCCGAGAACACTTTCTCTAATCTGGTTAAACGCTTTCAATTAAAATAACGCAGACCCGATAAAACAGATTTAACCCAGAACGCATTTTGCTATTATTTCAAGAAAAATGAATGAAATTAAATGGCTGTCCAATTTTGTTAGATTGTTCATCTGTCATGATTAGAGATGCAAGCAAGTTTAATGAAATTAGTATGAGAGTAGTGATAGGATCCAGTAACCTTTAAAAATTTAGATTTAATTCATTCATGCCAATCTTTTTAAAATCTTACAAAAAAAGATAATTTTTTACACTTTTGTACTGACTATTTTTTAAAAACCAAAAACAAAACACTTGAAAATAATGGAGAATTAAGTTGATATAGGGATTAAGAGATTAATGTCAGACAACGGCATCAAAATCAAAAATATAAAAAATATTTACTCCTCACAAAATAGTAGAATACGAACCATTATAGAGGGTGTTTTTTTTTGCTGCATGAGAAGTTTGACTTTGTTTTGACTGTTCAATAAGGTTCGGCAATTTATCATGAATCGTTTAACGCCATAACAACGCTTCCAAATAGTGGAAATTAACTTTCAAAAAAATAAATCTGTTTGCAAAGTTTATAGAGCACTTCGTCCTTTTTACGGTCAACATAATCGTCCTAGTGAGTAAGCAATTCGTGCAGTTATTGATCGTTTTGCACTAATTTTACTCTTTTCAATTCAAAACTACCAACAAAACAAAGAAATGTGCGTACGAAAGAGAATATTTGCTGTAGCGCAAAGTGTTAAAGAAGACGCCGAAATGTCATTTCGTCGCCGTTTTCAACTTGTTGGTCTTTGTCCTTCAAATTCGTGGAAAATTTTACGTAAGGATCTTGGATTACGTGCCTATAAAATACAGCTTGTGCAGCAATTAAAGCTGACCATCGTTTACGTCGCAATTTTGCTGATTGGGCTTACTTGAAACTGGCCAAAGATGAGCATTTTTATCGAAGAATTGTGTTTAGTGATGAAACTGATTTCTAGTTAAATGGCTTCGTCAATAAGCAAAATTGCCGGATATGAAGCACAGACAATCTTCAAACCATCAGCAAAACAACATTACATCCATTAAAATTGAATGTTTGGTGCGGTTTACACGCTGGCGGCATCCTCGGTCCTTATTTCTTTCAAAATGAGAAAAAAGCAGCTATCTAGCCATGCTGACTAAATTTTTGTTTCCAATAATTAGTCAGCTAATCATCGACAACATTTGGTTTCAACAAGCGCAACTTAGCATACAGCGCGCTTAACCATCAATTTATTGCAAAATCAATTTGGTGACAACTTTATTTCCAAAAGTAGTCCTGTTAACTGGCCCCCTCCTTCGTGTGACTTAACGCTTCTCAATTACTTTTTATGCCAACAAACCAACAACTTTTAAAGCATTGGAAGCCAATATTCAAGCCACCATTGACGCCATACGGCCAGATTTATTGAAAAAGTAGTGAGAAATTGGACTGATCGAATAGACTATGTAACTCGTAGCCGCGGCGGACATATGCCGGAAATCAAAAATAAATGCCATAAAATTATCTACCAGATTATAATAATAAAAAATTCATTTCAACAATATTTTTGTTTTGTAATATTATTTAATGTTCTCAAGCTCTTAAAAAAACACATTTTACAAGCGCATAAAAATGTATAGGCTGAAGCTGTGTATTATTTCGTGTTCACGTTGAAAACAGGAACAAAATCAATCAAGCCAGCAAACTTTAGATCAGACAAAAAATAAAATTGAACAACTTGAGTTGAGTAGCTTTCAGTGCAATTGTTATGTACTCATCCTTGACCACAAACGAAAAAATTTAGAGAAGTATCCTAGTCGGCTACGATGTGGATTTGCCGTTTTATCAGATAAATAAAAAGTTATGTCATATTCGGACACTGTCATTTTTGTTAATGAAGTCAAACCTAAGATGAGTAACACGTAGATCAACCAGAATCTGAAAGTCAATAAAGAGGAGAACCTAGACAAACCTGAAGCCTGCGATACATTGGACAAGGAAAAAATTTAGGGGAGCATCTGCGTGATCATCTTCTGCACGTAAAAAACCAAAAGACAGACATCCCTACTTGTTGCAAACAATTTTTCAAAAAGAGTTAAATTGCGCAAGTTTTATGGCACTCAAAATACCGCACCCTTAACAAACTGATTACTTACAAAATTTTGCATAAAATTAATTTAAATCCAAAGTGTATATTTTTATATTAGGAATTTTTAAATTAAAAGGAAAAATGTGATTAAAAAGTTGTAATATGTAAACTTTTCTGCAATTTTTTCTTCATTATTGTGTAAACTTTTATAAAACTAATATTTCAAAAGTTGCTGTTTATATTAATCGATAAAACTTCAAATTGTCTCAAATATTTATAAAATGAAAAAACTATTAAAATTAATTGTATGCATATAATAATAATTATATTAATGCTACAATATTTTTTAATTAAATTTATTTAATTTACTCTATCTGTACCCTTTCACTTTGCATTCATATTTAAGTCATTTATAATAATATAATTTTCAATATTTTTACATATTATCATACACACTTTAAAATTACATGCGCCTGTATTTATTCCCTATTCTTTTAAGCATTTTCTTACAAAGACACTTTAATTGCTCTCTGAGTACGTCTTGTGCAGATTCATAATCAAATTTTATTTCATTAACCTTAAAATATATATATATAAATTTTTATTTGTTTTGGAAGTCACCAGAATACAAAATAATAAAATAATAAAACCTTACTGTATAAAAACATCATAGTAGTATTCAGTCTTTACATCTTTCAATTGTCTCATTCATGCATTACTTGATTTAGCAACTGTCACAGACTTTCAACATATGTCAAAAATAGCTACATAATGACTGCTAGAGAACTGCACTAGTATAAAAACAGTAAAAGCACTAAAGCGGAATTTAGAAAATATAAGATATTGCATGTTCGACAGAATTTATGTCAATTTTATTTATATCTTTCGCAATCATATAAGATGAACAATGTTAAAAAAATTACATTATATATTTGTACTCTTAAAAAAATTTATAAATATGCATCGTAGATACAGATATGAGAATTATTTATCCTCAACTCAATGCAGATATATTTGCAGATGAATGCAGTTGCATTTTTTTATCACTGCGGATACTTAAAATCCCTTGGGGTTGCATTTACAAATGTCTTTGCCATCGCAAAGAAGTATGTACATAATCACAAAGTTCTATGTCTACCGCTAATAAATGTGCATAAATCTACAAAAGAAACAATATATAAGTATTGTATATTACTAAACAAATTAATTTAGTTATTTTATAAAATCTTTTATAAATAATGTATTTAAAATTTTCCCGTACTGTATACAATTACTTAGTGCTGTTTATAAATTTGTCCTGTTGTGATTTTATGGTTAATAGTAAAATAAAATGAACGTTTCTTGTTAATTGCTGCATTTGCGCCGTCCGCATATATAGTAATAATATACAGGCATGGAAATTCAGCATAATTGGTATAAACAATAAACTTGTAAACATGCTTACACAGTGAAATATTAATTATATAAAGAAAGACATCTGTGTAAACAACATAAAATCATTTATTTGACATGAAAATTTATTTTATAAACAACCCTTTCAGTTATTATTAAGCCTGTACCTTTCCTGCTCCAAAATATTTCAATTTACTACAACCGGAAATCAATCACTTGATGCAAATGATTGGTAATCAGAGAAAAAACAGACAATCTCAATGACCTTATTAAAATTTAAAAACAAATTAAATAAAAAGTTTTAAAAATAATAAATTCCATAGTTCTATAAATATTCCAATTGGAAAGTGGTACAGTCGAAGCTGGTGATCATACCTACAATTGCTTTTAGGCGCTTTAACCAACAGATTACTACCCATCTTAGATGCTACGCATTGCATTTTTTTTTTAATTTTTAATAGTTTACAATGTATTTTTTCATCTTACACTAGATCATTAAAGGTATATTTATAGACTTATATTCAAACAATTATTGTGAAACGGCTACAGTAGTCTTACTTTCGAAGCTTGCGGATTAAGCAATTTTTAGACATTCTCCTTAAATAGTTGAAAATAATGAATTTGAAACAATACTTGCGTATTCATAAATATTTGTTTTTTAGATATTTATATAATATGTTATATTTAGTTTTACTATAAATATAATTCATTATTATTATTATCATAACATTTTACAATATATAATGGATTGAATAAGTTAAAAAAATTAATTTACGTAAATACATAGTTTGTATATTTGTAAAACATATACTATTTATTATTCATTTAATGTTCAACTTTTTTAGTTCAGCCCTTTTATATCATAACCACAAATTTAATATTTTTGTTTATCTGGTTGGTTTGTCGGTTCTTCTGGTTTTCATTCTTAAATTTTGTGATATTAATTAACGCCTCCGGGCATAATTATATACATAATAAATGAAACCCATCACAGAACAATCTAAAGAAATATAATGCAAATTGTAATTATTATGTTAACCAAATATTCGTTATAAAAATGATATAATTATACTTTATAATTCAATTAATAAAATAATCTATTTATGATACTTGTTTGCCGTTGTTTAAAAATAACATTTTTAATATATTTACAAACAAAGATTGTTAAAAAATAAAAGGTTTTGTAGCATTTTCGCGTTTATAACAAGATTATTTGTTATTAAAAAAACAATGTTTTGACGCCTATAAATTTTATTAATAATAACTAATACGTTTTTATATATTTTAGATTACTATGATTATTTCTGAAGATTTTATATGTTTTTTTAATAACTTTGCAATTTTCTTGTACAATAAAAATTGTTAATACAAAAACAAATAAAATAGTAAATGCGTTATAAGAAATACGTCAATAAAAAGTGTTTAACCCTTTAGTAATCCTACTATGAGCATTTTACTAATATTTATTTTCAAATACACATTTAAAATAACAAAAAGATATAACTGAAATTCTACCAATGTTATAGATGATAGTAACTTGTATTTTATACTTAACAATTTTGAGAGTAAAATAACTAAATATTGTTGACGGAGTGCGTGAATATGTGTTTTGCTCATAACGCGAGTGTTTTATTACAGAAAATATACTACAAAATACAATGTAGCTATAAATAATGTTTTGTGTTTAAGTGATTAAAATTATGTACAAAATGCCAAATAACAAATTAAAATTGCATTTTAGTTTGTTTTACTACACATACTTGGCATGTCAGTGCGAGTTAGACAAACGTCTGATAGTTGTTTAAATCCTGATTTGATAAAAAGCGTTTTTTTGAATATTAAAAAGAGATAATAGTGTAAAATATAAATAGTCGCATTCATTGACTACTTCTTGTATCTATGCAGTTCTCGTACAAAAACAAATTTTTCTGAATAATTGCGTTTTTTTATGTAAAGCAATTTCCTCGTTATTGTAGTCCTTTTTGCCTTTTGGTATATACTCTATTAAGAAAATCTCCTACGCGTTTCAGAAAACTGCGGTTATTACTTTTTGCGCAAAAAATGAGTATTTGTCTTTTGAGTAGTCGAAAGCTTTTATAAACCCAATGCATAAAAGGATTGCATCGGTGTACCTAGATCTAATATTTAGTGACTTGAATTGGTTTTTATCTTAAGATAAATTAACTAAATTATCCTTGCCAATTTATTGCCTACACAGTTTTTGTTTGAGACTGATCAGCTTAAAAATCTACCGTGCCGACACTTTCTTCATTCTTAAACCTTCATGTAAAATTTCAAAATCACTTGTTGTTCATATTCCTATTTTTTAGCAATAACTAAAGCTTTTCCTCAGCAGTCAATCAAAATCAAATTTTCAACTTTGTTGACAATTTTATCAGTTTGTGCTTTCTGAGGTCTTCCACAATTTAAGTAATTATGAATCGTTTTCTTGCTATATTTGAACTGTTTTCACAAACATTTGGCTTAAAAATAGTACAAACTATTTTATTCTTACACAGTTACCAATCTTTCATCGATTTTCTTTAAGCAACTGTCTTCTTTTGATAAAAATATTGTAATACGTGTATAAGTTGCAAATCACTAATTTTCGACTCTTAAAACTGATTTAAATTATAAATGGTCGGCAATTAAAACTAACATGGAACTAACATCATAAAGTGTCATATAAAGTTGACATAAAAGAATTGTTCATATTTGTAGTTGGTCCGCGTTAAGAATGCAGTGAGTGATTTAGGACTGAGTTACATTTTTTTTTTACAAATTATATAATTTTTCAAAGTTTTTAAAATTATTCTGTAAGTCAGCAATAAAAAATAAAATACATATTTATAAATACGTTAACCTATTCTTAGCGCGGTAGGTAACATTAGTAAGTAATTTTATTAATAATTGTTGTTGGTATTAAATTAAATATAACTTAAACCAATAACAAACTAAATTCGAGCTTTGTATTAAATATTTAGTGTGTTTTCTATAATTTGTATTACCATATACTAATATTTTGTTAGCAATAGTAGTAAATACATAATATTTATTTCATTTTTTTTGTCAATACATACGCTTAGAAAACATAATAAACCATAATCCCTTTCCGAAGTGATATATGTATGATTGTTAGAAAGCTCAATAAGTCCGAATTCTTATATTGAATATTTTACAGCTTTTTCCTGTTTTATTCCATTTGTTATATTATTTTCTACAAATATTGTGTCTTTTTCACTCTTAATTTTGTATGTACAGTATAAATTGTTTTATATGAATTTATTAAGTTATTTTGAAAAGTAAATTATACATGTATAATTAAGACGCTAACAAAAATTAAGCAACGACCGGAGCGGTCACAAGTTGGATGAATGTTCCCAACAAAGTGAAGCAGAACGTAGCGTTCTTTCCAAATGGATCCGTTACCTCATATATGCAGCCACATATGTGCACATCTCAATTGCCTACCCCTGAAAGAGAACGGCGTGATTAGGTATTTATTTATTTATTTTATAAATTATAAATTATTTAATAAATGTGAATTATATATCATTCAATACATTGCTAATATAAATAATAGAAGTAATGGACCCTTTAAATTATGAATTAAATCTTTAAGAATTTATTTTTATCATATAATCCTTTCAAAGACATTACATAATTAATATTAGAATGAAAACATCAAAATATATAACAAACAATATAATAGAATATAGATTAAATATATTTTAGCATACAACGGATTGTGTTGTCAGCTTTCATCTGCATTTCATTGTGTGCCCATAATTAGTTTTACCACAGATATATAGTTGAGTATAAACATCAGAAAAGCGCTGTAAAAATACACGTAAATTGTATAAATAAGCTTCTTACAAAAATAAAAATAGCTCTATACACAATTGTGTTGTGTGTTTGCATTAAATGACACTACTAACAAATTGAGCAAAAATGTACGAAATGAAAAAAATAATAAACTTAGTTTTAAACATATAACTATTAAAAAAAATTTAAAAGTGTTTAAAATATTTAAATATATATTGTTACAAAATCCAAAACTTAAATGTATAAAACCTTAAAGATTGACTTTGTTAAAAATAATTTTAAAATATTTTATAAAACTCCAGAACCAGCTTGAATAATTAAAAAATATGAAAATTAAAAATTGATAGACGTATGGTGGAATTCATGAAAGCTGATTAAAGTTAATCAGCGTTAAATGTGACAACATAACCTCAACATACAATAAGCTGTCAAAATTATTTTTATTTATACAATATAAATACTTGATATTTACTTTGCGTTAGTATCAAATATTATTTTCTTTTTAGTTCTGGTAGTTACATATTGTGTAAAACTTGCCTTTGTGGTAGCATTACAACAAATAGTTTTGTGGTTGTCAAATTTAATCAACCGTTAATTTAACTGGCTTTCATGAATTCCAGCATTAATTGAGTATTTTGTAGTTATAGTTACAAATGCAAAATTTATTAAAATTAAGTTTAAATATTATTTATATTTAAATAATAATTTTTTTTGTAAATTTAACTATTATTTTCTATTGTGTCGTTTATGAAATTGTTTTTCTTTAAAAAACATGTAATAATTTTTTTTGTCGTACGTAAAATTTAATAATTTTGATTGAATACTAAAAAAAAATAACATTTTGAAATTTTAGTGTCAATAGATTAAGTCCAAATGTGCTGCAAGTGCAAAAACCACTAACAAAAATAAAATGTAGAATTTTGTAAACTTAACTATTATTTTCTATTGTGTCATTTATGAATAGTTTTTTTTTTAACTTTTTATAATTTTTTTTTGTATTATACGTAAAATTTATTTCTTTTTTTGTTAAATTTTTATAAGCGCCGGGCATAATTATGATTTTCTGTATGACTGGATAAATTGTCTGCAATTATTTAGCGTACTTTTTAGCCAAATTTATGCAAAATATATTTTTTGTTTAATGTAAATGATTTTTTCTGCAATTTTTGATAAATTTTGTTTAAAATACCCTTTATTAAAAGAATTTTATTAATAATTTTTTTTTAAGCCATTTATTGTATTTTGTTTAAAATTTATATAAGGTAATTTATTAAAAAAAAATACCAATGAATCATCCTGGTTACCCGCATAATCTATTCTTTATATACTATAAATGGTATCATATTTATATTGCATAAGTTGGATGCGTGCTGTTTTTATCAGTCAGAAGATGTTACAAAACTTAGTTTATCGGTACGCAAAATTTTGTAAGAGTGCTCTGAGTCTAAGACTGAAATTTGTGTACAAATACCGCTTGTAGTTATTTTAAAGTGTTTCTTACTATCAATAAAATAATTTAAATTTAAAAGTTTAAGATATTTTTTAAACTGGTCGTTTTAAATTCTGATTTATCTAAGTATATGCTTGAACAAACTGTAATCTTAAATTAATTTTTTCTGTGGCATACAGTCTTTATATTGGCATTCTTTTAATCATATCATTTGATTCTAAACCCTTTATTGCAAGTTTAACTTTAGTTTTCAGTTTGATTTGTTTTTATATTAAGTTACTAGCTTGTAAATGATGCTCTAACAACATAAGTCATTTCGTCATTGTAAAAATAATATTTTTATTCTAAAAACTTATATTTAATATTTTGTTAATCAGTTATTAGACCAACTCAGAAAAAGTTGTTCAAACATAGACAACTATTTCAATGTTTTTTTTTTAAATTGAATTAAATTGAATTATAAGATATTAAACACAAAGTAATTAATAAGTGGTCTTAGAAAATAATTCTCAATATTGTTGCAATAACTTAAGAAACAAATACTAAATTTTTGTATAATAAACGTTTTTTAGTTATTTTGAAATTACTGTTTTATATAAAAAACAGGAACTGAAGCATTTTATTTAATAAGTCAATTTGCCCGAGTTCCTTACAATTTGCAAAAAAAGCAAAAGTAAAAAAAGAGTAGAATTGAGACAAAACTCTGGTTTTGGAAACGCATTTACAAGGAAAATCCATCAATTGAAAACAATTATATAAAATTAGAGTTTTTATACTCTATCGAATATGAGTGATGAAATAAGACGAGATGATTAATGTTTACAAGTTTGTTTGTCGCTGAAACCATAAATAAACTGACAAATAATTTATGACATAGCAGGATTTAAACTCAGCCAATTTGTTTTTAATGTTGCAGTAAAAAAGTACAGTGTACCTACAAAAATGGTGTGCTGACAAACAAATTGTAACTCTGTAACTACAATAGTCGTACTCAAGGCACATTTTTTCTAAATTGATTCATAATACAAACACAAGAGCACAAAGACTAATATACTGAACTCAAAATTATTAAAATGTGTAAACACATAACCAAATTAAAATAATGTTGTGCTTTAGAAGCCGGGTTAAATATTCTAAGATCAAATTTGTTTGATTAAATGTTTGCAGACTTATTAATTTCCTTAAATGTTAAACTTTGAAAAAGCTTTGGTTATTTTTATATTAAATTTTACGTTTTAAGTCGAATTTTTTATTTTAGTGCCGAGATTTAGATTAGTTTTGCATTTTAACTTTTGTAGCAAAATTAATTTGTTTAAAGACCAGATTAAGATAATATTTAAAGTTTTAAGATCAAATTTTGTACTTTAAATGCCAGATTTGGTACTTTTCAATCTAAATTTGCTCGTTTTCAATAACAAATTTTTTAATTTTTAATTTTTTGTTTTTAAGACAAATTTTAAAGTTTTTAAGACAAATATTGTACTTTGATGCCGGAATTATATCTTTTTAAGTTGAACTTAGTAGATAAATATTAATTATGTTAACAAATCAAAATTTATAGAATTTAGAACAAGGTTTGTATTACAGTTAATTGTATTTTTATTTTAAGAGCCGCTTTTTTACTGAGAAAGCAAGATTTTTTACTTCAAAAGCCAAGAAAACCGGCTAGTATTGTAGATACTTTAATAATTTTATGGTTGTCTAATTTTACAAATTTATTTTTATACTTTTCAGCCGGATTTATATTTCATTAGCCGGATTTAATACTTGGTGATAAGTTTATTACCTTGAAAATCGGATTTCTTACAATTAAAGTAATTTTGAGAAAAACTTAATCATATTTGATCCCAAATTACTCAGATTTTAGACTATATTTATAATTTAATGGCCGGATTGGGTACATTAAAAACAACATTTTTTAATTTTTAAAAAGAAAATTGAGTTTAATACCAAATTTGTTACTTTAAGGCCGTGTTTGTCAAATTTAGAAACAAATTTTTAACATTTACTTTTAAGGCAAAATTCTTTAGTGGTAATATCAAATTCCTTACTTTTGATGACTAGTTTATTAAAACCGGTATATAGTATACCGCTATATTGTATACTTTTGGCCAAATTAGTTAATCTATATAAAATATATAAAGAAGAGACGCAATGTCCTCAAATGAGACAGTTGTAAAAGCAATAATTTCGAATAAAGCCTAGTTAAATAGGTAAATTTATACGAATGCCACAACGACATATGTAGCGCTCGTTACTATTTGTTCAATCGGACAACCCAATAATAACATTAAAAAATTAAATTTATGAAAAAATATTCTAAACTAAAAAACATCCATAGACGCGTTTCGAGGTTTACCTCTCATCAGTATGGCTTTATTTATTTAAACAAATTGATTTTTAACTTACTTCGTCAACATTGTTCTCCGCCACAATTCAAAGTGAATATTTTAAATGGTGTATTGACTATTTATACTAACTGACTTAATGACTTTATTTAATGGCTATGGTTAACAGCATTCTGAGAATAAACAAATAAACTAATTATTTCAGGATATTTAGCTGATGGTAATGACATGAAAGAATTAAAACGGAAATTTGAAAATTAAAAATAGAATAAATTTTTTGCATAAATTATAATTACTATTATACAATTTCGTGTATATCAGTTAGTATAAATAGTCAATACACCCTTTAAAATATTCACTTTGAATTGTGGCGGTGAACAATGTTGACGAAGTAAGTTAAAAATCAATTTGTTTAAATAAATAAAGCCATACTGATGAGAGGTAAACCTCGAAACGCGTCTATGGATGTTTTTTAGTTTAGAATATTTTTTCATAAATTTAATTTTTTAATGATATTATTGGGTTGTCCGATTGAACAAATAGTAACGAGCGCTACATATGTCGTTGTGGCATTCGTATAAATTTACCTATTTAACTAGGCTTTATTCGAAATTATTGCTTTTACAACTGTCTCATTTGAGGACATTGCGTCTCTTCTTTATATATTTTATATATGTTCTGATATACACGAAATTGTATATTAGTAATTATAATTTATGCAAAAAATTTATTCTATTTTTAATTTTCAAATTTCCGTTTTAATTCTTTCATGTCATTACCATCAGCTAAATATCCTGAAATAATTAGTTTATTTGTTTATTCTCAGAATGCTATTAACCATAGCCATTAAATAAAGTCATTAAGTCAGTTAGTATAAATAGTCAATACACCCTTTAAAATATTCACTTTGAATTGTGGCGGTGAACAATGTTGACGAAGTAAGTTAAAAATCAATTTGCTTAAATAAATAAAGCCATACTGATGAGAGGTAAACCTCGAAACGCGTCTATGGATGTTTTTTAGTTTACAATATTTTTTCATAAATTTAATTTTTTAATGATATTATTGGGTTGTCCGATTGAACAAATAGTAACGAGCGCTACATATGTCGTTGTGGCATTCGTATAAATTTACCTATTTAACTAGGCTTTATTCGAAATTATTGCTTTTACAACTGTCTCATTTGAGGACATTGCGTCTCTTCTTTATATATTTTATATATGTTCTGATATACACGAAATTGTATATTAGTAATTATAATTTATGCAAAAAATTTATTCTATTTTTAATTTTCAAATTTCCGTTTTAATTCTTTTATGTCATTACCATCAGCTAAATATCCTGAAATAATTAGTTTATTTGTTTATTCTCAGAATGCTATTGACCATAGCCATTAAATAAAGTCATTAAGTCAGTTAGTATAAATAGTCAATACACCCTTTAAAATATTCACTTTGAATTGTGGCGGTGAACAATGTTGACGAAGTAAGTTAAAAATCAATTTGCTTAAATAAATAAAGCCATACTGATGAGAGGTAAACCTCGAAACGCGTCTATGGATGTTTTTTAGTTTAGAATATTTTTTCATAAATTTAATTTTTTAATGTAATTAATCTATATTTGAAGACAGGATTCTTTAATTTTCAAAACCGGATTTATCATTTTGTAACAGGATTTTTTACTTATGGATTCATGATTTAACACTTTTTGCCAAATTTTTTAGATTAATCTTACTTTAAAAACAAGATTTTTATTTTTTTGGATTTATATCAAAATTATTGTTAATTTTACTCTTTAGTCAAATTTATTGGATTTATAGTAAGGAAAGGATTTTTTTATTTTCTAGGCGGGATTTATAGTAAAACCGCTTAATTTTAAAACAGATTTATTCCTTTAAAAGCGGATTATTTATTTTTAAAGCGTAATTCAAATTATAATTGCAAGATTTTTTAATAAATGAGGCTGGATTTTTTATTAAAAAATCAGATTTATTGCTTTAAACCCATTTTTTGAGGCCGCATTTAAAATATAATTGCAACAGTTTTTTTTTTTACTTTTTTGTCAGATTTATTAGTTGTAACTGAATTTTTTTACTCAAAAGCTTGATTTATTACTTTAAACGCCGGAAATATTCTACCTAACCTATGTAGGTAACAAAAGAAAATAACGCTTTTTCAATAAAAATATGTAATTTAAACAAACTGAAAAAATTTTAGTCGGATTTATTGATTTTCAAGCCACACTTATATATAAAAAACCAAATTTCAATTTTTAAGACCGGATTTATTACTTTAAACGACGGATTTTTCATTTTCAAAGCGGGTTTTATTCTCCTTATTTTTAAAGCAGAATTTTAATTATAATTGCATGATTTTTTATAAATAGGGCTGGATTTTTTATTTAAAGATTATATTTATCACTTTAAACTCAAAATTCTTTATTTTTGAGGCCAGATTTAAAATATTACCGCAAAAGTTTTTTTACTGTTTGGTCAGATTTATTAAAATTGTAACTGGATTTTTACTGAAAGGCTGGATTTATTACTTTAAACGCCGGAAGTGTTCTAGCTAACCTATATAAACAATAGAAGATAAAGCTTTTCTATAAAAATATGTAATATACAGACTGAAAAAAACTTTCTGGTTGTAGTCTGTAGATAGATTTAAATTGTTTTAAATCAATTGTTTATTAAAAGAAAATATTCTATATTTGGACTTATACAGTTGATATATGTAGTTCACCAAAATTGAGCATATAATTTTCAATTTATTTATATCAAATTGAGTGTTATATATATATATATATATATATATATATATATATATATATATATATATATATATATATATATATATATATATATATATACATATTTAAAACAGAATATAATACTGAAACTCAATAACTGTTTGTCGCAAACAAGATTTGAGATTTTATTTCAAATTAAATTAAATGGAAAAAGCAAGAAAAATAATAATTAGAAAACGTTATCAATGTCATAAAGCATAAAAATTTCATTCAGTATTGAATGATATTTCATCACATAGCAACTCGCCTTGCTTCTTTTTAAATTACGTAACTCCATTTGAATTAAAAAGATATTTTTAGTGACATCTGTTAGTTAAAGAAATAATTAATTGATACAAAAAATAAGATGCTAAAAACTAAACCAAGTGTATAGAATTTTAATTAAAATTGTTTCCTCATAACTTTCAATGCTGTAAAATTTATCAAAAATGATATAAAAAAAATTAAATTATTAAAATCTTGTTATTTTTTTTTAATTAATTTAATTACTTCAAATTTAATTTGGCTTGGTATATTTTAGCTCTCAAATATAAAAATATCATTACAATATTAAAAGCACAAACAAATTTTGCTTAAAATCTCTCGAGGATAGATCATAACATAAAATGCAAAAGTATTTTACATATAAATAACATTGCAAAAACGATTTAGTTGCAATAGAATTTAGAGAGACCTTTAATTACTTAATTACTGTATAAAACAATTAATAAAAAACAAAAAAAATACCTTTTTTTCTCAAATTTCTTGTGTGTATTAAAAACTTTTTAATGCAGTTTTGCATAATACATTGCAAACTTATGTAACTATTTAGTTTTGAACTGTTCAGTAAAACATACCTTTTATGATTAAATAGCTTTTCTTGTTATTTTATAAGTAGAAGTTACGCCATTTTTATATAAAAAATAATTAAAAACAAAAAAAGTTAATTATTAGTATACATATATCCTAAGTTGGACGTTTACAGTCAACTATTTTGTCTTATTAATATAGTTTGACCAAGTAAAATATATTTATTTTGTTATATTTTTCTGCATAAAGATCTCTACACGTAGCCTCTATTATTTAAATATATACCAAGAAAACAGTACTGGCATCTAACATGCTTGTATGTAAGTATAGTAGTAGGAGTAATATATAAAGCTATAACATATTTAAGCAACTAAACATTTTATTTATCAGGCTATTTTTCAAATGTAGAGTTCCGTGGCTGTTTAAAAGTTGCTTATTGATATGGGTATAGAGATAAGTGATAATATACTTTAATCTATTAATGTATGTAGATGATAAAATAATGAAAAATAGAGTTTGAATTATTGTTTTATAACTTTTTAAAATAATTTTTTAAAGTTTAAAGTTTTACAGGCAGATACTTAAAGACTGGAAAACAATAATATTAGTTCTTTGTAGAGAAGTATAAAAATTATTATTTCAGAACTGTCTTTCAAACAGGCTTATAGGAAGTTTATTCGCTGGTTTTCGTAAAATGATATTTCGGTTATAAAACCCATACAAATAACGCATTCAGATACGTTTCGTGTCGTTACTTATTTCAATAAAACTTGCACTACAATAGAATATCGTGAAACTAAAATATTGGTATCCTATCTATTCGTAAACTTGTATTTTCTATCAAAATATTTATTGATATGTCTGATAAAATGAGAAAACATTGAACTAAAAGTGAATGTGATATAAATTAAAAATTATATAATTTTACGCTTAGCGTGATTTTTAAAAGTAAATAGAAAATGTATTCTCATTTACATTGAAAGCAATAATCGGAAGCGAGCAACAAGAGCCCTCAAATTCGTACGCGGTCACACGATAAAATAAAAATTAATTTTAAACCGTTTTATTATTTTTAATATTGTCCACCCCCAACGCAATTCTCCAAAACTCGTGCCGCATATGTGAAATTTTCATTACGCTAAATGGGTTTTCACGACGGCGCGCAATTAAATCCAACCCCCACCTCCCGAAATAATCCGCAATGTTTTTACATATAGAGTACTTCATTTTCGGACCGCATTTAACCGCCGCATTTTAGTGCTAATAAAATTGGAAATTAACTTCTATCTCCGCCTCTCACTGGACGCAATTAGAGTCCACTTGTGCACGTAAACCGACCCCACCCACCCACCGAAATTCACTTAACATCTAATTAATAGCCCCACTAAACTCCTAATTCGATAAATTAAGCTCGGATTTTGTTTTGTTTCCATTTATATATGTTTTTTTATTTCCAATTGGACTTTTTTGGGTCTAGATACAATTCTGGGAAATGAATAGAGGGTAGAGGCATTGGAAACGCAAATAGAAAAACATAAATGGGAGGAAGCGAAATTGAATATGGTGCGCGATAAGGCCCAATGTAAAAAAATAACAGGAATTCAAGATGCGTTTTTCCCTTTGCCCATTTTTTTATTTCATTTTAATAAATCTCATCTCGGTATTTCGTTTTATTTTTGGCAGTTGTCGAAAATACATTTTATCAAGTTGAAAATAAATGGAATGTTTTATAAATAAATCCATTATTAAGATAATTTATAATTTAAAGAAATGTATTTCATTTTATACAATGAAGGTTACTTAATTTATTTTTTATTAATAAAAAAAGTCACAGTAAATTAGAGGCACTTGAAAGCAAAACTTACCAAGTAGTTTTAAAGCTACGTAATAATTTTATAAAAAATTCCATTCAAATTATAATCATTTCCATATCAAGATTTATTTTTAACTATTTTAATAAAAGTAAATAATTACATTTTTCAACGCTCATAGATAATCCTAAAACTGTTTTTAATTATTTGTTAATAAAGTTTAATATCACTATTAAATTTATTTAAATATTTTTTAATATCCTTTGACATTTGATTCGCGCACTAAATCAAATATTTCACTGCAACTTTGAAGACGCGCAAATACCAATTGGACGCTTCTGAAATACTAACTGACACACTGGCCCCGTAACGCGACGCGGTCGGGTAGCTACTGCTCTGGAAAGGAGGATAGCGTCGCGAGTCCCTACTATGCGCCGGTCCGCGCCTTTTACCAGGCTAACATTACCGGTACAGGAATTCAGCATGTGAAAAAATTCACCGGCAAAGAAAGTGTCCTCAATGTGTTGAAGATTTTAATGGTAAGTGGTTGGGAAATGGACTTTTTTCTAGAAATAGAAGTTGCAATGACTAGAGCTGGCTAGAAAATTGTACGCGCTCATAATAATCAGAACCTTTTCATATTAGATTTAAGCCGGCAGATTTGCGTGCATACAAATTTTACAATGAGGGCAGCTATTCGTCGGAATTTTCCTTGAATATCTCTTTAATAATGAATTCGAGCAGAAGATTCGTAATTTGACAATGGAAATATGTTTTAAATCTAGTCCGTCTAATGCACTTATACGGTTCAAATGATTTAACTGTAATAATTTTAAAAAAATACTTTAAACCTGCGGTTAGTGATGATTGATTATAAAAATAAAAGTGTGCAGTGGACAACATTACATTCTAATCTAAATTATTTTTCATTTAACCAGAGAAAGAAAAATGCACATCTTATTGTATTATATAGTAAAATTCAGATTTCAAGTGTAGATACAGCATACTAAACTCAATCAAACTATTGTCTAAAAGAAGATGTTAACAATTTGATATTTTTTTTTAACAAATTCTTAGTTGTATTCAATTTTTTTTTTAATAAAAAAGTAATTTTAATATTTTAATTGTTAGCTGTACAAATAATTTGTCGTAATCTGTGTTTTGTTTCTAATAAACATAATCAATAATTAATTAATACATCAAGTCAAATAAATTATATGTTAGCTATTATGTTCAAGCTATGTATAACAGGTTTATGTTAGTAATTATTATTTTTAGTAATAGATTTGATTGTACATCACACATTCAATAGAGAAATGTTAACCGTAGCTTAAAAATTATAGCTGAAACAGTCGAACTATTAGCAATTAATAATATAAATTTACTAATTTGGAAGAAAGATATTGTATTTATTTGATTTAATACATAAACTATATAACTGTTAAAAAAATAAATAAAACACATTTTCTATGTACCATGTACTATATCACAAATATATTTAAACCATAACTAGTTTCAACTTTTACAAGGCTATTATCAAGGCTAAAATCAGCCACAATAATCATGGGGAAAATAATAAATAATCAACTCTCATAAATATGTTGTACTTACAATCCATTCTCTCACAGATTCATTCTGTATTTACTTATGAAGTTATTTATCATTCATCAAGTTTAAAACGTTTTAAAATTATTGTATACATGAAAAGAAAGCCCACGAAAATGTCGGGTTCTGGTTTATAACAATTTTTGTTTAAACAAAAAACTAACTAACCTATTTAATTTAATTACAAAAATACTTACAAAACTAATCTAATTTAATCTTAATAATATATGCAATATTTATTTTATAGTGAAAGTTGTATCAACTCATTTGTGTTGATTGAAGATAGGTAAGCACTGATTGCTGAGCCTATGTTTTAATCACAACAGTTTATTATGTAACCTAATGCTAGTGAGGCCCTAATTTATTATTTCATTTGGTTCCTCGGGCAAATCTTTAATTATGACTTATCTATCTTTCCAATTTTTCATTTTCAGACACTTGTTTTGTAATACTTGCTATCTATTCAGGTTCGTTTTGCTTACGCCGCATATACAAAAGCCGGGTAAGTTAATGAAGGAATAATCACTGGTTTGTAAAGATACATTTTGGTTTCTGCCCAAAATAAATTGTTTTTATTTTTAAAATGGTAAATTTGTTTCATGGCCAGATTTGTTTTGTGTGATCTGCTGTTAGTAATTTAGACGGGAGTCTAAGCACTAAAAATATTTGCTTTTGCACACAAAAAAGTTACGGGTTCTTATAGTCGGGTATCTGTACAATTTGTCTTGGTCTGTTTACAGTTTTGTCTTTAAGTCAATTACGTTTTTGTTAATTATTAAATCTATTGTGGTAAGAGTCGTACCATTAGAAAGACAGTGAAGGTACTTGGAAAAGTTGAGGAAAGCAGCAGAAGAATCAATCCTCAAGTACAGATAAGGAGGAAAAAGAAGACCGTACTGGTGGTGCAAAAAGATTAAGAAAAACAAAATAAATCACAAACAGAAAGAAAGGTCAAACAACAGAGAAGAAGGAAAGTAAATTCTGTTGAATAAGTTGAAAAAGAACTAAAAAAGAACAGAAAGGCTCTGAAAGAAGCAATCAGGGACAGTAAAAAAAAATATGCTAGAACAAAATGTAAGAATCTATACATGCTGATTCTTGGAAATAGCCATATAAAATATATGAAAAATAAAAGCATTTTGCTTAAAGAACGAAGAGGGTGAAGAACTAATAATTAAAAAATTGTTTCCCACTGGAGGATTTATAAAAAAATCAACAGAAATAGCTAACAAAACAGAAGCAGTTCCTGCAACAGTAAAGGAGATAAAACAAATGATAAAAAAAGTACCTAATAACAAAGCAGACGAGATAACAACGGAGATAGTAAAAGCAGCAATAGATGGAAATGAAATAGAAATAACTCAAATAGATGTCTGAAAGAAGGAACATATTTGGCTTGCTGGAAAAAGGCATACCTAGTGTTAATTAAGAAAAAAAAAAGAAGCAAGCAAATTAAAGGCGTATAGACCAATCACGTTAGCAAAAATTATGGAAAAAGTTATCGTAAGGAAAATTGAACAAGAAATAGAAAAAAAAAAGAAAGATGAAAACAGAAGCAATATAAATTAACAAAGAAAAGATTGACTCTACGAGCAATTAAAAAGGTAACGAACATAGTAAAAGAAGCAAACAGTATAAATATAGAAGCAGCAAAAAAAAAACTAACAAATAATACTATAAAGATGGAATTACCTTAAAGAGAGAAATCTACTGACTAAGAATGAAAAATTTAAGCTGACCAGAGCAGTACAACAGGGTTTTGCATTTGGACTTAAACTGTGGAATCTAGTCTATAATGAGCTACTCAGGATGCGGTTGCCGGAGGGAGTGACTATAACGGCATTTGCAATATACGTAGCTCTAGTAGGTAGGAATATAGACACAGAAGTATTAAAAAAAATTGGAGTTAGCAATAGAGAATGATTAAGAACTGAATGAGAAATAAAGAGTTACAGCTGGCCTCACAGAAAACTGAGACAGCATAGCTATTGACAAAAAGGACTTATAAGAGAAATGGGAAAATGCAGGTAAGAAAACAAATAATAACCAAAAAAAGCAAATTAAATACCTCGGAGTTACACTTGAAGAAAAAGAATGGAACAAACAGGTTAAGAAAGCGGTAAGAGGAACAAAAAATATGGAAGAAATGCTTAGTAGGCTTATGCCAAACAAGGAAATACTAGTAAAAAGGGCAAGGAGGCTAATAGCAACGGCGCACAGTGGTAATAAAATTTAGTTAATATTTAATCAATACAAGTAAATATTACTTTTATTAAGACCAAACATAGAATAATGATATTTTTTTTAATTGCTGTTATCATCTGTACTCCTTTTAGAATTTAAATCTTTTGAATCTGATTCTTCTAAATCTGAATCTTTTGTTTATTTATCACAAGTTTTTTGAGGAACCGTATTTATTGAGTTTTCAAACTAATTTATTACTTCTTGCGGCAGAAAAGATTTTTTTTAGGTGGTAGTTTTCTACATTTCTCATTATTGTTATTTTTTGGTACATCAATTGTAAATCACTCTGTATACAAAAGTAGCAGATAAAACTACTGCGGTTAGAAGCGCCAGACATATAGATATCTATAAATTAAAAATAAATATAAATCAAATACACTCGAATCAAACGTTTGCGGTAATACTTTTTTGGTAATTTTTTTATGAAAAATGAAATTTTTTAACACAATATTTTTTAACCTTGTGCTTACTTTACTCCGTTCTCCTTCATTTGTTTTAATTTTTTTTGTGAAAAATTTTATTAAAATGTTTTATCTAACTCAATAGGAAGTTGATGATTTTAAAATGCAGTTAAAAATAATCCAGTCAATATTTTGATTTTTGTCCACCTAGAATTGAATTTGAGACTACTGTGCGGCGGCTGGAACTAAATTATTGTACGCCGCAGAAACATGGAGAAATTGCGGCAACACTACCCTCAAATTTGATGGTAAAAAAAAAGATTAGATATAACAAAACTGGTAAATGAAAAAACTAGTAAACAAAAAGCAAAAATACGGGCAAAAGAGAATACAAAGGTTTGCAGAAACAGTGGAAAGAAAGAGAAAAAGAAGAATAGACAAAAGAACTATTACTAGAAATTAAAAAAAAATTGTAGAGAATGAAGCTTTTGGTAAGTATTTACAAAAACCAAATAAGATGGAAAAAAAAACATGTATACTTTGTCAAGAAGACACGCATGACAACGCAGAACAACATACGTTAGTAGAGTTCAAAGCGTGGGAAGTAAAAAAGAGAAGAGCGAGAAGCTAAACAAAAACAAAACAAAAAACAATAAAGACAACTATGCCTACTAACAAATAAACGTTAAAAAAATGTACAAAAGAAAAATATTTACTAAAACATTAATACCAACCAAAATTTTAGAAATATGTAACAAAAAGAACTGCTCAAGGAAAACAAACTGAATGAATTCACTAAGCAACTTCCATGCTGCAGATACTTAGAATTTGAACTAATTCCAAACGGAGATTCAAGAATCTCACTTGAAGAAGGTACCTAAAAGCAAAGCAAATATCTAAATAAAGCAAGAATTAAAGTAAGGAAAGATGGATGTCAGTGTAGGAAGTAAGACAGAAACCTAAAACTAGTACCACAATAGTGACAATGACAAGGACAAATTACCAGCAGGAACAACGCAGAGAAGAAAACCGAAAGGTATTGCCATGTGTTAGTCACTCTCAAAGGCAGTTTGTTGAAGCTAACACCACTACGTCTTAAAAAAAATATTTTGATGACAATAAGCTTTTAGTGTTTTACCATAATTTAACCTAATGGTAACGTGCTTTAAATTGTTGGTACACGTAACTGTTAAAGTTTCTTACAAAAACAATTACCCACTTGCTTAATTTCAGTCTTGTTGTTAAATGCAATATCACTTACAAATAATTTTACGGTAAGAACTAATTTTAATTTTGCAATTACTAAAATATCCAAACTAGATTTTGCAAAAATCTCTATCAGCTATTGGCATTCCATTCAAAAATGTTCAGTTTACCGGCCATTTAATTTAGTTGAAACAAGAATGATATTATCGACTTTTAAGAAACAAGACACAATTCTATCATTCATGTCTCTCAATAGTCTAAACCGTTTTGAAAGATCATTACCATATTTTGCAATCCACGTATTTCTCCTATCACATATTATCTTTGTCATGTTCAGGAAACATAAATAAAAACAATTTTGACAAGATTGCGATTGTCGCTGCAGCAAAAATGGCTCCAATTGTTGTGCTGTGGCACTGACTTATACCCGTTTTAATAATACAAGGTGTTTTATTCAAAAAGCAAAAAATGAAAATTTGTGTTTAAAATTAGATTCTAAACAACAACTACAAACTGCTACTACTTTTTTCCCGAAAGGCCTTTGTTTTGGAGATATTGAAGTTCAAACTTTTGCAAGATATAATGTTATAAATAAAACAAAAAAAATAATGGTAAGTCATATAAAAACTTTATTCAATTACTATTACTTTAATTTACAACTCATATTCGAAAAGTCCACCACCAGCCGCAATGCAAACCTGGTAACGCAAAACCACTGAGTTATAAACTGCCGCAAAATCCTGCTTATTTTAAATTTAAAGTGCCTCGTTTATAATTTTTTCTTGTAATTGCTTTTCATTGTGATTTTTTTCTGCATAAACTAGTTACGTGGTCTCAGAAGTAAAATATAGTAAGTTGTAGAACTGGCAACCTAACAGGCCACTGAAATGGACCGCGTTTACCCATCTGCCTTTTATTAAAATAGTTGTTCAGCCATTCAACAACAACCGTTGCTGCATGTAGTGGCGCAACTTCATGTTGATATATAGAGACGGGACTGAGTAAAAATTTACCAACACTTGCAAAATAACAATGACGTCGTGCACACAATAATAATTTTCAGAATAATAAAAGACATGCACTTACTAAATGTATTTCCAGACATCTCCAAGGCTTCAATTGTTTTTTATATGTTTAAAATGATCCTGTCCGCTTAAAGCCCGAATCTAGATCACAATCACAATGGAACAGTCCAGTTTTGCTTAGATGGGCGTTGCCTGGTCAGCTAAGAACAATTTACACAGTTTATCTGGTGTAAAATTTATGTTGAGCTTGGATGCTTGAGCCTTCAATCTTTTTAATATCAGGTTTCCATTAACCCAAAGCATAAGCGGTGCACTGCTAAAAGGTTTTAAAACTTTTTCTGGGCGAGTTTTTAATTGTTAAGAAATTGCAGCCATTATTGGGGAAAATGTTGACTCTATGCATTTGTTAAAAACTATTTTGCTCTGGTATCCTCTCTCCTAGAAAAAAATAATTTTGTGAATACACAACCCAATTGCAACTCAACAAACCGGCGTTTGCGTTAATGCACCAGTTTTACAAAAAAGACAAACGTTTGGATTGTTTTTGTAACAAAATAAAATTTTATAAATATATTTATTCCAAGTTTGTGTTACATAATTTTGTTTTGTTTTTTAATTGATAATGGTTCTTTGCTACTTTTCTGTATTTTTATGTTGTTGGGTTTTTTTAACTTCGTTTAAATGTACCACTAGTTGTATGGTCACTTTGGTATTCATAAAACTGGCTACGCGTTTTGCCAGAAAATATGGTAGCTTAATATGTTTGCCAGTATTAAGTTCCATTTAAAAACATGCCCATTATACCAACTTATAAAGCACTAAGAACAAGATGAAAACGGCACTAAAATAAGATAAGAGTTGGTTGCTAGAACGTAAAGGCACTTTACAGCAAAGACTAAGAAAATACATTTAGAGCTACAACACAAATGCCCAGCGACATACTTTTTAGGCAAAAGCAAAAATTAACGTGCTGCATCTGGCACATAAAAGTTCATTTTCAACAAACATGCACATCTAATAAGAAACATAACATGCTGCAGTGACAGAATTCTCCACATAACAGTAAAGACCAACCAACCACAAAATCTTTACTTTATATCGGTACATGCACCTCATGCAAGCAAACCTGATGAAGAAACAGCACTCTTCTACATAGAACTACAGCAAAAGATAACTAACTCATACTAAACAAGAACATGGTAATCATCTTAGGCGACCTAAACGCTTGGGTTGGAAACGAAATCATCTTAAGGGTTAGGAACAGATTTAATGAATTAACACAGAACAGCAGAGGCAAAATGCTGACTTCTGCGCACACAATAAAATGAGAATATGCAAACAATATTTTGAACATAAAATCCACAAGATTACATTCAGACAAAAACTAGAAATATCGGTGATTTGTTATATCAATACATACAACACCTTGAGGCATGAGCAAGTCTTTGATATACAAGCACTGACATTCGTTAATAAGGGGTAAGACCATAGTTTGGTTTTCGTAAAAATGCTACTAATACAACAAAAAAGATTTCAAAAATGCGATAAGATAGAAAAAAATAACATTGAATTGCTCAGAAACAAAAGTACAAAAAGGTTATACCAACGCGAGCTTGCTAATAACATACAAATGAACCCAATCACATGGCATGGAAAAAACTAAAACAACACATAAACAAGGCGGCAGGAAAAGCCTTGAAAACAACAAAAGTAAAAACTCTAGCAATGAAAAAAGCAAGCCCACTTGCGTTATAAAACCACAAATGACCCGCACGACCGTGAAAGTTACATAACCACTAATCAAATTTGCGCCTTTTGAACATTGGCAGAAATTTAGCAAAAAAATTGAGAGTAATTTAAATGGTTTTTAAAAAAGAATTTAGAAGCTTTCAAGGAGTCACAGAAAGAAAATCAATAAAACAGTGCAGATGAACACTATCAAAACGCAAAAACTGGGTCAATAACTAACACAACTGTACTTACAGAAAGACAATAAACTGAGCAAACTATTAATACCTACAGATAATACTTAAATACTAGAACATATCACAACAGAGGATGTAGAAGCAGCAATAAAAACTTTAAAAAACGGAAAACTACCTGGCCCAAAAAACATCAGAAACAAAGTTTTAAAATATGAAATACAACCACTTGCAGAACAACTAGCAAACGTCTTTAATACGTTCTGTTAAACCACGCAAGTACCTCAAGACAATCACCAACTTACATAAGAAAAGAAAGGAAAAGACTAGACAATCCAAATATTTACTGATGCATTTTCTTGCTTGACACTTCTATGAAAATATTTATCAAATTTTTCCAAAAAACCTCTTAACCACAGACGCCATCTTCGTGGTTTGTCAAATTGCGGAAAAACATTTAAATTCAATAAACCTGCTTACTTCTGCTTGGTCGACCTAGAAAAATCATTCAACAAAATGCAACTTTTAGAGTGCTAAGAGCTCTTAAGACAATAAACATACATCCGAGTGTAATAGAGACGATTAAAGAACTAAACACAGACAATAAGACAAAACTATGAAATACCAACGGCAAAAAACAGACATCAATATTAAGTCAAAAATACGAAAGAGCTACAGTCTCAGCTCTTAACTATTTAACCTGTTAATGAACAACATTATTGAAAGTTTGGATAGAGTAACTCGCGGATGCAAACTAGGAAAGACAGTTGTAAAAATTGTCTGCTACGCTGACAACGTTATCATTTTAGCAGTTTCAAAAGACGGAGTTTAACATTTGCTAAACACTTTTGAAGCAGTATGCAACATTGTCAATATGAAAATTGTTACCAACAAAACTAAAAACCTAGTCATTGCTAAATCACATATCAGATGCAAAGTGGTAGTGCAGAACCATATTATCAAACAATTGTCTCAATTTGAATACCTGGAAGTACAAATCAACGCATACGGAGCTTTAAAAGACGCACTGTGCAGACCAATATGAAAGAACAAACACATATTAACTAAGAGTAAATCCAGAATATACAAAGCATGTGTCAGACTCGTACTTACATACGTAGCAGAAACAAAAACCGACACCAAAGAAATAAAGAGACGGTTGAGAACTGTGGAGATGGAAGACCCTAAACACTATACGAGGGCGGAGTAAAAAGTCTGGTAAATTTGACACAGAAAGCGCCACCATCGCAAATCAGATGAACGTGTGCGCAATATATTACACAAACATTTAAATATGAAAAAGCTATCCGCGTGATGGGTGCCGCGTTTGCTTACAACCGACCAAAAACTCACACGTGTGACAACTTCACAGGCAGGTTTGGAGATGTTCAAAGGCAATAAAAAGATTTTTTTGCGTAGTTTCAACTGTGGATGAAACATGGATGCATCACTATACACCGGGAACCAAGAAAGAGTCTAAACAGTACATTTCTACTGGCAAATCTGCGCCGAAGAAGGCTAAGGCGGTTTTATTGGCCAACACGGTCATGGCCACAGTTTTTTGGGATGCACGAAGCATAATCTACATCAATTACCTCCAAAAGAGAAAAACAGTCAACGGCGAATATTACTGCAACTTATTGGATCATTTCAACGACGTTTTGAAAGAATATCGACCGCATTTAACAAAAAAAAAAGTTTTCTTTCATCAAGACAATGCACGGGTGCACACGTGTGTAGTTGCTTTGGCTAAAATCAATGAATTACACTTCGAATTGCTTCCACATCCGCCATATTCTCCAGACTTAGCCCCTGCCGACTGTTTCCTGTTTTCGAACTTGAAAAAATGTCTTAGCGGAAAAAGATTTGGCTCCAATGAGGAGATCATCGATGCAACAAACGCCTATTTTAAAGGGTTGCAGAAATCATATTATTCGGAAAGGATAAAAAAATTAGAAAAACGTTGGACTAAGTGTATCAAGCTAAAAGGCGACTACGTTGAAAAATAAAATGTTTTTTTGTCAAAAAATTTATTCTTAGTTCCAAACTTCTCACTCTGCCCTCGTAGCAATGTGAACTATGATGGATCGCAAAACAAACATACATAAAAAATTAAAACAAATGCAACACACCGAGCATTGCAAGATGAGTTATTAGTAGACGACGTGATTAGAACAAACACGTAACAAAAATGTACAATACTTGCTTAGCAAAAGTAGTAAAAGATGGCAAAACAATCACAAAGAAACTACTTGGTAGACCGCCAAAGCGTTGGAAAGACGACTAGATATTGGTTTTACAGGAACAGCAAAGTCAGGAATAGCGGATTGTTACTACAAGCCGTAAAATTTTCAATAAAAAGATAACGAAGAAAAAAATAAAACTCTAACATATGCAATCTATCAAGCCAACAGTACTGGACGCGTCTGGTGATTTAATTGAAGTAGATCTATTTGATTCTTTGCCATGTAGTGTTTTTTTTTTTTTTTTTTTTTTTTATTATAATATATTTACATATTTACAATTTATATTATTTGTTTTTTTCTCCCCACTTGCTGCTCTACACCGTTTCCATGTGGATGGCTGCAGAGCTTCGTATTCGGGGCACTATTTTATGTTTCTATTTATCTGCTTCTGTCTTCTTCTAATTAGATCTTGTCAATATATAGTGTTTTTTAATTTTTATTTTGAATTCTTTATAACTTTTTGTTTTCTTGATACTTTCAGGCAGTTGGTTGTAAGTGACAAATCCAATGCCTAGTATTGTTTGTTTTGCTTTTTCTGTCCTTGTTGTGTGTACATGTATGTTGCTTCTTCTTCTTCTTGTGTTATGTCCGTGAATTTATTTGTTGCATTTTATTTGGAGGTTGGTTTTAATTTCTTTATTTTTAGTTTTGTATATTAGTTTGCATTTTTCTATTTTTATTTTTTCGTTAATCTTTGTTTCGTTAATTATTTTGTATACTTCTTCTGTTGGTGTTAGTTTTGGTAGTTTGTGTATCATTTTTAGAATTTTGTTCTGTTGTCTTTGTATTTTTTGAATGTTTGTTTTTGTTGTTTCTCCTTATATGTTTATTAAATAATTATTTTTTACTAAAAATAGTGAATGGTAGATACTTAATGCAGTTTCTTTTGTAATGCATTCCCTAGCTCTATACACAGCTCCTATTGTTGCTGCGCTTTTTTTTAATAATTTGTTATTATGTGTATCCCAGGTGAGTTTCTCAGTTAATATTATTCCTAAGTATTTTGTATGTTTTGTTCTAGTAGTTGGTATGTTATTTATTTCAATTTTTATGTTAATATCTTTTGTGTTTTTTTGTCTTATTATCATATACGTTGTTTTTTCTTCATTTATTGTTTGTATGTTTTCGTCGTACCATTTAGTTAATGTCTTAACGTCTTCATTTATGTTTCTCTCTATTTCTTCTTTATTTTTTCCGTGATATATAATACATCATCACATGTATCAGCATATGTATATATTTCACCAACTAAGTTTATATTATATATATATATCATTTATGTATAATATATACAATATTGGCACGAGTACTCCACCTTGTGGTAGCCCATATTCTGCTATTGTAGATGTACTAAGTATGTCGTTTATTCTTGTTTTTTGTGTTCTGTTTTTAATATATGTTTTTAGTAGTTTTAAGTTTGTGTTTCTTATTTCAAGAATTTCCATTTTCTAGATCAATTTGTCTTTGTCGATTGTGTCAAAGGCTTTCCTCATGTCTATAAATATTGGTATTACATACTGTTTGTCATCTAGCTTTCCTGCTATGTGTTGTATTATGTCAGTTGTTATGCCCATAGTGTTTGAGTTTTGTTGAAATGCATATTGTCTTTTGTTTATTATGTTATGTTTGTTTATGTGTGTCATAAGTCTGTTATACAGGGTGCGCCAGAGAAACTTACTTATTTGAAAAAACTTCCGAGCGGTGAGTTGGGTGGGGAAGTGGTCGAGAGGGGGCGCATCTGGAGGGGGAAGTCCCCAAGTTTGTTTCTCCCTCCAGTCAGTTGCCATCATGCTCTGGTCTAGAGAGCAGCGGGCCTTCGGCGTAGAGAGCTTCTTATCTAACGGTCGCTCACTTGTTGCTACGCAACGTGCCTTCCGCGCTCGCTTTGAAATTCCTCCTCACAGACTCGTTCCTGGCCGTAATTCGATTCTGTCGTGGGTTAACTCATTCGGGAGTGTGGAAGTGTCGCTAAACCCAGAAATGGACTTCAACGGACCAGCAGAACTCCGGAAAATATCGAAAGAGTAAGGCAGTCAGTTGTGCGTTCTCCCCGGCGTTCGGCTCGCAAACACGCAGCTGCAATGAGAATTTCTGACACCACTGTTTGACGAATTCTTCATCAAGACCTTCAATTTCATCTCTATAAATTGGCTGTTGTGCAAGAATTAACTGAACGCGATTTTGTGGCCCGTCATAATGCATGTGAAATGCTGATTGACAACCTGCCTGAAGACGCGGTAGTTTTTTCCAGTGACGAGGCTCACTTTCACATTTCCGGCTGCTTCTACAAGCAAAACATGCGTTATTGGAGTGGTGTAAATCCGCGTGAACTTCACCAGAAACCACTTCATTGTGAACGAGTTACTGTCTGGTGTGCGATGTCGGCAATGAAAATAATTGGTCCTTATTTTTTTGAAGAAAACGAACGCGCAGTTACCGCGATTGCAGCTCTTTACAGGAACATGATCGAGGAATTTTTTCTTCCAAGTCTCGAAGAAATGAACGTTATAAACGTGTGGTTTCAGCAAGATGGAGCCACAGCACACACAGCACGAGACTCAATGAATTTGTTGCAACAACATTTCCCCGATTGCCTCATCTCTCTCAGAGGCGATCTCCAATGGCCGGCACGCTCTCCAGATTTGAATCCGTGCGATTTCTTTTTATGGGGTTATTTGAAATCCCTGGTTTATGTCGATCGACCACGGACCATAGCACACCTCAAGAACAACATTCGCGACGCCATTGCCAACATACCGATTGATATGCTGCAAAGAGTGGACACGAATTTCAAAAATCGACTTAATCAGTGTATGCGCAATGGGGGTTGCCATTTACCCAATGTCACTGCATGAAAAAAAAATTGGGATATTGTATTCTCAAATAAATAAAGAATTAAAACAATAACTGAAGTACTTTTGTTTTTATTGACCTTTCAAATAAGTAAGTTTCTCTGGCGCACCCAGTATATTGCTTTTTCTGTTATTTTGCTTAACACTGATATAAGCAATAGTGGTCTATAATTTTCTGATTTTGATTTTTCTCCTTTTTTGTGTATTGGTTTTATAATTTGTTTTTTGAGTATTTGTGGATATTCATCTGTTTGTGTCATTTTATTTATTAGTTGGGTTATTTGATCTTCTCCTGGCGCGCTTTTTATTTTCAGTTGTTTGATTATATCTTCTATCTCTTCTTCTGTTGTTTCGTCAAACTTAGCTTCTTCTTCTATTCTTACAGTTGTTATTGCTTTCCTGCCATCATTCTTCTTAATTTTGTTTGCCAAGTTTTTTCCTACTGTTGCAAAGTAGTTGTTCAGTTTGTCCGCTATGTCAATTTTATCTGTTTTTTTTTTGTCCGTGTTTTGTTATAATTTCAGTTATTTTTTGTTTTGTTTTTTTCTTTGTTTTATTTAGCATACTATTTATTTCCGACCATTGTTTAGCTTGATTTCCATTTGCATTTTTTATTTTGTTTTTGTAGTAATTTTCTTTTCTTTCTTTAATTTTGTCCTCTACTTCTTTTTTCTTTTCTTTTAATATTTTTTTAATCACATCATTGTTTGGATTTTTGATGTATCTCTCTTGTGTTTTGTTTCTATTTTGTATCATTGTAATTATTTCCATATTTATCCACTCATTGTTTTCTTTTCTTTTTTTTCCGTTACTTTTGTATTTTGTTTTAGTGTGTTTTGTAATATTGTTGTAGGTGTGTCAAAATCGTGTACTGTTTTTTTATCTATGTTTTCAAATTCTTTCTTAATTTTTTCATAGTTTATTTTCTTTTTTAGTACTTTTTCATATTTTGTTTTTTCATATATTATATTCCATTCTGTTATTATCGCATTATGGTCCGATAATGTTAGTTTTTTCATTTCAATTTTTTTGTTATAACCTTTTATGTTTGTTATAACATGATCTATTATTGTGCCAGGTTTATCTGCGTTGTTTCTTGTCACTCCATCTTCATTTATTTTATTTAATATATAATGACCATTTTCTACAATTAAGTTTCTGTAGTTATTTGTTATATTGTTATTTTCTCTTAAATTTATGTTCATGTCACCTACTATTATATTTTTGGTTTTTGTTTTTGTTATTTTGTCTATTACTTTTAAAAAATCATCGGTTTTTGCGGTTTGGGGTTTATATATTGTTGTTATATGTATGTTTGTTTTATTAAGTTTTATAGTTAGTATTGTCTGACAAACACTATTCGCTGCGGTTCTTTCCTGTGCGCCACCTAGGTTTTAATTTAGAGAACTTTAAAACTTGCTTTAAATTATTTTAAATATATTATTATTAGTTTGTTTTGTTTTTTCGCTCTTTTTGGGGTTATGTTTGATTACACTTTGTTTTAATCTCTTTTTCACTTTTCTTTTGCTTCTACACTTTTAATTATAATGTCCACTAAATTCTCTATATTTTATTTATTCACTATCACAACTGTTTTCTATTTTATCTTTTCTTTTTTGATATTATTTGTTTAATGTATATTCACGTAATCTTTTCACAGATGATAGTGTTGATAGTGTAACGTCCTTGTAGTTTTTGATGTGTTTGCTAAACTTGTTACATTGTACCTTTTAAAAAGCAATGAATTAAGTCAAAACATTATTTTATTTTGTCAATATGAATACACCTGACTGCAAAATAAGTGACCACAAAACACTTGTTCAAACTTTTTTTGTGAGATTGGCACATGTTTAGCTTTAGCATCAGTACTAAGTAATTTTATTAAACGTGTATGGCCCAAAATTGGTTAACTATTTCATACATACTGTTTGGATAAACCGTACGTACCAGGTAAACTTGTAAAATACCTTTGTTATTAATTTCTTTAAATAATGTACTTTACAAATTTATGGAGTACATGACTTTCAAATTGAATTAATTTATGTTGCTTGAGATAAACTTCAAAAATCCGCCGATGTTTAGATTGTTTAGTTATTGTATCCACAAGTTTTACAATATACGAGACGTTTTCTAATTTCTTTCTGTTGACGCAGGAAACTAATAAGTTTTTTTTCTTCTATTTGAGGCCTTACATGTTATTAAAATTACTATTGGAAATTGAACCTGTATCTTAACAATACCGAAACCCGGTCAGAAGAGAGGTTTGTTTTATGCGTTGCATTTTAAAACATTTTATTGCCTGGTCTTTAAATAATTCTAGTTTTTACAATATTGTTAAATGACCCATTTGTTAAATGAGGGCAAACGTGATAAAGTTTCTGTACAACCCATAACAACATTTAACAAAAATTAAGTTTTTTCTAAAAAAAATTGGCAAAAGTTTTAACTAACACAGGATCCATCAAACTAATTTCTACTACTTATCTTGTCTATCTCTATAGTTATGATTGCTTAACACAATAATTCATTTCCACATTAATACAGGATAATAATATAAAATGTAAGTTTATTTTAATCAACAATTATAAAAATATATTTAAATGATGTCAGATAAACGTCAACTTCAAACAAATCCAAGTAATTATGTTTTAACTTAATAATAAGTTTGTTTCTACGCGTAAAACTTTTGTTGTGTATATTTGTTTTGTTTTTTAATATATAATTGACACAACAAATGGTAAACCACCCCCATCCACCACACCATGCATTTAAGTAGTATGTTAATTAATTAGTCACTAATTTTTTTTGCGCTTGCCTCGCTGCTTTTAGTTTGTGCCAATCTGCTATATCTTGTTCTTTTGTTTTAGCGTGCCACCACTACGACCCACTATCGTTCACATGCGTTTTTCTATATATATAAATGATGCACACATTTACCAATATATTTTGTAAAATTAGCAAACATAAAATCCTTCTCTAGCGTAGGATACAATAAGTTTTGATGTCAGAATCATAACGTAACGTAGTATAATATAATACTTGTCACTTCATTAATGCATCCTTAAGGTATACTCTAACACCAGTGTGTCTAAAATTGCTCCTTATTAATGTAATGTGCTTTGCATATAACCCCAAATCCCAAGTGGCCTATGTAAGCTTGACAATCTTTTACTGTTATTGTACAACCCCAATATCTTAACTACCAGTGCACAACATGTTTTTGACATATGTAATAGGTTTTACTGCCAGATACTGTGGTATCACACAACTCTAAAGCCTAAACTGCCAGTGTGTAAAGAACCCAGCTCTAGATTAAGAGGTACACCCGGTATAATTACACATCTCTCGCATTAAATAACGCAATTTGGGTTGCCTAACATGCTGGCAATAATTATAATGTGATAAAACATCAATTAACCACTTTTCAGGCCCGGTAGATCCTGCTACCGTTCCCCGGCAATTATCTCCAGACTCCAGAGATAATTTTTTATCCCGCTAACGTCGGCATGTGAGGTAACATGCAACCTCCATATGTATCGGCCATGTAAAATTAAAATGTAGCATGCAATAAGTATTTTGGATACTTACATTTGTTTAATTATTCCCGGGAGATCACCCACAACACCACACCTGACTTACGTTCCCGGTAGCCGCGGTTTTAAGGCCCCACCAGGTGGTAGCGGCCATACCGGCCATGCGGCTTTTTCTAGGACTCGAAACCGCTGTTTCGAAAACACAGGCAGTGGCGTAACCTTGGTATTTCCCGCACATAATTAAACATATGTATAATGTCCAATTCCGGTTAAATAACCAGCTAATTAGCCTAGAATAATAGTTAAGGACAGAATTGTCAGGAATAGTTCCGTGGTTAACCACCTGGAGTGTTTCACTCGCACTGTAGTAAAATACCACCCATGGCGCCGATCACCCAATAAAATCAAACTACCAATTGTGTAATAAAAACAGTACCGATCGTAATGGGCGGAACCATCGGTGGGCTTATTGTTTACACCCAAAAGTATCCTCATCTTTGGTGCTACTTTTAAAGCAAACAAATAATTATTTTGTGATAATTTTTGCGGCACACCCCTAAATCATCCACTAGTCATTGTAATTTTTTTTTCTTTTAAAACTTGTAAGGTAAAGTTTCGCCAATATTGTCTATCAACAAATACTAATCTACAACTGGGTCAATACATATCTACCTTTAACACAACCTCAAACGCTCTATCTGTACTCAAATAATATCAAATATGATACTTTAACTATTATAAAAAATGCTAACAAATGTTTACAAAATATATATACATAATTTTGTTTGCGCATATAATATAAAAATGGATAGCATGAGGAATTTTTAAATGCTAGTGTAACTTTAAAAGGCACGCGTGCTGCAGTGTAAAGTGAACCATTTTTTTCAACATAAAACTATCTTATCATTTATATGTAATGAGAATATAAAATTATTTTACAACAAAAATATTTTCAGGTAATGTTGTAAAATCTCGAGTTTAAACATATCTTACATCAAAATATCCATACAAGATTTACACGTACATTTAGTTAAAAACAATCTTGTTATGGAACTTAACTTGCAGCAAACCAAACCAGATATGTGTCTATCAAAGTTGAATTAAATGCAGTATTTGTAATGCAACTAATAAAACATTTAAGAAAATTAACTAGATTCAATAAGTATAAACGAGATAAATATCAATAAATTATTAAAAAAAAAGTTTGTATTGTTCAACTAATTTAATCTCAGAAAACTTAACAACTTAACCTATACCAAACCTTTTTGTAGAAATTGATTATTTTTTTTAGTGCCACCTTTCCATTTCTAACCGAAATTTATTACAAACATTTATTCAGCTGATAGGAACTGAACACCAAAACTACTGAAGTTAAGAAAGTGGATCAAGTTTACAAGTTCGATAAACTTGATCTATAAACGAGTTATATTATGAATAAGCATAATGACTTATTATTCATAGCGTTCAATAAGCAACAATTTTTGGTTGATTAAAGAATTTATAGACAATTGTATTATACTTGAAATGACACACTTTTATCAAAACTAGTTACAAAAATTAATTGCGATTATTTAAAAATAAATATACGTTTAAATAAATAACTGTTTGTTGTGATAAGAATAGAAAAACATTGTAGAAATATAGCAATTAATCAAAATATCAATGGAATTAATTTCCTTAATATTATACATATATAATTTCCGCAAAACAATGAAGGAACATTATTCCTTTTGTGAATTAATTACTTTTATTTAATTAAATTTAGAGCTGTTGAAGTAAAATTTTATTCTATCCATATTTATTAAAAGGTGTTTCTGTTGATAATTATTAATTTAATTTTATTAACATGCAGATAAATCTTGTATAAAATTTTTATTTTATTGAGGCATAAAAAATCCTTTGGCCATAAACTAGTAAAAAGTTTTATAAACCACTCTCAGTCTGAATTAAAGCATAAATAAGCCCCATGTACATATATAGACAGTAAAAAATATATATTCTTAACATTATATTTTTTTTTGTCAAATGATGAAATTGTGCCGCCCTACTTGTATATATCTGACAGCGGCGATCGGTCTGCAACATTTTTTCCTCCGCATTGTCTCTTCCTTTTAGATTATTAATGTTTTTCGATAACAGGGAGCGGTGGGGGCATTAATCAATATGTTTATGAAGGACGGAAAATATTGCCAATATTGAATTATTCGACGGGATGTAGCTTACAAATTTGTTTATGGAAATTGGATGCATCGTGGATGTATGTGGACGATAGTAGTTTATTGATGTGGTTTTTTTTAATGTAATTAATAGCAGAGATTTCTGCTATGTTCGAAGGTGTGTAAAATTGGATGTGTTAAAAATGCATCGTCGATTTATCAAAACTATTAATTTATGCATGTAGAATGTGCATGCATTTGCCAATTCATCATTCTTTACACAAAAACCAGGTCATAATTTCTCATACTATTTGTGTCTCAATATTAAATTAGTAAACTAAAAAAAGTAATATTTACGGTTTTAAGGAAATTTTATAATACCAAAAAATTTTTTTTTTATTCAATAAATTATATTAAGTTTTAATAAATTTTAATTTACATAAAATTTTATTTATTGTATAATTAATGACATTGATTTATTATACAATCTTTTAAAATATATTGTCATTTAAATACAATCATGAAACTGGTAACTTGTGCGATGCAGAATAACTAATTTAAAACTGTAAAACTATGGACTAGTTTAGTCTGAAAGCCCATGAAATTAAAACATATTTTTACTGTTCTAAGGTCTATGTTAAACTCATCTGTAGCTTTTGTTTATTCAATTTTTTTCTCTTTCTGACAACCCACAACGCATATCGCATTTGTCATTTTTAGTCTGGTACACATTATAAATTATACAAGCCATTCTCTGTATAGTTCACTTATATTTATTTAAGAGCCGTCAGTCTGATACGAGGGTTGATGTTATAATAACTTCAAAACAATTATTTTGCACTCCCATTTTTTTTACAGGGTGATTTATAGTTAAATTGCCAAATGGTCAGCGCTGATTATACAAGTTAAAATATGAATTTTTCGTCTGTAAAATTATTTTTAAAAATGCACTAAAACTATCTGTTTACTCTATCATTTAAAGGCATATCGCCTAAGATATGAAAAGCTGGACCATGTAGTTGTGGGAGCAAAGAAATTAGACCGATGAGTAAATAAACAATTCTATCCCAAAGTAACATGAAAATTGATATTGACAATGGCCATCTTATACGGCATAAGAATTTTTGTGCTTTTATTTATTATTATTATTAAATGATTTTATTTTACAAAAAAAAATACAGATTTAATATAATATAAACATAATCAGGTAAAGTTCAGTTTTACCGCAGAGACGGCAAACCTGCATTTCCATTTAACCAACACAATTAAATATAACAATGCATAAGAACAATTACATATTTTAATTTAAAATAAATCAGTGTGTTATACATGAGTTCTATGGATAACTTTGTTTAAATTTGACACAGTTCTTCAACTTTTTTAAATACTTCAAAAAAATTATAAACACTTTTTTTCAAATTTAACTACCTTTTTATTTATTTATTCTAGAACAAAAATAAAAAATGCACTTTGTCGATATTTTTAGTTAAGATTTAGTTGCATTGACAGTATGTACTAGGTCAAGGATCACAAAAAACATCAGAATAGTTCCTGCTGAATCAAGCAGCTTTGAGATGTATTTACTGCTTGCACATAAACAAGCGGTGCATAGCACAATTGCAATTGCAATAATGTATATAGACTTACTCACAATGAACAACTGCAAAAAAACGCTAAACTGCGCCGTAGATGACAACAAAGAACGCAGATTGTTGGTCAACACTGTCAGGACAGTCCCGCCACACCAATTGCCGCCGCCGCCAATCGAACTGCAGCAACTACGTCTTCCGTTGCAAATGTTTTTCTTTTTGCTACGAAAACCATCAGAATAAAAAAACTAAAACTCCAGTTTTAAGAACAAGAAGTTGGTCCAGAAAACCAGGTTTTAAAATAGGAATACAAACAGTTGAAAGAAAACATAAACAAACCCAAAAAAAAAAAAAGCAAAACCCTAACCGACGCTAGAAGCCAAACCTCAAAATTAGTTTTGCTCGTTAGCAATCAAGCCGATTAAAAACAAAAAGAAGAAGGTAATAATCCAAACCAAAAATAATTGCCAAGGCGCAGAAAAAAACTCTCAGCCAGCAGAAGCCAAGACATGAACAGGCATTACTGGATAACCTTTTAGAATTTAGATAGTCAAACATGACACGGAGAATAAGGCTAATGACTTAGAACCATTCCTAACCAAATCAAACCCGGAGTCCAAGTTTCAGCAAATACCTGGCCACTGATGATTGAAGAACATTTGAGAAAAACAAAACCTTAACTGTTTCTTGCTAACCAACAAAAGAATACACCAAACAAAACCCAGAAAAATAAACAAAAATTTTCCGTCTCTGACTGAACCAATCCGATTGTCTAACACCCCTCGACAACGTCCAAAACTCAACAAAACGGAAGAAACAAAAGTCCTCATTGCAACTTCCACCTCAAAACGTAGTAACGCGCAACCAAAGAAAGGCGCAAAACTACCAAACCGGACCAACAATTAACAAAAGATTCCTGGTAAGCTGGGTTACCCGCAATAGCAGCGAGCCAGCGCCATTATCAAAAAAACAGAAATTTGTCAAAATGACAAAACCTAAAAGAAGAAAAAAACAGAAAAATTTCAACAGATCAGACCAACAACCGACGACAAATTCCTGGCAGGCCAAGTTGCATCTAAAAACCACAGCCCGGCACAAAAAAAATGAAGAACAAAAAGCTTGGGTACGGCCGGAAAACTAAAAAGACCCATATCAAAACTGATGATAGCATTAACGCCATGGACAAACCACTCAACAAAAAAAAAGCTTTTGGGTAGGAATAGTAATCCCAACTACTACATCGGATGAAAAAAATCGTTTCAAAACTATCAGATCTTGGGACCAAAGCAACCAGGAGTCTTTTGTCACAATGGCTCCAGAGTTGAACCACCATAACCACCTCAAAAGAAAGATGTGCAGCCATTTTCTAGACGCTATATCACTCTCCAGTAGAATACTCTATGTTTTGCTGCGTAAAAAATTGGCTAGGAAACGTCCGAGAAAGAATAAAATATTTTTTTTAAGACAAGTCTCATCTACCATTACGGGGCCGTTTGCATACAATGATCTGCTCATTTTGCCATACTCTAACAAAAACAACAATGTACACTGTAAAAAGCTAGTTGCTGGCATTGCTATTTGATGTGCACCACTTTTGTTTAACAACGGACTTAGACCACTGCCTTTATCATCCAATTCAGATGCCAGAAACTGCTAGAGGTCAATTATAAAAACGATCCCTAGAGAAGCACAAATAGTCTCTGTTAAGTGCACCGGCAACATTTGATTGGACCACTTATTTGGCAGCAGCTGGCCGTTATTCAATGTCTTCCAAATTAAAACAATTTTAATGATATTTTTAAGCCAACCCCAAACACCCAAAACCTGCAAGTGTATAACCCCATGATATTTATGTCCACAGAAAGCAAGAACACACACAACGCACGCAGAACTCGGAAGTAGCTGTGACTTAGTCATTACAGACTTTACTAATTATAAGGCTGTTGGCTTTAAATACGCTCAAACGCTTATAATTAGGTTGTAGATAAATAATAATTGTTGCGCTGTTTCGTGGCCAACACTAATAATATATTGATTAAACAATTTGTCAAATCTAAATTACAAACTAGTACCATTTATTTGCACTTAATAAACAAGTTATAGTATTTTTTATTGTATTTTTCTTAGCGCCCAACAAAATCCTGTGAAAAACACATAAAATGTTGTTATAAGACTGGCAGCCCAACGCAAGATCCAAACAACATCTATTTTAAGAAAAATTGTTGTTTAAACAACATGGCTAACTTTGCACTTACGGATGAACAATTTCATCAATTGTTGGAAAGAACAAATAAACTTTCCAGAACAAGCGGAAGCTTTATCAAATGTATAACCCATTATAATGGCGCTAGAGATAATGTAACACTGAAAGCATTTATTAATAACATTACAGTTTTAAAACAAATTGAAAATGTAAGTGATGCAAATATTTTGCTTAGAGTGACATTGCTATTGTTGTTGTTGTTTGTCAAAGCATTAAAAGCCAAATTTCTCAATTTTTATTTTACACGTTCAAAAAAACTTTGCTTTACAAATGCCATAATATAAAATATAAGATTAAACAAAAAAACAGAAACCAAACAAGGCAACAAAAACACGCACTAATTTGTTTAAATTATACTTATTGCCAGACAAGCAAATAGAAATCAATTTTTTGAATATTAAACTATTTTTATTAAAGAACAAATTCTTCGAGATATTATTAAAATTTTTGATAAATTAATTGTTTGAGTAATAGAGATTAAACATTGCGATGAGAATCAAACCTTGAACAACATAGAAATTAGAAAAGATCTTAAACAACAAGTTAAATGTGCATATTGTTGCATTTATGGCCACACTATAAATGTTTGTAGAAAGCAAATTGCAAATGAAACCGTAAAAAATAACAAACAAACATCAACTACAGTTACCAATGTTCCAAAACCTACACTTGCACGTTATAGATGTGAACGTACTAGAGTTATGAGAATTCGTTGTCCAACCTGTAATCCAAAAATTAACAATAAACAAAGTTTAGCATTTTGTTTATTAACGTCAAACGTTCCCAAATCAACAAAACGTCCGACAGTATATATTGAAATGGCTTAGGAAAACCGCATTATTAGATGCATGTGCCAAAAGAATTTATTTTTTACACAATCAGCAAAGATGAAAAAAAAAAACAGATCAAAATATCTTTACGACAAATGTTACAGTTAGTATTATTTTATAGGAAAAATATACAAACTACTTACCAAACAACACAAACAACTACACGCTGCTAGGTGTCCATTTTATTTAAGATACTGGCATTATCATAAATTATCCTCAACAAACTTAAAGTTTTGTAGAAATACCTACAAATTTAAAACATTACTTTAAACCACTATTCAATTCACTGACGTTTAAATCTTATTGGGTCTCTGTAAAACCATGGTCTTCCACCATTGCCAAACACGTCATGTCACTAGATGTTATAATAAAAATGTTTTACTAAATTATAGTAACATAGACAATCTATTTGCAGTATACACTTTAGGTATGTAAGAAACTCGTAAATAATATAACCTAAAAACCCAGTCAAACATTGATATCTCTAGCCTTACTATAAAACTGAAAATTGAAATGAAAAAAAGAAGAAAATAAATTATTAAACAAATACGTGCCCCAGGTGTCGGGTATGAGTTTGTTGGCGGCGCTGGTCGTAGGTCGTCGAGGTGTAGTTTTACCGGGGGTCTGTCATCCACTGACTGATGTAAACAATAAATAAGTGTAGTCATTGTAAATGTTCATTTTAAAGTGTTGTGTTGTAAATTTAATGAAGATAGCAAATTTTAAAGTCATGACAAGTACAGCTGACATTTAAAGTCTTGAAGAAAATAACAAAGTTATCGAAACGTCGGCAATAAATGATTAGCATACGCTAGTTTTTTTTTTTATTATCCTACTTCCAAATTACATTATTAAAAACATATAAAAAGGATATAACCAATAAAGTAAAAAAAAAAAATATTTATACAGCTATCCATACTTCTTATTTCACTTTTGTTGCACATATTTTAATATTTCCACGGTTTATTATTTATAAGTCTTCACGACTAACCTCGTAGGAGTGAAGTGTGTATCCCTGTATTGTTCTTATTGTTTTCAATTTTATTTTCTTCTATTTTATTTTTTAATTTATTCTTATTTATATATAAATATACATAATGGATTTTTGTAAATGTTGTAATAAACAAACAAAAAAATTAGAAGCTATTTGATGTTTTGTCTGTGAAGATTATTATGCATTTTTATGTGTTGGTCTTCCTCAATCTGACTCTCGTGTGTTACGATCAAAAGCTCTGACTCAGGAAACACTATATCCGTGTTAAAAGGTATGATTTCAGACTTGAGTCGACAAGTTAGAAAGTTAATAGCTGCTCTTTTAAAATTATCAGTCTCAAATAACATTTCAACCGGAAATATAAGTTGCAAAGCATACGAAAAGGTTTTATTTTTATTTATTATTATTTTATTATCATCTATCATCTATGGATAAGTCTTTGGAATCGACTGCGTGAACACGTGTTTTCGGTGCGGCCGACAATCAACTCGTTATATACGGGCATTATCGCCAAATCAAAAACAAAAGACTAAAACTGTAAAGTTAAATATAAAGGGCAGTGGTGGTGATTAAAGAAATAGTGAAAAAAAGTGCTAGTAAGAAGAAATAAGAACAGATAATATACAGAGTGAAAGATAGTGCGAAAGAGAGACATACATATATAAAACAAGTGCGCTAGAAGAAGACGGGTGTTTCACGGAAACAGCTGCGACACTAGCAGCGTGGCCCGGCCCAACAGCAACGGAAAAACAATACCAAGCAGAATTATAAAAGAACTCAAATAAAATTATACAACACAAATAAATAATATAAAAAAAAATAATAAAATTAAAATAAATCATTGTAAATTAAAAATTAGTAAACTGGTTAAATAATAAAAGGGAAGAATAAACATAATAATATCGCAAGTAAATGAACACAGTGTGGAAGAGTGACGGATATATAGGAAACGTCGCGCGCTAGAAAAAGAAAAAGCAGGTGTAGCAACGAAACGTTTAATCTACAATCTACGGTTCATATTATTATTATCAATCAGTGAAGGAGAAATACCAATACAGCTATAAAACAATATAAAATAAAATATAACAAGATATCAACCATATAGACAAGAAATAAATCATAAAACATAGCGAAATAAATAAAGTTAAAAAAGTTAAGATAGTAAGAAACAAAATAAGTGAAACCAGAAAAGTCGATCCGGTCAGGCGTAATATCGCGAACCAAGAATAGATAGAGGCAGATTAAGGTACAAATAAAAATAATAAATTAATGTCAAACAAAAGAAATAGAATAGACTTAGACTCAAGTGGAGAACAAACTAATTTATTAAAATCAACAAAAATTACCAATAAAAGTGAGAGTATAGAAAACAAAGAGGAAAAAGACAATATGAAGGAAATGAAAGAAATGATGCAAGAAATGATTAATTCCCAAAAAAGAATGGCTGATGAAATACAACAACTGAGAAACGATCTGAAAGTAAAGGAAGAAGTATGGAACGAAGAGAGAAATGAATTAATTGGAAGATTGGAACGGCTGGAGATGGATATGGAAAGAAGAGAAAGATCAAAGAAAAAGAACAATATAATAGTTAAAGGACTAGAGAACAGCCAAAACAACAAACAAGGTATCGAAAATATGCTTCAGACAGACATAGAGGTAACTGTAAAAGTAATTAAAGCATTTGAATTAAAAAAGACTAACATGAACATGGCAGTAGTTGAACTCGACTCTATAGAATCAAAGATCGCAATAATGAGGAATAAGAACAAACTGAGAGAGAAGAACATTAACATTTACATAGATGATGACCTAACAATACAAGAACAGAGAATCCAAAAAACAATAAGAGAGAAAGCAAAAGAGGAAAAAGGAAGAGGTAATAGAACCAAAGTAGGCTACCAAAAATTATGGATCAATGAAACGTTATGGAAATGGTCAGAAAAAGAAAATGGTTTATATCAAAAAAACTAATTAACATAATAGACCATGAACTAAAGAAGACAAAGGCAATGAATAAGGAACTGAATATTAAAGATAAAAGTAAAAACATAATTAACAAAAATTTAACAAAAACCCAAAATAAAGAACCAAAGAAGGCAAAAAGTAGAATAGGAACTTGGAATGTGAGAGGTATAAAAGAAAAAGAAGACGAACTAGTAGACGAATTTGAAAAGGCAAACTTAAGATTGTTAGGAGTTACAGAAACAAAAATGAAAGGAAATGGAGCAAAAGAAATAAAAAACGGACATCTCTACATATGGAGCGGAGTGGAAGAGGAAGAAAGAGCGAGAGCAGGGGTCGCATGTATTGTACACAGAGAAGAAAAACAACATGTAAAGAGATGGAAAACAGTAAATAAAAGAATAATGACAATTGAACTGAAAATGGCAAATCAGATGGCGACAGTGTTAATAACATATGGCCCAGATGAAGACGAACGAAAAGAGAAGAAAGATGAATACTGGGACCAAATGAATGAAAATATGGGAACCGTAAGGACGATGTACATATTAGGAGACATAAACGCTAGAGTAGGGAGGAGAGATGGAGTACACAGAGAAACAATTGGACAATATGGTGAAGATAAACGCAACAACAATGGAAAAAGACTATTGGATTTTTGCATGCTTCATGATCTAATAATAGCAAACACATTCCACAAACATAAAGACATTCATATGTATACGAGAGTACAACCAAGCAGAAAGGAAAAATCTGTAATAGATTATATAATTACAGTAAAGGAAAACAGAAACACAATAAAAAATGTAAGAGCCATGAGGAGTTACGAAATAGGAAGCGATTATTATCTGATAATTGGTGAACTGACAACACAGGGAAAAAACCAGAAAAAAGAAATAGGAAATAAGAAAAAGTACGACGAAACAATTAACACTTATAAACTAAAGGATGCAAGAATCGCAGAAGAATATGAGAAAGAAGTGACCAAATCAATTCAGACTCTGGGTAGGAAAAACTACAAGAATGTGGAAGCAATGTGGAGAGCATTTAAAACAATTATAAATGAAGCGGCCAGAAGAGTTTGTGGAGCAAGTAAACAAAACCAATACAAAAAACAAACTGCTTGGTGGAATGACGAAGTTAGAGAGCAGGTTAAAGAAAAGAAGCAAAAATGGAATAAATATCTAAACGAGAAGTCGGAAGAAAGCTATAACGACTATAAACAAGAAAGACAGAAAACGAAAAGCATAATTATAAAAGCAAAACAAAAATCATGGGAAGCATTTGGACAAAAAATGGAAGATAACTTTAAGGAGAACCAGAAAGTATTTTACCGAACACTAAAAAACCTACGAAGTAACCGGAAGGACGAAATTATAGCAATAAAAAACGATAAAGGAGAACTAATTATGAAAGAAGAGGAAGTTATGGAGAGATGGAGAAGCTACTTTACTGAATTACTAAATAGGGGCTATGTACCAGTTGAAGAGGAAAAAACAAGAGAACAAACAGCCGAGATAGAACAGAAAGAAACCAAAATAGACACAGCGGAGATAGAAGAGGCGATTAGAGGATTGAAAAATGGGAAAGCCCCAGGAATCGACAAAATAACAACGGAAATGGTAAAATGTATGGGAATAGAAGCGATAGACTACCTCACAAGACTATTCAATCAAATATGGATGCAAGAAATAATACCACAAGAATGGGAGATTGGACTAATTCTTCCAATTTACAAAGCAGGAGACAAGAAGGTATGTACCAACTATAGAGAGATAACACTGATAGGGACAGTAATGAAAATATTTGAAAAGGTAGTAGAAAAAAGATTAAGGAAAGAGATTGAAAGCAAAATGAAAGAAGCACAAAGTGGGTTCCGACCGGGGAAAAGCACCCAAGACCATATCTTTACATTAAAAACGTTAATAAACAGAGCAAAAACAACTGGCAAAAAGCTATACATAGCATTCATAGACATGGAAAAGGCGTTTGATATGGTACCTAGGCAAAAAATATGGGAATGCTTAGTTAAGAAAGGTGTCGACCACAAACTAAGACAAATGTGTAAATGCATTTATAAAAGAACAAGAAATATAGTAATCAGTAAAAACCAACAATCTGAAGAATTCGAAACCAAACAGGTAGTTAGACAAGGAGGGAGCCTCAGCCCATTACTATTCATTGCGTTCATTGATGAAATTATAAAAGAAGTGGAAAAGAAAACAAAAGGGCTACACATTGGATACAAGAACATGATGAGGGTATACATAAGTATGTGTGCTTTTGCAGATGACATCGCAGTAATTGCAGGATCGGAGAAGGAACTACAAGACAAACTGAAGATATGGCATGACGAACTAATGAAGAATGGAATGAAAATGAACACAGAAAAAACAAAAATTGTAGTGATATCAAAAGATCCAATACAAACCAAAATAAGCCTGAACCAAAAACAAATACAACAAGTTAAAGAATACAAATACCTGGGAGTGACAATAGACGAAAATGGAAGCCAAGAAGTAGACATCAACACACGAATAAGGAACACAAACAAGTCATATCAGACACTAAATAAACTAATACTATACAAGAAAGAAATCACGAGAACAACAAAAATGAAGATATACAAAGTAATATGTAGACCAACACTAACGTATGGATGCGAATCATGGGTTTTAACACAAAGAGAAGTAAGCAAAATAAGAGCCACTGAAATGAAGTACTTAAGGAAAGTATATGGAGTAAATATAATGGACAAAATAAGAAGTGAAGAGATAAGGAAAGAACTGGAAATTAAAGGAATAGAAGAGTTCATAGAAGAAAGACAACTAGGATGGTGGGGCCACCTACAAAGAATGGACGAAAAGGCGCAAGTGAAAAGAGTATGGGAAAGCAGAATGCCGAAAGAAAAGAGACGTGGGAGACCAAGGAAATCATGGGACGAAATAGTGCAAGGACTGATAGAAAAAAGAGGGTTACAAGTGAACGAAGCAAAGAAGATGGCGAAGGACCGGAAGAAATGGAAGGAACTAATAAAAAAAAATGTACAATAAATATAAAACAGCTTACACCCTAACGGGTAGAAAGTTAATTGAATATATATATATATATTATCATCTATAATGCTCCAGAAAATAATACATCTGATGGCAATGTTGTAACTTTAGATTTGCCAATATTAAAATCTATTAAACCGGCACTGTCAACAAATTTTTAAGCTGTACGTCTTGGAAGACCGCTGCTTGGCCTAATTAAAGTAATTTTTTCTACCAAAACAGACGCTATAAAAGTATTAAAAAAAGCAAAAAAGTTGTGTAACTCTGCTGCATATAACAATTTTTTTATTAATTTCGACAAAACTTCCAATGACAAATGTACGAAAAAAATAATTTGTGTTTCTTTAAAATCTCGCATTGATAATACCAAAAAAAAAATTATATAGTTGTCCCAACAAAAAAAATTAATAACTCATTTTTACAATCAAAACACAAAAACACAAACTTTCTTTGATAGCGTATGTTTTTTAATTTTTATATTAAAGCAATAAGTAAAACCTGGTTAAAAGACGAAACATTCTGTAGGAAACTATTTTCAGAAACTCATTTTGTGCATAGAGTTGATCGTACACGGTGTACAGCTGGTAGTGTTTTAATTGCTGTTGGCGATGCTACTGCACAATGCATCCCAATTACTTATGTACATTGTCCAATTGTTGAAATAGATTCCTCTGCAGCTACCATCCATTTTCATAAATACAAGCTAGCTTTTTTAATAATTGTTTGTTATATACTACCTTCTCAACCAACAACTGTAGCATTTTATGAATTTATTGAAGAGAACTTTGAAATCAGCACTAATACAATTATTGTAGACAACTTTAATATTTGTAATCTTTAACAATCACTGTTTGTCATCATCCTGATCAATTAAGCATTAACATTTTAAATTTCTTTAACTATAACATTTTTTTGCAACATAATATTATACTAAACACCAATAATAAAACATTTGACTTTGTTTTAACATCTTTTGATATTAAATGTTTACTTTCTCGTTGTTTTTCCCCATTTGTAACCGAAGATACACACTATCCAGCTCTGGCTTTTGACATCAAAGTTTCTACAACTACTTTTAGTTTTTCTCGATCGACCATCTTGCTGACATAGCTTTGAAAGTATCTAGAAAACTAAAATTTCTTAATAGATGTGAAGAGTTTTTTACTTCTGTTCAACTTTTGCATATATCCTGCGGGCACCGTTCCTCATAACAATAATAAATCCGTTTGTATTTTATTAGAAATTGTACTCCAGATTATGCACGAACCGCCATTGTATAGAGTCAGCTTTTGAATACACCACTCACTGATGCTTTGGTCTCATTGGAAAACACTACAGACCAGTGAGCAGCTCCAGTCTTCAATTTAGGTAATCCCGTGCAGAACATAATCGTGTTTGGCAATAAGCTGGAGTAAGTTTGGCTACTTGTAGCAGGTTTCTTAGGCGGTGTTTGTCTTACTGTTGATTATCAGTTACTTTTCGTACTTTACGAAAGCTATTGTAGTGCTTGTCTTCTCATAACGTTTTAATAATCTTTAAGCTATTAGGCGTGTCATATCTTTAAGCAACAATTAGTTGTCTAAGTCTATTTTCAAATAAATGAACGGCTTAGGTGAAAATTACCGTAGTAGTATGTGTTTAACTAACACACTTGATAAATTTGATAAAAGTGTTAAAACAAACTATGTGCAATGCAGACACAATAGTTGCAATCTTTTATAAGTTTATTATACTTGTTTTAGGAACTAAATGTTTTTGTTATTGGTTTTATCATTTGAAAAACAATAAGCACTCTTGATAAATTTAGTTTTTTAAATGACCTTTGAACAGCATATTATAAGTTTTCATCAAATGATAGATTAAAAAAATATTATAAAAGTCTAAAGTGCTAAGTGGGTCGATTACTTCGCCCGTAAGTGTTTGCTAACTAATAAAAAATAATAATAATAATATAAAGAATCCATTAAATTGCACTAATTAACATATACAAAAATTCCTTATTAATTTGATTTGTGGCATTATGATCATTATCTTTACGCACAATGTTAAAATACATTATCTGTTCATATATAAATAGGCGCACATTCCATATAGAATCATATTCATTGTCTGTCCTCAACAACAGCACGAATTTAACATGAAAGCTTTTGTGAGTATAACTTTTTTATAAAAATTTCCATAAAAAGAAAAGTAATGAATCAACTACATACTACTCTTTAATCATGAGAATATAACGGAACTTACCAACTGTATTTAAAAAGGTAAAGTGATAAATTTAATACTTTAACAAATTTCTTAATTTTTATTAAAATAAGTTTTGATTAAAAGAATTAATAATTACAATATTCAAGATAATGTAATTTTAAATTCAATATAATTAAATGAGATTTTAGCAAATAAAAATAATTTGTAATAATTATAATAATATGATAATAATAAACATTTTTTATTTTATACAAAGCTGCAAATACATAATGCGTACAACAAATATAAAACAGTGTCTAAACCTAATATATACAATAACTATGAACAATACTTTGTAAAAAAGATGTTCCGCCACAGAATATAGTTCAATATTACATAATAAATTACAAATTTCTCTTTTGTACAATTTTTAGTTTGAGTTGTTGTTTATAGCTACGCTATGCCTAGAAAACATATAATTTTGCTTAAGCTTAGTACTGTATTTCTGATTAAAGATTTGAATGTCGAAATAATAAAGACACCTTCATAAAAAAAACATCAAGCATTTTTGAATGTAAATGTCAACAACTGTTAAAAAATTATGTTGTTGAAATAATTCTGTGCCACTCATGCCAAGCATGTTTTTTAACGCGGGTTTTTGCAAACAACATATTACACCAAACACTAAACCGCATAATTGACACAAAGTTTGAAAACTATACTATTTTTGTTGTATTAATATTAAGTTTTGTTTTTAATAAAAAGAAAATAGCAGACGCTGCTGAGTTTACTGAAACATGATCTACATGCTGGATTTATTTCAGTTTGTCGTCTATGATTATTTCCAGTAATTTTGTAGATGGGCAATTCCACGTCAAGTGAGCAGTCGATTTCACGCGACCCTCTCCGATTTAGCTCAAAAAATTTTCCAGGTTGAAATGCAATTAAAATACATAAAGTTTAAAGTTGAACTTAAAAATTGCCGTAAAATTTAGTTGGCTCTACGAAGCGAACTATGTGACCTACAGGTCTGAAATTTGGCATGAAGTCATATTTTGGGTACTCAAATAAGTGTACCAAATTTGAGCTAAATCGGAGAGGGTTGCGTGAAATGGACTGCTCACTTGACGTGGAATTGCCCAGATACGGTATAATAATTTTTTATGCTAGATAAAATTATGTTTGATGGAGTGTTAAGTAAAATATTAATTTTAAATATTATGCACTTTCCTAGATAAATGTAGTTTTGCAACATTTTCTATTGTTGTGTGTTTAATGGATGCATTTTGTAAGTCAATACTTATTATTTTAGTTTTATTAAGGTTTATTTTTAACCTTATTTGTTTAAAATTCTTGTTTAGTTCTGCTAGCATGCAGATTAGTTTTTTTGTTGTCAGTGCTTACTAACACTGCGTCGTATGCAGATTTTAAATAGTTAAGTTATGCTTCATTGATGACTTTTGATGATCCGCGAAATTGTTTTGAGAACGTTTTCTAATGACATTGTAAATAATTTTGGCAATATAATATCACTTTGATTTACGCCTTTGTCAAGAGGTATTTCATTATTTTTTATCGGTTTTTATGTGGAAAATTGCATTTTGGTATATTGTATCTACAAAGGAATTCAAATCTCTGTGTAATCTAAATTTTAAATTACTAAACTTATGAAGTTTTTCAGCTACTAAGACGGGTTCCAGTAGCTCAGCGGGACCTTGGGTTTCTTTTGGCAGCTTTTTTGTTAGAGTTTTAGGTGTTCTTGTTATAAAGGCGCCTTCCCGGCACTACTGTAAATAAGCAAACTAATACAGATTTGAAATAATAATGCACCTGTTCCTAGTTATTTCAGGAGTTTCCGGTTTATTCACTATTATTGGTAAGTTATATAGATATTATTATTTGCATTATCGTATAATACATTATTATTTGCTACCACGTGTGACATAAATCCTTGTTACAAAATATTTGTACAGTTTACCAGACAAAGGTACTTGAAGAACTGGCTTCCAGTTCTTTTCAACTCTGTTTTTTTTTTTGGTTTATTTCTCAGCAGAGAAACAGACCGCAAGATTTAAATTGAACAGAGACATTAAATAAACCTGTTAACTTTACCTTTTCAAAAATAAGATTTTTTTTCTAAAATAAAAAGAATATCTTGTTAAACAAAATAGTTTATACACACATGCATAAAATCGGCAACTGATCTGTTTACATATAGCAACAACACTGTAATTCTGGAGACAATGAAGACAATATAGCGGCGGTAGCTGAGAGTGTACGTGATGACCGTGATGAATCAATTTGGCGCTATTTTATTTTATAGCTTGTCGTAAAAACAACTTGGCGTATTTTACGTATGAATCTTGGTTTAAAAGCATACAAAATTTAACTTATGCATAAATTGAAGCCGGTCGACCATTCTAATTGTCACCGTTTTAAGCTTTGGGACCTTGAAAAGGTTCAAGAAAATCTACTATTTTGAACCAAAGTTTTGTTTAGCAATGAGGCCCATTTTTAGTTTAATCGCTACGTGAATAGGCAAAATTGCTGTATTTGAGCTAAAGAGCAACCTAAAAGATTCAAGAGCTGCAATTAGATTCAAACAAAACAACGGTTTGATGTGGTTTATGAGCTGCTGCAACATTTCTTTAAAAACAAGACCGGCCGGAACGTAACTGTGAATAGCGCCAATTATTGCACAATGATAACAAACTATTTGCTGCCTAAAATTAAAACCGGTAATCTCAAAGATATTTGGTTTGAACAAAGCCACTGTGGCTACTTGCCACATAGTCCATAAAACCATGGCTTTATTGCAAGAATGATTCAGTGTAGAGTTAATTTCACGCCTCGAACCGATGAATTGGCCGCCTAGATCATGAACTATTGTTCCTCCAGACTTTTTTTTTAACTACGTATAGTCTAAATTCTACATAGATAAACCAATTACGATAGGTAAATTGAAAACCAACTTTATTTTCGTCATTTTAGAAATACCATTTAATGCTTAAACGCGTCATCAAAAATTGGAACTTTTGAATAGACCATGTTAGTCGTACTTTAGCCAACATTTAAAAAAAATAAATGTACAAAGTGGTTCTTTTTTTTTAATACCCAATATAAAAGATTTTTGTGGTTTTTTTTAATTAATAAAAAAGTACCTCTAAATGGATCAATCTTTATAAGCAAGCGCAAGTTTTGCCGCAAAATAAATACCGCATCTGAAAGTTCTTTTCCAAATTGTTTGAGTAACACTAACACTAACTCTGGTCTTTTTTGTAAATTATACGTCATGGCGTTTTTTTATATGTCTTTATCATTTTTACTTTGACTTTACAGTACAAGAACGGCAATTTGTCGGGTCGTTTCCAATCAAGATTAATCACTTTTAAAGTTTAAAAAAACGACTCAGTAACTTTATGAGATACGGTCCTCAAAGATTAAACGCAAATTTTGTCCCAAGAGCGTCCTAATTGCGGTGATTATTATTAGCATACAACAAAATGATAGTTTTTAGTATTCGATCGATTTACGCTTTCTGTTGGATTTGCTTGCGAATGATATAGCGGCGTATAAATAATTTTTAATGTATGTTTATTTGCGAGATTTAAAGCAATCCGTAAGTAAGTAAGTAGCCAAGGTTGTGCTTCTCAACAAACACAATAATGAATATTTTGTAAAATAATTAACAACAACTAACAAAAACCTATTTTGGAACGGACTTATTAAGACTTTTAATAGATGGCCTACATTACTGAAATGCGTGCTAAGTGGCTAGTATTTATCTTCAAGCAGATTTTCTACTTCTTTTTTCAAAATGTCTTATTTTGGGTAAAACATTAGGTAACGTTAGAGAGCAATCATTAATATTGCGTAATTGTCCGGCGTAACATCTATCATACATAATACCTCAGCGTTATCGTCAGCGGAACCCCGCGCGACAGAGCATCCGGAATCACGTCGTTATACCTTTACGATGTACAACAACAAAATAAAACTGCTGTAATTTTATCTAACTCCGCAAACGACCTAATTGGTCAATCTGGTAAACTTCAAACAACTTTAAGCTATAATTATCAGTAATTACTGTAAAATGTGTTTCATCTATGTAGGGTCTAAATTTATATATATATCACGGTTAAACATTTTAGTTCCGTTGTGCTATACTTTTTTTAGCTGCGTTTATTACCCGACTGGTTTAAACAATAACTTGCTCTTTGGTTGATGAATATTGCAATAAAATCGCTTTTATTTCGACGCTGGATGCATCTTTTTGAACAACAAACAAAAATCAAAAATAGAAACACATTAGTACTGGCGCACTTACCAAACACTTTTTTATATTGTTAAATGCAGTTTTGGATTCTTTCATCTAGGTCCAGCAACAGTTTTATTATAATGCAAATCCAACAAGTCTCTTTATACTTCAAGAACAGTTTAGTGTTGAAAAATTGAGAGTGACAACTACATTTTCTGAGTCTAAAGTATAAACTTGCTTCGTCTCTACATTACCCAAAATATTATTTAGATTACTCAATGCAAACAAAACAAATACTAGTTTCAGTATATTCTTATGCGTTTCAAAATACAGTGTAACAATAATTATATCTAGATATACGAACTCATATGGTTCCATACCAAGGTCAATGATTCTATCAGCTAGACGCTGCCATGTTGCACCACTATTATAAAGATTAAAATGCATTTTTTGGAACTAATATAATGCTTGTCCAGGCACGGTAAAAGCGGTAATTTCTCAGAAAACACACAAGCATTATGCAGTCTGTCCAATATAGAATACACATAAGGTATGAGGTAGGCTGAGCGTTTGGTAACTTTATTGACCTTCCAAAAGTTGATACACATGCAACATTCTTCAACATTGCCAGAGAAACCGGATAATATTTGATTGATTTCATGTTATCAACGTCTATTCTGTGTTTGACCAGTTAGGTCAACCCTAGTCTAGAACTTCTCTTACTTTTTTTTACGTAGTGTGGTGTTGGCCTCAACAAGTCGCCTTTTGGTTTTCTTCCAGTTGTTATATGTTCTTGTCAAACCAGTCTACATTTATCGGATTTTCATACAAAATCTGTGACACGTATGCTGTCCCCGGCCCCTCTCTTCCTTTAACCCCTACTTTTTTTTCTGTTTCTTTTGTCTTTTTTTAAAACTTATTTTATCTGCACTGACATCCAGTTTTACATTCTCTTCTTTCTCAAATTCGTGTGTTATTTATTCTAATTATTTGGTTTGTTTTCAAATGCGTTCTTCATTTTTTTAGGTTTTTGTTCACTTCTTCTTCATTGTATCTTCTTTCCTTCATAAATACTTTAAGAGGTTCTATCAGCTGTATTCCTTTTGTCAGTTCAAAACTTGTTAATTTTACCTCCAGTCATATCCTTGTATCTCCATCTGAGATTACTTCTTTGTGTCCTCGCATATTCTGACCATCTCAAAAGTTGCGTTATTTGTCAACCACAAAATAGCGTATCTACCATTTGGTATTTGCCTCGTTATGTCTATTATTCTGCATTTCTTTAACATTTCTTTTCTCCTTCTCCTTATTTTTGCAATTTCGTTTGATACATTTACAAAGACTTGTAAATGTTCTTCTATTTTCTTCTATTTCTTGGTATGCATAATTGTCCTGACCTCCTTTTTTTAAATTTGTTTCTCTGTTTTGTTGATTCCATTTTGCTTCTTTCGTTTTTCTCCTTTCTCTTCTATGACTTTTATTTTGTGTGTTTGTTTTCATTGTTTGTTTTTTTTTTCTATATTCTCCCATTGTCAAAATTCTCATTTTTTTTTCTTAGTACTCTTGTAACAAAGTTTTTAGCGCCCTCCATATATTTTCATCTCTTAGGCATTTTTTAATGATTGTTGTTTTATCCACTTTGCTTTCCAGTATTTTTTCTAGTTCTTCTCTATCTTTCTCCTACGCTTCGCATTCTACTAGAGCGTGTTCTGCATTATCGTGTGTTTCTTTCTGACAGAATATACATTTTTCATCTTTCTTGTTTTTTTTAAATTTTTTGCAAGAACTTTCCAAAGATGGAACCTTTCGGTCAGTATTTGTGTTGTATAATAGCACGTGTCGGGTTTGTTGTCTATCCATTCTTTTATCTGCCATCTTTCTTTTGTTTTCTTTTTTGCTCTTAACTTTATTTTTATTGGTTCCTTCTTTTATTAATTTCTTTATTTATATCTTTTCTTCCAACATCAAAGCCGCGGAAGGTGTTGCCGTAATCACATCTACTGCCTCTTGTGACACCACTCTGTAAGCCCTGCAGATCCTTAACAAACATGCTCTTGTAGCTCATTTTATTTCATTTCTGTTTTTTTTGTCTTCATGGCTTCTTTTCATGTTTCTGGGGCGTATAACAATTTGCTTCTTGCTGGTGTTGCCTCTGACTTCTTCTTCTGGTCCTCCGTTGTTTGTCATAAGTCTACCAAGTTTCTTTCCATTTTCTTTGTTCCATGATCGTTTTCTTAACCTGTTCATTTCATCCGTTTGCTTCAAGAGTCACCTGGAGGTATTTGATTTTTATCCCAATAGTTATCATTTAGTCTCCTACCTGTATCTTACCTGTTTCTCTATTAGTCCTCTTAGTCAATAGCCAGGCAGTTTCTGTTTTCTGTGTTGCTAATTTTAAACCCTTATTTTTTATCCATAACTGTATCATATCTATTGCCAGCTTTAATCTTCCTTTTAGTATATCCATTTCTAGGTCTCTACCTACTTGTGCAACGTTGTTCACAAATGCCGTTATTGTCACGCCTTCCGGCAACCTCATTCGAAAAAACTCATTATAAACAAGATTTCATAATTTTGGTCCTAGTGCTGAGCCCTGTGGTACCCCTATCGTAAATTAGAATTATCCGTTCTTGGTCACTAGGTTTCTATCCTGTAAGTAGCTCTATATGATCTTAAGTGATTTCTTGTTCAGTTCTTTTTTCTTTGCCGCTTCTATAATTGCTTTCCATAACACGCTGTTAAATGCGTTCTGTATGTCCAAAGCTATCATTACACAGCGTTCCGCTGTTTGCTTCTTTTGCTATTGCTTTTATTTTGTCTATAGCTCCTATGGTTGGCCTGTATGAAGTCGTTTTTTCTACTTCTTTCTTTTTCTCAATCAGTACTAGGGTGGCTTCTTTCCAACATTCTGGAAAAATTCCGTCTTGTAGGCATCTGTTGATTATTTTAGTTATTTTTACCTCATTCCCGCCTAGAGCAAACAATATCTGTTGTTATTCCGTCCAGACCTGGTGCTTTGTTGTTAGGCAATTCTTTTATGATATCCTTTATCTCTTTCACTGTTGTCATAACTGTTATTTCTTCTTCATTTTTTGGTTCATCTACTGGTTCTCCATTGGACAACAATTTCTTAATTATGATTTCTTTTCCTTTGTCTTTTTCTTAGGTAGACTCCCTTTGCTCTTACTCCCACTTTGCTCATCACTAGTTTGAACGGTTTTCCCCAAGGATCACCGTCTATAGATTCCATCATTTTTCCCAGCATCTTCTTCTGCTATCCCTGATTGCCTTTAAAAAAAAATTGTCGTGTTTTTTCTTTTAAATCCTTCTTGAATCCTCCCTATCTCGGTGATTTTGCATTAAAATCTCTTTCTACTATGATTTGTTTGCTTTTCTGTTTTTTTTAACTGTTTTTTAATTCTTCTATCTACTCCCACTATCATACTTTCTACTTCAGCCCACACTATTCCTTCTTTTAGAGTTTGACTAACCCTTTAAAAATCTACGCCCAAAATGACATGACAAATAATACTAGAAACTATTAAACAATTAGTAGTTGGAAATTACTTTTGCATATAGTGTTTATATTTTAAATTGTATAATTAAAAATTTTTTATACTTTTTTTCTTAAATCAAACATAAACACAATAAATAACAGTTAATAAATTTTAATAATCAATATTACATAAACATAAACATTATATTTGTCAATCATATTAATGTCAAAAATATTTTTTTATATATTTATACACGTAAGTTATTAATATTTATATAATATTTTAATTTTAATTTAATACAATTATAATTATATTTATAGTTACTGACGATGCCTTAATCGGCGAAACCGGTTTATATAAAAAATAATAAAAGTATAAAAAAATTTTAATTATACAATTTAAAATATTAAAAAATTAATAACAAAAAAAAATTGCTTCGACTTAAAACGGGACGGATACACTACTCAAAACTTTATATTTATTGCCATCTGCAACATTAATATGATCTAAACTAATTTTGTTTATTAAAGTCCGTAATCTCTAAATTTTTCTTACATACTGCTTCTAATTATAGTTCAAGTATAACGAAATTTGAAATTAAATTTAAAACGTAAATGTTAATAGACATTCTTGTATCTCTACCTACTTTAGAAAATAAATAAGCTTGCTTATCTGTATACTGAGTCGATTGCTTTTTGACAAACTTACAAAGTACTATACAATCAATAACTACCACGTTGTTTGAAGTTATCTATCTATAATAATTGTGGAGTTTCTATCCACAACTGATAGGATTATGTTTTAATAGCTCTGAAGATGAGTGCAAAAGTTAACTAAAACTGGTAAGCTTTCAAAATAAAGTTATAAACTGTTCTTATTTTCTATAGAAAATATTTAAGTATATTAAATAAATGTAATGTTATATATTATTCTTTTATCTGTTATATATTATTTATTTATCTGTTATCATTTTTATAGATAATTGTGCCTACTCTATTTGCCGTTTCAATGGTTAATGCATTAGAGCTGGAACTATCTTTAACCCAACCCACACAAGAAACTTCTGATAATGGAGTAATCAGAGGTTGATACAGTTATGTAGATGCTAATGGTGAAACATTTACTGTAGAGTATTTAGGTGATGAATCTGGTTACCAACTAGTCCTTCCATTACCTCAAGTTGGTATAACCTTGAAACAAAGATAACTCCTTCTTCCGCTAGAAAAAGAAATTGCGTCACAATTTGAAGCTCTACTTCAACCAGTACATGATAACACCGCAGAAATTGAAGTCGCCAAAGCCACCCTGCTCATCAAGAAGCCATTGCACGTTAAGAATAAGAATATTGCAACCTTCAATGATTTTAATATTACAAATGTTATTTATATTAATCTTGACATAGTAGTTTAGTAAAACAACTTTCTTAAAATAAGTTATTGTTTTAATTAACTCAATTAATCTCTTAAGATTGTATTTCAAAATTCAACAAAACACCTGCCTTTCAAGGATTACGACTTATAAATTTGAGCCCGGACCGATGGGGAGAAAGGAATTCTTTCACCGATTACATTTAAGTGCGTACTTTACAAACTTAAAATTACTTTCTGTATGTAAGTTTCCGCTTACACCTTAAATACTTGTACATAAAAGGGTTTTTTCGGTGTTGACTTTTGTATTAATTGAAAAGTTAACTTTATAAAATATGTATCTGCAATAAAGTTTTCCCGATTTTATGCGTCGAATAAATAAAAATATCGCTCCTGGTGGTTATATATTTTTCTCAATACATTCAACAGGATCTTTTCAAAATGTCGTTGGGGTCAATATGCAATTTCGCAATCTAATATACCAACATTTACAAGAAATACGTCTGGCAAGGTAAATAGGAGGAATTTGAATGAGATGTCGCCGGTATTCAGATCACGACTATTGTCGCCATCCTCCACTTGCTTAAAGAATATTACTTTTTTGTGTCCCCGCAAAAGAAAAATACTTGATGTATCGACGTTATAAATTCGCTTTCGCATTTTTATAGTACCTACCACATCCCTTGACATTTAAAACGTCTTTAGTTCGACGTTTAGGTTAAAGGCAATTTAAATGCATTCCCCACCACGAGTATTGAATTATACAGGCGATTCATCATTTAATACAAAGACGGCTATTGTGCACGCCCAACTTATTTGAAGATAAACCGCGCATAAAAAATCTCATTCAAAAAATTTGCCACCATCATATTTTATATATATGAAGTACATACATGACGCGTTTTGAAATCTGCGACACATTATGATACGCCTGTTTTGTTAGGCGGGACATCCATCATATTTTTATTGCTTTCATTTTTATTTTAAATTTTGTACAGTCTCAAAGACTATTTTCAAATAAATAATTCAAATCGAGATGTTTTATATTTAATTTATTTTATTTGTAAATGAATCTAAATCTTTCATGATTGATGAAGTAACATGATATATGTATATAAATCTTTCAATACCATTCCCTTTTTAATAACTCGACATAAAAAGATTATAATAAACCAGTCTTTGCGCAGAGCTTCAAATACCGCTTTGCAAATAGACGATTAAAACGATAGAATACAAATATTAGCATTTAAATGGTAAATTTTCCGTATTTCAGACCACCGACCTTATGCCTCGTAATTAAATGCGAGTAAATTTCTGAGCTTTACAATTACACTTGCTACTTTTTCAAAGAGTAAATTAATGATGCCCAAATATAAATTTCTATTCATTTTTCATTCATGTTTTAAGATGTATATTTTATATTTAATTAAGCTGTTTAAAAATATAAGTACTGCATGTTATTGTTAAAATTTATATTACAAAAAGCTGTTATTATTAACTGGTAGGTATAATATAAAAGCCGTGTAAAGTATTCATAAATAACCCAGACAATAATTCTCAATGAGGTATTTATTGCTCCGCAAAGCTGCATGAACAACTGCACCCAAACTAACATATTTCACTCTAAAGCACTTCTTTAATACGGAAATGATAAACACATCACCATTTATACCCTTCAAAAACTTATTTCTAAACTCTCATATTTCCCCCACTACAGACAATATTTCTATTACGGCGTTCCAAGTTTCACTCTCTGGCAAACTCCAATTTAGAAACGACAAACACATGACAAATATGAAGCCATATAAGAGTTTGCCCTCTGCGTGTATGTGTTTGAGTCTCATTTCCAGCATCCGTGTGACTTCTTCCTGTGACCCTCAACCCCGAAATGAATTCAGAATTGTGGAGAATATGAATATAGATTGAAACCCTTGTTGTCACCTTTCGGCCCCCACGTGAATCCTTTTATAGGACGGACACAAAAAAAGAGAATCCATCAGGAGTTTTCTGAGGGACGCGCGGTCGTAAATAAATTCATATTAGGTTTGATAACGGACGTGTGTATAAATCGCTGCTTTTTTTCTAGCTAAGCCGCCACATAAATCCAATTTTATGTTAACGGAGACCTTACTTCATAAAACTTAATACACAAAGTAATATTACACCGCCACTCGGCGGGAAAAGGTAAAAAAAGAAATGACAACGAATTATTGTGTGAAATAAAATTATTACATTATACGTTTACGTGCTATTTCATTAGAACAAAAAATGTAATAAGTTTGCTGATGCGAAAATAGTTTCAAACACAAACCATTTCGACACTTTTCATATTCAGTTCAATGTTTTTACATTTTTCAAACTTTAAGTATAAAAAAAATGTAAATAAATAGTTAAAATATATTTTTTTTTTAGAATATTAGAAAACTTTGAATTAACTGTTACAGATTTAATTCTATCACCTAACTTAATTGTCATGTGTAATTTTGACATTGTTATTAGTGATATTAATAGTAAAATAACTAAAGATTTTATGCAGTGTTGAGTTTAAAAAGAGTATTTAAAAATTATTAACTGTCATTCTATATTAATGCATGGTGTATATGAAACTGTAAAAGCCCCGTAACAGCGGTAAATGCCAAGTTTTACCAATAAATTTGCCAGTAAAACCCTAAAACATTAAAACAATTTTGAAGTTGTTCCACTTGATATTAGTAAAAGCTAGGATATGCTAGTCGCACATATAAAAATGATATAAAAACGTATCTAATAAATTTTATTTGTTGTGACGTGGTAAATTATTATGACATTTAAAGTTGCAGGGTGTTAAAGATAATTTGCAGGCACATTTTTCAATGGAACATTTCTTAAAAACATTGCACTTTTTAAACCCTTAACCTTTAGTCAAATATAATATTTCAACCGTTTTTTGAACACTTTCTTACTAACAATTTTTATAAAGTCTTCTCCACAAATAGTAAACCGTTTCTTTGTGTAAAGTTAATTCAGTACCCGAACTTTTAGCTATTTGATAAAAAATCATTATCTTTGACATCTAGTACGTCTGCAATAACGTTTTTTATGGTCAGTTTTAGCTATGTCAGTATCAGGTACATTTAACTCTTACATGTTGGATAATTTTTGAATTTAGATATTTTGGATATATTAGAGGAACTAAAGAACGTGTTAAAAAAATACATTATATACAAAAAATCAAAAAATTAAATAACAAAGTGAAAAAAAAAGACAGAAAATGGAAATAACAACAAAAGAAAATGGAGATATTCTTGGAAAAAAAACTACACTTATACATAAAGAAAAACAAATAATAAGAGTCAAAACCGGCACATGAGAAACAAAACAACAAAAATGAAAACCAATAAAATATGAAAGAGACCATTATATACATTGACAATTACTTAACACATGAAGAAAGATGTACAAAAAGAAATTGGAGACATAGCAAAAGAATAAAAAGCAAATCGAAAGAATAAGTTACCAAAAGTTATCAATTAGCGGAATATAGATGGAATAAAGAGTTTAAACGGTCTAGAAGAAGTCGAAACTATCAAAAAAACAACCAAAAGAAAAGAAAAAGATACCCTACAAGACACAACAAGGAAATGGTACAAGAAAGAAGATAAGCACGACAGCAATCCACAAAAAGAAAAGAAACATAAACAGAAACAATAAAAAAAAGAAAAAAGAAAAAAAAGAGAAATAAAAAAAAAACTAAAGAAAAAAGAATACTAACATAGAATATAAGAAAATACATGGGAAAAGAAACAAAACTGGTAGATAAAAGGATAAAAGAAAGGGCAAAGGATAGAAAGAATGTATAGAGAATACTGGTTAATGCGTGCAGAAATGGATAAAAAAAAAAAAAAAACAAAAGGAAACGTAAGAATGGTAATAACCCCGGAAAAGATAAAGATACAATAAGAAAAAAACAAATACATAAAAAAATTACGACAGTAGAAATAAAACTTGTATAGAATAAAACATAGAACATGATAGTAGCATACAGACCAAATAAAGACGGAAAGAAAGAAGATAAAGACAACTTCCATAAAAAAATATTACAAGAAATAGATATGGAAACAAAAAACATAATAATACTAAAGGTCCTAAATAGGAGATTAAGAAACTAAAACAATAAAATAAAAAAGGCAATAAGAAAATAAAGACAAAATATAAAAAAAGAACAACGGAAAAAGAAATATTCAACTATGCAACAAAAACAATCTTGTAATGAAATGCAAATACACAAGAACACAACCAAACAAAAACAACAAATCAATCATCGACTACTACATAGTTAACAGAAAAACACTGGAACAAGATGAAAAATGTAAGAATAGAAAGACAAACAGAAATAAGAAGCAACCATCTTTTACTACAAATGGACATACAGTAAAAAGCAAAAACTAAACCAGACAAAAAAAGAAAAAAAGTAAAATAAAAAAAAATAAAAAAATAAAACAAAGAAAATAATAAAAAAAGCAAACATAAAATCATAAACACAACTTAAAAAAAAAAAAAAAAGTCAGTATGTACTTAATTTTATTATTTTAGATTTTAAAAACATTATTATAATAGGTGATCTAAATATTAATGAATAAGATTTATCTAATAATAATACTAAAACATTAAATGATGCACTTAAGTCATATAATTTAACTAATCACATTAAGTGTTCTACAAGAATAGATTAGCGTTCAGGATGTACTGCTGCTACTCAATTAGATTATGTAATAATGTAATAAAAAATATTGACAAGTGCACCTGTAAAACAGTTGAGTATTATCTTTTTGACCATATGAGTCAAATATGTGTATGTAAATTATATAGTAAGAATGACTTAGATAATAATATAAATACTGCAAACTGCTAACTAGAAGTTTTAATACAGCAAGTTAATAAGACTTTGTGCTCACTTTTACTCATTACTATAATCTGCACAATAATTTTGACAATATTGTTGACTATTTTACTCATTTCTGAGAACATTTTGAGTGGTGTCTGGATGTCAGCTGTTCATCCAGATTAATTATTTTAAATGGATCTAAAAAATCAAATAAAAATTTAAATCACAGTTATAAAAATTAATTTAAAAAACTAAAACTAGATTAGTAAAGTAAGTTTTTCTGAGCAAGTTAGAAAATCATTTAAGGTATATAAAATAAAAACTATATGAAATATTATCAATAGTCGTTCTGGGTGTATTAAACAAAAACAAACATCAATAAGTCTATTATCTAAAAACATTATGATAACATATAAGATAAGCGTGTGAGACATGTTTACTAAATATTTTTCAGTAATAGTTCATAAAAAGCTTAATAGTCATTTTCAAAATATGTCTCAAGAATGTACAACTAATCTATGTGCAGAGCTGTAACAAATCATTTTTAAAAAGATTCAAATCATAATTTTTTGTGTAAAAATGATTTAAATCATAAGTCATAAGCTTTAGTTCTAAATATAAATGATTTAAATCATAAGTCAAACTTTACTTTAAAATAAAAATGATTTAAGTTTTAATTCTTTTTTTTTCAAAGATATAAATCTTAAGTTTTAAGTATTAAGTTTTATTTTTAAATTTGAGTTTCTTTAAAAAGTTTAAATATATTGAAACAAGTTTAAACATAAAACTAAAATATATAATTAAAAAAAAATAAATATATATTTTATAGTACGAAAAATAACATAAAAAGGACCGTTTCTAACATTTTAAAGCGTTGTAAAAAATTAACGGTTATGTTACTTGTTTCGAATATGGAATATCGGTAATTTTTAACAATATAAATTGATTAGCAAAAAATTTTTAGAGGGGTAATTACCCAATTTAATCATTTTAATTGATTTAAATCATTTTAATTGATTTAAATCATTTAAATTGATTTAAATTACTTTAATTGATTTAAATCATTATTTTTGATTTAAATCATAGATATTTTTGAATTAAATCATTATTTTTGATTTAAATTTTTTGAATATTTTAAATAAGTAAAAAAAAAACAACTCATCATTTATAAAATAATTTAAATCACAAATCTTAAGTCATTATTAAAAAAAATGATTTAAATCAAAAGATTTAAGTCAACAAAATGATTTAAATCAAAAAAATGATTTAAACATTTTGAATCCTTACGGATTTGTCTATGTGTAAATCAGAGCATTATAATATCACCTGTAACCGGTTCAGAAATAATGCAAATAATATCAAACAAAACTACCAAAAAAATCATGTGGTGCAAATGAAGTTCCAATCAAATTGTTTAAGTTCTGTAACGTAACACTATCTGAAACACTTGCAGATTTAATCAATAAATTGTTTTTACTTGCGAAATTTCCAAGTATATTAAAACTTGGCAAAATCACTCCTTTATTTAAAAAAGGCAACGCTACTAATATTACAACTTATAGACCAATAACAGTATTTAGCACATTTTTAAAAGTTTTTAAAAAAGCTGCTGTAAATAGAATTAATAATTTTTTGAGCAGCCAGAAATTATGCATGTTATGTATCTTTTCAGTTTTTCTATACCTTCATTAACTTTTTCCTTGTCGTATCCTTTTTCTTTCATAAATATTTTGTGCAGCTCCATTAAGTGCATTCCTTTTAGTAATCCTACATTTGCCAGTTTAACTTCGAGTGAGATTCTTGAATCTCCATTTGGGTTAGTTCTTTGTGTCCCCTGGTTGCCAGATATACTCTGACCATTTCGAAAGTTGCATTTTCTGTCAACCTCGAGATGGAGTATCTTCCGTTTGGAAATTGTTTAATCAATTCCGTCAACTTGTTTTTTAGAGCAGTTCTCTTCTTTTCTCTCCGTTCATCTTCCATTGCTTGGCAGGCATAGTTGTTTTTACCTTCATTGTTTCTATCCTCTTTATTACTTTTTTCCATTTTTGTTTGCTTTCATATAGCTTCTCGTTCCTCCTTTCTTTGTTTTTTGTGGCTTTTAATTTGTGTGTTTTTTTTCCATTTTGGTTTACCTAAATCTTACAGCTTCAAACTTTTCTATCTTTTCTTCAGTACTGTTGTTGCATAGTTTCTTAGTGCTATTTATTTGTTTTTGTCACTCAAGCATATTTTAATGAATGTAGATTTGTATACTTTGTTTTCTAATACCTTTTCTAGCATTTTCCTATCTTCCTCCCACGCTTCGCACTCTACTAGCGTATGTTCTGCGTCGTCATGCGTGTCTTCTAGACAAAATATACATTTTTCCTTTTTCTCTATCTTTTTTATTTTTTGTAAGTACTGTCCACTTCATGTCCGGTAAGTAGTTGTGTTGTATAGTAACACGTCTCCGGTTTTTTCTCTACCCATTCTTTTATTTTTGGTGTTAGTTCACTTTTCCATTCTCTGTTTTTTTCTTCTTTCCACTGTCTTTGCCATCTTTTCATTATATTTTCTTTTGCTTGTCTTTTTGCTTCTTGTTTACTAGTTTTTTCATTTGCCATTTTCTTTATACCTAATCTTTCTTCCAGCATCAAATCTGCGAGTAGTGTCGCCGCAATTACTTCTAGTGCCTCCTGGGACACCGTCCTGTAGGTCTTGCAGATCTATAACGAACTTGCTCTCAAAGCTCCTCTTACTTTATTTCTGTTTTTTTTGTCTTCAAAGTTTCTCCCCATGTTTCTGCGGCATACAATAGTTTACTTCTAGCCGCAGTTGCAGTTAGCCTTCTTGCTTCTTCTTCTGGTTCTCCCTCGTTGGCATAAGCCTAGTAAGCATTCCTTTCATTTTTTTTGTTTTAATTACCGCTTCCTTAACCTGTTCATTCAGTCCCTTTTGCTTCAAGTGTTACTCCAAGGTATTTAATTTTTTTCCGATGGTTATTATTTGTTCACCTACCTGTATTTTTCTATTTCTCTTGTTTGTCCTCTTTGTTGATAGCTATGCCGCCTCGGTTTTCTGCGGAACCAGATCTAACTCTTTATTTTTTATCCATCTCTTTATCATCTCTATTGCCAACTCTAACCTTTCATTTAGTACTTCTATGTCTATATACCTGCCTACCAGAGCTACGTCATCCGCAAATGCCGTTATTGTCACTTCTTCCGGCAGCTGCATTCTGAGTAGCTTACTATAAACTAAATTCCATAATTTAGGACCTAGTGCAGAACCCTGTGGTACTTCTCTAGTCAGCCTAAGTTTTCTATTTTTGGTCAGTACATTTCTCTCCTGAAGATAGCTCTATATTATCTTAGTGGTTTTGTTTGTTAGTTCTCTTTTTTTGCTGCTTCTATAATTGCTTCCCATAGTATGCTGTTAAACGCATTTTGTATACCGCTATTATGACACAGTGTTGCCTTTTTCTGTATAGTCCACTGCTTTTTTTGGAATGGTTTTTACCTTTTTAATGGCTCCTAGAGTCGCTCTTCCCTTTGTAAATCCATATTGTTTCTGTTTCCATCCTCCGTTTGCTTCTATCTTCTGTTCAATTCTCCTCACGATAACTTTTTCCATAATTTTTGCTAGAGTGTTAATCAGGTATATCGGTCTATACGTCGTTGTTTTACCTCCTTTTTTCTTTTTCTCAATTAGTAATGGGTTTGCATCCTTTCAGCAAGCCGGAAAAAATCCTTCTTTTAGACATCTGATTATTATTTGTGTTATCTCTATCTTATTTTTTTCTAGCGCTGCCTTCACTATCTCCGTTGTTATCTCGTCTAGATCTTATGCCTTATTATTAGGTAGATCCCTTATAATCTGTTTTGTCTCCTCTACTGTTACAGAGACTGCTTCTGTTTCGTCAGCTATTCCTGCTGGCTCTTCTACTATTCCTCTAGTGGGAAACAATTTTTTAATATTTACTATTTTATTTTCTTTTTCCTTTAAGCACACTGTTTTTATTCTTTCTAATTTAATCATTACTATTTTGTATGGTTTGTCCTAGGGATCCCTGTCTATAGATTCTAACATTTCTTTCCAGCATCTTTTCTTACTGTCCTTGATTGCTTCCTTTAAAGCTTTTTTGTAATTTTTTAGTTTTTTTTTTCAGTTTTATCAGAATCTGCTCCCCTTCTTCTTTGTCTTTTGACTTTTCTTGCTGTTTGTATTGCTTTCTTTGACTTTTTTGCACCAACAGTACAGTCCTCTTTTTCCTCCTTCTCTGTATCTAGGAATTGATTTTTCCGCTGCCTCCCTCAATTTTTCCGAGTACCTTTTACATCTTTCTTCTACGTTCTCGTTTTCAGTTACTTCCTCTGCTTTCATAGCTCTAATTATCCTTTTTCTGTTCATCCTTCTTATGATCCATTTTCTCTTTTGTTACTGTCCAGCCTCTTACTACTCCAGCCGTTTCTCATGTTGCTATGGTAATGTCAATGTATGATTTGGATCTTCTTTTTAAGATTTACGGCAGCTATCATCTCCTCAAGAATTTGGCCTCTTCTGTCGCACTTGGTCTCTCCCCATTGGAGATTTTGCGTTAAAATCGTCTCCTATTAGAATTTATTTGCTCTTTTGTTTCATTAGGTTGTGTTCTAGTTCTTCTATCCACTCTTGATAATATTCCATATTGCAGTTTGGACTGATCTAACAACTGTACACTATTAGGCTTCCTATATTAGCTCACACTATTCGCTTCTTGGGTATTCTCCACTTTTCTACTTTATCTCTACACTTACCCCTTGCTAGGATAACTGCGTCTGAACTTTTATATTTTATCCACTCCCCACTTAGTTTGTTTTTATTTGGTTCACTCACTATTGCTATGTCTATTTTTTCTCTTACCGCTGTTGCCATCAATAGGTCTTGTGCCTCTCTTTCTCTGCCTATATTTGATTGGATGATGTTATACATTTTGGTTTGTGTCCTCATACTCGTGTTGTCTCCAATTATCTGGATTCTTGTCTTTCCTTATAGATATAATTGTGATATTTTTGTTGCCTACTCTACCGCTGATTTCTTCAATCAGTTCCTCTCTGTTTGTCTCCGGGCTTATACCTTTGATCAAATTAAAACTCTTTATTCCGTCTCTTACTTTTTCTATTTCTTTTTCCGTCTTTGACCCTTTTGTTACTAGTAACAGCTCTCCTTTTCTAGTTTCTTTTATCTTTTTAAAGATCGGTTCTTTCATCTGGATTTTTGTCTGTTTTAAAAGGTTAGTGTAAGTTGCACCCTCTTTGCTTACCACAATCGCTTCTGTTTAGGGCCTCCTTTCTCTGTTTGGTGTTGTTTACAGTTGTAACGGAACACACAATGTCATCTTCATTTGTGTGCGCGTTCCAGCTATCTCCATAATTGTCTTTGCTTTCCTTGGTGCAATTTCTGTCGGTAACGGTATATCAATCACTTCTATACCAAGCTGTTTAGCTTTGTTTCCTGTTTTAAACTTCTGTTTGATAATGTGTATTTTTCCATTTTTTTTCCACTTATTTTTTTAATTATTTCCACGTATGGCGTTTTATCCTCCTCTTCTTCCAGCCATTAGTTCTGGGTATGTATCCTTAGCCTGTTTTAGGATACCCAATTTCTTTCTAACTTCTTCTATATTTAATAGAATTGCAGTATCCGATTCCTTTCCCATCATCAAGTTCTTCTTTTCTATTGTAAGGTATTTAAAATCTGTTTCTCTTCATTCTTTATTTAAGTGACATAGGTGTTGGCCAGGGATCAGTACTAGGACCTTTGTTGTTTATATTATTTGTTAACGACTTGCCAAATTTGATATTAAATGCTAAAGTATTTATGTACGCGTATGATACGTCTGTTGTAGTAAATGGTGCAAACACAAACAAACTTGAAATTAAAATAAATGCAATTTTCTGTGGCTTTCAAGAATGGTGTACTCGGAACACTTTAGTAATGTTAATGTTTTCTTGACAGCTGTTAAAGTTGATCTGTCAAAACAAATAGTATAGTAGACAATTTAAAAAAAGCGGCGCATTTAAAGTGATTACATAATCCCATTCATTTATAAATAAATAAAACCCAAACAGTCTTATTTTAAAATAAAACTGATGTTAATATTAGGATAATCAAACTAGTAATACCGCAACAATTCTAAGTGCCACGTTTGATGAAAATTTAAACTGGTTGTATCATATTGATAACGTCTGTTCAAAACTAGCAAAGGTCAGTTTTGTTATCATAAATTTAACAAAAAAACTACCTATATCACATCTTATGTCCGCATATTATTCCCTTGTTTACAGCACAATTAATTATAATAATATAGCATGGGATCAATAAAAAAACATGCATAGAATATTTGTAATGCAAAAACGTATTTTCAACATTATTTACAATATACTTCAGAGCGAATCATGCCGTGATATATTTCGGAGCAATAAAATGTTAACTGTTGTCAGTATATACATATTTAAAATATGCATTTAAGCTATAAAAAATAAGGAAAATTTTGTACAAGGTTCATAATTTTATTATGAAACCAGAAATTCAACTAACATACATTCCAAAATAGAATCTCAAAATTTAAAAACCACCTATTTATGCTGCTAGTTATATTTATAATAAACTACCTACTCAGGTAAAAATGCAACTAAATATTAATAGCTTTAAAAAATCTTTAAAAAAATTTCTGATTTTAAAATGTTCTTATCTTTATTATTTAAAAAAATTAATTTATCTGTATTTTATTGTATAATATTTTTTTATAAATGTTAATTTATATTTAAAGTTTGTGACGAGCCATTCTATGTATTTCTTTAGCAATAAACGTAACTATCTATCAATTTATAAGAATATAATTGTAAGTTATTATGCATATATAAATATTATATATATTTTAAAAACATATTTATAAAAAATATAGTTTTTTTATGCACATTATGTAAGTGAAATCTAGTTTTATAATATTTTTAAATAAATAAAAGACAATTAAAAGCATATAAAAGTGTATTTTTTATAAATATAATTTTAAAATATATATCTATAAGAACTTTGACCAGAACCAAAAACTTATATACGGAACGTTAAAACATCTAAAACAAAAGAAAAAATATAATATGATGAACATAAAAAATAAAAATGAAAAAATAATAACTGAAAAAAAAAAATTAAGAGAAGATTAAAGAGTGCTACAAGACAAGAACGGAAAAAATATTAAAATTTAAAAAAAAAAACAAAGTAATAGAAGCAATTAAGAAATTAAAGATTGGAAAGACAGCAACAGATAAAATTAAGCCGGAAATACATAAGTAAAGAAGAAATTGCGCAAATAACGGAACTAATAAATGACATAATCAAAAATGAGAAAAAGGAGTAAAATAAAAGAATAATCTTGCCCATACATAAAAAAGAGACAAAACAAAATAAAAAATACTGCAAAAGAATTAAATTAACAAGCATACCAAGCAAGTTATTTACAAAAATTAAAAAAAAAACAAATTAAAAACAACACCAGAAGACATACAATGTAAATTTAGAACAGGAAAAAGCACACAGCACCTATTATTTATAATAAGACTGAGACAAAGATAAAATATAGAATAATAAACGTATGCTTTGTTGACCTTGAAAAACCGTTTGACATTATCAAAAAAAAGGATATATGAAAAGAACTGGAAGAGAGAGGAATTGAGAAAAAAATAATAATAATAAACGTAATTAAAATCATGTACACAAAAAATAAAAACATTTATTTTTAAACAACAAGGAAGCAAAAAAATTCAAAACAAAAAAAGAATAATGCAAAGATGCGTGCCAAGCACAATCTTCTTAATTGTTTTAAATGAGGAAATAAAGCACCCAAAAATAGCACAACTGCTATTTGCAGACAATATGTCAGTGATTGCAAAGACAAATGAAAAGCAACACTACATGAAAATAACAATAAGTACTTAAAAAAAATAAACATAAAAATAATCACAAAATAAGAATAAAAAAAAGACTAATAGAACAGGTTGAACAATACAGATAAAAATAATAATACAAAGCAACAAAAACCTAAACAAAGAGATAGAGGACAAAATAGGATAATCAGCGAAAGGAAAAATAGAAAGAAAATATCAAAAACTACAAAAACAGAAATACTTAAAAAAGTAATCAGACCTTTAACATGTAGTAGCAAAACGTAGAGAATGACAGGAAAACAAATAGAAAGAATAAATGCATTCGAGGTGAGATTTTTTTGAATGATTGAAAAGAAAACAAGAAAAGATAAAATAAAGAACGAGACATACAAGATAAATTTACAAATAAGACTAATACAAAAAAAGTTACGGAAGACCAAATAAGATGGTATGGACAAATCAAAAAAACAGCAAGACAAGAATAACAGGAAAACAAAAAAAAAACAAAAAAAAAACATAAAAGGTTACACAAAAAAAACATTTAGAAAAAAATAAAGAAATAACCAAGGATAGGAAGAAATAGCGCAAATATTATTTTTACACAAATTATACTATTAACATTTTTTTTAGCTTTATTTTTAAAAACCACTAATTAGTTTGTTAAGTCTACATGTTTTTTTTTGCTACTTTTGTTTTTATGATTCAACATTGTATTTTAGCTACAAATTTTTATTACAAAATTTTTGTATTGCATTGTAGTTATATTGTCAATTGCGCTGTTGTATATTGCTTAACATTAGTTTTACTTTTTATTGGCAGATAGAAACACAGAGGGTATAGTTTTTTCAGATTATTGTAAAAAGCACAAATATATGTGTTGTTGTTTTTTATTAAAAAGTGTTATTAATAACTACATTTAAATTTAACTTTTTTGGCATAGGCTATATCCATTTCCTCAATAGATACTTTAGTTTGTTTATAAAACTTAAGAAATGCCTTTTCTAAAAAAAAAATAAATAAAAGAAATGTAGACCTAATAGGATTCAGTGTTAATTCTAACATAAGTAATAATTGCAAGTCTGCATTAACACTTGTCTCAGCTTCACAATATCATTCAGGTTTAAAAGATAAGTACAATTGGGGTCGTCGACATAATATAGTTAACGTGTAAATAAAAATAAGTGAAAAGCCAAAAATTAAACCTATCAAAACACCTTGACAAATAAGTATAAAATTTGATTTAAAATTAATAAAACACATTGTTCACGTTCACTTACGTAATTGAACAGCCAAATCTTCAAAGCCAATATATTTAGTACGAGATTTAAAGTTTTATGCTTGACCGTATCGAAAGCTTTACGAAAGTCAAGTAGTAAGAAAATGGTAGGAAATTTATTATCTGTAGCCAAAAGAATATCATCAGTAATTTTTAATAAAGTTGTTTTACAACTGTGCCGACCTACACAATACTTTTTATATCAATAGTTAGATATATTCGCAATGTTCATATATCGACTAATTTAATTCTCACATCTTTATAATTACCAAATTTAACTCTTATTCTAAATACTTTCACAATATAGCGCAACTGGCATTATAAAAATGTAAATAAAAACTAAAATTGGATGTACTTGCAAGAACTGCTATTCTATATTAAAGCTAGCAATATTTACATTGAGTTACCAACACTAAAATTTAAAATATTATCATAACATCAAAAAATGTTATTTATGCATGAGATTTAGAAACCAGTACCGTATTATTTTAATTAGAAACCTGTGCTGGAATAAACTTTCAATATGTATGTATGTATTGAAATGTTTTTTTATAAAATGTAAATATTTAAAACTTAAAATTATTTTGATGGCAATTAATGTTTTAAATCGCTGACACTTATTTAATTAAAATTTAAAAATATCTTAAATAAAATTTATATTTTTTTCTAAAATAAAGTAAGAAAAATGTAACTACATATATTTAAAACAAAAGAAATTATTGAAAGTATGCTTAGTTGGTGCAAATTATTATATATTTTCAAAACAAAAAAACGGAGTAGGTATTTTAGTAACATAATTGATTTACATGTTGTTAACAAGATCTTTCTTTATTTAAAACAGGTCAAATTCATATTATACTTATTAAAAATTAGTTCATATTTCCAAAACGTCATAAATAATATTCGATTATGTTTAAACTGACTGTGTAAAGTGTGTAGCCGTTTTTATATAATCTATGATCGGTTAATTTGTCAATCTAATTTGAGTGAAAATCAATTGAAATTTGTGCTATGCTATGCGGGCAACTGTGTAAATACTTATTACAAGTGACTGGCCTAATGTTTATTTCGGTTAATTTATTTAACTATCAAAGTTTAGTGAAAATCGATGAAAACGTGTGCAGTGAAGTGCGGGAAATGGTGAAAATACTTAGTTTAATTGACCGACTTGTGTTTATTCTATTGCGATGGGTGAAGTGGGTTATATGTAGATATTATAAATTAATATAGTATTGATGTTGAATAATTGAGGGCCAATTCTGTGCATTTACAATGACGTTTACTGGCTAGATATTATAACAATTTTGTTAAATTTGTTTTCTTGCTTACTTATCTATTGTGACATTTTTGCATATTATCTTAATACATTTTTAATGATGTTGCTTTATAAATTATAAATATTTGTAGAATGTGCTTACTTAAATATTGAAGATCTAATAGAGTATAAAATTGTGCAATTTTGAACAAGTAAAAATTAAAAGTTAATTTTTATTAATGTTTTACTAAAAGCATAAATAATAATATTTTAAAACAGAATATTTCAATATGACAATACATTTTTTACACCATCAAAGTAGCTAACATAAACAATCAATAAAAGCGACAAAAACATGTTTTAATGAAAAATATATTATGTAGAATAGCATTTCATAAAACATTTAGTTCTTAAATTTCTATTAGCAATTATCACGTTTTGATTACATAGTCTTGGTAATAAAAAACTAAATTGCTAAATAAAAATTGATATATTTTTGGAAATACTTTGATATAACGCCCTAAATGTTTTTCCACATGCAGAACTGCAATCAGAAAAGAACTGTAAACAAGTAAAAATTAATTAGTTGAACAAAGAGTTAAAAGGAATGGGTGAAAACTTAAAACTCATAAATAAGATATGTCTTAGATTAATTGATCTTTGAAACAAATTAAAAAAACTTACACAACAAAATAAAACTTAGCCATAAAGAGTGATTTGCTTAACGCCAATAATAAATATGTAACTAGTAATTGTAAGTCTCAAAAAGCTATAGAAGAATTATTTATCCTAATAATAAGATCTATGATGCAATGTTTTTAAATATACCGTCTACTTTAATAGGATCTTTATCTAAATCTGATGTAGAATCTATTATTTTAATGTGTAGTGAAGTAAATAATGTAAACGTTCCAAACTATATTAATTTTTATGTATCATTTTTTATAAGAATGAGAGTTACAATCAAATTTCTGAAAAAAAGGTGATTTGTTTGTTATCACTGTTGTTATAGTACATCAAGTATCACATTTCTTAGCAGTTCCACTTACTAAACTGTTTAATGAGTGTATTACAAGTCAAACATTTACTAATGCTTTAAAACAAGCTGATGTAAAACCTACGTATAAAAAAGATGACACGAATGACTCTTAAAATTATAGACCTATCAATCTGCTACAGTTTTTTTGAAACCATGTTGAGGAATCAATTAATTATGTTTTTTGACTTGGCGTTTATTATCTAATAACAAATTTGAATTTAGAAAAGCGATGTCTACAACTTAAGCTATACTAAACTTTGCGATCAACACAAACAAATGTTTTGAAACTTGTGCATACTTGGTATCTTCTTATAGTTGACCTGACCAAAAATGTTACTACATATGTTCTTTATGTATAATATTAAGCCAAAAAGGTGTCGTTATCATCTTATTTGCAAAATAGAAAACAACGTGTTTACTACAACTGGTCATATTTAGAGTTTGGACGCATAAATACAGGTGCACCACACGATTCAGTATTAGGCCTAGTACTGTTTCTTATATATGTTAATAACCTTTATAAAATTTTTAGATGATAACATTTTTTTTGCAGATAATACTATCTTATTTCAGCAAGTCATTAATATGGCTAAGAATGGACATAATACCGCTTTTTCCAACGCAGATAAACATTTTTGTTATAATCTTTTAACTGTAAACCCTCAGAAATCTAACACTTTGACATTTTTGTTACAAAACTATCAAGAACTTATTAACAATACAAAGTTCCTAAGTGTTTATACTGATTCAGTTTTAAAATAGTCAATGAATGAAGATGTATTGGCAAAGAAGTTATGCAACAACATGTTTTTATTAAGAAATTTGAGCGGTACTGTTTCTATCTTTGTTATAAAAACAGCTTATATTGGTGTTTGACAGTCACATCTTAAATAAGGTTTATTGATACATGGCCATTCTGCTATTCAAAACAAGATGTTTTTCCTACAAAGAAGAGCCATTAGGGTAATATCAGATTTTGAGTGTAGGGATGATTGTTTAAAACATTTTTGTGAATTAAAATGTGAATATGAATGTATAAAATATATGCGAAACAACATCAATAATTTGCAACTTCATTAAAACAACAATTCACATAATATTAGGAATAAAGTGAATTTTTACCCAAACCAGCTAAAACTGTCAAAATCTAAATGAGCTCGAATTACTACTGAAAGTCTACAACTTAATTCCAAAACTTAAATTAAAAATCTTACTGAGTAAACTTTCTTTAAATACATAAAAAAATGTAATGAAAAAATAAATAATCAATTTACTAGGAGTAAAATAATGCGTTTTGTCACTACTGCTACATATGGCAAAACAATTTTTTAAGAAATATTCAAACAAAATATAAAGGGAGTGTTAAATGGAAATATTGTTAACATCTTGAACACCGTCGTGATAACAAATTTACTAAATGATACTAGTACATCTATTAAATAACAAATGTAAAAAATATGATATAAATTTAAATACAAAATATACAAAATATACAAAATATACAAAATATACAAAATATACAAAATATATGACACTATCATCAAAAACACAAAAAAAGGATTAAAAAAAGTAGACAATTACAAATACTTGACACGGCCAACCAAACCAATAAAATATAAGTTAACTAAAATACTTAAAAATTCTATTTAATTAAAAAGTTTTTATATAATAAACACCAAAATTTAAATCTGAGATTGTTGTTACGTTTTTTTGAAAATTATATATAGTAGAGGCTTGTACAATAAAACAATAAAAAAGCTCAAATACTTTGGACACTTTATGAGAAAAACAAATTGCTTAGGCTTACTAAAGAAGAGAAAATTTAAAGAAAAATAAATAAAAAGCAAAACAGAACATATGGGCTGAACCTTAATGAATGGTTTGGAAGAACTCTACCACTCAACTTTTTAGAAACACATTTAAAATTAAAATAGCCATAATGATATTCAACCTTTGATAATAAAAAAAAGAAAGTGTCATAATCTGTTTGAGTAAATTTTTGTGCCAGCATATATTTTGATGTCGTCCACGTATAATAGGTAATTTATTTTTATGCTTAGGGTTGACAAAAGTTGATGTGTTTAACAGTTTTGACAACGGGTTTAAAGTTAAGCAGAACTATGGTGCACTCAAGAATGTCTAACAAAAAACCATCCTCTGGCTGAAACAAAAACACGCATCTAACTTCTATTTTTTTTAAACCGTTGCTATAAAGTAAGTTTTGCTTCTACATCCACATTTTTGCTCCTTTTAATAACGGAGAATATCAATGCAATGTAAAAAAAATATTTTGCAAAGTACGTACATAATTTTAAAATTCTCACAGCATATAGATCAATTATATCCTAAAATATTTAGAGTTCCAAAATGTTGAGTTGTTGCAAATTTATTTTACTTTATTTTTTTTTATTGTCGTATCAATTTAAATCAAACATAAGAAATTTTGATTAAAAACATGAAATTTTTATATACCTCAATAAAATGTCTAATGCATTTTCATCTATTGGCTTGAGCGTAAAATTACCTTGATAAATTTACCTTAAAAAACTTTTTATAATAAAATAGTTTAAATAATTTGACAAATTTGACATAACGGTTGCAGTTACTTCCGGTTTTGATTAGTTTATTTATAATACAGGTGCTTATGTATTGAAATTTTAACCCTTAACTAATATTTTTCTTGATCAAACTAAAAAATATAATTATATGATAGTAATTGAATTAATCTGCAGTACTTTTGTCTTTACCTTAACCAATGTAGGATTTAAAGTATCTGTGTGAATTTTATAACTTTATTTTTGCAAGTAAGAGGTTGTAAAATTAATTAAATACTTTGTTGTCTGTATATTCTGAAAACAGTTTTTTTGATTGTATTTTGGATCGGAAAATGATGCTTTGGTGTCTTGTGGCGGTATAATCTTTTTCAACATGCAAAAAATGTATTTTATCAAAACAATTTTTTTTAATTTGATTCTAAAAATAAATAAAAAACTACACAATTTTGCAAATTAAATCAATTAACCCCTTAAAATTGTATAATTGCATTTGGTTAAGAAAAAAGGAGCATGGATTGTAAATAAAATAGTAAAAACCAAAGTAGTTGCAAACCCTATATAATCTACAACCTCAACCGTTAGGTGTTGAAATGTTGAGCGTACCAAGCCACATAAAAGACATGTGTATGTTTGGATGCCTATATGAAGTAACATACCCTTATTAAATAAACGCTACGCTCTGCATTACTTTGTACTTTCAGCAGTACCATACAATTTATGTTTTGTTTATTCTTAGATGATTACAATTTTCTAACATGAACAGGTACACGTGGCGTGTTGAACAAACACAACCCTAATACAAACTGCGCAAATGATTTATAACACTTAATTATATTTTATTAAATTGATGGATTTACATATCTGTGCAGGTAAAACGCAGGCTTGAATTAAACTGGTTTTAATTACTAGGAAACACGAGCTGGTTTGGAGGTTTAAAAAATCACACACGATTTCTTAACACTGGAAAGAATTAAGATCATACCAACCGCTACCTTAATTTCAAATATTGTAGTGAAAACAGCTACTTAGGATTTTTTTCTATTTTCACTTACAATTTGATATTTAATTTATTTTTTTACCAGTACATTCAAAAAAGATTAAACTATAATTGGTCAGAACATTTTAGTCAAATTATATTTGCAAATAGCATTAAAATGCACTTAAAAGTACCTAAATAAAAAATGGTAAGTGTTTTTTTTTCTACAATTTATCAGTATTTTGTAGAATAGATGTATAGATGTGATTAAATACTGATGTTAGGTTTAAAATAAGGTTATTGCTACTATATCCTTATATTTATTAGAATTGTATAGGTTGACTAAACACCCCCTTATGTAGCATTAATTGTTTAATTATTTTAATTTTTCATTATGGTTTTAAAGGTTTGACACTTTACGGTTGTTTTTTAATTTTTTAATTAAGCTTTATGCATTGATTTTTTTTTAAATTGTATCTATTGCTTTATTTTTTCTTAGCTTATCTCTGCAGTTTAAAAACTTGGACTTATTTAAAATATAAAACCGTTTTAATAAAATGTCAAGTTTTTGTCAAATTTATTTACGATTTGATTGTACTTAATACAGTTATGTCTAAACTGCGGTTGTAAATAGTAGGATTTTGATCTTATGTTGGGCTTGGATTATTGCCTGGGTTAGTATTTGTTGCAATATTTTCTATGTGTATAAAACTCCTATAGTTGTTAATAGTAAGTTCTGCTTCTGTTAACCCATTTTGCGCAAAGTAGGGCAGAATAAACATTTCTCATTAAAAAATAATTTATTGTAAAAAAAACTAAACCAGCAATGCAAAAAACTTTTAAACTTTTATAAACAGTTTGCTTTACCAGTTATAAAACAAGAACACAATGTCCAAAATTATATGAACATTTTAGATCAGTATTAGCAATTGCATGTTCATGTAAAACCCATTTGAAAATGGTGAAAACACACTAAAGAATGCATCTGTACGCCTAAAAATAATATACAACCGTCATATTTGCAAATCTACATAAAAAAGCAAAGAAAAACCATTAACAGATGTATTAAATGTAATAGACTAATTCTGACAAACAATCGACAAAATATATCAATTTGTTATCAAACCCAACCCAACTCCAAAGCGGCCAACCAAATACAGACAATTGTTTCGGTTTTCATAAACCCTCATCAGTGCATACGTACTTACGTATTGATAAGATAAATCTATTGTCACTGTATTAAGGGCTTATTTCACCCATTGTACCTTTTTTAGTAGTAAACCTTACTCTTCCGTCCGAAAACATAGCTAACTTATGTGGTTGATGTATGCTAAAACATCGTTTGGAAGAACTTCCCATATGCGGGCCATGTGAAGCAGGCAATTCTCTAACAAGGATTTTCTTACATAGGAGAACGCTGTTATTGTTTGCAGTTTTTTTTTGGACAGTCAATTAAAGGTTTTTTGTATTTGAGTAATCTTTCACTCAGCACAGCTCAATGAGCGAACTGCTAATGTGAAAGCCCTCTGGCAATCTAGTATTAATCTTGATGTGACTTTAAGCTTTTTATAGCTAAAATTGCTGTTCTGCTGTTTGTTAGAATTTTCACATTTTTATCCGATATTTCTAGGGTCACTATTTTCATTATCTATAGATTATTCCGGTTATCTCTCTGCCTGAAGGATAATCATATATGTCTTTAATGGTAAGAATATTGAGACATCTAAATCTTGGCATGGTATCTGTTTGCTTTTCTAGTTAATGTGTTTTTTACAGCTTCTTCTAGGAGGGATTAGTGTTTATCGGTCTTTCCCGTAATGTACCTAAGTCTGGTTGCATTTAGGCGCAGTGCTGTTGATGTAACTATTTCTTTGACATAGATTGAGAAATGGAAGACTTAAATCAAGAAATGGCTGACATAGCATTGCTTTTACCGTTTGCATACCGGTTTGTTGCACTTAGGTATGTCCTACGTTTTAACTGTTTTAGATGGTCTGCTGACTTTTTCTGCATGGTTGTTGGCCACCAAATATCTGTGAATAGGTAAGCGTAGGTTTTATGACAAAAACCACACAGGGAGGCTTAGTTTTGAAATGTGTTAACTTTACCGCCAGCGGTATTCCTGTCGGTATCTAAAAAGTGCAACTCAGCGTTCCTATTATAATGGAATGATGTATGAACGCCGAGTTGCACTTTTTAGATAAATTGCGTTAAATATTAACACATTTCAAAACTAAGCCTTCTGAAAATTTTACCTCAGTTTACTGCATAAATGGGGTATTTGTTTTATTTGTAAAGAGAACTAGTTTGTTTTATTTTTTATTAACCATCTACTGCTATATTTTATAACCACTTAATTGACTATTGTGTTCTTTACTGTAATTGTTACGGCTATGTTTTATCTATCCACTGATTGTTGGATTAACACTATGTGTTGAGAGTGCTGTTTTTATGTTATGGAAAATCGTTTTGTCAAATGCATCTTCAATGTCCATGAATACTCTTAGAGTGACCATCGTGTCTTGTAAAAATCTTTTGATTTAATCTACTACGCGGTGTAAAACTAATTTTGTAGATCTTTCCTGAGTCTATGAGTGTTGTTTTGAGTGTATCGGCGCAGTAACAAGTCCCTTCAAAAGAACAGATACTTATCCAGCGATAAGATTTTGCCACTGTCCTGGTTTTGGTATAAATACATTTTCTACTTTTTTCCATATTATGAGATAGCGGAAAATATTACATGCCCTATAAGTTTTTACCAGTTGAGATAAAATGATATATTTTACTATTACAAAAGAACTGGGACCATATTTTCCACAAAATAGTGTGCTGCGTCTCAGTTATCTCCTGATAGGAGTGGGGTTGCAGCGTCAAATCACCGTTGTGTAGTAGGGGTGCGTTTCCAAAAGTATTTCGGTTGCTTTCAATAGGTTGGTTAAATATGTGGCATCCGCGCGTTTTAAGCTACTGAGTTGTTGTTGAGATTCATTTGATAAGATCTTTTTTAGGCTTGCGACAGAAAAAGTATTTTTAACAGCTTTGCAAAAAGTTTTTCATGTTTTTTTCTGTCGTTAACAATTATTTTTTTATTTATTTTTTTACGTTTTTATAAAATATATATTCTTGTTTCATCACCAGGACTATCAGAACTAGACACCTACTATAGTGAGCAGTAGTCATTGTATGCATGGCTATAAGAGTTTCCAATTTTCCTATAAAGTTTTCAATTTCTTTCACACTTTTAGGTTTATATAAAACATTATAAGCATTTAGACAAGTCGATAGTTTTGTAAGTCGGCCTTGAGTTTTAATAGTACCTATGTTTTATTTAGTGTGTATGCTCTAAGCTAAACTATATCCGTCTGTGATCTGACATTAAGGCCAAAGTAGAAGAAACAGTTCCGGATTTTACTTGAGTTTGGCTGCAAAATGTAACAAACGTTAGTTCAACGCCTTGGTTTTATATTTAGTTAGTACTGAGCCTTACACCGAAAGGTAGAAAGGTAAAATGAATAAATAAATAAATAGTACTGATAATAATATCTTGTAAAGGCTTACCCTTGTCATTGCTGTTTTTGTGGTTGAAGGTAGTGTATTATGGACTAAGTATATGACAAAAATTGTTGTTTTTAGTCCCGTGGCCGAGCTAATTCTCATAAGAAGAAGTATGTTATTGTTTTTTTGGCGTTTTTCTACTCTATACCTAGGACCAGAAACCGACTTTTTTGGTCTTCCTTTTTGGTGATATAGAAAACACTCACGTCAAGTTTCTAGTTTTGCTTCTCCGGGCAACTCAAAACCGTATCATTGCTATCCGGAAGACCCGAAAATTATGGAATGGCTTTTGTCTACCTGAGGAGCCACAGTGGTTTTATGCTAAAGATTGTTTTCTTTTGCCACTTTAGGGTAAACAGAGTTTTATCTAGTTCTCGAGTTTGAGCAGTTTTTACTAATTCTGTTTGTGCATTAGTGGTTTTACCTAAAAGATAAGACAGGTTTCTGTTAATAAAGGGATAATTTTAAAGATTGGTCCAGACTCCTAAGTTGCTTAGGTAAAGGTTTAGAAGTGGATAAGCAAAACTTTTTTCTTTTGCTTTTCCCGTTCCTAAGAGGTTTTTTCATTCGAAGACTTAGAACCTTCTTTCTTCTGAGGCTCTATTGTGGTTTTCTGTAGGGTATTTTAGACCTAAATTTGATGGTTCAAGTGCGCAAGGACACTACTTTTCATGTTAACTTTTAGGCATAATGTACCGACGTACCACCTAAAAAGTTATTGTTTTTAAATCAATGTTTTCTTAAACTCTATTAAAAAAAATGTCTTTCTTATACTTATATTTTTATTTATAAATACGTTCTGAATTGCTTTTTGTATATTTTTTTTTTATTTGCTTAATGTATTCTTGATAGCTTTGCTTGCTTTCATATTTAATTCTATTTAACACTTTCAGTTTTTAACATTTACAATTTTGAAAAAAATAAATATATGAATAAATTGCATGTAAGTATAATAAACATAATAGTGACAAAAAAACGAAAAAAATCAATGCAACAAAGGTTTAATAAGAAAATAATGATTTATTAAAATTAAAAATTAAATTGACAACATCATATAAATCAATCTGTATACATTATATATATCCATATATCCAATCAAACTGTTTGTAACAATAGGTAGGAATATTTTGTAGACTTTTTGTCACGTAAATAAATCTATATAAAATTAAAAATTGAAATTTGTTGTAGCTAAAAATAATGTTATTAGATATTTCTATAATAAGCACTCTCATAGTTGAGGTATATGTCATACAAAAAATATAAACAGAATATAATCCTATTATTGAAAATATGGTAAGAAACACAGTATATAAAAAAAAATTTAAACTTTATTGCAGTAAATAATTTTTGAAAACATTTTGCATTTTTTTTTGTTAATTATTATTTTATATATAATGCACATGCTTGATTATCACAAATTTTATTTTCTATGGTCTCTTTAGTTTTCGAATGTAAATTAAAAACTTTCAGTTTAACTTAATTAAAATAAAGTTAGGTAAATTTAGTAGGGTATAAGCAACTGCCATTATTGCTGTATAATAATTTATATAATATTTATTGGTTTGTAATGAGTTATTATTATTTTAATTAATAAAATAACAATACAATAAGTACTAACTTTAACTCTATTAACTAATAGTATTATACTAAAGAAAACAATTAAAAAAAGCATTGATAGAGATAATTAAAGAAATAAATAAAACAGTACCTATTAACAAAAGTCTTACCTCTTTTCAAGCAGAAAATTAAGTAACTTAATTAAAGCAACATTTAATAATTTACTGAAAATAAAATCGGAAGGTTTTAATTACAGCGAGTTGCGAACATCAACAGACAATTGTTACACCCTTTCTGTTTCCCTTTTATTCAAACACATTAGTGATAATGAAATCATTACACTAGCACAATATAAGCCTATTATATTGTTTTGATTTAGAGCCGAATATATATGGTAATTGAAATGAACGCTACCCAATGCATTGCGTAACAATTGTTCTCTCATCTTTGCTCCCCTAATTTCTTAAGAGGTTTTCTTTTGAGGGAGTAAAGGCGCGGCTTCTAACTCGCTTACGAACGACATCTTTATGCTTTTCAGACGACTGTAGAGAGGTGCGTGGGGACTTTCCAGCACACATATCAGAAAACGCTTCAAGACACATGAATAAATTTCCAAAGTGATTTATTGAAAGGACAAAGTTGCTTTTTTTCGGACGCGTTAAGTTTTGCTGTAGTGATAAAAAGCGTTATATGTTTGCCATACTATTTTTTTAAAGTTTCAACGTCCAGAGAGTGCTTTGCATCTTACAACGTGTGTGTCTAGACGTGATCGGTTTATTTTGTATTTGTTAAAACATTTTTTTAAGTTTTGATTGACTTGTGTCGTTGGTATACAAATATGCTCTACAACAAATACAGAATTATAATAGAAAACGAAATTGAAAGTTTTATTCTGTACTTGACGTATATCTGACGTCACTGTTCCCCAATTATACAAACTTCAAACAAAATTGAATAAAAGAAAATTAACAATAGATCTTCAATACTAGTCAGTTATTTTTAAAATATTTTCATAAATATATTAAATTGATTTTTTAAAAAAAAAATTAATTAAAAAATACTTTTCCATAAATTTAATTATATTGGATTTTAATAAGTAGAGACAAATTATATTTAAATCATCAAACAAATTCAATAGTATTTTTTTTATTTTACTGTTAAAATGTAAGACCAGTTTTAAGCAACTGACAACAATTTTTATATCAATAAGTATTTTGTATTTTATAATACTGAATATTTGATACAAATGTTTCACTTGCTGTATGATTCATTTTAATATAAATAGGATCATCTTTTCAATTTTATTATGCTAGAATATCAAAACAAAAGATATAGTAAATTGTTATAAACTTGTTTAAAACATTAAGAATGCGGTCTAATTGAGCACGCCTTAAATTCTATAATCCAATAATAACTTTGAACTATATTTACATAAGGGTTTTTCATTTACATGATTTTACATTCAAATATAATTTAACAATTTATATTTTTTTTGTCATACTTTTTAATAATTATAATGCAAAATATACAAGAATATAAAATTATACAAAACATTTATTTTATCAGTAATCTATTCAACTATTTAAAAATGCAAGTTTGGTTTTTTAAATTATTAATAAAAACATGTTTATTTTTGCAATAAATATAATCTTTTTTTTTTTAATGTGTGTCAAAATAAAACCTTACAAAAAAAAAATTAGATATATTTATTGCCTCCTGTAATTTATAAGATTCTAACGTTTCCAAGAAGAAAAAACTTCCAATCTCTTAATAACAAACACTCTGGCGGAAAAACAGAGCATTGCAGTTAAAAGTACTTGTTTTTAATTATAAAGTGCATTACACACTTGTTCAGCTGTTGGTCTTCGAAAATTGGATATAATCATCGTGTTTTATAACTTCTAGGGTCAGGGCACTTTAGTTTATTTCTTGAGTACATAACATAGTGTCCCCTAACCACCTACTGAACTGTTGGTCATCAAGAGATTAAATATAACTATTGCCTTCTATGACTTAATGACTTTTGCAGGAAAGAAAAACTTTTTTTTAATAACAAACACTTGGGCAGATAGGCGGGGCGTTCTAGTTTAAATTACTTACTTCTAGTTATGGAGTGCTTCCCCCACATGCCCAACTGAAGGTCACAAAAAATTGAATATAACCATTGTCTTCCATAAGTTAGAGAATTTTAGCGGTTGCAAGAAAGGGATTCTTTTAGTTTGTTACTAACAAAACACTGAGCCAAATGAGCGGGGCACTACAGTTTAAACTACTTGCGTTTAAGGGGCCATTTACATTGAGTAAAATAGAGCACCCTTAATAGTTAAATGCTGACCTTATTATATAAGTTAAAAATAAAACAAAAACACCGTTGTATTTAGGAAGAGTTGTATTTTTAAATGACATAGTCAATTTATATTAAACATTATTTTTTAGTTATATTTTTAGTTCATTAATATGGCTATATTAAAAGACTTACTACACAAATAATATGTACAAAAATAATAATATCTTTATGTCATTCAGTAATTTAATGTATTATCTTTGCGTTAGTGCAAGAATAATAAAAGTTTAATGAATAACCACTGCAGAAATTAACTATTAAAAAGTCGTATTTAGCAAATAAATTGCACGCTAGAGACATTTTACAGATTTTTTTTTTAAATATTGAATTTAATTAAATAGTCTTTACTATTAATTTTGCGACTGTATTAAAATATTAGAATTAGTTTCAACTTAGTTTAAAAAATATTATGTTCATCAGGTTTATTCTTTATTTTACTTTTTGTCTAAAATAAAAATAAAATGAATCATAATATAGTTAAAAAATTATAAACACATTAAAAGCTTTTTTATAAACTTAGCAGCATAAACAAATCAATTTTTTTAGGTTTTCATAAAAATTAAACAATAATTTATTGTAGTAATACAAAATCTTCAATACCTTCTTTTCTAAATGATATAATTACCAATCCAAACAAAAAAACTATATTTTTGTAAAACAGTTCGTAAATACATACTTCTATTATATCTATACATTTCTTAGTAGTAAAGTAATGGTTTAAATTTACTATAAGTTGTTAATTTTCTTAAAATAAATATTAGAAAGACATCAGACTTTATAATATCTTAACTTCTTTAAAACAGAAAAACCAAATAAAATAATTTTGGTCAACATACTTACAGGTTGGTTTCTATCTTTAAAAAAATAAAATATTTTAGTACGAAAGGACCAGATATTTATAAAAATTAATAAAAAATTAATTTTATTAATGTTACTTTGGCAGATTAGAACATATAAAAAACTTTTTTAAGTTGTTGAATAATTGCAAAACCTAGATATAAAGTGATTCTTAAAATTATAGAATAACTGCGTTACTGTTAATCTATTCAAAAAATTTAAAATTGCAGTTGTTTAATACAAATTGTAATCAAACGTTCAACAATATTTTGTAATCTCATAATAATAAACGCTAAGGTTTCTGTTGACTGTTGGTAGTGCAATTATTAAATCTCTACTTTGGTGTGGTAGCTTCAGTACATCTGGTTTTACTTCTTATATTTAAAAAACAATACACAAACTTGTTGAAATTCAAAACAATGTTTAAGTTGTTCTGTAATTAATAATGTAAGTTATCTTTATATCAAATATTGAAGTTTAAAAAAAGCAAACTTAATTATAAATCTTAAAAAAATTTTGTCAAAAAGATGAGTGTGCCATTTACAACATGGTAAACTGTTTAAACAAAAATTAGAGAAAGAGATTTTTTTTTTTGCTAATGCTGGCATTTCATTTTTATATAGAGTTTTCCAATAAAAGGTTTTATTTTGATATTTTTTAAGAGAAATCAATAAATGTATACGGACTCTATAATAATATTATCTAAACTTAAAGATGACACTTTAAAAAAATTTAAAAAAATTAAATTGCCTGAACACTGGGAACTTTATAAACAATTAAGGAATCAGACAAACTGCAATAATTAAAAAAAATCAAATTTTGAATTATATATAATAGTACGGAACAAAAAGCTATTTGGAAAGTTCTTAAAAATAATAATAATATCTAACAAGTAAAAATTCCAATTCCACCTAAAATTTACAACCCAAACGATATTAATAACTACTATATAAACAGTGTACCCAATAATACAAATCCATTTAAAGAAGACTCAATTGACTATTACAAAAATAATAAAATTTATGAAAATAATTTTTCATTCCACAAAGTAAACAATAGCACAATATCAAAAATTTTGCTTTCAATAAAATCAAATGCTATGGGGTGCGACGGAATAAATATTTATGTTATACAGCTTTGCTGTCCATTCATTATAGAGTATATTACACACATTATAAATTACTGCATTGAGTTTAACATTTTTCAATCTTTGTGGAAAAAGGCTATTGTTATTCCTATACCAAAAACTAAATTCTCCTAAAGAGTATAAAGACTTAAGACCTATAAGTATTTTTCCATGCCTGTCTAAGGTTTTAGAAAAAGTACTAAACATTCAATTAAGAAAATACTTAAAACTTCATAATATTTTACCATCAATACAGTCTGGATTCAGGCATGGTTATAGTTGCACAACAGCAATGACAACAATAGTAGATGATATAATTAGGGCTACAGATAAAAGTGAAGTGACTGCACTATCACTTCAGTCATATTGGATTGTCACAAAACAGCATACATCTATTTTATAGCTTTTTAACAGATCGTTTTCAATCTGTTAAAATACTGAACCAGCAATCAGATTTTACTTGTCTTTCAAAATGTGTAGCTCAAGGATCAATTTTAGGTCCTTTGCTATTCATACTTTTCACATCTTCACAAGTCCATTTTTATGCAGACGACACGCAGTTGTATCAGTCTGAATCTGTTAAAAATTTAAAGACATTAGAAAACAAAATGAACTTAGATTTACAAAATGTTGTAAATATATCAAATAAACATGGGCTAACTATTAATCCATCAAAATCTAAAATTGTATTTTTTGGGAGATCAAAAGACATTGCAATTGCAGAACAGAACGTAAACATTTATATTGAAAACCAGCGTATACCAATAGTAAAAGAAGCAAAAAGTCTTGGGCTTACAATAGATCATACTTTAATATTTCACACGCATATATCAACTTGTTGTAAGCGAGCTTTTTGCAACCTTAAAAACCTTAATAATAATAGTCGCGTACTTAATACAATTACAAAAAAACTGCTCTGTGATAGTATTGTTCTAAGTCATTTTAACTATTGTGATGTCTTATACGGTCCTTGTCTTGATGTTAAAGATAAAATTGGATTCTAAAAAACACAGAATAGCTGCGTTAGACTAATTTACGGTATCTGAAAAAAGCAATCCGTATCAAAATTTAGAAAACTTACCGGTTAGATAACAATGAATCAAAGACGAGAATATCATACTAAAATATTTATACATAAAATAATAATTTCAAAACTCCTAGTTATCTCTTTAATAAAGCTGAACATAGAACAAGTGTTCATAACATAAATATCAGAAGGAAATCATTGTTATCCATACCAATTCATAAGACAGAGTTTTTAAAAGAAGTTTTTCCTATCAGATAGCAAATATCTACAACAGCATTAAATCAAAGTTAAATCTTTATTAGTTGCTCAATTTAGCATATTCAGTCGACTTATCTTACTGATTAGTTTTTTAATTTTTTACTTACAAATATTTACCGATTACTTTTTTTCTTTTCATTCTTTGTATATTATTTGTGCTATTTGCGATATATTTTATTGTTTGTTGTAGTTTATTTTATTTTATATTTTATTTTATTTTACTTTATTTAATTTTTTTAATTTTAATTTTAATTTTTTTTTATTTAATTTTATTTTTAATTTTCAATATTTTTATATATTTTTTATTTGTTTAACATTATAGTTATTTTGTAATTTACTTAAGCTAAGTTAGTTATAAGTTATGGTATTGTGGAAGAACAAGTAGAATTGTAAAATTCAAGAAACTTGAACTATGCCATTTTTCTTTTTGTATCTGTGTATTTATTATGAGGAGAATAAACATTATTATTGTTATAAATGTTTTTATCATTGTAAAGTGAAAGCTATGCCATTAACATTTGAAAACGATATTAGTCAAATGGCTGCCACGGTTACGATTACAGTACCACATTCTTTTCATGAAATTTTCTATGACCAATTCGCACATCTGCGGCTGTATGTCCTCGATCACTTCATGAATTCTATCTTTAAGGTCTTGAATCAATTGTAGAGCAATGGCATAAATCTTATCTTTCACGTGGCCCCAAAGTCTAATGGTGTTAAATCACAAGATCTCGGTGGCCAATTTTTTTTTTTTTTTTTTAAGTAAGTAAGAATTTTATTGTTATTATTATTACATACATACATTAAACTAAAAATTAATTATAAAACTATCTCTAGCAACAAATTAAAATTAAGATAAAATGAATATGTATTTTTAATGTATAAAATAAAATAAAAAATGGTTTTGTCCCTTTCTCATCGTTCTTAGGTTTTTGGGTATTCATTCCCATCTCAGGCTATCGGTATTGAGGGCTTGTTTGAGTTGTTTTCTGTATTTATTTAATTTATATTTTGTCATGTAGTAGCATGTGTTTTATTTTTAGTTTTAATGGTATGTAGTTAAGACTTTTTATATATGTTGGCAGAATATTGTATTGCTTTGTAGTTTCTGTTGTTAGTGTCTGTCTGCATTTAACAGTTGTATATTTTGTAGTCCTTATGTGCAATTTTCTTCTTGTTGTGTATTTCTTTGTTTGACTGTATTTTTATATTGGTTTTTATCATTTTGTGATATATTTTATATAGCAATAGTATATTGTTCAAGTCTATCATCTTATTTATATTTAATTCTTCCTTGTATAGTTCAGTTGAAGGTTTTTTCTGTCCAGTGTGTATAAAATTTTGATGAATTTATTTTGTTGTCTTTGTAGTTTGTTTATGTTTTTTTTGGTTGTGTTTCCCCAGATGTGGTTTAGGTACTTGTTATATGAAATATGAATTGTGATCATCTCTTCAAGAAATAACACGGTCAGGAAACTTTTCTTGCAAAATAGCGATTGTTTCGTTGCTTGTGTGGCACGTAGCGCCGTCTTGCTAAAAATAAACGTCGTCCACATCATTATCTTCCAATTCCGGCCATAAAAAAAACATTAAGCGCTGGTAGCGCCATCCATTCACCGTAACAGTTGCACCAGCCTCATTTAAAAAAAAAATAGGTTTCAAACACACCGCCAGCTCAAAAACCGCACCAATCATTGAGACGTTGAGAATGCAAAAACTTTTCAACAATCATTCTTGGATTTTCTGAGCCCCAAATGCGACAATTCTGCTTATTAACGTAGCCTCCGAGGTGAAAATGGGCCTCATTACGGAAGATGATTTTTCGATCAAATTTCGGATTATTTTGATGCATTTGAAGGACCCAATCAGCGAAGATACGACGTTTATGGTAATTGGCCGGCTTGAGTTCTTGTGTTAACTGAACTTTAAAAGCCTTAAGACTTAAGGTTTTATGCAAAATACGGTGTAACGTCGTTTGTGGAATGTCTATTTCCAAAGATCGACGGGGAATCGACAATCCTGGGTTTTCTTTAACACTACGGGCTTCATCAGCACTATTGTCATGTGTTTTTGAACAATGCACACGCTTTCGACACAAACTTGTCCCAACAGCTCAATGTTTTTCACCAGGTTTACTATTGCCGAAAAGGTGCTTTACGACGACGAAAAAGTGCTTTAGTTTTGCGAACTGTTTTCAATGCGTTGTTGAAGCGTGTATTGTTTCATTTTTAATAATGGCGTAGTTTTTACTTGTCAAATGTCAAAAGATAATAGCTTCAAAATTGACAGCTGCCCAAATAGCCTGCTATTCAAAATAAAACTTTTTATTGGAAAACCCTATGTCATTAAATGTGTAATCTATTAATAAATATTATTTTAGTCAAATGGTTCAAAGAGGTTGTTCCAAAGACTCTAATAATATTGCTGAAGACAATAGGTAGTACTAAGATTTGTTACTATTATTTTAATTGTATAATCTGTTTGTATATTATATTTCAGACAAATTAAAGTAACTTTTTTAAATGCTTTTAATATTGTTGACAAATATTTAGATAAGTAATATCGAGGTAATATTTAGTTTTGTTAGTAACATTAACGCCCGGTTTCTCCAACGTCACTTGAGACGTTACTTGACCAAGCTTAGCTTATAATCAAGCCCAGCTTATGTCAAATTTGTGTTGCATCATGCATTTAAAATCGACGTCTTTGCTAGGATCCGAATAGATTTGGCAATGTCGCCAATATTCACAATGCTGTTTTCTAATTGGTCAAAAAAGCTTTCTTATTTTAATAAATTTTTTACTGACATTAATTTATTATAAAATATAAATGTCAGAAATTGTTACATTATGGTTATGTATGTGTCAAATAATTATAATTTTTAAAGATCACATTAATTAGAATTTTTTGAAGCAAATTATGCTGTAACTTATTAAATAATAAAATCAAAATTAATTTGCTTTGGTGCAACGAAATAAGCTCGGCTTTCAGCTTAAGGCCTAGCTTGAGGTCTAGTTAGGGCTTGAGACATGTTAGAAAAACCTAGCGTTAAATTGTCTAATCTATTATTAATATATATTTTAGTCAAATCATTAAAAATCGTTCTTCCAACGTTGAAAACGTTGATGAATATTTAGATTATTAAGCTATTATTTAATTTTAATCTATAGGGTTGTATAATAGAAGAACGCACAGGAAATTATTGTATATTGGAGTTAGAAACAAAAACAGCGTAATGTGTGCTCGTGCAAAAAATAAAAATACTACTCCAGCAGAACACAAGTGCTTTAAAAACTGGACAAGGACGTCGACAAATATAGAGAATATGTATTTTTAAGATATTTTGACGTACATTTACAGACTTACGCACAATTCACAGACCTTGATTTGAACATGACCAATAATAATGCTAAATGTTACAATGAAAATTATAGGTTTATAGCTTTAACTTTTAATGCAAAACATGATTACTAGGCAATAGTACACAAAATCAAAATAAAAGTAAAAAAAGTATTAAATATATTTATTAGATTTTATTTTAGTTTTCATAATTTTATAACTTTATTATAATAAGATAAATTATACAGAGAGTTTCTTAACTGAAGGCAAAAAAACAAGTTTATTTTTAACTCTTTTGGCTATCTAGCTTTGTTTTCGATATAATCAAAAAATACACATTAATTAGAAAACATTTTATTTGGCAAAATTTTAATAAAAAACACATTTTCATTTCATAAACCAATTGTTTCACATGTCCCCACACATAAAAGTTTAATAGATTTAGATCAAGAAATCTTGAAAGCCAGTTTACTGGACCTCTTCTACCAATTCACCTATCATTAAAATTATCGCTATCCAGCAAATTGTTCATCTGATTTTGAGAAATTCTGCTTATAAATCATCATTTAAACGAGGTAGTAAAATTTGAATTGCTCAATAAAAACCCTATAACATGTGTAAAATTTTTTTATTGATAAGCTTGTGTCCTAACTGCGTACGAATTTTCTAATGACCTAATGTATATTGTTATATTATCTTTGGTGTGCTGTTGATGTGGATTTTCACTACGGCATTTTCCAAATCTAAATTCACGGAGCCTTTGAAATAAATCCGAAAACACCCGACGAGAAGGTTGCTTTCTGTAGGGAAATCTTAATTTATAGTTGCAACTTGCTGTTAGGGCATTACCATCCGAAAATAAAAATGATATCTGCGTATTCTCCATTGTTGTACAGCATTTTTATCAAATTTTACTAACCAAACTAAAGAAAACAATTTTGAGAAGTATCAAAAGCTTGCATCAACGCACACTTGTTAAAGTAATGTTGTTTTGTTTGTTTTTTTGCTGATGAAAAAGTTTTCTAAATAGTGTGTATTTTTTTATTATCTCGGAAACAAAGCGATATAGACAAAAAAGTTATTTATGCCCGTACTAATGGTCAGAGATTTAATCTTACATAAATCCTGGGTTCATGAATCCAAGATTCACGGATATTGTGATAGTAATTATAGTCGCGATGGGCCAATGAATTCTATTATCAAACGTCAAAACTAATAAATGACTCGATCCGAGAATTAAGCGAGGAATACATTGGTTGATCGCGACTAAAGTCACCATCACAAGATCTGTGAATTGGCTTAGAGCCAATGAACGATTAGCAAAATAAATCACGGATTCATAAATCCGATCAATCCGAGATTTAATCGCTGACTATTAGTATGGGCATTAGATTTTTTGTTTGAAATTAAAAAATGTACCAAAGTTTTATTTTTCGCTTCCAGTTAGAAAACACCCTGTATATACATAAACAACTATAGATAAAACTTTAAAAGTCTTTAAAATTCACAAATGATTATCAATTTTACAGTAGATTGAAAATTCAAGATTAAGAACCAGTTTTTCTTTATAAATAATGCATAACATGTGAGCAATAACATTTGTAATATAACCCAACTATTTTGTTAAAACTGCTAATGCGTACATTTTTGCGTCGATTATATAGAACAATATGGTTTCAATTTTTATATCTACAATTAAATTGATGATTATTTGTGCATTTTACAGACTTTTATCTATGATTAGATAGATAAGTTAATATATTATTAATGCCGTAATTTAAATTAATTATAAATTATTTATTTATTTTTGTTATATATTTATACGGCAAAGGTTTTAATAAAAACGTTTGATTACAAAGTTAATATTTCACCACGAGTTTGTGGCTTTGTAAGAACATGTAATATCAGTTTTTAAATCGTTAAATTATTAAAAAACATTTAATAAATTAAAAAAATATAGTTTTGTATAATCTAGACGAGTATTGTGAATAAGATAAAAACGTTTTTTTATACCAATATTTTACTATTACTCACTGCTAATATAAGACAGAAAAATGAATAAATATACGAGAGTTCCGAGACGTCAATTTGTATGTTACCTGACCGAATTTGAAGATTTTACTGTTATTTTATAACATATATGCGCTTTTAATTACACTTTTATTGTAAATTATATTTTACCATTTATATACATATTTTTATTCTCATGTTTCGATTGGCAGTAATAATTTTGTAGACAAAATTAATACAGTTATATTTTTAATATTTCTATATAAACAATATTGTTGAAGAAGTCCGATTGAAATTCTAACAATTACAATTTTAATGTAGCCGGCTACTAGAGCGATTGTGAGTTTTATAGCTCAATGACCAATCAAAGCGCACGAGATCTATCCCAGAAGAACACACGTCGCCTGTACGCACACTGTACGTCATGTATTGAAACTCGTATCTTGTTTCTCTGTTTAAACTTTACAGTCTCTCTCTATAGTGATCAGCTGAAAATTGGTAAAAGACCCTTAACCGTAAAATGGAGTGCTTTACTTAAGAGCATACCGACCGCTACCTTGATTTGTAGTATTTTAACAAAAACGGCAACTTTCCCTTCATCGCTGCTTCTACAAATAATTTGATAATCGATTTATTTTTTTACCAGTACATTTAGAATAGATTAAACTATAAAATGTAGACTTTTAGTCAAATAATAGTTAGGAAATAGCCGAAAAAACCCATCAAATATAGAAATAAATGCGGTTTTCTGTATTTACAAATACATTTTGTTGCTTTTTGCAAAAATAATTTCACAAAAAAGACTTCGACATATCATAGTTTAACCCTTTCTAAACGTACTAGTCAAAAAATAAATCGATTATCAAATTATTTGTAGAAACAGCGATGAAGGGGAAGTTGCCGTTTTTGTTAAAATACTACTAATCAAGATAGCGGTCGGAATGGTCTTAACCGCTCAACTGTTTTTTTTTTTTAATCAAAACTTAGCTATAGTTTTTCATTCTTCACTTATTGGAGCATGATGTATGTTTGTCTTGTTTAATATAGAGTATTATAAAATTTGCAAAGAAATGATTAATTATCTAACATTTTATTAATTCACATTTTTTAACCCTGTATTTGACTTTTATATTAGACAAGCAAACGTTTTGTATTGAATGCAATTTTTTCAAAATTCAAAAATACACACATCTGTCCGTAAACACTCTACCCTGTATGTGTAAAACAAGTTTATTAAACCAACCCTAAAATTTAATATTATTTGCATATATATGTGATATTCACAATTGTTTATTATGCATAATTAAATTGATGAGTTTTAAATGAATATCAAATTGAAATATATTAAAATTAAATTAAATTGGGACTGCAAATTTAATAATTACTGCAATAGCCGTTTTTGCAATAATTATTATAACATTATAATACCACAAAAAAATTAAAATGTTGAAAAGTAATTTAAATTTAATCAAATGAATGTAATATTTTATTATAACTGTCTACTAAATTACAAACAAAGTTGATTTGTGATATTTAATCTGTAAGATACAAGATATTTATTTGTATATTTTTATTTTTAACAAATTCAATATTGTTTTAAGCACATTAGCAGCTATTTTTGTTTAAAAAACTAAAACATGTTTTTTCAGTTTTTTCTTGATTTTTGCGTTTATAACCGGTGATCTTTGGCCGTATCTGTGTATCAGATGGTTCTATTTATGTTCATCGAAACATTTACTATGTACTATAACACAAATATTCGTGATACAGTACATAATAAATGTGTTTTATTTATTTTATAATAAACATCACATAGTAACGGCCGCCACCATTTTTTTTTTAATAATTAAATCTACGTCCAAGTATTGTATAAAATTAATAATTACAAAAATATCTTCTTTGGATACTTTTCTAATTTAAGCATAGTTTCTCTAACTATAATGCAGCATTGCGAAGTAGTTGCAGGAAATTGAGTTTTAATTTCTTGAGTTAACGAGAGTTGAATTACATTTCAAAGAAACAAGAATTACTTAGCCTTTCTTATGAATCTTACAAGTGTTTAATTCGATTTATTTTCCCACGAATTGAATCATTTTTCAATTTCGCATTGCAACATTTCCCTGGTGTTCTAGTATTAATATTTAAGAAACTTTAAATTATTAAAAGCGTAGCAAATATGCTGTTCCATTTTACGTTTTTATTTTTTGTACGTTCTTTTTAAATTAATTTAATAATAATATTTCCTTTTTTTATAGAAACTTATCTAGCATGTAGATTGTATTTAAACTTTTTGATATCAGCATATTTATTAATTAATCTCATCTTATTGTCGACACTCCAACAATGGTCTTTTGTTTTAGGTATTGATGCAACTGATATGGAGCTTGTATAATTTAAAAGGCAGATTTATAAAACTAAATGTTTTCTACTTTGCAATAAATTTAAACAAAGAAGGTACACTAAAAAATTGCCTTTCTTGTAACTACTTCTAGTTAATAAATCAAATAAATATTATTTAGTTGAGACAATATTTTAAAAAATAATACAGATAAATTTCAATGTAAATATAGCTGAGACTGTAACAAAAGGCAATCAAACAGAAACAGAGAAAACATTTTATGCAATGGAATGCTTATCCCTTGAAAGGCCTGTTGCTTTTAATTACTCATCTACCTAATTATCAGACGGATTTCTCAAATCCCGTAAGTCTATCAACATAACAGCAATAAATTGGGCAATACTTGTTTAGTCGTAATTAATTGGCACTTTTTATTTTTTGTAAGTAAGAGGTTGATGTACACGTATAAAGCTATGATTTAGTGGATATTTTTTTAAGTAATCGTAACGCCTTATCGAGGATAGTTTTGAATTATGTCTACCATAATTTTGGTAATTGAATAAAAGTTTTGATTTAATATTAATTAAGCGCTTATTTTAGAGTTTTGCCGCATTTTTTATTAATTCAATTTTATGGTAACATTTCTAACTGTTTTGAGTTTAAAGTTACTACTAGAAAAATGTATATGTACTTTATTTAAAATATTAGTTGCTAGTAAAGAATTCACAAGGTTTTTAGCAATTTTACTAAAGTACTAAATAAAAGCATTAACATCATCGCATTGGTTTTTACAGCTTGATTTGGGTAGCTTGATTAATGACCAAAACACACTAGGGTGATTACTAGAATCTTTTAAATATTTAACATTGTTCGCAACTATAACGTCAATTTTAGCTTGCTTATGTTCATGTTTGTAATTTATGTAGTTTTAATTTTAAGATATATTCTACTAGCATCCCTCACAAGATGAAGATGTGCTCTTCAATATTTTCAATAAATTGTTTAAAATTTATACTAAAAATTTAAACTAAATTTATCAACAAAACTCTAGTTAGTAGTATCAAACATTTTAAATGCTAGTTAGAAACTTTGAGTAATTTAATCATAGCCAGATATCAGTGTGATTGCAAATAAATCATAACTTAGAAAAGTAGTATAGAAGTTGTCTGAATCAATATTTGTAATTTCGTTGTTAAAAGAATTATTTATTGTTACTTTTCTGCTTAACTCATATGTATTTAATAAATTGCAAAATATAGATAATTTGCGATCATTGGATAGTTGGAATTTATTTGATTAAATACTTCGTTAAATATGAGCATGAAGTTACCTTCTGGTAAACGAGAAGTTGTGAATATAAATATATTGTATGCAGAAAAATATGTTGCAGTTATATAAGTTACAGTAACATGTTTTTTAACACGTTTGATAAAGAACCATGTTTTAAAGTTCGGTTTCAAACTTGGATGGCATCCTGGCGTCAGTTCTTACTAAGATGTGTTTCTTATTTTCTTGTACATTGCGTTTGTAAGTCATAATTTTGTAGTTATCATTTGAACTGAAGCGCTGAGTGACAATTTCATTATAGGTTTGTGTACAGCTGTAATTAGCTATTTGCATTATTTGATGTTTTGGTTTTTATGTCCAGAGATGTAGCTTGCACTGCACTAGTTCATAAAGCTCTTGCTTCATCATTGTTTAACTTAGAGAGTAAAAAGTCTCTAGTAAATGAGTATTTACAAATTATAAGTCTCTTTTGGCAATATTTTTATCACTACCGGCTACTACCATAGATATCTTTTGCTTTAGTAAGTCGCAGGTTTCTTTAAGTACACAGTTTTTATCTTTCATTTTATCTTTAATTATAATAAGTAAATTTATTTTTTGCTTCATCATTATAATTTACTTAGCAACAAAGTAATAAATAACTTCAATGTTATTTTTAGTTTTACAACAAACTTGTTTTGTAGCATTAATTTAACGGCATAGTCTTTGAACTTATCACACACCGTATTACTGAAAACCGTGTTACTACATAAACCTGCATATTTTTTGCTATTTTTATAATTATTGTTAATTATAGGTGCAGGAGTGTCCACCTCTGTGTTCATTATTCTTTGCCATCATTTTTCTAAAATAGTTTAGGAAATTTGTACACAACTTGGCCAAGCCAAGTGCAATTGTGAAAACAATCAATAGCAAACAAAGTCTATAACAAACCAAAAAAAAAGTCTTATTAATTGAACATTGCAAGCATAAATCTGCATCAAGTTTTACATTATGATTTGTAAATTCACTTTTATAAAATGCAACTGACACAAAAAAATGTAGCTGAGTATAGGCCAACACCATTGAGCTCTTTCAACACTTTGTTTTATTAGTCTTGGTCGCCATTTCACAATGCGTATTGTCTACTTGTCAGAGTTTTGTCTTGCTGCGTAACCAACCCATCGCACTTTAGTTCTAATACAAACTCGACAATATCTTTTACTTTTATAGTATTTGTTTCTGAATATTGCACAGTTTAAAATATTTAAGGTTAGGGTATTATAATAAAAATTATATATACTTTATTGTGCTGATTTTACTTTTTTATTTTTATTAAGACCGGTTTCGGCTGTTAGGCCATCATTAGTTTTTTCTTTTCACATGTGTTGTTGGGTGTTGCGGGTGGTGTGAATTTGTTGTGGTTACCGTAACTACAACAAATTTACGTAAATTGGCGTAAATAGGTAAATAAACATAACAATCTCGAACAGCTGACGCGCGCCGCAGAAAGCAGCCAATAGAATACCGTCTTTCATTATTTTTTGCTACAATAAAATGCATAGTATCATACAGGAAAATATTAACTGTATACAAAATTATATAGAAACTACTCAAGGTCTATTTGTACAATCAAATATATAGAAAGTTATACAGAAAAATGCATACTGTCAGACGGGCATTAAGGTTGATAGGTACTGTATCACTTTTAATGATAAATCTTTACTTCCTGTATGCTACTCTTCTAGTAATTTTGGCAGGCTGGTTTTCCTTGCCTAACTTGATGGAATGACCAACGTATATATTTTTTTTTTACCGTGTCAAAGAGATAATTATGTGTAGGTTGTTGTTACTTATAATTTTGATCTTCTTTAAATTCATATTTAAACCTATTTATATGGATGCTTTTTAAAGTTAAGTCATCATAGGTTATAGTTTATTACGGTTGCTACTTATCAAAATAATTTTGTACATATTTTAGGTACATTCCGTCTATGTTTATACTTTTGTTTTTTTGTTTTAAAATTTTTCATGGCCAATGTGAATTATTCTGGAAAAATATTCGTGAGAAACGTTTCTGTTGATTAGAATTATCTTATTTAAGTTAAATTAAAATTAATGAATAATGATATTGCATTTTGTTATATGTATTTTATAAGGTTAGAATACCTTGTATCTATCCTGGCATCTTCCATAGCTGTTAGGAATGCTCATTTTTCTATCAAGTCAAATACTTTGTGGTAGTGGATGAAGTGCTTTTTTTAATCATGTTACGTATAGTTTGTACCAAACCTCTTCCGGAACTATTAAAAATCTAGTTTCTGAAATAACCGATTCATGACAATCTTTGTTAGAAGTTTACATAAGTATGATAACAAACTTATTGGTCGGTAATTTTCCAAATTAAAGTTATCACTTTTTTTTGTTGGTGTCGGGCAGTTCCTCTAAACCGTCGTTTATTATTACCTGTCTTGGTTGTGGCTCTGATGCTATTAAGCTATACATGTGTTAAAAATAAAAGTTTTGGATTACAGTTTTAATTCCAATTTTATTGATGACAACTATTCCTTGTCCATCTTGCATATTTTCTTTTTTTTTTTGAGAGCTTGGATTGTAATAACTTCATATTTATATTGTCTTTTATGGTGTTTTGAATTAGTAATGCTATATATTCTAAGGTCTTTTCGGGTTTCTTTGCGGATTGTTTTGTTTAGTTGACTGTATTCAGTTAATTATTGGCTAGTCTTCCTTCGCGTTTCTATTAGCCTTATTTTTATTTGGCCATTTGAATACTCTCTGTAATATTATGTGACAAAATATATATGTATATGTCTTATAGTATTGTTTGTTTTTAGTTTAGCCTCCAATGTCTCTTGTACTTGTGTTTTTTTTTTCTTCTGTTGTTGCGTATCTGGTTTTTTGTACCACGCTCTGACTATTCTATAGTTGCTTCCAAAATCAAATATTTGTTTAGTAGTAATACGTCAGTACATATAGTTTGTTTGTAGCTGATAGTAAAATTAATTTTGTTTGTTGGGACTTTGCTATTTCCACTTCTATTGTAACGGTTTCTTGAAGAAAGTGTTCATTCAATAGGAAACTTTATTTTGGAGATAGTATATTAACATTTCTCCTCTTTCTGCAATTTTTATTCTCTAACCCAATGCTGCCTATATTTTTACTACCTTTTGAATCTTGTATTTTTTTTTTATTTTTATAATAACATATGCAACTTTCGGTAATATTGAGCTTATTTTACTGACGCGATGCTTTGTATTTTTGTGGACTATGATGGCTACTCGTCCGACATCCAAATTTTTCTTGGTGTTGTTTTAGTATATATTGTGCTTTTTTTAATATAGTTGTTTTCTCTCCAGATAGTCTCGTTTTGCATATTTCCCGTACATCCTATTTAATATAGTTAAAAGTATTTGTTCTAACAATTCAAAATGATACTCCTGCTTCATTGTTCTGATGTTATGTTGCGATTTTGAGTTTTGTCCCTGGGTAATTTTTTTGAGTGTCTTTTATGATTGTTTTAGTTTTTTGTTTGAGTGTTTCTATCAAACTTTTGTCTTTCCTAGACTCCGCAAGACAGACTGATGTATCAGAGTGAGATTGTGTACTTGTTCTACTCACTTGAGGTAAATTAGTTAAATTTATTTAGAAGAATTTAGAATTTAAAACGCCGCGCTTGCCTTTCTTTGGTAGGCATAGTTGTCTTTCTAGGTCTTTTTTGCCTTTTGTTTTTATTTAACTTCGTGCTCCTATTTTATTTGTCTTTTGTAGCTTTTGATATGAATGATTCTTTCCATTTTAGTTTATCTAAATCCTTAAGCTTCAAATTCTTTTATCTTTTCCCTCAGTACTGTCGATGCATAATTTGTGTGTGTTCTCTATTTATTTTTCTCACTCAGGCATTTATTATTGATTGTGGATTTGTTGATTTTGTGTTCTAATACCTTTTATAACTCTTTCCTATCTTCCTCCCACGCTTCGCACTCTACTAACGTATGTTCTGCGTCGGCATGCGTGTTTTCTTGACAGAATATATCTTTTTTCTTTTTTTTATCTTATTTATTTTTTGTAAATACTTATCAACGACTCCATGTCAGGTGAGTAGTTGTGTTTTTTATTTTTAGTATTAATTCCTTTGTTAATTTTTTTTTCCTTCTTTTCACTGTCTTTGCCATCTATTCATTATTTCTTTCTTGCTCGTGTGTTTGCTTTTTGTTTACTAGTTCTTTCATTTATTATTTTCTTTATTATTATCATTTTTCTACCATCAAAGCGGGTAATGTTGCCGCAAATATTTCTAGTGCCTCCTGTGACACTGTCTTGTAGGCCCTGCAGATTTTTAATGAACTTGTTATCATTTTTGTTTTTATGTATTTTCTGTTTTTTATTTCTTTTAATGCGTTTCCCCATGTTTCTGCAGCATACTATAGTTTGTCATAATCCTTCTAAGCATTTTTTCCATATTTTTTATTTCTCTTTCCGCTTTCTTAATATTTTCGCTTTATCCCTTTGTTTCAAGTGTAACTCCAAGGTAATTAATTTTCTTTCCTATGTTTATTATTTGTTTCTCGACCTGTATTTTCCTATTTCCTCTATTAGTCCTCTTTTGCGGTGCCAGATTTAACCCTTTTTTCTTATCCATCTCTTTTTAGTATCTAATGCCAACTTTAACTTTTTCTTTAATACTTCTATGCCTATATTCCTACATACCAAAGCCACGTCATCCACAATTGCCGTTATTGTCACACCTTCCGGCAGCCGCATCCTGAGCAGCTCATTATAGACTAGATTCCACAATTTAGGTCCAAGTGCAAAACCCTGTGACACTTTTCTGGTTACCATTAATTTTCCATTTTTAGTAAGTAGATTTCTCCCTTAAAGGTAACTATTTATCTTGATAGTTTTATTTGTTAGTTCTTTTTTTTTGCTGCTTATATAATTGTTTACCATAGTATGCTATTGAAAGCATTTTGTATATCTATTATAAAACAGTCTTGTTTTTTTCTGTGCAGTCCAGTGTTTGTTTCTTTTGCTATTTTTTTTACCTTATCAATGGTTCCTAGAGTAGATCTTCCCTTTATAAATCCATACTATTCGTGTTCTTTTCTCTACTATTTCTTCTTCAATTCTTTTCATGATAATTTTAACCAAATTTTTTTCTAATGTGTTGATCAGGCATATCGGTCTATACGCCTTTGATTTTTTGATTTGCTTGCTTGTGTAATTTAACAACAAAAGTTATAAAAACTGTGAAAAAAGCTTATTATGAAGTTGAATTAAGAAACTCTAAATTTAAGTGTTAAGTGAAATATATATAAAAAATTGCGGTTATTTAAATATAAAAACGTTACTATACCATCTAACCTAATCTTATCGACATGCAATAAATATCTTTTTCTAGACCAAATTAACTTGCAAGCAATAAGCATTGACGGTATAAGCATAAAAATAATTGAATTTTGCTGTCTACATACCTTGCCATATACATTGTGACTCAAAATTGACGCCGGTGCTTTTGGGTTTGACTCAGAAGGCTAAAACAAATAGAAAAATAAGAGTAGACATTTTTTTATTTGTACATTAAGGACATGTAAAGACAATGCTACTGCTGCGGCTAGGACTTATGCGGAGAGGATTCCAAATTGTCGACGCAAAAACTATAAGACAGGTAGAACAAAGATTACTAGAAACAAGTAAAAAATACTAAACATCTATTAAAAAGAGCGTTCAAACTCCAATAATAAATGTGGTATTTTATGTACAAAATATTGTTGGTTGTCTAAATTTTTTATCTTTACGGTCTCCGTTTTTGGATGCACAGTAGTCGTTGCCTGTTCTACCTAACTTTACTTTATTGGATTTAATTGACAAGGCTTATTTTGCCATATGTACAATACAATACTAAAACTTTTAAAGTTCTTATTAAAAGTAGTGTTTCCTGGAGTAGATATACAAACGCCATTATGTTATCCTTGTTTAGTTTATCACTAAAAAGATCTTTTGTAAAAATCTGTTTGAATAGATGTAGCAACAAAGGCTGCATCAATTCGGCAAACACACAACGCTGTAAAAAATAGCTAGGTTTTAGTTCTTTTGTTATTTGGAGTTGTAAGAATGTAATTGTAAAAGTTTAGTCAACATGTGTTGCGTAGTAAAGTACGTAATGCGTAATTGCTGCGATTTATGACAAATTAATGTTCCTGGTTCCGCAGTTACACTTTGGCAAACATTGACAATATTCTGAACAAAACGACAGCTTTTAAATAAAATTCTAAATTTATACTTTTGAAAAATCAATTTTCAGCACCAAAATATTCACGTAGAGCACAAAATGCACTTTTTCTTGATTTTTAATTTTTATAATAAGTTTAGACAATTTTAATGCAATGTTCTATCTTGTGTTCGGTCATGACTAAAATTGTTTATGTTGCTAAGATACAAAACAACGTTTAACATCAACATATAACTTGCTGTAATAATATTTATCTATGTCATGTGAAAGCCTAACATAACATTCTTTAATATTATTTACGTTATAATTCATTACGTACTTGTATTTACATATATTATAAAATAATCAAATTGGAAACCTCTGACATACAATTCATTCACACCTATTAGACAGTCTGGTTGGCCATAAACATTTGGTATATTTTACTCGTTGTATATTAAAAGACAACGTTTAATGTTAAACTTAGTCAAATTACATTTATGTTATTTGTATTTTTTTTTAGTTTATATCCTAAAAAAGCGTTGCTTAAAATGCAAAAAATATATGAACTCTATACTTGATTATGAATTACTAGTTAATTTTTTTACTAACTAACTAAATACAAATAAACAAACATCTTCATAATTCACGTTTTTTATTTTGTTAAATTCATTTCGACACGGCAAAAAAAAAATAATAAAATGTAATTTTATTGTCATTTTGTCAAATAATAAAAGTTTATTCTTAAAATTATTCCTATTCTACCTCTATTAATTAATCATCAGATTCTGCATCAGCTTTATTCCCTGATTTAGATTTTTCTCATAAAGAGTAGAATGTTTTCGACTCACACATTTATCGATCGTTTGACAGCATTATCTTCAGACAGAATAACAAAAAAATACATGATGAATTGAGAATACAGGAGAAAAACAAAGTAGAACGGCCTAAAATGAGCTGGTCTGAACAGGCCCACAAAGCAGCAGAGAGAAGAGGAATAGAGTGAAGTGAGATAGTAAAAATGGTCCAAAATAGACAAGCTTGAAAAAATAAAATAATGAAAGAATAAAATAATACAGTCCGACACCCAAAAAAGACTATTAAGGACTAAGGATAAATAATAATAATAAAATGTTTGATACCCTAAAGCTTCTTTATTAAGTCCATTTTATTTTAAGTTTCCATCGACTTTGTGTTGTGTTTGATATTAAATTTTTTAAGCATAATTTATCCAGAGTTGTGTAATAAAAAAATTATCTATTTAATTTATTGTATACCTCTGTGCTGTTAAATTAGCTGTATAATTAATATAAACTAAAAAAAAGTACAACACTATATATTGAAGAACAACAAACAAACAAAATCAGCACAAAATGTAAAAGCTTTACTTTTTTTTTAAATTGTTTACTTGTTGGGTACAATCGATATAATATAAGTTTCAAAGCATTTTAACCGTTTACAAAAAAAATGATTTTTTTATTCAAAAAGTGCCATTTTTAAATAAAATTTTTACCTTAAACAGATATGGGTTTTTATTTGCAATAATACACGTCAATCAACTTGTAATGTTAGCAATACGACAAGTTTTGACCAATCAACTATTATACAACATTTATGTATTGTGATTTAATTAAAAAAATAAAAATAAACAAATATTATTTATTATTATTTATTATATTATTTGAACAACTACTTTGCACTACCAATTATTATCTAACTTGTGTTAAGAGCACGTAAACCAATTTTTTGAATTCATCTTTCACTATCAAACGATGCCTCATTAGTGCATCTTGGTGATAAGATGCACTAATGAGAATTTGTGAAAACCAAAACAATTGTCTATATTTGGTTTGCCGCTTTGAAGTTAGATTGAGTTTGAGTAATTGATTTTAAACCTTTGTTTTTTTATTAAACTATATTTGATTGTTTACCTCTTTAGACATTGCATTGATAATAATTCAAGTAAAAATAGTGAACAAGAAGTGATTGTTATAATACGCAACGCACCAGAAATTAAATAAAAAATCTGTTAGAATTCAAGGCATAAAAGATATAAAAAAAAGTAAAGTTCTTATTATTTGTGATACAAATCAATCAAAAGAGAAACTTAAGAATAAAGTTACAGAAAAATTAGATCGTGAGTATACCATTAAAGATGGAAAACAGAGAAAACTTAAAATAATAATTATCGGCGTTAAAGAGGACAAAATTAATGAAGAAAACAATACTATTCTTGAAGCGTTAGTAAGACATAATGATGAACTATGGTAAAATTATTTTAGAACTGGAATCATAATTATTTAAAAAGATATACAAAAAAGAAAATTAAATATTACAGTGTTACAAGTGTGGACGCTACAACCATTTTGTAGTGGACTGCCAGAACAAGGAGACCTATGAAATCTGCAGTAAAACTCATTCAACAAAGGATGCAAATTAACCAATAAAAGTTGTATAAAATGTAAAGTAGCTAACCAAAAATATAAAGTGGCATTAGATAAAACACATACAGTATTTGATAAAAATTGTATATGCTATAAAAGGTTATTACAAAATCAAATTCGTAAAACTAAGTATGCTATTAAATAGCAATCAAAGAATGATCAGTATTATTGCCATGTAACGTTGTATGTCCAGTTCACTATCAAACAGATGTTTAAAAGATTAAAATACCATCAAAAAATAAAAAATAAGTTTTGCATCAAAATATGCAATGTGTTACTAATTAAATAAGAAAATTAGAATCGTTTTTAAATAATAATCAGTGTGATGTATTGTGTCTATCTGAACATGCAATACAACCAAATCAGGTACAGTCGATAAAGCTTGATAAGTTTAATTTAAATAACATTTATTGCAGGACAACTTGCAAAAATGTTGGGGTTGCAATTTTTACAAAATATTGCTATTCTATTATAGTTATATATTTAAACATATATTGTGTAGATAAACATTTTGAAGGTACAGACATTGAAATAAATATGGATAAAAAATAATACAAATTTTTGCATTATATAGGAGTTCAAGTAAAGATATTAATGTATTTATAAGTGAATTAAATAAAATATTGAAAAACATAAATAGGAAAATAAAATATTATTACTTTGCGGTGATTTTAATGTAAATTTCATCACAGTCAACAATTATAACAAAAAAATAACTGATTTACTCAATACATTTAACGTAGTACCTACCATATTCGTTCCTACTAGGAAAGAAACTGTTTAGATAATATTTGCATTTAAAAATCAAATTTTAAGTATGTTAGTGGTATCATAATATGCAGTTTATAAAATTAAATTTAGAAAAGAAAAAAAGTGCAATAAAAAGAAAATTGGTTAGACAACTGAACAAAATAGACAATATTAAAATTTTTAATCAAGAAATGTTGCACAAACACTAATCAGATATTACATCCAATGATGTTAATTCAACATACAAAAATTTTAGTAATATAATTAAATATAACTTCAAAACAACGTTTCCAAAAATTAAAATAACCAGTCAATCAAAATCAAAAAATTGCTGGATGACAAAGGGTTAATCCCTTTTCTTGCGTCGTTTTTTTTTAAGTTATTGAGCATATTGTAGCTAAAAATCTTACCATCTTCTTTGATAAATGTAACCTGTTTAACAAAAATCAATTTGCATTTCGGGAAAAAAAAAAGGAAAACACCAAAACAAGGTTTTTCTTGATTTAACAAAAGCAAAAGATTTTGTAAATCATAAAATTTTATTAAATAAACTTGAAAAATATAAAGTTAGAGGAACGGCTTTAGATTTTTTATAAGCTATTTAAAGGACAGATACCTTTATGTAGAACTAAATAAAATTAAGTCGAGTTTATTAGAGATACGGTGAGAAACAACTCAAGTTTCAGTTCTTTGGCGCCTACTCTTCATCATCTATGTGAATAATATAAATAGCAATGAAAGTATACTTTTTGCAAATTATGCCTCCCTTGTAATAGCAGAAAAATCTTTTAGTCATGTTGTAATTCAAGCAAATATTAATGCAGCAGAAATAACTAACTATTTCAAAAACAACGTATTAATTATAAATACAAAAAATTGGTTTGTGTGCAATTTGAGTTATCTAGAAAAAGGACTAAGCGACATGAAACCTCTAATTAGATGTAGCATTGCAAAGCAACCAAATGTAAAATTTGAGAGATTTAAATTGAAAAATGTTGTAAATAAAATTATCACATTAATGTTTTGTGCAATAAAGTTAGTTTTTTGTGCTTCATAGTCAAACAACTACATCTCATAATTGATATGTCAGCATTAAAATTATTATATTTTGGGCATATTCAATTTATATTGTTATTTGGAATTATAGTTTGGGGAACAACAAACGATTTTCATAGATTGCAAAATAGAACCATTAAATACATGTTCAAAGTTTCAAGTAGAACACATTGTGTTGAATTGTGTAGAAGACTAAATGTATTAACATTGTCTTGCATTTTTATACTCCAACTTTTTATTTATCCAAGAAGTAATATAAACTGTTTTAAATGTCTAAACAACCTCCATGACTGTAATACAAGACATGGAAATACATTTGAAATACCTAAGCACTCAACATCTAAGTATAAGCAATGTCTGAATATATGACAATCAAGTAATATAATAAATTAACCGATCAGATCAAAATGTTACCCAAACAACAGTTGAAAATCAAAACGAAACAACTTTTGTTGCAAATAGCGTACTAATCTGAAAATAATGTTCAATTCTATTTATTATATATAATATGTATACAAGTATTTTATACTTATGTTTATTTACGTGTTTTCTGTTTATATTAATTTTTTTCCATTTTAATTTTTAGTTTGTAATTATCTATCAGTTTTTTTTAAATCTGTAAGGATCTATTGGAATAAATCTATTATTATTATCATTTTATTTTTTTTAACTAATTTGTTGTCCTGTTTTATCGACATGTACGCGGCTTTTTTAAGCGTATATATGACAATGTTATTTATAAGAAAATGAATTTAATTTAAGAACGCATGTGTTATATGTGCTGTACCTAGCAAAACGGATTTTTGCAGATCTGCTAGTGTATCTTCAGCTCCTATAAATTTTAAATTTTTCTCCGTTTCTTTAGGGATTAGTCTTGTTGCAGAAATTATAATTGGTAATACTGTTATGTTTGTTAGTTTCCATATTCGTTTTATTTCATATGCTAGTTTTGCGTATTTTTGTATTTTTTTATTGGTTTTCTTTAAGATATTTTTACTAGCTGGAACTGCTATGTCTATTAAATTTGTTGTTTTTGTGAGATTGTTGGTTCAAATAATATCTGGTCTGTTATGTATTATTTGTTTGTCAGTCTGTATAGAAAAGTTCCATAGTATTTTATGATTGCTGTTTTCTTTAATGGGGTTTGGAATGTATTTATAGACAGGTACTTTGTCATTTTCTTCTTCTAAATTTGTAGTATTTATCATTTTTTTATGTATAATTGCCGCTACTTTGTTATGTCTTTTTGTATATTTTGTTGGAGCCAGTTTTTCACATCCTGTGATAATATGTGTTATAGTTTCTGCACCTTTATAACATTTTCTACATTTATCTGTTGCAATGTTGGCTTTCATTATAGATTTTTCATAATTCTTTGTTCTTAATACTTGATCTTGGATTGCAATAATAGATCCTTCTGTATATAGGAATAAATTACCTTTGATTAGCTACATGTTTGATAGTTTTACAAATATGCCTTTTTTATGTAGTTGGTAGAAATGTCTGCTATGAATTTCTTATTGTGACCATTACAATTCTTTGTATTGTATTATTTTCATTAATTTGAATGTTGTTGTTTAGATTCAAAGGTGTTAGTTGTGTGTCCGCTTCTGATATGGTCACATATAGAGTGCCGTTTGTCTGGTTTTTAAAGTATGTCGTTAGGTTATTAATTTGTTCGTAGTGTAAGTGTGTTACATCAATTATACCTTTTTCCTTCTCTAGATCTTGGAAAAATATTTCTTTTTAATCATGCTTTAGGATGATGTGCCCTGTATTTAGTTAATTTTGTTCTAATTTGTCTGTTTAAATCTTCGAGTTTTGTATTACTCTATTTGATTATACCAAACGAATATGTTAGCACGGGGATTGCGTATGTATTTATTACCTTCGTTCAATTTTTTGAGTTTTATAATTTTTTTTATTTCTTTGTAGTCAGTAAGTATGTGTTTTGCATAATTCCTAAATATTTGTATATCTTTGTTTTTTCATATTTTTTATTGTTTGGTTATTATCAAGGTTGATCATTTCTGTGTTGCTCCAGCAGCCTTTTTTTTTTCATTGCTATTATTTTACATTTATCTAAGCCAAATGTCATATGTAGATTTCTACTCATTTTTTCTACTACATTGTTAAGATGTGTGGGTTGATGTTTGTTAGCTCAGTATAGTTTGAGGTCGTCCATGTAAAGTAGATGGTTTAAAGTATGATTTGTTGTTGTAACTTTTAAGTTATATCCATATTTTGTCCTACTTAGCGCATTTAATATAGAATTTATAGCTAGGCAAAATAATGTATCACTAAGTGTGTCACCTTGAAATATCCCTTTTTGTGTTTTTATTAGTTTAGTTGTTAAGGTAGATTTTCCATTACTAATGTGCATTTCTGTTTTCTATTTTTCGATTATTATTATTATTATTGCAATTTAGTAGCCAGTTGTGATACTAAAACAGATAATATTCGGTTTCTTTGATTGAGGCAACATGATGGAACTACTTTGCACCACCAATTATTGTTATAAAAACCGTATTTTGCTTACTTGTTATTGTTTAACTTTTTTTTTTGTTTTCTTATTTTGTTATTGGTGACAAACAAAAACAACTTTTTGTGATAAAATTTGAATTGACAGAAAGTAATGTTGTGCATCTGGTCAGATAAAGAAGACGTCATCTACTATGAATTGTTTCTAAAAATATATTCATCAATGTTCATGCGCATGATGCTCAAATTACATCAGCATTACATAAGTTTGGTTGGGTTATTCCACATACTTCCACATATTTTATTATCCAATCATTTTCAAAGTTTTACTGGATTGATTAAATTAATTAAATAAATTGTATTTTTATATAACAGTTTGTTTAATTAAAAATGCTTTATGCATCAACAAATAGATACATTTATTTTATATTCTACTTAAATCGCAGACAAGCCGCTTGGTAAAAAAAATTGTTAATGCATTAAATGCAAATCGAGTATTTTTTTCTTATCTATGGATCAAATGTTCTAGAAGTTTTTAATAAAAAAAAAATTCTTTTTGTTTTCTAATACAATATGTTCACATTACAATAAGTAGTTATTTTTTAATTTTATTTATATTATATATAATATTAAATATAAAAAAAAACTGTTTACCAAAATCTTTCTTCCACATTCAGTACAATATATTAGTTAATCAGAATATTGATATTTATATCCCCCACAAAAATTTAATATGATTTTTATTTACTTATACTGGATAAAATTATTATGTTTTATTTTTCAAACTATTCTTCCAATCCGAAAGTTATTGAATAAGAAAAAAATGTACATGTTATTGTTGCTTGTTATGTACTGCCTATGTATTTGCATTCGTGCGCTGACTGCAAAACTTTTAACAAGTGCGCTTATGTAAATTGGTTAAATTTGAAGCGCACAAAAAGACGACTGCCAATATATTTTCGTCGAGTCATTGCATTCGATTTACATCATCACTGTATATAAATATAAAGTACATTTTTATTCCTAAAAATGAATGTGTATCTAATTGAACATTTAAACAAACATTATATAAACAAATTATTCACAATAAATAAACTGGGGATAAATTAAAATAAATTCATAAACATGTGCTAAAATTTGCATATAATATTATCATCCATAGATACTAATTATAAATGATTATTTCAAATCATATTTTTATTTTAATTTGAATATATTAAATTTTGCTGTATTTATGCGGACTTAATAACAATATTAATAATAATATTCAATTATGAACATCAAGTACATATCAAATCGTTAATTACAAAACAAATATTATTAAAAACTAATTAACTATTGTTAAAAAATACACTTATTAAAAATTTTAAAACGTATTATACAGAATATTACGAGTTGCATAATTGTAAATTTATCTACATTTCTTTTTAATTCCTCCGCTTATCTCTTTTGTGCTGTTAAAAACCGCGAGCTGTTAAAGCCGTTTTTTGTACCTTGTATCGCAATACTTTATATTTATAACTTTAACAGCTAATTTTAATTGTAATGTATATGCTTAGGTTTGTCATTAATTTCTATTGGCAATAGTGTCTTAGTTTTATATTTAGTCTTAATAATAATAATAATAATAATAATAATAATATTACATGACGCAAGGAGTCACATATTTAAAACCTGAAAATCAAAATAATACTAAAGACGCTAGAAAATATAGACCCATCACATGCTTACCTACTTTGTATAAATTACTATCATTTATAATAACAACTGCAATATCTAATCATCTAGAAGGAAACAACATAATGACTGATGAACAGAAAGAATGCAAAAAAAGATCACAAGGCTTCAAAAAACAACTTATAATAGATACGGTCATTACTAATTAAGCTAGAACTAAAAACAGACATTTATACATGGGATATATTGACTATCAAAAAGCATGCGATTTTGTACTTCATTTTTGGAACAAACAAGTTTTTGAATAATATAAAATAAACCCTACAATCACTACGTTTTTTAATTATATTATGGAAAAATGGAAAACAGAAATGCACATTAGTAACGGAAAATCCACCGTAACAACTAAATTAATAAAAATACAAAAAAGAATATTTCAAGGTGACACACTTAGCGCTACATTATTTTGTCTAGCTATAAATCCTTTATCAAATGCGCTAAATATGACAAAATATGGATATAAACTGAAAGGTGCAATAACAAATTATACTATAAACCATCTACTTTACATGGACGACCTCAAACTATACGGAGCCAACAAACATCAACTCACACATTTCATCAACGTAGTAGAAAAAAATAGTAGAAATCTACATATGACATTTGGCTTAGATAAATGTAAAATAGTAGCAATGGAAAAAGGCTGTTGCAGCATCACAGTAATGATCAACCTTGATAATAACCAAACAATAAAAAATATGAATGAAACGGAATTTTACTAATATTTAGTAATTATGCAAAACACAGTTACTAACAACAAAGAAATGAAAGAAATGATAAAACTCAAATTCAAAACTAGACTACAATTCATAACTAAATTAATTTAACCAATTCAAACTGAAGAAATTTAACGAAGGCAATAAATACATACGCAATCCCCGTGCTAACATATTAGTTTGGTATTATCAAATGAAGTAATACAGAACTCGAAGATTTAAACAGACAAATTAGAACAAAACTAACTAAATACAGGGCAAATCATTCTAAAGCATGTTTACAAAGAATTACTTTTCCAAGATCTATAAACAAATTAATAATCAAACGACATACTTTAAAAACTAGACAAACGGCACTCTATATATGACCATATCATAAGCTGACACTCAACTAACACCTTTAAATCTAAACAACAACATTTAAATTAATGAAACTAATACTATACAATACAAAGAATTGGAATGGTCACAAAAAAAATTCATGGCAGACATTTCTACCAACTACATAAAGAAGGCATACATGTAGAATTATCAAACATGTGGCTAACCAAAAGTAATTTATTCCCAGAAACAAAAGGATCTATTATTGCAATCCAAGATCAAGTAATACTTTAACTTAACTTAAGAACTAGGAATTATAAAAAAAATATATAATGAAAGCCAACATAGCAACAGATAAATGTAGAAAATGTTATAAAAGTGCAGAAACTATAACACATATTATCACAGAATGTGAAGAACTGGCTCCAACTAAATATACAGAAAGACATAACATTAAACATTAAAAAAAAATAGCAATCATAAGATACTATGGGACATTTCTATTCAGACTGACAAACAAATAATACATATATGACCAGATATTATTTGGACCAACAAACTCACAAAAACAACATATTTAATAAAAAATATCATAAAGAAAACCGATAAAAAAATACAAAAATACAGAACTAGCATATGAAATAAAACGAATGTGGAAACTAACAAACATAACAATATTACCAACTATAATCTCTGCATGCATTATGATTCTTAAGAAACAATGAAAAATTTAAAATTGATAAGAGCTGAAGATACACTAGCTGATCTGCAAAAATTCGTTTTGCTAGACACAGCCCAGCGTTATACACGTGCTTTCTTAAATTAAATTCATTCTCTTATAAATAACATGTATATATATATATATATATACCATATATACCATATGGCACAAAATACCAAAACAGACAACAAACTAACAAAAAAACAATTTTCCGATAAATATGAACAACAATTGAAACTAATAATTAAAACTAAACTCAAGGGAAAAAAAAATTGTAAAAGCTGTCAACAACTATACTATTCCATCCCTTACGTACTCTTTTGGTGTAGTCAAATGGTAAAACACAGAATTAAATGAACTTGATAAAAAAACCAGAACTATTCTAACAAAACAAAACATGCATCACCCACAAGCATACAAACAACGTGTAAACATACCCAGACATAAAGGAGGACGCGGTATACTAAATTTTAAACAACTCCACTAAAACCAAATATACCAACTACAAACTTTCTTCAAACCCCAACCGGAGAACATACTGCAGAAAACAATAATTCAAATTGACAATAACTACACTGCACTAAAACTAAATGAAGACCTAGAACCACAAAAAACACATAACGACCTTATTAAAGAACGAGAACGAGAGTGGCAAGATAAACAAATGCATGGTAAGCACCACTATAAAATACACAAAGAAGACACTAATCTAGAGTGGTTAAACAAGTGGCTGTCATCTGGATATTTAATGCCTAAAACTAGATTTGTAATAGCTATTTAAGACCAGGTTAATAAAACCAAAAACTTCTCAAACTATATACTTATAGAGGAAAATATTAAAGATCGGTTCAGAAAATGCAATAAACTTAACGAAACAATCACACACATAAAATCAGAATATGAAAAGCTGGCACCAACAAAATACACAAACAGACACAATAAAGTAGCTGGACAACTTGCAAATCAAATACTACCTACAAATAAAAATAATGAACAATACTATATCTATCAACCTAAAACAATAATAGAATCAGACAAATACACACTACTATGAGACTTACTTGTTCAAACTGATAAAACTATCATCCATAATAGACTTAATTTAATTTTTAAGATTTAAGAAGAAAAAACAAAACATACGTACCTCATAGACATCGCAGTTCCAGCAATCAAAAACCGAAAAAAAAATATCTGAGAAAAAAGATAAATATAACGACTTATGATATGAAATTAAAAAGATATAAAATACAGGAGAAAGTAGAAATAATTCCCATAGTAATTTTTGGCACAGGCGTAATACCTCAATTTACGTTAGAAATGCTTACCAAACTAAATAAACATTAACAAAATTGAAATAATGCAGAAGGCTGTCTAACTAGATACAGCTAACATCACAAGAGCGTTATTAGGAAGCAATTAAAATGTGTATATTCTTGGGAAACCCGCATATACACATATACAGCAATAAAAGCTTACTAATAAGAAAAAAAAATCTTCTTTGTGGGTACTACCTTGTTGTGGTAAGGGGGCTGAGTAACTTGAGTCATGCCGGAGACATTTTAAACTCTTGGCAGTGCCATCCAAAGCCATTTGTGGCTACCTTTCCTTACCTTCTAGTCATTTACATATCCACCTCTAACCTTTTTTTCTTTTCTTTCCCAACCTAAAAGAAAGAAAATAAACAATTATGACCCAGTCCGTGCCGTGAAAGAAAGTAGTGCTTTGTATGAACTGATCAGTCACACCAAATCTACCAAGAAAGCCAAAAATGGCCTTCTAGTAGAAAAAATGTCATCTGCTCATTCAACAAAATTTTTGAAACGTTTTTGTTTAGCAAATATAAATGTGAAAGTGTTAGCAAATAAAACTTTAAACACCTGTAAGAATTTATTGTTAAAAAAAAAACTAATTTATTATGTTTACTTTTAAATTGTTTGAAATTATAAAGACAATAGTACAGTGAAACTGCAACGGTTGCAAACGCAGCTATTGTGAGCTAAAAATGATCCTAGTAAAACACACGCTTTTTGTGTGCCTTCAGGAAAAGCACTTTTTAAGCTCTATAAAATTCTCAATCTTTGGAGAGCTGCGATTTTTTGAGGGAAAATTTACTGTTTACAGAAATAACCATCAAAACTAGATTTCAGGCAACCGCGATCCGGTTTACCGTTTTAATAAAAGCCACAATAAGCAGTTTGTATCTTTCAGAGTTTGATTAGACTTTGAATAATATGTGGGCGATTTAAGACCCACAACCCGCGGTCAGCTGGGCGGTCCGTTGGTTCCTTGTTAAAACGACAATATTCGAATAGCTGTGAAAGAAAAAAAGAAAACTGTTAATTGTTTAAAAAAAAACTCCGAGCAGGACAACATGATTGTAATCCAAAAGAAACGCGCCATTTTTTGCAAAAAAAAATTGAAAACAGCTACGTTTCGACGATCACGCCGACCACGTTAGTTAGCAATTTCCCTCTGTAGTTCTCATCCTTATTGTTGACGGACGCAAAGTTACCAAAGATACATTAATTTGCGTCTGCTAGTAGCTCTTAAAATTATAGTAAAGAATTTTGCGTCAAAGAAAACACCGTTAGATTCTTTTTCCCGGAATCTTTGCCTTACAACTCCTTCTTTTCCTCAAAAGAGTTAGAATTAGCTATCAGCGGCATGGGTACCTCCTCCGCAAAAGTAAATAAAACAACACGCATTAAAAAATGCCTAAGACAAAAAAACAAATGAAAGGCGCTAAAAAACTTTGCAACAAGAGTACTAAAAAAAAAAAAGAAGTTTGAAAAAGATAAAAATAAGAAAAAATAGCAAAATTATGCATACCACAAAATATAAAAAAACAAAAGAACATTAAAAAAGTTATAAACAATAAACATAAATACAATAATAAATTTTTGTGTATATACTATAGTTACATTGTTTAATAATTTTTGCAAATGGCGTCACATGTCATTGTCAGTTAAAGATAAAATTAATTGTTTAAGGAAATTAAGTGCTTATACAATCTCATGTTTCAAATGTATACGTTGGCCAAACTGGTCAAAGTTTTGAAACGCCATATGCAGAACATTTTAATGCATTAACCTTAACCTGTTAGAAACCGTCCAAATTCACAACAAAACAATGTAATTCTTTTGTTAATTTACTGAATGAGCTAAAGGACTTCACTTTTTTAATTTCTTTTGACCATTGCTATTTATTTTTTTCTTACTTCAATTTCTATATTAAATTATGAAGTGTAAGGCTTTTCAAAATTGTCATCTCAAATTATTTTTAATTTAAATTTAGATTGGAATCCCTAAATATGCGACAAAATTTTCAAATATAGCAGTGTAAACCTCTAGCATTGGAAATTAACTTTATAAGAGAAAAATTAATTAATTAAAAACGGTGCAAATGCTAGTAGCTTTTATACTAATAAGTGTACAGTTATCTGAGGTTATTCACACATAGATTGTAAAGCTGTTGGGGTGTGTATAAAGAAGTAGAATGTCTATTTTTAGCATTGGTACTTCACAGTTATTCTCAAGCAAAATACGACTGCGACACTAAACCTGAGCACAAGTTGTAGATTGCATGGGTGCCGGCTTGCTCGGAAAACACGCGGTGTTCAGTTCACAGATTAGGCTGTAGAGCGTCACTTCTTCATGGGTTTGAGGAAGAAGACTCCATCATTACATTTAAGACTACACTACCAACCGCTACCATGATTTGTAGTATTTTAACAAAAACGGCAACTTTGGCTTTATCGCTGCTTCTACCAATAATTTGATAATCGATTAATTTTTTTACCAGTACATTTAGAAAGGATTAAACTATGATATGTCAAAGTCTTTTTTATGAAATTATATTTGCAAATAGCAACAAAATGCATTCAAAAATACAGAAAAACGCATTTATTTCTATATTTCATGAGTTTTTTCGGCTATTTCCTAACTATTATTTGACTAAAAGACTTCGACATATCATAGTTTAATCCTTTGTAAATGTACTGGTAAAAAATAAATCAATTAAAAAACTATTTGTAGAAGCAGCGATGAAGCCAAAGTTGCCGTTTTTGTAACAATACTACAAATCAAGGTAGCGGTCGGTATGCTCTTAAAACGTTCATTTCATTTTTACAGACTGCACTTAACAAAAGATATTTTTATTAAATATATTTAGCCTGATCAACATATATATTGTCGGGTTTCTCGCTGTCTGTCCGCTTTCTGTCCGCTTCGGACCCGAAGATGTCTCTCTCTTAACATTAACTACACTTACCATTGTCAAAAGAAGGCAATACTGAGTTTATGGTATTGTATATATACCGAGTGTTTATTTTAACGTTACACAACATTGAGGCTATTGAGTTATTTTACAGCTGACTAAATACACATAAACCAAAAAAGTCTTGAGATGTAGTAATGCGTGATTTAAGTTGATTACCCAGTATATGAAACCAGGTAGCGTCATCTAGGAGTAAACTTCAATATCAACAATCTGGAAGGTTATTTAAAAGATCTCGGTCTTTTCTATCAAAGCAATTGGGTTACTTTACTGATTTCTGAGATTGATCACATATTGACAAAGGAGATCTTAAGAAGCCTTGGTGATGCGGTAATGCGCAATTTAAGTTCATAATCCTGTATATAAAATCTAATACAGTTATAATATATTATAAAGAAATACACGGGTTTGCTGAACAAATAAGTTGGGTAAGATTATGAAAAGCATCAAAGATGTAGCTTGTTGATCAGACAATGTTTTAGGAAATAATTAAATATTAAGTTTATCCAAATAATTTCAACTCTAGATACTTTAAAAAATAATATTATTTTTTTTAAAATGTCGTCAAACAAGCTTTATTTCAAAAATGATCCCAATTAAATATTTTTTTATTAACTCATCTAATGTACGCAGTTAAAAACACTTTTTAAAAAATGAGTTTTTTTTTAATATTATTAAATCTATTACAGTTTTTTTTAAACAGTTTGTTGCTAATCGAGTCATTAATTATTTTCTATAGTAAAATCAAATTCATGCTAGACTTTATAGATTTTACTCTTTACTATTATTTATTTATAAAAATAATAAAATAAGTATAATAAGTTGGATATTAATTGTGTAAAAATTTACGTTAGGCTAACAACATTAAACTTTGAGCAATTCAGCTCCACTGACTGAATTAATAACAAATTCTTGTTTTTATTTGACAAGATAATGGTTCTTTAAATTGCTTAAGGTTTTTTATTGTCAGCGATTTTGTTTTCAGGTAAATAGTATTTAGATAACGGATTCCCGGAATGCTTCGTTGTCGTTCTTGGGTGCATGTTAACTCCTCCCTTCTTAGAGTGAACCAAGGGTTGGGACGAGTTTGTTCCAATTCTTGGGTTGCTGACATTTTGGAAGATGGTGGTTTCCTTCTACCATATTCCAATAATAATAATGATTGCAATTGCCGTGGTAGTTACTAAGGCGGCCGACGTACTCCAGTTGTTCGTGGAATGAGCGTTGGAAAACTTCTCCAATCGGGCTTCAAGTTTGGCTAACTTTCCTTGGGTTTCATTCAATCCTTCCAAATGCAAATTTCTTAGGTGGTCGTCTTCCAATCTTTATTGAGGTTGTTTTGCTGGTGCAGCAAGGTCAAATTTATTGGTGTTAGGTGAATTTGTCGATCCAAATAGTGAATTGATGTGGTTTGTAGAATTTTGTTTCCTAGACTTATTGAACATTCGGATGTCGATTGTACAAGCAGGTTGCCTTGTAATTTTCTTACTTCTTGCCGAAGATCACGTTGAACTTCGGCAGATTGATTGGCTTGAAATAGAATCCAATCAAAATTTGTGGGATGGATCATTTCGGCATTCAGTTGAGACCATCTGGTGTAGCTGCAGGCTGTTATAAGCAGATGTTGTAGTAGCTAATGTCCACACGAGATGTGTTTTGTAGCATCTAAACTAATGGCTGTACACAGATTCTTGATGTTGCAATAATATGCATGGTTCTGACATTGCAATGTACCTATCATTATTTTCTGCCAGGTAAGGTTGTGGAATATTTAAAACAAGTTAATCTGGATTTTGCTTGATTATTAATGGAATCAATTTATGGTATTGGTAAATTGTAGGTTCGACTAATATTAATTTTAAATAAAAACGTGAGGACGTACGTTTTGACATAAGCTTTTACAGTTATTATTTTTTCAAGAGCATAAAGGTTTTTGGTTTCAGGTGGTAATACGATATTTTGTTCAGAAATAGACAATTGAACAATTTTCAATTCATTTAACAGTTCTTCTGCAGAAATAATTGCAGGATGATAAGTTTGCAATTTGGAGAAAGTTTTTGCTGTTAAAAGTTGGCTGGTAATGGTCGAGGCTGCCGTTATGGTATTAAATACTGACAACTTTGGGACTCGATTTTCTCGTGTTCCTGTTTATTTAATTGCGTAATAATTTTGTGAAAGCATTGCGCTGTTTTGTTTTGATTTTCTGCGAGTATTTGAAGATTAGCTTCATAGCTTTTAAGAGTTTCTTGGGCTAAATAAATCTGTGCCTGGTTATTCTTGATTAGTTTTTCTCGGCTGGTAGCGAGGTCTTGTATCAGTTTATTATATATTGCGGCATCTTCTGCGTTGAGGTTTCCTGAGATTGCTTTTATAATAAAACCGACAAAGTTTACGGCTTCACGAGCTTTTCTAACTGTTGGTACTAATTGGTCCTTTTCATATTTTAATTGATGGAGTAGGCTTTGAAGCTTCATAGCAAATAAATGCAATTGTGATTTTTCTTCTTTGTCCTGGTTATTTTGTCTAGCCTTTCTAGTTGTATATATTGTAAATTTAACTGGTTAACTTGATCCACTAAAAGTTGTAGGTCGCATCGTACTACTGCAGTCCAATAACTTTTTTGATTGTTTGCAATTCCAAGGTGTAGGGAAAATAGCGGGCCATCCAAGGATGTTATTTTTACGTCTGCAGCAGCATCTGTAACAATGCCATGTTTAAGTCTCTACGTTTACAGTACCGTTATCGTTTATGCAGATAATTTTGTAAGGTCCGAGAAAAGGTTTCATCATTTTATTACTTTTAGTAATATTTTCAACATAGATTCGTTTTTCTACTTTCTATGTTGTTGTCTTGAGTATATCTTTTTGTTTTTTTTAATTTTCTCTTTGTGTAGAATATTTTTTTGTTTGATATTTTTGTACAAGATTGACATACAATATTTATGTCTTGATATTAACTCTTGGTAGGTAGTGGTACCATAAAATAGGTCCATTGGGTTTCTGGTTCTTGTATGACCATAATATGCTTCAAATGGTGTCATTCCAATAGCGCTATTAATTGAATTGTTGTACGCTATTAATGCAAGTCTAACTCTTTGTTCACATGTTATATTGTTCTCATCTGCTAAACATCTAAGATGTTCCAAGAGTGTCGAGTGAAAGTTTTCAATATTTGATTGGTTTTCTGAATTTTTAGCTGTACCAAGGTGTAAAGTAATTTTGTAAAGAGATGCTAATTCTTTAATTAGTATGTTGTTACATTCTGATCCTTGATTAGATCTAATTTCTTGAGGTATTTCATAGTAACTAAAGTATGTTAATAGAGCATCGAAGATGTTTGTCGCATTTTTGCTTTAAACTTTTATTGCATGTCCTACTCTAGTGAAAGAGTCAATGATTGTAAGGTATTTTTTATTGCTACAAAAAAATAAATTAGTAAATACTTTCTCAAGAGGTGTATCTGGTGTTTTCGTAAAGTACAGCCATTACCAAAGCTGTACTTCAGGGTGCCTGTTGTATTTTGACCGATTGTAAGTGTCGCATGATTTTATCACATGGGTTATTTGCTTTTCCATTTCGTTTCACCAATACTTTTGTTTTAGATGTTTAAGTGTTTCCTTGATATCTCTATGATTTGTCAATCCATATGTGATATGACGTGATAAGTTCCAATTTTGTATTTTCATCATCAATCAACTTTCTTTAATCAGCAAATAACTCAAGGGCCTTTATCGGTAAAGTTTTCACTATATACTTTACATAGTTTTTTGTATAGTTTGTCATTTTTGGTGTATAATTAAAATGTTTTCTGATCACTCATGTATTCTTTGAATAGCTGTAATATGGCATTTTTAGAATTATTACTTGGTGTTCTTACAATGTTGATGATAATATTTTTCTCTTTTTTTTCAATTTAAATTTCAAGTTGTTGTGATAGGTTTTCAGTAACAATAAATTGATTTTTCTTGTTATCAATAATAGTATCTTGTATTTTAATAGTTTTTGCAGGTTCTTGATTTGTCGAATGGATTGTATCAGATTTCATTTTCTAAAATTTCTTGTTCTTCTAAGTTTTCCATTAGGTCACTGTCGTCTACATTTGGTGTAATACTGTCTAAATTATCTTGTGTTATGATGTTTATTTCTGGAATTGATAAAGCATTAGTGTTGTATTTGCCCTTTTTGTATACAATTTCAAAATTCTATTTCTCTAGTTTGATCTTCCATCTTATAAGTTTTGAATTTGGCACCTTGAGCGACCATAGGGGTCAATAATCTGTGTAGATAGTAAACTTACGTCCAAAAATATAAAGACGAAATTGTTTGACAGCGTATACGACTGCAAGTAAATCCTTTTTGATGGTAGAGTATCGTTGTTCTGTTTCTGATAGGGTTTTCGATGCAAAGTAGATCGGTTTTTCGCTTCCAATTTGTCCTTGGGATAGCACTGCTCCCAAGGCTATATCTGAAGCGTCGGTGGTGACAAGAAATCAAGTTATTGCATTAAATAAATGCTATATTCTGGTTTATCAATATCTATTTTTGCATTTTTGCAAGTTGTAAATGGTTTTGTAACTTCTGCAAAGTTTTTTAAAAACTTTCGGTAGTAACCTACCAATCCAAGAAAACTTTTGATCTCTGTACAAGTTTAAAGTATAGGAAATTTAGTGATTGAACAGATTATTTCAGTGTTTGGCTTAACTCCTTTATCTGTTACAATATGTCCTAGATATTCAACCTCTTTTTTTTTTAATTTTCATTTCTCTAATTTAATTTTGAAATTGGATAATTATAATCGTTCGAATACTTTTATAGGTTTTTGTATATGATCCAGTAAAGAAGACAAAAATATAATTATATCGTCTAAGTATACGAGGCAAGTATCTTCCAGTAATCCTCGTAAAACGTCATCTATCCATAATAAACGGAAAGTGATCTAAATACTACTGTAATAAATATAAACAATATCTGTGCTAGTTGTGAACATCTAATAGACGATAAAGAATTTGTGTGTACTATTTGTGATGCTCCGTATCATCTAAAATGCAACAAATCGGAAGACAAACTAGGAGTAGCAGCATGTGGGGTTTGTGACAAGACCGGCGTGCAGAAAATCACATTGCAATTATTAATCATCTTAAAGAAATAAATATTTGATCTGAAGGAAGTTGTTAATAAGAAAAACAATACAATTGATTACCTAGTTAAACAAGTAAGCGGTTTAAGTTATAGTAGCAATCTATCAAAAAAACCAAAAGAATATAATAATGCAAATAAATCAGACAATTACATATAAAAATCAAAACAAACAAAATGATAATAAAATTACTAGCACGGGAGAATCTTCAAATCCAATATTTAAAGCGATTAGAAAAGAAAAAAGAACATGGTTCCATATATCTAGACATTCCCTTAATGTTACCGAGCAGCAACTTTCTCAGCAACTAAATGAAAAATTTATTAAAAATGATTTTACGTGTGAAAAAATTGTTAGTAGGCATCCAAACCCAACGTTTAATAGTTTTATGGTAGGACCTCACATATCTCTTCTTGAAACTTTGCAAAATCCAGACTCAAGTAGACAAATACGATTTTTTTCGGAAAAAATGAATGAAAAACCAAACAGTTCAATTACATCAATACAATACGCAGATGGAACCAACAACAAGAATCAACAATAAGAAAACATGATCATTTAACTCAATTAAGATTGTTACACATAAATTCACAAAGCTTAAACAACAAAATTAATGAGCTAGAATCATATCTGACGCAATGTAAATGCAATTCAGCAGATGCAATCCAATTAGATTATAGTTATATTAGTGTTAATAAACATTGGCTATGTGCTGAAAAACTGTATTTCTTTAGACTAGTGGGTTATAACAATATATCCGGTTATTATCGGGAAAAAGACAAACACGGAGGAGCAATGATACTGGCTAAGGAAAATATATCGTGTACAGCAATTACTCAAATAGAATCATTGTCAGTTCCTTTTGAAATTGAATTTGCTGCTGTACTTTGTAATAATTTAGTTATTGTCACATTATACCGACCACCAACTGGCGATTTTATAATATTTTTAAACAAACTAACCGAAATGCTATGTAGTCTTCAACCTAAACAAACTTATTATTATTTCTGGTAATTTTAACGTAAAATTTAATTACAAAAATGATGCAAACACCATTCAAGTTATTTTATTAATGAATTCGTACGGCTTGTTCACCAAAGTCGATTTCAACACTCGGAAAAACATTAGACTAGATAATATATTTACAAACATTGATGATAATGATTATAATGTCTGTGGGAAAGATTTAGGGTTTGGAGATCATAAGCACTGAGTGTACATGCTTCTATAAACATACAATTAAATGCTGCAAATCGAGTAAATTATAGACCACTTACTGAAGAGGGATTTTATAAGTTATACAGAATTATCGAAAATGAAAACTGGGATTTTATAAATAACTCAAATTTATTAATAGAATTTAAATTTTATAATTTTATAAATATTATTACAAGTGCTGTCAATCTTGCATTTCCTTTAAAATGTAAACTTATAAACACAAACAAAAAAGTTAATTGGTTCAATCACAATTTGCACCAAATGAGATTGCAATTGCATAATCTTATTGTTTTTAATAACATACATAAATCAGATATTGTAACATCTGAAATTAAAAAACTTTGATGTTTATAAAAAATAAAATATTAATTGCAAAAAAAGAAGCACATGATACTTTCATAGAAAGGTCTAAATGTCCACAAAAAGCGATGCGGGATATTGTGAACTCTCATACGACTAAACACAAGCAAGATACCAATTTATTCACTGCAAACGATTAATTTGCAGATATTGCTACAAACACAGTAAGCTAACATCTTCAAACCAGCATTTCAGTAAATATTTAAACCATGTACTACCTATAAAACAGTTTACATTTAAAGAGTTTACTTTTATTGAAATGCAAAGTATTATTAAAAATCTTAAAAACACAAATAGCAAAGATGTTTACAATCTAAATATTAAAATAATAAAAACAATATTAAATTTCATTCTTATACCACTGACTAAATTATTCAATATTAGTATCTAGGCAAACATATTCCACGATTGCTTAAAAATTGCAAAGTAGTGCCAGTTTTTAAAAAAGGAAATATCGTCTTATCAAATTACAGACCAATATCTGTTACTTCTATATTTGGTAAAATTTACAAAAAAAAGTCTTGCACTACAGCTATCAATGCATATGGAGAACAATAACCTCTTGTATAAAAACCAGTTCGGTTTTTGCAATAAAACTCAAGCTTCGCTTGCAATAAATAATCTTGTTCAAATAGTACTTAATGGATTTGAAGAACGTTCCTATTCCCATGCTTTAATGTGTGCATTTGACTATGTGTCTCGTCCTGTTTTGTAAGAAAAATTAAATTCTTTAAATTTTAACACTAGTTGCATAAAACTTTTATCTTCATATCTTGAAAACCGTATCCAATATGTTAATGTAAACTCTGTTGAATTGCAAAATCGTAAAGTAATTCTGGGTGTACCACAAGGGTATGTACTAGGTCCAATATTATTTTTAATTTACATAAATGATCTTCCATCATGTGATACTAGTTCTCATTTCACGTTGTTTGCGGACGATACTACTATAATAAAAAAACATAAGAATATAATAATAATAATAATATTAATAATAAACTTTATTTCTAAAGTACATATACACAACATACATAATATAAAGTATACATATAGTAAAGAAAATGCGTCAAAAGTATTCACTCATGTTGTATGGTTCCAGTTTGCACAAGTAATCATACAACTTCAATTTGAACTGTTTTAAGTTATTAATTTCTTTAAATATTTTTGGAAGTTTCTTGTACATTTTACTAGCCGCATATATTGGACCTCGTTCACTTGTATTAAGCCTGTGTATAGAATAGGAATAATGTTGGTGGTTTCTCGTATTAAAGTTATGTTTAGTTGTGTTTGAGATAAAAGATTGTTTATATTTAAAATTGTGTATAAGCAATTCATAAATATAGAGGCCAGTTAATGTCAAAATGTTAAGTCGACTAAAATAAGTTTGACAAGAGTCGGTGTATCTAATACCGGCAATAATGCGGATTACTTTTTTTGAGTTTTAAACAAATGATTTGAAGAAGAACTATTTCCAAAAAAGATTATACCATATCTCAGCAAAGATTCAAAGTGAGCGTGGTAGACTGTTTTTAAATTTAATGGATCAACAAGATGGCTTAAAATTCTACACATATAACAGGCCGTGTTTAACCTATTGTTTAGTTTTTCACAATGTTGTTGCTAGTTTAGTTTCCGATCTATTGTAATGCCTAAGAAGCTGATTGAGTTGACAATTGGAATTTGTATCTTGTCAAGTAAAATTTCTTTAGGTTCAATTGTATTGATATGTGTTGTACTAAATAACACCACCTGTGTTTTTAATGAGTTTAATATTAACCGATTTTCTTCTAGCAAAATTTTGGTTTAATTAAAGATAGTTTTGCTCAAACCAAATACATCGTTTATTGTATCACCACTCACCAAAATATTGGTATCATCTGCATAATTTTGGATAGTAACATTTGTCATTTGATTTGCTGTTAATAAATCATTTATATATACAACAAAAAGAGTAGGTCCAAGAATACTGCCTTGAGGGACCCCTGTTGTTACATACATAAATAAAGATTGTAAATTTTTTGAGGCTACTTTTTGTCGTCTATTAAATAAGTAAGATGTAATTAATTTATGCATAACTCCTCGAATTCCATAACAATACAATTTATCTAGAAGAATTTTGTGACTTACGCTATCAAAGGCCTTGGACAGGTCTAAGCATATTGCAAGAAGATTTTTTTACTTTCTAGGGCACATTATATGTCATTTATATAATCAAATGCTGCAGTTATTGTGGATTTTCCTTTTATAAAACCATGTTGGAATTTACTAAAAATTTTGTGTTTTTGAAAAAAATCAACTAGTCTATTATTAATGAGATGTTCTAATACTTTTGAAAAGATTGTTAAGAGACTTATTGGTCTATAGTTTGAAAAATTACAATAATCACTTTTTTTAAGGATTGGTTTGACAATAGCAATCTTTAAGTTTTCAGGAAAAACACCATTTTCTAAACACAGGTTAAAAACATGTGTTAGTAGTGAAATTATTGATACAGCTGCTAACTTTAATACTTTAGCATTTATTTCATCCCAACCAGAACTTTGTTTATTTTTTAGTGACATTATGATATTGTAAACTTCGCTCTCAGTAGCAGGTTTTAAAAATATTGAGTTAACATAAAGCGGAATATTTACATTGGTGTTTAAATTGGGCAATGTGTTCTTTAATTGAGAATAGATTCAATAAAATAATTATTAAACTCATTTACATTTTTGGCAATAAAATCTTCATTGCAAGTATTGATAGTATTTCTACCAGTGTACTCTGATATAATACTCCATGACGTTTTATTCAAATTATCAGAAGTTGCTAATTTGTTTGTAATGATTTCTTTATTTCGATTGTGTAAAAGTTGTCGGTATATAATGTTTTGTTGATTATACATTATTTTATATTTTTCATTATGGTTTCTAAGTACAGCTAGAGCATCAAGATCTTTTTTGCAAGAAAGTATTTCAGCAGTATCATATTTTATTTTGGGTTTATATGTACGTTTTAATGGAACTTTAGGAAAGCAGCTATTAAAATTTAACGCTATTATGTTCATAAATATATCCCAGTTAACATTAGGATCAGAGTGATTTTCATATATTGAGTCCCAAGTAACATTTTGAAGGTTTGAGCTAAAAGATTGTATTTTTTCAGTATTAAATATTCTTACCATTGACACAGTAGGCTTTTGATATACTTTGCTATTAATACAGATTTTTTGTGCATAATGGTGCGATACACATGAAGAGAATACTATTGTAGTGTAGCCACTTAACATATTAGTAACTATGTTGTCAATAATAGTTTCTGTTTTGTCGGTACAACGTGTGGGTATGGTTTTATATGTGAGTATTGCGTTAAAACTCTCTAATATGTCATAGAATTCTCTGCACATTTTATATCTAATATGTTGATATTAAAATCGCCAACAATAAAATAAATTTCATTTTCATTAGTAAGTAGAATAAGCAATTCTTCTAAAATTCTAAAAAAAATGCTTACATCTGACTTAGGAGTTCGATATACCACTGCGCATATATAGAAATCGTTATCTGATTTCCACTCAATCGCTGCAGTTTCAAAATGAGGAGATTGTGACATGTTGTTAATATCTGACCGAGGTTTGCACTTAAAATCATTTCTTACATAAATAACAGTGCCCCCATAATTAGTTTCTCTAGATGCATGCTTATCTCTACAAAATTCACTTTTAAGAGTATAATTTTTGATAGGATATAAACTGAGATTGTTGATTGATTGCCAATGTTCTGTAAGAGCTAATATCATACAGTCTATATTATGTTCTAACATAATTTCTAACTTAAAAGTACTGCCTCTTATAGAACAAATATTATTGTGTATAATACTAATTCTATTTCTATTAGGCTTATCTATTGGTTTTTCTCTAAAAAAACTGTTCATTAAATCTAAATTTTGAAAATCGAACTCCTTGTGGCCAGAAATCTTTTTTATAAACGGTATCTATAAATTCAAATTCTACACCTAATCTGACTTATTTGTTATCATTTCGATAATAAGGAATATTGTCAACAGAAAAAAAATTAACATTATCTAATTGTGTGTTAAGTTTATTGGCCAAATATTTTTGTATAACATCATTTGTGACATTTTCTTTAATTCGTGATAGAAATAACCATATTTTTTTATTTTTATTTTCACTGCCGTAAAAACTGCTTCACTTTCACTGCTGTGCCAATATTTTCTGAACGGATACGTCGTGGCTTTATCTTCTTGTTTTTAGGAAGCTTAAAACCATCTCCCGCTTCGATTCCTACCTTTGGTTTGTTTACATTTTCTTCTTGCTTGTTGTTGATAGTATTTTTATTTGAACTATTATTTATGTTTGTTTCGCAAATATTAAATCTTTTTATTGAATTTGTTTTTGTGCTAATATATCTGAGTTCATTGACATCCTTCTTAGCTCCATCTGTGTTTAATAAATTGCCAACTGAATTTTTATGTTCTGTATAGCGAGATGCTTTGTTGTTTCGGCTAAAGTAGTTTGCATTGAACTCTGTATAGTGGTTTGACACATGCATATAGGATTGTTAACATTTTTTATAATAATATCAAGTTTACTATTTATATTCATAATTTCACCATTCTTATCAGCTAATTTTTTTTTTTTGCACTTTTAGTTGTTCTTTAAGTTCAGACATTTTGTTTTTAAGCACAACAAGTAGCTGAACCGTTGATTTTGATTGACTGTTTTTTTGCATTTAAAACATGCTGGTACTCCATATTTTTCTTCGCTCTTAGAGCACACTTTATGAATAGTTTGATTAAATATTACGCACTTAAACAATTCATCACTTGATACACTGTTGTTACATTGATAACATGTATTTACATGTATTATTTGGACTTCTGAATCCGAGAGCGATCGATTCAACCGCTCCGGCGCCATCTTCGCCATCTTTATGTATGTAATATAGAAACGTTCAAACAAAAGATAACAGATACCCAGTTCCATGCAAACCAGTGGTTTCTAGCTAACAAATTAAGTTTAAATGTAGTAAAAACTAACCACTTAATATTTTCTTTAAAGAGAATTAGTATACTAGACAATATTAGTATTAAATTCCTAGGAGTTATGGTATTGGTATGGGATAAACATACTGGGTACATAATTAAAAAAAGTAGCTAAACAAATATATCTAATAAGAAAATTATCAAAAACAACATCAAAAAAACTGCAGATATATGTTTTCCACGCATTTAAATGATGTGTTTAAAATTCAAAGATCGAATAATTGGTAATCTAAAATATAGAGATGATTGCAGAGATGTATATATTAAATTTGGCAATTTAACTGTACCATGCTTATACATTTACAAATGTTTAAAATTTATAAGAAGTAATTTAGATAATTATAATATGCAAGGCACTATACATAATCATAATACACGATATACCCACCATCTACGACCAGACTACACACGTCTAAATTAGGTTCAACAACATGTGTGGGCTTGTTAATTTTGTATAAAATTTCTGCCGTATCAGTAGTGATCTTTTGTCGCTTGGTATCTAACAAAACTTCAAGTTTGTTTAATAAACCAAATCCGAATAATCCGCTAAATGAAGAAGAGAAGTCAAAGCAAACAAATAAATGAAGTTCAGGAGAATTAAAAATGTAAGGTAGTGGTATTAAAGTAGATTTGGTAACTTTTCTAAACTCCAGTTATATTCTTCTATTAAAGATTCACATGTATTTATGTAACTACGTAAGGTTATTTTATCTCCTTCGAACACATGTATCAAGTCCTGGTCAACCTTTGAAATGTCTCGCGCCATTTTTACTTCTTCTAATGCTAATAATAAATCTTGTAAATTTTCCACAATGATTTATTTTATTTCCAATATTTATTTAGTCTAGCCGGTTTTAAATATTAATGCAAAACGTTTATTTTCTTACAAAAGGGATTTATTTTATCAAAAAAAAATATTAAAAAAAGGAATGTTGGCATTAATTAATCAAGGTACTTACAATAACATTAATATTAAATTTGTCATTTAATTCCGGTGAGTGGGCAATTGCTTTTCTGCCGTGTTGTTTGTTTTGGAATGCTGCGATTTTAGCGGCGTCCCCGGAGCGATTGGGTTTCCATTAATTAAGAATTTTAAAATTCAACGAATTTGTGCACTTTGTCTGTTGGTCCGATTTTAGAATCAACCAAAATGTCACACGTGTTTATTGATCCTACCGACTGCGCCATTTAACTCTTTACTATTATTTATTTATAAAAATAATAAAATGAGTATAATAATTTGGTAATTAATTGTGTAGAAATTTACGTTAGGCTAACAACATTAAACTTTGAGCAATTCAGCTCCACTGACTGAATTAATAACAAATTCTTGTTTTTATATGACCAAATAATGGTTCTTTGAATTGCTCAAAGTTTTTTATTGTCAGCGGTTTCGTTTCCAGAGAAATAGTATTTAGATAACGGATTCTCAGGATGCTTCGTTGTCGTTCTTAGGTGAATTTTTTTAGAATTAAAATTGACTATGTTGGGTCTACCTCATTCAAGTAAAAAGGTCTTTGTTTATAGACGCTACAGATTCTAACCTAAACATTTAAAGACGTTCTGCTATATTTGTCGAAATGGTCGTTGGAAAGTATGCTGTATAAAAGGTTATTTGAAATTTTTTAATGTAAATTAAAAAGTTGGTGAAAGAGCAGAATCTTGAGAAAAAATCATAAATGCTTGTGATTTTAAGATCAGAGTTAAAACCATCAATTCCAACTATAATTTTTTTATTGTCAAAAAACTATTGATAAGATTTACAGATTTATTGTCAAGACCTATTGAAGCTTGTTGATAAGATTAGGATGCCATACCATATCAAAATTTTTAGAAAAGTCAAAAGCAACTGCAAGGTCTTTGTCTAAAGTAGAATTCTATTTGTGACTAATATATGTCAGAAAATTTGTTGTCAAATGTTTTGATCAAAATCTATATTGAGTATTTAAAATGAGGTTATTTTGTTCTAAGAATTTGACAATGTGAAAATTAATATAATTTTTAAATTTTTTTGGCAGATTGGTCAATAATGAAATTAGTCTATAATTAGACTTGTCTTTTTTGTATGATAAATCAAATATTTTAGACAGAATGGGAGCTAATTCATTTTCAAATGTTTTAAGATTAATAAGTAAAATTTAATCTATACTTGATGTCTTTTTGTTATTTAATTAAAAAAAATATCTTTTAACAACCCGTTGCCTAAATTTGACCCGTTGTTTTACACTTTTTGGATCATTAACTAGATTGTTTAGATTATTTTTAAAATACCTTGCAATTTATTGTTTTATAGACATTTTTGTTGTTTATAGAAAGCTGAAAAATTTGATTAACCATGTTTTTGTCAATCCTAAATTTTTTAGATTGTACTAGATTATCACAATGATTACGGGCTTTTTCATAATTTTGATATGTCTGATCGAAACTATTACTGGCGTGTTTGTTAAACACTTGTTGCTTCTTATTAACTGCATGTTTTGTCTGAATTGATTACTTTTGCTTTGACAGAAAATAGAACAAATTTTTTTATGAATAATTTTTGTAAAAATTTCTGCTGCAATATATGGATTTTCAAAATATAAACAATAAGTATCGAAATTAAAATGACTAAGAAATTGTTTTATTTTTACTTTGTTTTTGTTAGAATAATAATGAAGCGCGGTTTAGGTTTGGTAGTAATAAGAAAAAAAATTAACAACAGAAGTAATAAGTAAATGATCAGAATTTACTAAAACAGTCTCAACCATAGTTGTTGTAATCTCTAGAATAGTTGCAATATAAAGTTTTAATAATCTGGTTCACCAAGAAGTCCGTCCATCACGAGAAAAATATGTGGGTTACTAAAAAAGTTGAGTAAGATTGTGTAAAGCAGGAAAAATCATAGCTTGTTGTCCGGATAGTGTTGTAGAAGATGAGTGACTTAACCATTCAGTGTTATGTACATTAAAATCTCCTAACAAAATTATTTCGGTTTTTCTATGATTACCTTAAAAAAGCTTTTCAACTTTCAGAAAATCATCAAAAAAGCTTGAAGTTGTCTTGTTTGGAGAATGGTGTATGCTTATTACAAAAATAGTCTTTAGTCGTTTAGTTTCGTCGGTTCTAAATAGTTTTATTAATTCTCATAAACATTTTTGTTTGTAATTTTACCCTTAATTTTAATATTATAGCAATTAATTTCAAAAATCGTGGGTGATTTGTCATAGTCATTGTTTTCAGATTTTGGTAGCATATTATTACCAATTCTAAAAGATAAATCTAAAATAATTTTAAATTTGTTAAAAATTTAATTGCATAGCTTTAAACGCAGAGCACCGATACAATTACAGAAAAACAAAAATTTTACAGATAAAACGTTAAGTTAAACCAGGCAATTTTTTTTAGAGCAATTAAGTACGGTAAAAAATATAAACACCGATGATCACTTTTCTATCGCTAGAAGTCTTATGACATATTTCAATACATTGTCCGCAATTTAATGAATTATTAATGTACTTCTTGTTTTTTAGCAAGCATCTGAAATAATATTATTTGAATAACAAACATTTTATTTTATATTATACTGTTGTTACTTGTTGGCTAAACATGTAACATTTATATCTTAATATTAAAGGAAAACGTACGGATAAGGATAACATTAAGGACCATTAGTACCTGTTTCAAATATCCAATTCCACTCTCAAGAATCCCTTATCATATCAATATTTATATGTAAGTATCAAATTATCAAAGCGAATTAGATGAGATGATTTTCGTCACGTAAACCTAATTCACCCTCTCAACACACGCACACACACACGCTTGCCTATAAAAGTAGGATAAACTGATAAATTCAAGCGTGAAGTGTTCATATTTTATACTGTGGTGGCATAGAGGGAAAAATATATAGGAAAGGAAAGTGAAGATTTTCTGTTTGGGTTAATAGCGTTGCTCTATCCTTTTAAATAAAGTTCCCATTGAGTGGAATATCATTGTGTGAAAGAACGCATTAGGTGGATCCCCGACACACAAAAAATATATACAAGGTCGATGGCATAAAAGTATTTTTTTAGTGCTGATGGAAGGGATCTTGTTGAGTTATTTCTTGTCTAGACCTTTGCTATGTCTATCTCTACTATAGAAAACGTCGTTTGTCGAAATAGGGTGTGATGAGAAATAAATGTAATAAATTACAATGTTTCAGACAAAATTCAATTAAACTTTCTACAATTCAATTGCCGGATTAACATAATAGGTATATATTTTTTGTTGTTTTGTTGCGATAGCATGACCGGAACACATACACGATTGCATGTAACGCGAGATAAATGCATAAACTTTGTAAAACACGTGTTGTTGGATTTATTACAAACCAAATATTTACATTTAAACATGGGTTTTACAACCGATATGGCATAATTGAAATGTTTGCTATAAACTTTTGAAATAATATATTAATGAAACAGTTAATATAACAAGGTTTCTGAACATAATTGATAATTAAACAAAGCAACCATTTCAGATGGATAAATGGAATATTTGTGCTAAATAAACTATTTTTTATTGAAGTAGTTTATAATATATTACAATTAATATCTGTTGTGTTTGTATAGTAATATTTATATAGAAGACATTTTTATGTTTTATTATTTTATGTTGTATTTCATGTGTTATAGTTTTAGTTGCCTTACTTTAAAATTCTATCAACTTTTATTTAAAATGAATAAAGACTGTACAAACTATAAGAGTAATTTAAAACTTGAACATATTCAATTTATTTCTGGTATACGTTTTAAATCATTAATTTGAGTCTGCACCAGACGTTTTATTAATTTCATTTGAGAAATATGCTTTAAAATAGGCAGACAAATAAGAAACAAATTTAAAACTTTGTTTTATTATAAAAACATTAAGCCAATTTAGACTATTAGCGGACGTTATAGTTTTGGAGCACGAAATGAGATGGACTAACGGCTGTTACAGTTCTGCATAGATAACTACTATCATAAACATGGCATACAAACAGCTCATACAAATATTATACACATGGATGTCACGAAATAGAGTGACAAAAAATAAAACCGACTACATATTAATAAAAAGCCGATGGCGATCAACTGTCATGTCTGAAAAAGATTACCGGGAGAAGATTGCAGGTCAGACCACCAACTTTTAATTTGCAAATTTCGGATAAAATTAAAGGCATGCTTTAGAAAATTTTAAAAACATGAACTACTAATAATTACGGATAGTGCTACTTTCTCGGAAACTTTAGTATTCAAATAGTATGCGGAAAGATACACAATAAAGATTAGTTAGTTTAGATTTTTGGCATATCAGCCCAAGAAGACTATTAATGCCGTTACTTTCCTCTAGCTATAAAAAGTGTAAAATATTATGCTGAAAATATGAATATTAAAGAATAAAATTAAATAAATAAATAACAAAGATAAAATAAACATTCACAAACTATTAAAAACTATAGCAAAATGACTAGATAATTTCAACAGTGTCTAGGGTGTAAAAAGTCCTAAACACTGCTGGATTTCACAACACACAAACATTAATCACAATAAATTAACAATTATATCTATATACACAGCCTGCTCCATTAAATAAATTCGAGCAGACGATCGATTTCAACGATCTGATCGCCCAAGACAATCGACAAACTGGGTAATAATTCAAGAGCAGTTCTATGTTCTAAAAACTGACGACAATCTAATAAAATGTGATGAACAGTTAATGGAACATTACAGGTATCACAAACTGGCGGCACCTCAGATGCCAACAAATGCCTTTGATTCCATCGACAGTGATCGATGCAAAGTTGCATGAGGATAACCTATTCCTTACGCATTGATCTGCATGACGAACTCCACGGTGTAATGACGCTTTTAGACCATCGCGGCTTGTTGTCTTAAATAGCTTACCATTCCGTCTTCTAGGTAGACAATATTGATTGTTATAAAAAATTACAAACATCCCTAACACATGGTTTGTCTGTAAGATTATCAGCGCTAGTTATAGCCAATTTGGCAAACGCATCAACTTTTTCATTGTTACTAATACCTATGTGACTAGAGATTCAGACAAAGTAGACAATGACATTTAATGACACCTGAAGCAAAATCGAATAATCTCAGCAAATAATGATCAGGATATTGATCATAATGGCATTTAATGTACTCAACGAGTCTGTGCATATAACATAATATATACCTGCACTTAGTTAGATGTAGAGGAGAGCCTGGTAGCCTGATAACACTTGGCAAGCCAAATGTAAACTGCAACTCATCTACCAGAAAAGCACAACCCACACCGTCGTTACTTTTTGAACCATCGGTAAAAATCCAAGTAGCATTTACATGCTTGCTTAAGTTTTTGCAAATTCAGTTCGATATTCAACTGCTAAAATTGATGCTTTGCTCATTCTTGATAATGCAGTATTTAATCTCGGATTTTGAAACAAGGAGTAAGAAAGTTGGTAGACATTAGGAAGTTGGAAATCCAGTTCCCGAAGTGAACTGCAATTTCTTATAGCAACCGGTTTTTGAGGCCGTATCGTGTGTTGTTAAATCGTCCAGACCATTATTATGGACGACAGAAAACGTTGGATGCAAGCGTTTAGCTTTTAGTTTTGCGGCGTACCTAACAGTCAAGATCATACACCAAAGACAGAGTGATGGTTCAGCCGCCTCGCATAAAACACTAGCATTAGAACTAGTGCGGAATGTACCAGTTGCTAACCGATTTCCTGTATGGTGGACAGGATCAACAATACGTAAAGTGGATGGTGCTGCAGAGGCATACATTTAGGAACCATAATCTAGTTTTGAACGCACCAAAGCGCGATGCAAAATAGCAAATATAATGCCGATTCACATTTTGATATTAAATGGGGACGCCAAGTTAAAGCTCGGTCAAATGTGACACCGAGTAATCGAACACTATCCCGTACAAGAATAGGTTTTCTCCCAAGATATAATAAAAGGTCACCGTGTAAAGTTTGCTTTTTACAAAAATGGATAAGCAACGTTTTGTTTGTGAAAAAAGTAATTCTATTGCTATTAGCCCAGTTCAACATGCGGTTGATAATTATTTGAAGTTGACGATCCAATGTTGGCATGTTTCTCGAAGCGCAATACGTCATCAACATACATACATCCGCTTACAAGATGCTTAATGAATTGACTTATGCCGTTAATAGCTATCATAAATAGCGTCACGCTTAAAATGGTCCCTTAAGAAATACCATTCTGTTGCTGACGTATGCCCGATATGCAATCACCTACACGAATCTTAAATAAACGGGATTTTAAAAAGCTGAACAATGCCATGCTTCCGCAAATACTCCACAAATGAAGCTTTTGTAGAACATTTTACTTCTATGTCATGTCATATGCTTTTGCAATGTCATAGAATACAGCGACAAAATGTTGGTTTTGCACAAAGGCATTTTTAATTGCTGTATCCAGCCGAACAAGGTGATCAATTGTAGAACGATGACGCCTTGAACCACATTGTATATCAGCAATTAGACCTCTTGAGTTTAATAACCAAGTAAGACGCTTATTGATCATTCTCTCTAATAACTTGCATAAGCAGCTAGTTAAAGAAATAGGGCTATAACTTGTCGCGAGCTTTTTATCTTTACCAGGTTTAAGTACTGGTACAATGATAGCCAGCTTTCATGACTCAGCGCAATAGTCTGCTGACCATGCACGGTTATAAACTGCCAAAAGCTGAAGTATGGCAGAGAAACTTAAATGCTTAAGCATAGCATTGTGTGTCAAATCGGCACCTGGAGCAGTATTGTGCGCTTGAGATAATGCCGAGTCAAATTCCCAAACACTAAACCGTGCATTATATATTTCATCATCGTCGGAAACGAATGACTGATGTTTTTTCAACATGTTAGTTTTGATCTCTTAAAAATTTTTATTGTAATTATTATCACTGAAAACGTCAAAATATACATTGGCCAGAATATTTAAAATTTCAAAAAAATTAATAATAATTTGATCACCTGACAATAACCAACTAACAGGTACATGCGGTTTGGCCAAAAAAATTTCCGACTGTTTTCCACACCTTCTCGATGGGGTTTTCGAATTTATAGAAGTAACGTATTCTGACCATGATTCTCTTTTAGCTTTTCTGCAAGTTCTTTGCGCAACAGCTTTATACTACAAATAAGCTAACAAGTTCTGTTCAGTTGGAGCGTGATTAAACTTTTGAAAAGGACGGCGTTTATTTAATTTAGCTTGTTTACAATCAAAATTCCACCAAGGAACAAGCTTTCTGCGAGGTTTTCCTGAAGACAAAAGAGTACTGGCATAAGCTGCTTGTATGATGGAATTGGTGATAGTTTCAACATCTTTGTCAATAGTGGCCTGGACACTGTCATCCTAATCAAATACTTAAACTGCTGATCATTTTTTTGTAATATTAGATATTAAAACGGAGCCAATAGTTCAAGAAGAACAAACAAATATTGTTATTCGTAAAATTGATTACTCACTATTTTTAAATTATTTAAAGGCAATAAATTGGAAAGACATTTGTTACACAAACGACACTAATTATAATTTTGATCAGTTTATATCAACCCTTAAAAATATTCTAGATATAAGCTATTGTGTAAAAAATAGTAAACAAAATTTAGCTCTAAAAACTTGGCCAGACAGCCATGTTATTGAAGAACGGATAAATCTGCAAAATCTTTTTTGGTTAGCTTACACTCTAAATAATAGATCATTAATCGATAAATATAAATCATGTAAAGCAATTTACAATCAAAATTTATCATACAAAAAAAAAGAATTTTACTCAAACAAAATACATAGATCTGAGAACATACAAAAAGAAACTTGGAAAATAAAAAAAATCATGTACTGAGTCACGTTTGAACATATGTAACACTTTCTATATGGACACAATAACTAGCGCAGAAATATTTAATACAATTATGTCATTTAAAAACAAAAATTCGAGCGGGTTAGATGATTTAAGTATAAAATTAATTAAACATATCGCAACAGATATTATCAATATTTTAGCTTTTTTGTTTAATAATGCTATTCAAAGTAGAGATTACCCACAAATATTAAAAATTGCAGTAGTAACACCTTTACATAAAAAGAGAAATCATTTATTATTATCAAATTATAGAGGAATATCTGTAGTATCTACAATTTCTAAAATATTTGAAAAAATTTTATGTCAAAGAATAGTTGCATTTTTAGAAAAATATTATATATTGAATATCTCTCAACACGGTTATCGAAAAAATAAATCAGTTGAAACTGCAGCAATGTCTTTTACTGAATATTTATACAATAATTTAGACCAAAACTATCACATATATGGTTTCTTTTTTGACATTTTGAATATTGAATTTATAATGCAAAAATTAGAAAAAATTGGATTTCGAGGAAATTTTCTGAAATTTTCTGAAATTTGTTAAATCATATTTAACAAATAGAAAAATTAAAGTAAAAGTAAACAATCAATTATCTGAAGAAGAAGACATTAAATTCGGGGTACCTCAGGGGACAGTTTGCGGCCCTTTACTTTTTTTGATATTTGTCAATGATTTACCAGAATTTTTAAAAGATTGTAAAATTATAATGTACGCTGACGACATTTCAATTGCTGTTAAAGCTAAAACTGTTGAAGATCAAAACTGAAATAGTAATTAATTCTTTGTGCACTTGGTGCAATAATAATATGTTAATTTTAAATAAAGCTAAGACTGTGTCCATGTATTTTAATAATAGACGTTGCATTCCTTTAAATTATAAGATTAATATTAATAGTAATGATTTTATTTTTTCAAACTCTACAAGATTTTTAGGATTACAAATAGATTCGGATTTAGGGTGGTCTACACAAATTGACAGTATATGTAAAAAATTAAATAGTTCATTTTATGCAATATTACAATTAAAGGACGTACTGGATACAAAAGCTTTAATCGATATTTATTATGCTATTGTTTTTAGTCATTTGCAATTTAATGTAATGTTATGGGGTAACACAACAAAATCGCAACGGGTCTTTATACAGCAAAAACAAATTATACGAATTATTTTCAATCTTAACTACAAAACTTCATGCAAATCCACATTTGTTGAAAATAAATTAATGACGCTGCCAAGTATTTATATTTATAAATTACTGCAATATGTAAAAGTAAATATTGCTACATATTCCCAACTTGGAGAGACTCATGAGTATAATACTAGACAAAAACAAAAATTGGCATTTATTAAACATAAAACAACGTTATTTGAAAATAGTCATATGTACATGGGTATAAATATGTATAACCAATTACCAAATAAAATTAAAATATTAAATTTTATTCCCTTTAAAAAGACTATAAAAGAATTATTAACAGTAAATCCACTTTATAAGACAAACGAATTTTATTCAATTTCTTTTTAATCTAAGTATGTTTTTATATGTGAATATCTGATTTAAGTTAGATGTGTATTAATGTGTATTGTATGTTACATTATTGTAATTTTATCAATGTTGATTTTAACACGCTTATATTTTATTAATTTTATGTTATTTTATTTTTATATTATTATATTATATTTTTAAGTTTATTGACCTTTTACATACTGTGTATTTTATATGCTTGATTGTGTGAATAAATAAATCTATCTATCTATCTATCTATCATCAATTATAATTCTGTTTTGTAAATGCTTTTCATTGTGAATTTTTTTTTTGCATACAATAGTTGTTTTACCAGGTCACATAAATAAAAACTAATGTATTTTGAAGTGGCGGTCTTTCATTAATCTAGTTGTTTAGTCATTCTACAACAACTCTTGCAGCATGATGTGGTGCACCATCGGGTTGATACCACATTACCTTGTGCAATGCAAGTGATTATCCACCAATTTCAAGTAGAACAATGAAACAATGTGGCAAAATTTGAATTGGTAGTAGACGATCAAACGTTAAAAACGATGTCTTTTAATTGCGTGAAAATTTTATACTGACTATACATGCTTATTGTGGCATTTTTTGTAAAAATAGCTTTGTCGGATCACAAAATAAAACAAATAAAGTTAGAATTTTTCTTTGAGAAACTATTGCAAAATATGTAATAAGCACCGTGATAATGGTAAAGATTCTACACTTTAAGATTTGAGAGATTAAGCAGACAGGTTAGGTTGCAGATCTTCTGGTATTAATACCTGCATTTCTTAAGTTTTGCATCAATTACTATTTTTTTTCTTGGAGTGTTGTATTGTAGATTTACACCACCAGTATAACAATTACCAACTACACATTGTTGCAGTCTTTGAAATGCATCAGAAAATACGATTATACGATAAATAAGATTATTTGTGTATTTTGTTAGTTTTTGTAAATTGAGTGAAATTTTGTTTAAAGCAAATTAAGTTTTATTCTAAAATAAGATAGTTACATATTCTAAAATACGTTTGATTGATTGTTGTATTATCTAAGAAAATAGTAATTTAAATTATTTAAGTCCTGTAAGTTTAATATTGTACTGTAACATTGAATTAATATTGCATGAGTTGTTTAATACAAAGTGCGGCAAAACAAGTTTCTTATATTTTCATAATAAAAAAATAGTAAATTAATTTTTAATTTTTTTAACTCAATAAGTCAATTTTTTCTATGCTGGTTGTTACTTCTTGAATATTTTGTCTAGAGAATGTGGGCGATTGGTATAGATACCAGATTTTAAATACTCCAACAAAAATAAGTCAAAAAGAGTGAACACGGGTGAACGTGCCATCCACTTCAAATACTGCTTCAGTGAAATGAAGCGCTTTGAGAAGTGCTCTCGCAACTTAGTTATTGATGTTCTTAAAGTATGGGCCATTGCACCGTCCTGTTATAACCATGTTTCTAAGTTTATTTTATTGAGTTGTGGCATAAAAGATCTTTGAGCATATTTACATAACGGTCTAAATTAACTGTGACAGTCTGCTAATTTTTCTTAAAAAAAAACATGCGTCGTTAATCTTAACTGCCGAAATTGCGCACCAAACGGTAACACGTAGTTAACGCAAAAACTTTTGATGGAGAAGACGCACGTCTTCAATTCTTATTATCTGCACAAAATTAGTTTTTCTAAACTTGTGACCCTTAAAAGAATTGATTTCCGGTCTAGGACAGAACCCAATGGCGCAATATTACAGCAATTTTGAAGAGCGCGCTGGGTAAAAACCACCAAACGGCCGTTAGAAAAATAGACCTCTAAGGCTTGTTACTCTAACACATAATGCCAACTAAAACACTTCTTCTTCTTCTTAGACTTTTGTATAGGCACGTGTGCCTGTTTCTTCAAGTTCTTCCTTAGTCTTTCATCTCCTGTGATATGGATGTCCAGGAGTCTGCCCATCTCTTTGGTGGCCTTCCAGGTGGTTTTGAATTGTTGGGTTTTTGTGTCATGACCCAGTTAACGATCCGTTGTGGGATTATGCGTTTCACATGGTCCCGCCAGTGCCTCCGACGGTCTCTTGTCCAGCGTACGACATCCTGTATTTGTAGATCTTCTCTGATTGTGAAGCTCCTGATTTGGTCTCTTAGCGTGACTCCATTTATCGCTCGTAGGGTGCGCATCTCTGTCGTTCTTAAGGCTTGTTTGGTAGCTGATGTGTCGGTTCTTGTTTCGGCTGCGTATGTAAGAATTGGTCATATTGCGGTTTTGTATATTTAGATTTTACCTTCTTTAGATATATGCTTATTTCTCCATATTATATTGTTTATTGCACCGGACATTTTTCGGGTCTTGTTGGTGGCTGCTCGGGTTTCCATTTTAAGGTTTCTGACGCTTGATATTTCTATGCCGAGGTATGTGAAGCTCATCATATGTTCTATTTCCTTACCGTCGAGTTTTAGTTTGCATCTTGTTGGGTATCGGCTGGCTACCATGCACTTGGTTTTTTAATAGGAAATGTCGAAGTTGTATTTCTTTGCTGTTTCCGAGAATGTCTTTAGTAATTGTTGCAGATCGTCTTCGTCATCTGCATAGCATAGGATGTTGAAGGATTGGTTCCCCATTCTGTATCCCGCTTTAATGTTCTTTACTGCGGTTATTATGTTGTCCATTATGATGTTGAATATGGTCGGGCTCATGCTGTCACCTTGTCTTACGCCATCGCTTACGCGCACCCTCTCTGATGTCTTTGTTTTTGTTTTTATAATTTTGTAGTTGTTGGTGTTGATGTTTCTTATTAGGTTGGTTAGATTTCCCCCGCTCCTCGTTTTTTGAGTTCTAAAATCACATCAGCAATTCGGATTTTGTCAAATGCTTTCCTCGGTGATCTGTCTTACAGTAAATATTGCGTCTGTAGTTGATCGATTTTGTCGGAATTTTTGTTGTTCGTCATTTACTGTTATTTGTTTGTTTATTTTTTGGGCCAGTATTTTTGTGAAAAGTTTTGCTGTGGTGTTTATCAATGTGACGCCTCGTTAATTTGAAGGGTTTGTTTTTTTACCTTTCTTGAAGATCGGGATGGTGATTGTGTTTTTCCATCTTGCCGGCAATTGTTCGGATTTGACAATTTTTTTAAACAGGGTGTAGATTTCTGTTTTGAGTTTGTCGCCGCCGTATTTTAGGAGTTTGTTGAGAATCATATCTTCACCGTAAAATACGCTCACAGAAGGAACTCACAAACTAAAACACAAGTTAACAAAACTTTAGATTACTCACACCCGCTTGGGACTCCCATCAGCGCTTTTGAGCGTTTATTTCAAATAATGAAATTATTGTGTCTTGTGTATTGTATTCTATAACTTTTTTTGCATAATAGTATTTTGTAAGATACTTATTTTTAGTCATAAGAGTTAGCTAATTAATGTTACCAAAATTAAATTTAAAACCTTTATAAAAAAGAAATTAATAAATTATGAAAAAAAGCAATTTTTAAAAAGGTACAACAAAATTATGCTGTTATTATGATTCACATTAAATTTTAATTGATTGTAGGTTATTGTATCAATAAAAATTGTTGAAGGTTGTCGAGAGAAGCTATATATTTTGAGTACCAACGACTTAGAAGATATTAAATTTCAATTGGTTATTACAATTTCACATTCTAAAAACAAACGTTAGAAGAGAATTTTTTTTCAATTTATAATTCAAATAAACTTTTTTAAATCATTAAAAAACAGATTTCATTAAAACCAAAAACTTTGCTTGCCAATGTTAGTGCCAAGTTGATACCATGTGGGTAAAAAAGTTTATTGATGGCGGACATGTAGGTTTAGAAAAAAAGAGTTAAATTTACTAACATAATTCAATAAAGAAATTACTCTTATATTTGTTAAACGGGATGATGAGTCTTTTTTGTAAATAATTTTTTAATAAATTAAAATTTATTTATAACGTTTCATATGTTATGTACATATATCGTCAGATAAATAAATATATAAATAAAATACAAAATAAAATAATATTATGTAAAATTGTCACATTTGAAGTTAAAAATAAAAATTATTTACAAAAAAGACTCATCATCCCGTTTAACAAATATAAGAATATTCAAGGAAGTCTGTTAACCAATTATATATCATAAAGAAACTACTGCAACACAAAATTTCTACATAATCATTGGTTGATAGTTTAGGAATTAGTGTTTGTGGAAAATTGAATTGTACAATTAACACAAACTAATTATTATTTGTTGAACCTAGCAATTGAGTAATTTTTGTTATTTTCTCAAAAATAAAATTTGTCAAAAAAGTTCAATTGTAGTTTTATTGTGTCAACTAATAATGTGTAATAAAAGAACACACATTTTTATCAACATTTCTGACAATAGTAAATTGGTTAAAATTACAACAAGAAATCTGTTTTTGATCAATTTACCGTGTAATTATAAGTATAAAAAAATTATTAATTTTTTAGATTAACTATGCAGTGACAAATTTATTGAGCAAATCAATTAATAAACCATCTGACATTTAAATAAAAATATGTTTCAAATTAGTTAAAAATCAAGCAATTTTAAACGCGGTAAAGTAATTGAACTCAAAGTAGAATGTTTGTCAATTTGTGATATTGCCCAACAAATTGCAAAAAATGTTGGTTATGTTGTTTACTAGATAGATCGAGAAACAGGAACAACGTAGGAAACTACAACCTGGACGCCTTTAATACACTTCATAACGTAAATTGAGTTCTTAGGTTTTTTGCTTACCAGAACTGATTTTAAACAACAACAGCAACTGGCGATGTCTGGAAAAGCTTAACTAACCAAGAATCAGTTGTTGTACCAGAAATTATAATAATTTAGTTGTACCGCTCATTTTTTGTATGGCCTTAACTCTTTATTATAAGATATGCCTGAAATGATGTAATGAAATATTATAATGGGTTGATTAATAGTTAATTTTTGTAACAAATTGTAATATTGTTTGTAGTTTACAATGATAAAATGATAATAAAACAAATTACTGTTTGTTGTAGAACAAGCTACAGCTCTTAAACGCAAAGTAATGGTATGGGGAGCTTATAGAAATAAGATCTTTGAGTATTCATTCCAAAAATATTAGACACAAATTGCTAGATTAACACCGTTTAAGAACCATATTAATGAATAATCTGAGAAAGGTTAAAACCAAGGTTGGTAGAAAAATGTATATAGAAGGTTGTCTCGTTTTGTCTCTAAATGATATTGGTGTGGGTAGTGGTGAGGACTAAAATTATTTGATGACGTAGCGGGAGACTAAAGTCTCACTTTAGATATGTTTTTTTTACCTAAATGATTGTTCTAAATTAAGTTAGCTTAATAAAGAAAGCAAAACTTTTATTTTTTTGTAGTTATAGAAGTACACCACTGCCTGCTAATATCCGCTAACTAATTACATAAATTAAGTGTAAAAATTAATTAATTTAATTATATTTTTATATTTAAAGGAACATCTAATATTTAATAGCATCGTTTGTTTACTGTTACCAAGTAACATATTGTTCGATTGTGTAAATAGGAGACCCGTGCAAACAACTGTAAATACAAATTTTCTACTAATCTTGGGTTAAATTCCTCATTTTCTAACAGTAGAAATTCGCATACAACTAGGGTTACTATAAAATTCCTGTGAATTTGGGAAATTTGGGATTTAATTTTTAAGGATGAAATTGACAATTTGATTTCTAGCATGTATAGACAAATTGCTGTGTGCTCTAAACAACGTGAAAAGGCAACTTATAATTGAATAAAAAAAAAAACTTATCATGATAGTTTGTTGAATTTTTAATAATTTCTTACTGTAATTTTTTTTATTGTGCGTTTTGCAGTTATTTTACATTGCCACAAATGTTTATAGTTTATATATTATCTGAAAAATTTATAAAAAATGAGCTACAGGTCCTTGATGTTCTTTTGCTTTTGGTGGCCAGTATATTATCGTAAACAAAACATAATACAATTATAAGTAAATAATTATTAATTTTGTACATACAATATTATATTAAACTAATGTGAATTTTTTTTTGTTGTATTGATAAAGTAAATATTAGTTCAGGTTTGTATGCAATACTGTAGACTCGAGAGTTATTACGATAATATTTGTTTACAAAAAAAATTAAGCAAATGTTTACAATAAAATTTACTGTAATGTAAATAAATTTGTCTAAAAAGTTTAAATTTACAACGATTAATTTCCAACAATCATAAATACTAATTAATATTTATTTCTTTTGTTTAAATAACGAGTAGCATCAATAATAAGTATTACACCGAGTAACTAATACTGACGCAATTAATATAAATTCTTTTTTAGATTCATTAAAACTTGATTTACTATTATAGTTCAATCAACATTGTTATTATATAATAATAACAAAATAATATTGGTATCCCCTAATCAATCATTAAACCCTCTTTGCTACAAATGAAATTACCTGTTGGGATCAGATCGAGGGGACTCAAATTTACGTGCGTGAATTATTAATTAATTAAGAAGTGTCTCAAAGGATCACGCTTCCTTCTTATATAATATAACTTTACCATCAAAATAAAAAAAAATACATAAACCATATTCATGTCGGCATACATTATATGGAAATCCAATAAGATGTTTTAGGATACGACGGATTTTAGTGATCGTAAAACATAAAAACGGGACATCTACTTGGTGGTTTCGTACAATTTTATTGAGCCTTAAAATTGAACGTAAAAGCCACCAATAATGCATAAGTAAATAATATGCTAATAATATATTTGTAATGCAATAACTGAACGTACAGTATTAAAGATTAAATGTATTCTTAATACTGTAACGGCTGTAGGTATAATAATTTTGACTAAGGGTCGCTTTTACAATTGTCGGTTAAACAAGGAATAGCGCTATCTAAAGAATATATAAAAATGCGCTTTTACAATCTCTTATAACTTATATCTGGTATAGTAACTAAGTAACGCGCACAACAAATTAGTTTATAAACAACGTATACGTCAATTTATAAGTCAATCCCAGAAACGGCCATCTTCGTAATAAATGATTTTTTAGAAAATGCATAAACGTGTTACAGTTAAAGTAGGATTTGATGCAAAAAAATTTGCACAGAAGAAAATTGATAATCGTCAAGCATTATTTCCTTGATTGGCCTAATCATTGGGACCTTCAAGTGGTTCGTCTTTATTTTTAGTTCTAATTTGGAATTCATTGAATAGAGATTCTATTCGAGTGTTCGGGTGATTGAAATTTTATAATGGCCTCGAGTTCTAGCAATTTCATAAAACTTTATTTGTATGTTTCAAAGAAACTAACCAGGGATAACTTATCCGGTGCGTGAAGCAGTAGTTTTCTCTAGTATAGTAACCAAGTAACGCGCACAACGAATTTGCGTATAAATAATTTATACGTCAGTTTATAAGTCATTATTGACGTTTCAATAGGTTATGTAGACTGTAACAAGGGCAAAACTAATGCTATACCAGGTTTATACATTTAGATAAATTTATTCCTGGTTTAAGTTATCTGACAATTGTAAAAGCGGCCCTAAGTGAAATACATAAATGTTTGAACAATCATTTACATATAATCAAAATCAATATAATATTAAATCACTCAGTTATTAGTAAAAAATTTCAGTGAGTTAAAATTTAATTTAGTAATAAATTTTCATAATAGTTAAACATAATTTAATACATGCCAGCGGCAGCTTGATGTAAACCATCCTATATTGCCATATAGTTACTACTATTTTCGAAAAGCAGTAATTTATAAATTGACAGATCCAGATTATTTTAATTATGCCGCCTATTGGCTATTAAAAAATATATTTATATTCAAGTATTTGTTTTTTTAATTTTTTTATCAATATCGGCAATAGATGAGTGAAAGTAGTTAAAAATAATACTCTCATTAGCTTATTTGCTGTTACCTAATACCTTACTCGCGAGAAGAGCCTGCGCATAAACTAAAAAGCAAAAATAATGACACTTAAAAGACAACTTGAAACAAATAAAGTATATCAGTTTGTGTGCGGCTTTGTATTTGGAATCGATGAGACGAGGTAACCGCCATAAATTCCCAGTCAACCAAGAAGTCATGCATATATGAGAAATATATGTTATAATTTTTCAATATAATCTCTCTTAACCTCAACACACTTAACTAGTAACTCTATCTCATCTGTTTTTTAATTGTTAAAATAGGAAGTAGAGGTTAAAAGCCAAGTATAAACTATAGGAGGATGAGGGGGCAAGTTGATTAACCTCAGCGGTATGTATATGTGCGTTGTCATGCAACAATCTGAATATTTTTGTTGATTTTTCTTGTCACTTTGCCCTATTACTTTCCTTCAACCTATGTAATAAATTAGCATGATAAGCGCCACTCACCGTGGTATTTTTTTTTTCTTTAAATTCAATAATCAAGATTGTGGACATAATTTTTTTGAGTAAATTATCTTCTAAAGATTTATAGTCCATCTAAAACTTTTGGCCCATTCTTTCACGGTGGAATAAAAAGATGAATTTTTGCCGTTTACGCCATCCAACCTTTGTTTAATTTAATGAGGGGTAAAACTTTCTAATTTGAACAAATTGATGACTCAGTACTAATTTTTTTTTTCAAATCTAGCATAGTTGAAACGAAGTCTGTCTGTATATTACTACAAGACTAATTAAATTAGAGTGCTGAAATTGCACAAATGCATCAATAAAGCATTACACTTTACTGACAATATTTGACATCTTTTCTTAAGTTTTTAGAAATGTAGTAGACCAGGAATTTATGGCGGTTACCTTGTATTTATTTAGGTACACATCTTATCAAATAATTTAGATATGGCAGATTTAATAAAAATACTTGTATAGTTTTTAATGTTTTTTTAGTTTGAATTTAGGAACTGTGAAGTAATTTAGTATAAACTAATAACGGCCAAGAAGATTTGATCTAGTTATACCAATCACACTTAAATAAATTATAGTCTGATCGTTTTAGTTCTAAATTACAAACATCTGGAAAAACTAAGTTTTCGCATGTACTTATCAAGTTGTTATTGAATACATTACCAACAAATAAAAATTAATATAGATTCAAATACGGGGCATTAGTAGTGACGTCACACGACAGTGGCTCCATTGGCGCCAATGTGGATTATCATAACATCTATTTTATACATAGGTGGAAATACTTGTTGGATTTAATTGTGGCCTTATAAGATATTTTTCAGCAATTCAGTGTTTGTGCAGTGATTATTTGTTCAACAAGGTAAAATTTTATGTATAATATGTAGATAATTAATAACACAATTTTAAATTAACACATATTAAAACATTCACTACAATATAACCTCACAAAATGTTTTAATTAAATTTTAAAATACATTTGTTAAATTGAAGTTAATTAATATATTTTTTATTATATCTATAGTATTGTATATTCAGTAAAACTAATTTATGATAATAGGTAGTATTTTACTCAAGAATTGACTCAAAGAATTGCCTCGATTATCCAAGATAATATTTTTGTTATTTGTTTATTAATAATTTGTATATATATATAACAGTTTATATTTTTTAGTTATTGACTTTATTAATAAAATTATAATAAACAGCTAAACTTTTTATTAAATCAAATAAGATTTTAGTCGAGTAAATTTTGATTATTTCTGTTTCGGATTGTATTATTGGCAGATCAAAAGCAATTATCTATAATATATTTATCTTGAAAAACGAAATAATCGTTGGGCTTGTGCATACGCGTTTTACAAAGACGAAAACAAGTTACTTAGAAAATAAAAGTAACTTGCACTTTTATTTTCTAAGTAACTTGTTTTCGTCTTTGTAAGACGCGTATGCACAAGCCCAACGATTATTTCGTTTTTCAAGATTAATATTTAATCACTTGTGTCATGTATTAATAGACATTTGTTCTAATGTTTATAATATATTTGTAAAATAAAACATAATTTATGAAATTCATTGTTAATACACAAACATAAGCATTATCAAATAAAATATAATTGCAAAAACAATATATGCATAGTTTCGTTACACATAGTCGGAACATAGATAATCAAAATTAATTATTACTCGATTAAATTCTTAAGACAATTTAATTAATTGATTATGTTTGTTTTCATTATATAAAATAATATAATTGTATATATATATATATTATATACATATATGTATATATATATTAAATATTTTAAATGGCAAAAAAATCTCAGCCGATAAGCTTTTTCAAATCGCTTACTTATTAATTTTAACAAATGTAACGTATAATGATTAAACTTAAAAACATAAATATATGTTATTATAAAATTATAAAAACTGTTTGATGGTTCATTATTTAATATTATGTTTAATATTAACATATTTACATATTTAGTTACTTGGTTAATAATTTTTCTAAATTTATGAAATATTAAAATTTGCTAAATAAAGATTTGAACTTAAACTTTAATAATAATTTGTTGCAGTTGATCAAATTTACAGTATAATTAACATTGAATTCAAAAAGTATTTATTAAATATTTACAATGTTTGTGAGGTTATGTTGTATTTCCGAATTTCAATATGTGTTTATTTAAAATTGTATCATCTAACATATACAAATTGTACATCAAAATATGTCTTAATATAATATTAATCCATTTTGGTGCATTAGATTGCAAAAAAATATCTTATAACGACACAATTAAATCCAACAAGTATTTTCACCTATGTATAAAATAGATGTTATGATAATCCACGTTGGCGCCAATAGCGCCACTGTCGTGTGACGTCACACTAATGCCCCGTATTGTTAGTAAGGTTATAGGTTAGATGTTATGCACGACTATGGTAATAAATATCTTAACGGCAATATTTGCCGGCCAAAAAGTGTTGAGGTTTTTGGCTTCAATTTATGTTTAGTTGATATCATAACGTTACTGGCTAGAGCTGGAAACATTAAATGCTGTTATACAGGATTACTACAAACAAAATAACCAATTTGAGTATTGTTTAAAACAAAAGTTATTTGTAATATTGACATGCATTTTGCGCTGTTAGTATAGAAACTGTAGAAATTTGATGGTACTGCGTAAACATAATAGCATGACTAAAAATATTGCCTTACAAATTTCAATTAGTACAACATCTACTACTGACTTGTAAAGTCAAGATTTCTGCTTTTAGATGCCGCAACGTAATAAAAAATATAATTTTTGCAAGCGGATAATTTTTAGTAACGAGTTAACTTTCCACATAAGTGGTAATGGAAATAAAACTGTTTTGTGTTAAATGTTGCACACGAAGAAGACATATTAATAACTAATAAGTTCCCAAAATAAACTTCAAGAATCACTTTATAAAACAATGTAAATTCATAAGAATAATATTAAATTTAGATTAATAAAACATTTAGTGTTTTTTTTTTGTAGTTGCCCTGTAATTATTACTAGAAAAAACATTAATTGGTTGACACTCTATTTATTGTATGAGTTATTGCGATTTGATGTAATTGTTTAGAGTTTTTAAGTTAAATCAAAAACGTGAACTGTTTTATTAAAAGGATTTGTTATGATTTAACTAATGTTCAGTATGTTGAAATTAACAAAATTTTAAATTGTTATATCAATACATGACAAAAGCTTAAACATAGATGGTATTACAATTTTTGGGAAAACATTTAAAAATTGTCCTATTTTTTGGATTTTTTTTAGTTTTATCTGTTGGTATGAAACCACAGTCAAAACTACATTTTCGATACTAAAAAACAATAAATCAAACTTACAAAAATAATCACAAACAGTTTAAGAAAGAAATTAACTAAATATATTTAAATATTCAATTGTTGCGCAAAAAATTAAATAGAGTAGATGCATTTCTTAAAGATGTAAATGTGCATGCAGTGTGTATTAGTGAAAAATAGATAAAAAACAAAGTATCAGAGATTAAATAAAATAAACATTTTTATGTTATTCATTTTGTAGAAAAATATATACCCATAAAAGTGTCAAACAACGTTTATCAATAAAATTACATTTTAAACAAACTGCAATAGAAATTATTCTAATCTGTATATACAAAACACAAATTTTGCTTTGCTTGTTTAGATACCTTAAATGTTAAATTTAACACACAAGAAACAAAAAGTATATTATTTACATATTTATGCTAGTTTAAAATAAATAAATATTAAAAAACTTAAAAACATATATTGAAAAATATTAAATAAAATGGACATTTGCAAAACAAAAATTATGAATCGCAAAAGAATTTTAGCACATTTTATAACACGGCCGTCAACACAGACTGAAAAAGCAACAATAATTTTTTTGAAATAAATTTGATATATTAAATTTTTCAAAAAAATTTTAATACTTAAGTTTTTCTGAAAAATTGTTGAAACTTAACTTATCAAATACTAACTGATTAGTGGTTACTGTGATTAGTGAGTAGTAACATCTACATTTTATAAAATTATAAACGCTTACAATACGCACTGAAACTTTTTAAGTCATGATCTTGATTTTTGAGAGTCTCTCAAAGTTCAGAAAAACGCCTAAAAATCACATTTTTTCACTAAATTTCAACATTTTTTTTCTCAGCGTAGAAACATTGGAAAAGGCTCTGCAAGGTCTGATTCTTTTTAAAATTTCTTGTACTTTAACTTTTTTTTTAATGTATAAAGAATGGCTCTTTATTTCTTTTAGCGTAAGCTGTTGTGAAAATAGCCTAAAATTACAAAACTAGCCCTACATTGAAAATGCCGTAACAAAGTCAAATTTTAATCAAATTAGGTCTAATTCAGTTTAATTTGTTTGTTTTGAATTGCTTTTTAAAACTTTGCAAAGTTTTTTCCGATCGAACCAGTAAATCGTGAGATACCACTTTTCAAAGATTAGTAATTTGGTCAAAAATCCTCATTTTTGTATACATTAAAACCGTTGTAACTTTTTTCTACCTAAATTTTGTTTGCTGAAATTTTCAGTAAACCGTTCTCGTATATACCTAAAACATCTCTTAAAGTTTAGTTCTTGGGAATAAAAATGGACCTAAGCTACAGAACTTTCAAAACTTGTAAAAAACAACGTTTTATACGTTAATAACTTGGTAATAATTTTTACTTACGCTTTTATTTTTGCAAAAAAACTAGATATTATTGGTTTAAACATATTTTAGATTAAAAATGTATTTTCAATAGAAAATATATATTTTTATCTATATAGATATATTTTTATATACCAAGACCAAGACTGGTTGTTTTTTTTAAATTATTTTTGTGTAATATCACAGCTAGATTTGGAATTTTAATTACATAAAATTATTTTTTGGATATTCCATTCCATTAAATTATTATCGGGGGGCTGTTATATTGCACAGCTACATTTCAAATTGGCAAATTAATGCTAAAGGCACAAGATTAACCGCGTGGAAAGTGGAAGGTTATGTATTAAGTGATTTCTTGGCGGCCGCTAGAGGGAGGTTGTTACCCACATGAAGTGAGCAGTAGAACACATAGGCGTAGGTAACTTAACCCTAATTATTGTAAAATTTGTCTTTCACTTAATTTACCGGTAATTGTAATTAAATCTCATCAATTAGAATTAAGTTACCTATAAAATTTAATAAACATAAAGAAAAGTAGATTGTACTTTGCTCTTCGCATTATACGCTAAGATGTTCCAGTTTTTTTTTGTTGTAGGCATGAGTATTTTTTGTATCTAATTTGAGGCCTTATTTGTTGCTCTTTTTATATTTTTGACACTCTAAAAATAATAAAGAAGATAAAAGAAAAAGTATATTCTTATCTACCTTTTCTTTGCATAGCAGTCTTTTTGTTATTGACAATAACAGTTGCAAATTGGTTCTATTATAGGTTTTATATCTTTGTCATCTAACTCAATATTTTTCATAGTTTTGACAAACTTACCATATTGTACTTGATTTTTATAATTAATAAAGTATACGTATATTGTTTTTTTCAACATCCAGCAGCCTCTTTACGACTCAAACTTTTGCCGCATCAAGATTGCGTAAGCGGATACGGCAGTGACCAATATATTATTGGCGCTAAGTTGAGTTAAAATAATTATATTCTTGAGCAGCATATAGATTTGGTATTTCTTAGTTAATTTGTGCTATCTTATGTACATGAAGATATGCCACAACTATTTAATACCTCTAAGTTTTAATTCTTGTCATTTAATTCAGAATAATTTGGAAGAAGCACTTAGAACATTAGAATCGTTGAGAAGCCCTCCTCAAGTCGTTGTCATTATCATAATTGTGAATTATAATTTAGTTTATTGTTACCCAATAATTGTTTATTATTTTGTGTGTAAATTTATTCTTATTTTTGTATTCAAATTGCTAGCTAGTAATTGTGTAAATGTAAGTGTGAGTGTATGTAAATTGCCAGAACATGTAATTTCTTTTGTTGTTTTAATTGAACATTATACTAATTTTTCAACAACCTGCATTTTTTCATTTTCTGAGCTGAGGTTTATTGATTTTCTTAAAACGGGACCAACTATTAAGAAGGAAGTACATGAAAGATACGTATTTACCAAAAAATCAGTTGGAGCCCGACATTGTGAAACACGTGGTAAGTCTTTATTTTTTTTTATTATTCAATTGCTTTATTGTTTTTCTAAACTGAGCCAGGCTAACCCTAAAACCATACCAAAGACTAAAAAGGCGCGTTTATGAATTGAGAATTGGCAACACTGTTGTTGCTAGGTTCGATCCAAATGCACTATTGCAAAGTTTCTCATTTTTACAGTACACGTAATAAAAAGGTTTTGTCATACAGACGCTATTTGTATTGAAAACATTAATTTAAAAAAATTATACTGGTCAAAAATGGAATTTAAATTGTGAACATTTTTGTGCGATAATTTTTTTACGATTTTTAACGTGGATTATTTCAAGAGCAGTGTGTTGATTAGTTTAATGGAACGTTTGGAGATAAAACACTACCCAAGGTCATAATATATTATTGATTTAATGAATTAAAACGTTGCCGACAAATTTAAAGAAAGTAGTCCAAAATTGGTCAATGATGCTGTGTACGAACTGATAATGCAAAATTGTTATGTGACTTATTGTGAGATTGAGACATTTTTGGGTATTAATATGACAAGCATACATAAGATATTTCATGAACATTTAAGCGTCAAAAAAATTGTTTGCGACAAATTTTGGTCGATTTAACAATTGATCAAAAAAATTGTATCTGAATTGGTGCAAATGCAAAGAATTGATTACAAAACAAAACCGCGGTGCATCAAATGCAGTGTATAACATCTACACAAATAACAAATCTTAGATTTATTTTTATAAACTTGAATCTAAACAGCAGTTAACTGTATTAATCTTCCAAAATATGCCAAATCCAACTGTGCCGGTCTTGCAATACCGTATTATGAATTTTGTCAACTATTTCTGGTGTGGAAACTTTATTTGGGCGTCCTGAACTTTTAGCATCAGTTGTGCTTGTACGACCACAACGAAAACCACTTGTGAATCATTTTAATCGATGGTGAAGAGTCCCCATTTATTTATCAAACTTTGTTTTTCATGCAAAAAATAATGTTTAATTAACACACGAAAATTTTTTTATTTTTATGTTTGTAGAAATACTATGAGTTGTCTGGTTTCAATGGCTGTCAAAACTAAACTAAATACAGATCTGTCTGAAAATTTTAATTTGGCTTAGTGATAGATGGCATTGACAAATGACATCTGGGATTTGCGATGGTGGCACCTTCAGTGGCAATTTTGCCGGCCGCTCTCGTAATATCACAGTTATAAAAATTAAAACTACAGTTGGAAATTAATATCAATAGTAAAGTTAAAGCTTAATAAGCAACATTATTCAATTAATAGACAATTTAATCAAATTTATAAAATACACTTAACCTAATATAATAAATTTTACTATCACAAAAAAAAAATAAAATTAAAAAGTAAAATTTAAATTAAAAAGCAGAAGTAACAAAAGAGTTAAGTACCAAAATTGTTAAACAAAGAAATTAAAACAATAATTTTTACATACCAAAAACTAAAGACTTTTTCTTTTTAAATAATTACTTATCTGCCTGATTGTTCTTGCACTTGCCCGTTTGATAGGATATAGTTGATAGCAAAAATATCTTATCTTAAGAAATGTCTCATTTTTTGGCAAATTGACTATTAGTTTCTTTGTTACTTCTGCTCTTCAATTGACAAACATTTAAAAGTAAGTATTTGTACGTTAAAGTAAAGCAAACATACATAATTTATTTTTTTAAGTAAACTTGAATCTTTTAAAAGGATTTATGACAAATTTTGCAATCAGGTTTTGGGCACCAGTTGAAAGGTTCGAAAAAGTCAAGTTAGTGTGCCTTATGCGTAAACGGATAGAGCAACCTTTTGTTTTCTGCTTTAGTTTTTTGGCAGCTTCCACGCCATCACAAAAAACTTTACAAAGCGCAACTCGCTCTAAAAATAGTTTCACTCCTTCTGCCATTCTTCTATTATTTTAGTAACAACGTATTTTTTAAGGTCAATAAGTTGGGAATGTCGTCTTTGCAATACGCATCAGCCTCCAGACGGGCGGCAGCATCAGTTAAGTTGTTGCCCCCATGTCCACATGACTCTATGTCTAAATAAAAACAATTGTTTTTCTAGGCTGAGCCATAGCGTAAACAGAAGCTTAAAGCTGATATTTTGTAATAATGTTGAAGAACTTGACCTTCTAGATGACAGAGCACGGCTCGCTTTTTTTCATAAAGATTAGTTTTAAGCGGCTTTGCACTTCGGTTAATTGCTAAGGTGGTACTTCCCTAAAACTAACCTTAAATATTCTTGAGAGGTTTAAATTGAGACAATCGATTAGTTCTTCTGCACGCACAAATATGGTATTTCTGATGCTGCGCTTTGTTTGCAATAAATATTTGTCGGTTTCTGGGTTTGCATTGCCGCTGCGTGTATGTGAGTACAAAACGGTCTCTGAGGGCTTTGCACACCCGACTTGCAACAAAGGCTAAGTGCTAGGTTTGTACGGTAGGCCCTTATAGCGTACCTCATGCCTGCGTGATCTAAAACTTTTAGTTTTAATTTGCCTACAAAAGAGTCTACTCTTGCTCGATTACAATCCTGAACAGAACTAAAGCGTTAGTGCTAGAAAACAAACGGTTTTAACGCAGTTAATTCTTTTGTTCTGCAGAGTAAAGATGAAATCCAATAAAGTTTACAAAGACGGTAGAAATAAATGCATAAAGTTTTTGCTGTAGGCAGGCAAAAACTATGACTATGATAACTATAATTGACTGCAAATTACGCGTTATATCTGGGATGGTATTTCTCGCCATGTGAATTGCCAGATATAAGCATTTTTTAACAAGAATACTGTCAGATGACGCTATGTTGTTAACCGCAATAGCAAATATAGTTGGTGTTTTTGACTCTGACTCTATAACGGCAATCTTGTATGAAGGACAGTTTCTTTAAAATTTTGGATCTACTGGTAATGTCGTATGCTTTTACCAAGTCATAAAACACCGCAACTAAGTGTTTTATTTCTAGAAAAGCATTGTAAACGTTGTTTTTAAGTTGAATCAGTTGGTCAATAGTAGAGTGGGATTTACAAAAACCAGCTTGATGTTTTATCAGTCCAAAAGATTCTGAAATCCACACTAAGCGGTTGTTGACTATCCTTTCCAGTATGTTTTATAAAAAGAAACAATAACTAATTCTTTTTAAATTGTTGGGTAAGCGTTTTGATCCTATATCTAATTGTATATACCAAGTAATTTTGCGTTAACGGCATGAGGCAGATGCTTGATCATCTAGTATAGAATATCATCTGGTCCGGGAGCGGACAAGGCTCCCGTACTACTTATTGCACTTTTTAACTCTTTTATTAAAAAGAAAAAGTTGTAAGACAAAGATGAGAAGTTTAGAGATGTGTGGGGAGTGGTGCTTGCAAATTAAAATTGCTATTTTAGTTGCGTTAGTAATTTTGCGTCCGTCAACGTAAGGAATAGGTGAAACACCAGGAAACTTTTTCCCGCAACTGCTTTAACTTTCTTCTATATCTTGCCAACTAGAGTGGCTGGTGATATCGTCAAAACGTACGTCTTGGTTTTGCTTTCAAGAATTTTTTAGTTTCTTGAAGACTACTATCTTTTTTTTCTTGATTTTGTTATACCACTAAAAAACTGATAGGCAGCAAAATTTACCGCTAGTTTTTTGGAATAAACTTGTTTGCTGCTTGTATAAAGCATTGCGTAAATTTGTTTACCGCAGACTCATTGTTAGCGCTTGGCCAAGACACCAACATTGGGGGCAAACTGTTTTACCCGTTGAACGCTAGTCTTAACAGTAATCAGAAAATGATCACTGCCGTAGAGATTGTCAAAAACTTCCCACTGAAAACGTCGAGATAATTGTAGAGATTAGAAAAACAGGTCCTAGCCAAAAATTCAAAACCTCTTGCTCTAAAGTGCATATAACTTTCTGTGTTGAGAAGAACTGCATTGTTTTGGTCTAAAAAACTTGTAAACAGACAACCCCGTCTCAGATCTTTTTTTTGGAAGCTTTACAGAGAACTGTGAGCGTTAAAATTACTTTGCAAAAGAAATGGAGGTAGAAGTTGTTGCACCAATTTTTTTATATCTTCCAATACAGTCATTTTTGATACACGTATGGCTTCTAAGAGTAACATTTTCAAAAGGTTTAAAGTGGATTTCTTAAAGGCACATACAGAAAGGCATGTGCCTTATCAAAATCTACTTTAGTTCACAATAGTGGTGTGTGCAACTATTGCAATTCCATTGAATTATTGTTTTTAAAGACATTTTAATACAATGAAATAAAATAAATAAGATTAATAACACCAAAAATGTAAAAAGTCTAAACAAATACTGATTAAGGCCAATATCACAAGTGACACCAGAGTTGTAAAATTCTCCGATGCCAAGACAATACAATAAATAAAAAATAATACAAATTGACAACAATAGACTTGTAGGCAATCTGATTAGTAAGTAAAATAAATATTAAAATAATTTTTTTATATAGTTGGCGGAGCAGAACGAGGTCTACCCTTAGATTGATAGTCAGAAGCTTTTCTTTTTTGCAGATCTCCAAACTTCATTAAAGTTTTAACATCGGATGGTATTTGTTTCAAAACTGTCACATCAATGCCATCCATTAGACCAATCTTTGGTTGAAGATCAACCTGCTTATTGTTTGGCAAGATTCATTCTTGAGATCTTGTCATCATGTTAGAGGACTTAGACACGTCCTCTAAGCTGATGTGTGAAAAAGCTTGCAAGGCACTTCCAAATCTAGTTTTACTTCTAGGTGGGATTTTAGGAAGTGGCATATTTGCCTGTGATGCAAGAGCCGTTGCAAAACAGACCGTCCTTTTACAAAAGTTCCTTTTTGGCCAATTGCTTGCAAGGCAATAGCAAATGAAGAATTAACTTTTTAAGTTTATCAACATTAAAGTTGTTTGTTCGGGCAGCTTTGTTGTTGAGATAGCAAACATTTTTTAACCGTCATAATATGGTAATTTACTCTTTGTCATTAATTCTTTAATTGCAATTTTTTTGTAAACTGGACATTTGCGTGATCTAGCTGGTGTTGTCCTTTGTAGTTTACGCAAGTGATAGGATTCGCACATGACAATCCCTTGTGCGGTGTTTCACCAGATGTAGATTTGATCATTTGTAAAACGTGTTGTGCTGTGACCAAATCTCTGGCACTTAAAACAACGCATTGGTGCCGGAATGTATGTTTTTATCAATAAACTATAAAGGGCTCTTTTTATAGAAGAAGAAAAATGTGAAATGTTAAAGGTTAAAGGTTACGACTTACTGATTGGAAGTCTAAGATTTTACACCGTCTCTATTTGTAAAAATACGACGTATTTCAATTTAGTCTTTACATTTTCCAGAATTTCTTTAATAGAACAGTTTAAAAATCACGACAGTACACAAGGCCTTTGCTAGTGTTAAACAACTTGTGAACTGTTACACACACTTTAAAATTGGCTAGATTTGTTACTTTAAACAACTTTTCTGACTGTGATCCGGAGGCTGTTTCCACAAATAAACCGTCATTGATTTTACGTATTTGTTTTGTTTTGCCAATAAAACCATACAGTGCTTTAGAAATTAAGAACGGACTAACTTAAAAAAAAAAAAACTAGCTTTTAAGCGGGCTGTCATTTTATTTTAACACTAGCCGTAAATTTTACGTCCTACAGATTACAACAAATATTTACTATTTTATAGCTGCGTTCGGCTAACCAACTCGAGTCACTCTTTTTACTCTTTTTGTTCTACGACCGTATGGTTATTGTGTTTGAGTGGAATAAAAAAATAATAGGAGTCGGCAGCAGAAGTAGGCGCGTAGTTTAAAATCGTAATTGACATGGAAAAATGGGAATTTTATATTTGAAGATGAAAGTAATTCTAAAATAATATTTTTATAGAATTCTTATTGCTATCAATAAGGGAAAACAATAAATAGGCAACAATAAAGAACTCAGATAAAATTAGATAAATTTGTGTATTTTATATGTTTTAATTGTATGTACATTTTAAAGTTGTACTCATTTTTCTTGTAAAAGAAATACATTAAATATCTAATATTAAAATTGTTTGTTGTTTTGTTGGTTATTTGACACTGACAAACACCTTAATGCGTTTGGATAGTTTGACTCTAAAAACACCGCAATCACGTGACCAAAAATCTACTCCAAAACTAATACTCCGGACTATTAGCTGAACGCAGCTATTGATAACATAGAGTTTGGTATGTATAAATAATTAAAAAAAAAAAATATCTTATTTGCAAAACTTTTAATTAAAAAAGAAAAAAAAATAACAACGATATTTTGTCTGGCCTATAATTTTTTTTTTAAATATGTTTAGATAAATAAATAATTTTTTTAATTAACTAATTAATAATTAATATTATATATATACATATAACAAATATCAATATTTACACTACGTTTATACTACAATTACATTAGTAATCCCAACACATGCATTCACTTATGACTCAGTGCAGACCAAATGTTGTTGCACAAAAGTAAATAATCCCCACCAACATAATCTATAAGCATTGTTCTAAAAATAGATAGAAATTAATTTTAAAATTACACGTGTACAGTCATTTTATTAAAAATTAATTAATAAATTTGCCGTAAATTTTACGGCGGACGTTGAAGGTTTTTTGTTTCTCAACCAAGTTTGATTTAAAATCAAACTGCGACCGAGTAACCAGATTCATTAGTACAGCACGGCACCAACTAGTATCACTACTATCAAAGCGTTTTCTTTCAACGTCGGTACTTGTTTTTGGTGTGCTGATTATAAAACTCTTGCCAGAATCAACCAGCGGCAGGTACTCAAGGCGTGTTTTATTTTGTATCATCATAAAAGAGGTTGGGGTTCAGTTCATAACCTAGCGGCAGGTTGATAAAGATTAGGAATAAAAGGTAGATATAGTATATAAAAAGAAAAAAAAGAAAAGGTAACCCGGATTGGCTTTGGGTATATTTGGTTTGGCTTCTGCTTATTAACTCATCCGACATGGGTGGCCCTTTCAGGAGTTTAATCTCCCGTTGGCATAGCTTTAGCAGATGTTACTCAGCTCTCACTACGACAATATAGTACCTACAAGGGAGTTTCATATTAATATTCTTAGTTTTCTGATATATATTATACATATTAAAATATAATTTATTTTTTTTTTAATTTTAAATTATAATTTATTTTTAACTATATTTATGTTTATACTCGCTCTTTATACACGTATGTATGTATGTAATTATTATGTAAATGTTGATAAACTTATATAATAAAGCTATATAAACCTGTATTTACCGTTGATTTTTCCATGTTCCAAAAGTTTTTTGTTGGTAAATAAATTATTATTACTGTAAAAATCTTTTTTATTTTAATTTTATAATTTAAAACAATAAGCAATATTAGTCTTTTACATCTAATATGCTAAAAATTTAAGATAATAATAATTTATGTCACAGTACATAATGGTAAATTGTCAATTTATTTCAATAAAAGATAGAATTGCTATTTTACCACTATTATTGGTATGCTTTTAATCCACTCTGTAGCACCAATCATCCCTTATTGATTGCAGCAAACAATTTACTCGCCCCGTATACAAGCAAAACACACAGTCCATTGGCTATTGGAAAAATACACAAGCACCAAATAAATATTTATCTTAATTTTATTTTTAATTTTATTAACAAAACGACTTTTTATTATTTAATTCCTATTTTATCAAATTGTATCGGAATTACATATAAAATACTATATATACTACCGCTTTCAATTTTTTGAGCATATGTTACCAAAAGACAATTTATATAGAAAACTTGTATACATAAAATAAATTATACAACAGTATGAGTGATATATTTTTATTACAATACATTATTTAAATTTTGTGATCTCTAAAAGGAATAAAATGATTGTATATCATAGCATACAAAACAAAATAATTCACATTCGCAAAACTGTTCGCACAATAAAGAGCGGACCCAAATAAAAGGACAACCCGCCATAATGCATAAAATGGTCTTTAAAAAAAGTATAATCGTATCTGTAATAGTCTTGCAATAGAGCCAAATGACTCGCAGCCAGTTATAAGGCACATATACACATTCTTTCGACCGTAATTTGGGTGTATAAAATGGAAAATAAAAGAATTATTTTTATGAATCTAAATTGGAACTTTATACAATTTTGTTGTAATTATCTTTGATAAGATTTGTAAATAAATGTTAATTATTTTATAAAACTATGATATGTGAAACAATAAGTGTCAGACTATTTTATAAGATATTTATCTTCTTTTTTTTGTTTATATGACAAAATTCAATATATGAAAATCAATAATAATAACACTTGGCATGTATTTAAATATCACGCAAGTATTTGAAAGGAAAAGAATATTTTAGTTTCTTCAAAGACTTTTAAAGTATGAATTATTTACTATGAATATATTGATTATATTTTTTATGTATTTTTAGGAAAGTTTATTAAAAATAGTCTAATAAAGGTTTTATTAATTTTTTAATCTATATTGTGACGCATTCAATTTTTAATGGATGGCATGTTTTACGTGATATAATGCCATCATCAGTTTTTTTAAATAAAATAACCTGTATTTTAATTTTTAGAAATAGAATTGTTGTAATTGTTTACAATGATATAATTTTATAGGTCTGCAACTTGCGGTTTTTGAAATATTTATTGAAATAATAAAGAAGTACACTAAATAATTTATAATTTTCAAAAATGTTTAAAAAGCAAAATTTTTCCATTTCCGTTTTGTTGTTTTTATGGATTGGCATTTAGTCTATCCATGCAAGAGAAACACTATTTTCCTTTAAAAAAATAGCTATTATAATAATTTTTAATTTGCAAAGAGCAAGTTTTGAACCTTTGCAGTGCACTTATACAGTTTTGTTTCTTACAAGCTATTGAGTAGTTCATAGAGTGGACAGGATAATTTATGAACTGATTAAATTATAAAATGTTTTATTAGTAAAAATGTTCGTTATCAAGTTCCCAGTTTTTCTTTTAATTAATAAATGATGTAATTTAAATGATAAATTTGTTTTGGTCATCTGATTAAAATAAAACGCAGTAAAAATGCCGTTGCCTGTCTGTGTGAGATTTAACTGTGCTACTGCTCTCTTTTACATACAAATAGTTCAACGTTTCTTTTAATAGGGGGCATTGCATTACCACCTTCGATTCTTAGTTCTTTATTAATTTTATCTTCATAATATAAATAGTAATTATGTTCTTCATCAGAGTCCTTGTTTATTTTTTAAATTTTAAAGCTTACATTAATTTTTAAAAGCTAAAAACAAGGACAAAATGCAAGTTATGTTTGTTTTTTACCTTACTAACTAAAAGAGCGTGGTGACATTTGTCAAAAACCACTGTCATCTCAATTTAAAACAATGAAAATGCAAGAAGCAAATTTTAAAAAATTTCAATAAAAATTGAGGTTTTTGATGTTTTTTTTACTTATGACGGCCAGTATATATATTTAATATTGCAATGATAAAAAAAATACAGTGTTATCGGTATATGCAACAAAAGAGTAGTATTATTACTGAATAATTTGCCGTGCCCATACGAAGGCAATAATTGATAATCAAAAGCGTTACGCACAAATTGAAATAAAATTAGTATTTTCTCATTATATACATGAAAAAATGTACGTCCAGTCCAATTACGAACCATTAGAAGCAATTAAAAAAATATGCGTTTGTTCGGCGGAATTATAAAAAATGTTACGGCGATTACAAAAATACGATTTAAAAAATATATAAATATATATAAATTGTTTTAACAGATTTTGTTGTGCAAATATTTGTAAGTGAAAATGAGGACCTAGACAAAAATATCAAAGTTTACGTTTGCATAGTCCAGGATAATTTAAAAATGACAAACAATAATGAAAATTTATTAGCAAAAAATACAAAATGATAAACAATAAAAAAAAATTATATTACATAAACAATTTAGTGAAACAAAATAGTATTAAAAAGTTTTTAAAGGAGAGTAAAAATCTATAATTAGGTATTAAACTATTGCAATACTCCTGTAGGAGACTTGGATTCTTATGTATTAATGTCAAGAAAATTAAAAACTTAATACATCAAAATAAAACATTGTTTTTTAACTAAACACTATTGACGTTAGAGAAATGAAAGATAAACTAAGTAACATGTAATTTAAGTACAAAACGTACTACAATAGAAAAAGCAAACCTTAGTTTAACGAGTAGAAATCCAAATTATTCAAAAACAGCTTTAAAATTTGATTTTAAAAATATTTGGTTACGCTCTCACAAAGTAATGACTAACAAAAATGATAAATTAGATGATGAAGAACCATAATGCTTAGACTTATATGGATTTTTTAATATTCTTGTGGTTTTAAAATATAGTGTCTACGCAGGAATTATTATTGTTGTCCAGATCTTCTCTAGCTATTAGGTTTTAAGTTATTTTTTACATTTTTTTGTTTGTTTTTATAGTATAGAATAAATTTTTAGAATGAGTGTTCTGGTGTCTCTTTCACAATGCAGTGGCAACAAAGATCATTGTTAACAATCTTAAAGCGTTTGAGATATGCCTTATAGCACCTGTGTTTGCTTAGAAATTGTGTCAGGCGGTAGTTGACTTTACCGTCCTTCTTGATATATTTTTTATTTTACGTAGTGAGGTGTTGGTCTCAACAAGTGGCTTTTAAGAATGACTTACGCATGGCAATACCTTCCGGTTTTCTTCTCTGCGTAAATCCTGCTGTTATATGTCCTTATCAAACTAGTCTAGATTTTTCAATAGTTCGAGGTAGGCTGGTTGCCTCGCGGATATTCACACAGAATCTGTGGCACGCGAGCTGTCTTTGGCCCTTCTCTCTCCCTATAGACCCTACCTTTTTTCTGTCTCTGTTGTATTTTTTTTAATCTTTTTTATCTGCACTGACATGCAGCTTTACATTCTTTTCTTTCTCCAATCCGTGTGTTATTTATTCTAATTATTTGGTTTGTCCTCAGATGCGTTCTTAGTTTTCTTTGGTCTTCGTTCACTTCTTCTTCATTGTATATTTTTTCTTTTATGAATAGTTTTTAAAGTTCCATTAGCTGTATTCCTTTTGGCAGTCCTAAATTTGTTAGTTTTACCTCCAGTGATATCCTTGTATCTTCATCTGAGATTACTTCTTCGTGTCCTCTCGTTGCCAGGTATATTCTGACCATCTCAAAAGTTGCTTTAACCGTCAACCTCGAGATAGCGTACCTACCATTTGGTATTTGCCTTGTTATTTCTGTTATTCTGCATTCCTTTAGCATTTCTTTTCTCCTTCTCCTTATCTCTGCAATTTCGTTTGGTATTGTAGTTTCTGATAATGTTCTTCTATTTTCTTCCATTTCTTAGTATGCATAATTGTCCTGACCTTTCTTATATCTTTCTGTTTGATTTTTTTCTCTGTTTTGTTGTTTCAATTTTGCTTCTCTGGTTTCTCTCCTTTCTCTTCTATCGCTTTTATTTTGTGTGTTTGTTTTTTTTTTCAATATTTTTCCATTGTCAAACTCCTTATTTTTTTTTTCTTAGTACTCTTGTTGCAAAGTTTCTTAGCGCCCTTAATTTATTTTCATCTTTTAGGCATTTCTTAATGATGTTGTAATGTTGTTTTATCTACTTTGCTATCCAGTATTTTTTCTAGTTCTTTTCTATCTTCTTCCCTCGCTTTGCATTCTACTAGAGTGTGTTTTGCATTACCGTGTGTTTCTTTCTGACAGAATATACAGCTTTCCTTTTCCTTGATTTTTTTAATTTTTTTTAAGAACTTTCCAAAGGATCCATGTTCGATCAGTATTTGTGTTGTATAATAGCACGTCTCGGGTTTGTTCTCTATCCACTTTTTTATCTCCGGAATTAGTTCTTTTGTCCATTCTCCCTTTTCTCCTCTATTCTACTGTCTCTGCCATCTTTTCATTGTCTCCTCTCTTGCTCTTAACTTAGCATCCTTTTTACTGGTTCCTTCTTTTATTACTAATGAACAAATTAATTACAGACCTATTACAGACGAAGGACTTTTAATATTGTACAACATAATGAATACTGTAGACTGGAGTTTTGTTGCCAATCACAATTTAACCATAGAATCAAAATTTGACGTATTTAAGAATACTGTTGCATGTGCTATGCTTGAGACTATTCCAGAGAAAACCAAGATATTAAACAAAACAAACACAGTAAATTAGTTTTCATATGATCTATTCCAAATGAGACAAAAAATACTTGATCTAAATAACTTAAATAAGCATGTTCATTCTGAACTTATAGCTACTCAATTAAAACTACTCAGAAAAGACTATCAAGTTGCAATACGGTTAGCCAAAATAAAAGCACATGATGACTTTATCTATAAATCCAATAATCCTCAAAGAACTATGTGGCAGGTAATCAAATTGCAAAGCAGTAGCCATAGCATTAACAATACTAAATCTTTCTCACCGGACCAGTTTAATAATTATTTTGTTGACATAGCTCTGACTATTTCTAATAACTTGTCTGCAAGTGCTATCAGTTTCTATCAGTTTTATAAGTTACGCCAGCAAATCACCGCAACCTTCAAATCAATTTAATTTTAGAGAAGTTACTTTTATTGAACTACGTGATATCAAATCAAATCTAAAAAATTCTAGTTGCATGGATTGTTACAATATTAATAGCAAAATTATAAAATCAATTTTAAATATTATATTGATTCCTCTAACTAATCTTATTAATGAATCATTTATGTCAAATCAATTTCCAAGTTTTAAAACTAGCAAAAGTTATTCCAATATTCAAAAAAAGTGAAATTGTTTGTAGTAATTATAGACCTATTTCAATTGTACCTATAGTGGGGACAATATTTGAAAAATGTTTAGCGTTACAACTAACGCAACATTTGGAAGTAAATAATATTTTATGTAAAAATCAAAATAATAATAATAATAATAATAATAATACTAATAATAATTTGTTTATTTGTAAACTCATACAGAACACTACTTATACTTACACAAATACACAAAAACTTAATGAGCTACAAAAGCGAATCTAGATCAGCTTGTATATCAGATTAAAATCTGATATTGTTGTTACTTCCTCTAGATCGCTAAACTAAAACTAAAAATTTCAAACAAAATAAAAAATTAAAAAATTAAATAAACAAGCTTTAATTGCAATTAGTGACAAATAGCATGTTCGTAAATAAGAAATTATCTCTTCTGATTCTGTTGAGTTAATAACAAATTTTTTAAACATCGTTTGAACAAAAATAAAAAAGAAAGTTTAAAATTATATTTATTATAACAGTACGTTATGTTATAGCTAAAACTTTTTTTAAACAGCTTGGTTCTATGTGATGAAATTGTCAGAGCATCTTTCAGACGAATATTTATATTATGTACATCTGTTCGGAAGCTTAACTTTTCATATAGGTATGGAGGAGTTTTAGTCTGTATAATTTTATAGAACTGACAAGCAGTGTGCACAATTCTACGATGTTTCATTGAGAGCCAATTTAGTTCAGTAACGAATGATTTGTCTTTTTCTTACACCAAAAATTAACCGAGCACATGCATTTTGAATACGTTGAATTTGTGACTGACAAAGTTAATCTATGCAAACATCATATACTGAATCACAAAATGTAAAATTGGAAAGAACTAAAGCTTCACAAAAATTTTTTTTTTTTTACTCAAGATGTCTTTATTCATGTAAATAGATTTTAGTGCTATATATGCACGTTTAGTTATTGTCCCTACATGTTCTCTAAAACGTAATTTATAATCTAAGTTTAATCCTAAGTTTTTAACACAATCTGAAAACACTATACGAGTCCCATTTAAGTTAATGTTAAGAGATTGCACTATAGATTTTCGTTGTTGTTCAGAACCAAACACAATAGCTGTGGTTTTGTTTGGGTTAATGGTTAAAAAGTGTAATAACGAAAGTTCTGAGATTTTCTTTAAATCATGATTTATTTTGTTTTCAGCATTTTTCCAATCATTTGACATAAATGACAGATATAACTGTTTATCATCAGCATATTGATGATACTGGCAGTGATCTATATATGAATATAAGCTACAAGTATAAATTAAAAATAGCAATGGCCCCAGGATTGAACCTTGAGGCACCCCATTCAAAATGTTTATTGTATCAGATACAGTTTGACCACATTTAACCTTTTCCTGTCTGTATAATAAATAAGAATTAATAAGTTTACAAGCTGAGTTATCAAAACCAATAAATTTAAGTATTGCTACAAGTAATTCATAATTAACATTATCAAAGGCTTTACTATAGTCCAATAATATTAAAACAGTTATTTTGTTATCATCAGTTGCTTTTATTATGTCATCTGTAATTTTCATCAATGCAGTAGAGCAGCCATACGAAGATCTAAATCCTGATTGGTGTTCTGGTAGAATGTTGTATAGTTTTATATGATTTTGTATTTGTTGTTCTAATATTTTTTCGTAAAGTTTAGAGAGAACAGGCAAACTACTTATAGGGCGCAAGTCATTAATTAGTAACGGATTATTTTTTTTAGGAATAGGTGTTATTATAGATAGTTTCCAAGCGTCTGAAAAGATATTTGTGGAGATGCTATCATTAATAATATGGGTAATGTATGGAATTAAAAATGGGCAGCAAAAATTTAACATTTTAGAGTTGATGATATCACTTCCACTTTGAGATGGTTAAAGTTTAGCTAAAATAAATTCCACGTCATTTTCGCTTACATTAGAAAATTTGAATTGACTATTATGACTAACTGAATTATTATAAAAATGTAAAATATTACGATCTGGTTCAGCTTGTGGTATAGATGTTGCAAAGTGCAAGTTAATTTTGTTAGCATCGGCAAGGTGATCCGGAATAAAATTAGTTTTTTTGTTATAGACTTCTAATTTTTTTAAGTCATTCCACAGTTGTTTATTGTTAGTTTTATTCATGTTAACTCTAAATTGAACAAATGTTTTTTTTTTCAACTCGTATGGCTGTAGTAGTTATATTTCTAAGACTTTTGTAATAATTTAAGTCAGACATTTTTTAGTTTTTTTATATTTGTTCAATGCTTTGTCTCTTGTTTTCATCATTTCTTTAATGTTATACGTAATCCATGGCTTTGGTTGAGTACGACTAATAAAAGCTTTAAAAGGTGCATGGATATCAAACAAATTTGTTATATTATTATTCAAAAAATCTAATTTATCATTAATATTTATAATATCGTATATGTAAAACCAAGGAATTGAATATATATCTTTAATAAAGTCATCATAATTGAAATTCTTAAAATCCCGAGCATATGTATAGTTATTGGTATTATTTTGAAAGTTTAATGCTATTGTAGTTTTTACTAGACAGTGATCTGTTCTATCTGGAAGTAAAATAACATCAGTATCTGTTGTAGAAAAGTTTTCATTTAATATAATTAAGTCTAATAACGTTGCACTTGTATCAGTGATGCGCGTAGGACTGTGGATCATTTGTTTCAAAGTCAAAGATTGAAATAGTGATTCAATCTTTAAAGTTGATGCGTTGTAAACGTTTAGTATATCTATATTAAAATCTCTCATGCATATAATCCCTTCAAAGTCGAGAGTGAAATCAGACATAATATTTTCAAAATAATCAAAAAATAAATCCATTTTTCCTTTCGGAGGTCTGTACACTACATCTTCACAATATACCTTGTTGTTGATAGTAACTTGAATCCACAAACACTCAAGAAACGTTTCGCTAATTTGATTTAATACATTAATAGAAAAACATTTTTTAATGTAGAATGCAACACCACCTGCCCGGCCTACCCTATCATTCCGAATTAAATAATATCCATGCATATCTATATAATTTGAAGGAAAATCATTATTTAACCATGTTAAAGCTATAATATCATAATTGTTACATAAAACATCTTCTCTAAATATATCAAACTTTTTTAAGATAGAATTGATATTAATGTGACAAACTTTTAGTTTATTTACGAGCATACTATTTGATTAATAAATGAAAATTAAAGTATATACTTAATTCTAAATTTGTAATTACTTACTTACTAATACATATTTACGGCTAAATTAAATTATCAAAATCATTAACAGTGTTAATTCTAATTTTTTTGTTATTTGTTTTTATAATTATAGTACCATTTAAAGTCCAAACATTTTGTTTTCCGTATTTATCTTGGCACTTTTTAAGTAAACTCATTCTGGTAACAGACTGCTCCTCGCGTATAACAATTCCGCTTCTTTTTAAATGCTTTTTATTATTGAAAATATTTTTCGCCGTCATAGATCTACAGTATTTGCAATAAAACATTTAGTTGATGAAATTTTAAATGGATTTGAGGTTGGTACCCATACTTATGCTCTGTTTTGCAATTTGAGTAAGACTTTCGATTGTGTATCACATCATATTTTAATTACCAAACTAAAACATAACAACTTTAGTAAATCTAGTATTGATCTTATGTCATCATATTTGAGTGACCGTTTGCAGTATGTAACAGTGAACTCTATAAATTCAGAAACGCAAAATGTGAGCATGGGTGTTCCACAAAGTTCTGTTTTAGGGCCAATTTTACTTCTAATCTATATTAATGATTTGCCATATTGTGATACCCAAGCCCATTTTACACTATTTGCAGATGATACAACCATTGTAAGATCTAATAAAGATATAGTTAAAAGTATATGTGTGCAATACACAGTCGATTATAAATAAGTGGTTTTTATCAAAAGTTAAATCTTAACGACAGTAAGACTCAGCATCTAATTTTTTCAGTAAGACAAATTAGCACAATTAACACCAACACTGAAGTAGTTAAGTTTTTACGATTAATGCTAGATTATAGATTTACTTGGATAGCTCATACCACCTATGTACGCTATAAAATGTCTAAGTATATTTATCTATTGAGAAAATTAATAAGTATTACTTCACAAAAACTATTGCTTACAATTTCTTATGCCAATGTTTATTCAGTCGTAAAATACGGTATACTAAACTGGGGTCATGCACCTACCTTAACAAATGTATTTAAGATACAAAGAAGATCAATCAGAATTATATATGGTCTTGTGTATAGAGATGATAGTAAGCTTAGTTTTTTTGCGTTGGGTATTTTAACGGTACCTTGTATTTACATTTACGAGTGTCTTTTTTTATATTAAGAACAATATTAACCAATATACCACACAGAATTCTTTGTATGATTATGCCACAAGGCAAAACAATCATATAAAGTTTGACGTTAAACGTCTGCTTAAAAGTAGAGATGGATTCAATTACTATGAAATCAAATTTTACAACAAGCTACCTCCACATACCAAAACTCTAGAGTTTAATAAGTTTAAAATATCTATCAAAAATATGCTGATAAGTAATGCCTTCTATACATTTGCAGATTTTTTTCAGCATAACTTTGAAATAGTTGAATAATTTATGTATTGTAATATTAACTTGTATTATTCTTGTTTTTGACGTGTGTAAATACTTTGTATATAGAACACTAATAAATTATTATTATTATTATTATTATTATTAGTTTCTTTAATTCTATTCTTTCATCCACCATCATATCCGCGGGAGGTGTTGCCGCAATCACCTCTACTGCCTCTTTTGACACCGTTCTGTAACCCCTGCAGATCCTTAACGAACTGGCTCTTGTAGCTTCTTTTATTTCATTTTTGTTTTTTTGTCTTAATGGCTTCTCCCTATGTATCTGCGGCGTATAACAATTTGCTTCTTGCTGCTGTTGCTATTAACCTTCTGGCTTCTTCTCCTGGACCTCCTTTGTTTGGCATGAGTCTAACAAGCTATCTCTCTATTTCCTTTGTTCCCATGACTGCTTTCTTAACCTGTTCATTCTATCCCTTTGCTTCAAGCGTCACCCCAAAGTATTTAATTTTTTTCCCTATGGTTATCACTTGGTCTCTTACCTAAATCATACCTGTTCTTTTATTAGTCCTCTTATTCGATAGCTAGGCCGCTTCTGTTTTTTCTGTTGCTAATTTTAAACTCTTATTTCTCATCCATAACTGTATCATATCTATTGCCAGCTCTAGTGCTACGTCGTCTGCAAATGCCGTTATTGTCACGCCTTCCGGCAACCTCATACGAAGTAACTTATTATAAACAAGGTTCCATAGTTTTGGTCCTAGTGCTGAGCCCTGTAGTACCCCTCTCGTAAGTTTGAATCTTTCGTTCTTGGTCACTAGGTTTCTACCCTGTAAGTAGCTCCATATGATCTTAATTGTTTTCTTCCTCAGTTTTTTTTTCTTCTTGATATTCTATTTGCTCAGTATTTTAATTAGCTTCTTGGTCCAACCTGCTTTCTTTTTGCTTTTTGTTTATTTTATTTGGTATTTTTTTGTTATAGTTTTTATAGCTTCTTTTTTTTAATTTGTTTTCCTTTTTGTCCTAATTTTTTGTTTGAACATTCAATAACAAGTTCGATAGATATTATTAAGGCTATTGCCGTTATAGCCTCCAACAATTTTGTTTTGTGCTTTGCTTCAGCATGTTTTTATTCATTTTGTAGTTTATAGTATTATATCTGGACACTATATATTATATTGGAGTGCGCAACTGAACAAATTTTTTTTTTTTTTAAGATCAACGGACTTAATTTTGGAATCTGTTTTCTTAATGCAGCGATTTTTGTTTGTTTTTAATGTTGTTTGCCTGACATGCTTTACTATCTTTATATTACGGTCAAACTATACTCCCAAGTAATTTAAGACTGTTTTAGTTTTATCACTTTGGTGTGATAGCTCAATGGTAGAGCACTTGCATATCATGCGAGCAGTCCGGGGTTCGATCCCCGAAATATGACTGAAATGATAACTTGCTCTTTATCCACCAGCGTGGTTCGGAAGTCACGTTTTAAGCTGTTGGTCCCATCAAACCACTTTAAACAAGTCGTAGACTTACTGTGGCGATGTAAAATAGCCGTAAAAAGCATAAAAAAAATAGTTTTAGCAAATACGATTCTACTTGTTGTAATTCAATGGTATTTTTATGTTGATGTGGCATATTAAGTAATTAATAAATATATCATTTTGAATTTTAAAGAAAAATGCGCTACTATCTATCAAAGTAGAATTAATTTTATTTACTTCTACCACCGTATAGTAGTGCCGCTTTTGTCTTTCTCAGCTTGACTTTTAGTTTTATTTTTGCGATAATGTTAAAGATTAGTCAATAGCGCAGTTTGTCAGTGCTATTAGTTATACTACTTTTTTTTACACTAGCAGTATTGTCTGCAGAGCAAATTAATTTGACCCTTAAAAGCATCTTTAGATGTACAAATACGTAGTATTATAGAATCCATAGTTATAGCCGGAGTATTGAGCTTTGCGGTGCCATACAAAACAAACATTTTTTTTGTTATTTATAAAAAAAATCTGTTTTGTAGGTAGTTAATTATAAGAGCAAATCTAATTATTTTTTTTAGAAATTTTATTAGTTTGTGCTATAGAACCGAGTTTTTTTGCATAAGAAGATGAATATCTTCAAAAGACACTAAACAACTTTGTTGAAACTGAGTATCTTAAGTCAATGAGTTGGTTTTAGCACAACTTCGGTTAGGTGATGGTTGCCAAAAATGGCTGTGTGTCTCTGTTCCTCTGTTTTTAAGTTTTGCATTTATTTAGCAAATGTAACGGAGTATTATCCTCTTCCATACACTCGCGGCATAGAAAGTCCATTTCTGTTTTTATTCTGTGCGTGTTAAGACTAAAGTATCCAGTTATCAGACTTTGTATGCCTTTGCAGTCTAATACGACTTACTTGTATTACTATTGTTTTGATATCGTGCAATGGTTCTGTTTGAAGTAATCCTGAATGTGTCAATTCCTTACCGTTTTTTCACAGGTTACTGTGCTTTGCTTCAAGTCTGCTGCGGATTATTTTTTCCTGTCTTGTATGGGATTCTGGTCTAGTGAATGTTTTTTTTGCATTTCATTTGGCAAGCTGATTTGCCATGAAATTTTTATTTATCTTTTGATGCTTTGGTATCCATACCAAGCAAACTTTTCAAATGCATCTTGATCATGTTCCTGGCGCACCACTCAATGGCAACTACTTTTGCTTAAAAGTTGAAAAACATATTCTTTAGTGTTTGTCCCAGTATATTCTCGTTCTAGTATTTTTTGGGTGTTTGGTTTTATCTGTGTACCAAATAGTCTTTTTGACTTTTCTAAGTATTTATTGTTTATTCATTTGGTTTGATGTGGTATTATCACATCAAATTTCTTACTGATGCAGTGGCCCTTCATAAAGTCCACTCTCATTATTAGAAGTTCTTCCCACGTAATAAATTTTTTAAGTTAAGTCTGTGGGCCCCGAGGCTTAAAATGTGTTCATTTATCTGCAGTCTGTATGTTGTTTGTCTTGCTTTTACCATTACCATCAGATAAAATGGCAATAACAATAATAGTACTTCTATAGCTGCTGTGGGCGTTGTTTTCATTGCTCCCGTTATCAGTAGCAGGTAGTTTGTTTGCAGGATTTATCCGTTTAGTATGCATACTAGTGCTGGTGCAGTAGTTGGATCTTTAACGCCCCGTCCTGTTTTAACTTTTTGACTATTTTTTCTCAATAGTTTTTTTTATAAAAAATGTTAAGCTGATTGGTATATAGGTTTTAACCAGGGCATACGTAGGTCTCCCCGGCTTTAGTAAAAATACCACCATGACCACTCTTCAGTTGCTTGGTATTTGTAAATGTACAACGCTTGATAAAAGGATTTTGCATAGAGGCGTTTTTCAGCACTGCATACCCTTCTTGTAGCATAATAGGATAAATTTTATTATTATTATTATTATGTTTAATGTGTTGATTGTCCATTTCAAGTAACTCTGATTACTTATGGTCTTTCCTTTTTTTCAGTTTTTCTTCGTTTGCCTATTTTGTTTAACAATTTTATGTCGTCTTGAACAAGAGCTTTTGTCAATACAAAGCCCAAAAAATGTGTCTGTAGCAGCTCTTGCGGAGGGCCCTTAAGGTCATCTTTTTAGTGTGTTGGTCCGCAGGGATCCAATGTTTTCAATGCGGCTTTTGTTTAAAGTTTCTTGAAGGCAGAAGCATGTTAGATTGTTTTAACCATTTTTACAGTATCTCTTTTACAATTCTCTTTTGGTTTTTTATGGGTTTTTATATGCTATAAAATTGTTTCTATATGTGGCCCAGTCACCGTTCATTTTGGATTATTTAAACAGTTTTTTAGTTTTTTTTTAATGTTTTGTTGTATATACTGCAATTAGTTTTTTTCGGATTCCCGTATTGCAGAAGGAACTTTTTTTTTTAACTGCAATATTTAATTAGATGTATGCATGATCAAACAATAAAAGCTCATCCAACACGTACCACTGTTTAATCACTTAAGTTGTTTTATAATTTGTCAATGTTAGGTCAATAATTTTGCTACGCAATACATTGCAAAACGTTGGCGCTTTACCTTTACTCAAGGTATCAAGTTTTTACTATAAATTCTAGAAGATTCTTATCTCTTAAGTTTATGTCATTGTTTCCTCACACTAAGTAATGAGCGTTAACGTTGCATCCAAGGATTAGTTAGCTGTGCGTCATTCCCGCTGTTTGTTAACTGAAGTAGTTCTGCAGGTGGTAGAGGTCTTTACTGATTGTAAAGAAAGTATCCAGTTTTAAAAATGTTCTTTTTCTTAGTTAATTGTGTTATTATAACTACATTGGCTGTCACTAAACTTCTGAAACAAAAGAGATCTAGTAAATCTTACAGATCTATGATCAGAAATGTTGTTCCCTTTAATAAGTTTTCTTTTGCCACTGTTCTTAGAGTTATTGTTTGGTTAGTCCTTTCAAAGAAGTATTCCCAAAAATGAAATAATTTTTTTTTTCTTTTTTCTTAATTCTACACAGAAGAGTTCACTTTACTGTTTTTGCTTTCTCAGAGTCGAGGTTACAGTTGAAGAACTCTTCTGTGACTATTGCTAGTGCAATGTTTTTAAAATTGTTTTTTAAAGTCCATTTTGAAGCCGTTTTTTTGTCCTTGCTTTTTTTGTTGATTGTTTTTGCAATTTCGATGTGCTGTTTTTAGTTTTGTTTTATGTTTTTGATGTTTGTTTTGTATAGTGCAGGTAATGTGGAGTATTGCTGCTGTGTTTTTGTTGCATCACCGGATGCTTTAGTTTTTCTTAGTTGCATGAGCTCCCATTGCATCTTTTTTTTAAGCTTACGCTTGACCGCCTCTAAAAGCCTAAGATTTGCAGTTTTGACACTGTTTACTTTTGTCAAGCTTGGGTTTTTTAACGAGTCTCTAACTGTTTTTGTGTTGTCACATTTTTATCTACAGTCATTGATTTCTCCTAGAATCCGAGAAGCAGACTACTTTTTAGGTATAGAGGATTGTCTGCTAGCGGAATCTTTCTGGAGTATGTTAAATTATTTTGATTTGTCCATTATAGTATTCCGTTTATTTTTAACTTTCTGGCACAAATTATGCATGTGTTGTGATCGTAATTCTAGTTTGGTTTGGTTTTTAATGTCCGCTAGGTGTCTTATTTTTCGAGTTCTTTACGGGAAGTTAGCGAGAGTTTTCTGATTTACACAAAACACACTAATAAAGGAACTAACAAAACCACAAAAGATGAAACGCATTTTGGATGACAATGGTAAAATATATGCACAGTGAGTATTTTGTATTTAACTGCATAGGTTTTGGCAACTTTGGATGCTTATTATAATTTCTCTTTTAGTTTAGTTTTTATCAAGTTTTTTTAATCTTTTGGCAATAAGCTGATCATACATCTTACTCAGGCCATTGAAAAGGGAACTTCGTCTGTATTTAGTTTTTCTCCTGTTTTTAGAAGTTTTTTTAGTAAGACGAGTTTTGCCTTCTTCCACACTTCTAAAAAACTGTACGCTTTATTTAATATTTAAAGCATTTTATCAGGTGCGTTTTTGAAGATTTTTTCATTGCTGTCATTAGTAACAAATCCGGCTTTGACTTTTTATGTTTTTTCCCAATTTGAAAAAGAACGTTTCTAGTTTTGATTATGTTTTCTGCCGTTACCCAAACAAATTCTTTACCCATTTGGTCTCATTTCTTTGTTAACAGTTGTTTATTTATGATTTTTATAGCAACGTTTTTGTTGTTGTCCGCTAGCCTTAGCTAGCTAGATATCATTTTGTTTGGTTCTGATTTTACGCAACTGTCTTTCATTGTCTAATGCCTTCTTGTAGTGAAGTCTCATATAGCTTCTAAACCTCTGTTTATGTACTGTACCACTTTTATATTTATGCTGGAAGTTTTTAGCGTTTTTAGTCTTATTTTTATCTTTAGAAGTGCTGTTGTTGCTTCTGGTTTTTGCCTTTAATATATTTTGGTATAATCTTAGTGCAGCTTGAAAAACTTTGCATCACCCCGTGCCAGCATTATTTTTAGTATCTTGGCAAATTGGATGTTGATGTTGTTTTAAGCAATTCTTAGCTTTTGCAATCCGTTGTTCTATAATTATAACAATAATCTTGTAACAATTGATTGTATCTATTTTTTTCCAGAAAGCAGTTTGTGAATTTTATTCTTATTTTCTTTGTGCTTACCAGATTGTTAACATTTTCTTTACTTAACGTAATTGTTGTTGATTAACTGCCTCTTTATAATTTTCTTTGAGCGTTACAACCTTAAAGAACTTTTAATCTATATCCCTTACAATTTTTTGTATTGCTAAACTAATGTCATCTTAATTTGTTACAGCATCTATGTTCCGAAGTATAATGGTCCCAGTTTTTTGTAGTAATGTTCTTTTTCCTTTTTTTAATTGTTTTTTATTCTTACTAAAACTGTTGATTTGTTTTGAGTTTTGAGTTTTGAGAGTAGTTATGATTATCTTACCATCTCTGGATTTTTGTGTACTTTTGACGGTTTTGCTAGCAGGATTGTCCTTCAGATACTTCTTTATTTTGTTTTGCAAGAAGTAATTGTTTTTCTGTTCAACAATTAAGACGTATATTCTCTTTTTTCTTGCTGTAGATCACTATCCTAATCTCAATTGCTTGGTATTTTTTATATGCATTCAGAGGTTTTTCTTAAACAATCCAGGCTAACGCAATTAGTTTTATAGATAACCACTATTGTACCTCCACTAGTCTTCTCCCTGATTTTCTCTTCTTCCAACCGCTTTTTTAACCTTGCTTTTAATATTGTTTCCACCTTATCTATTGGAACGCACTTTTGTATATTTTATTAACTTAAATTTCTCGTCGCATAATGCAAAGTGGGGAAAGCGATCTATCAATCACCTACACAAATCTGTAGTAAAATACCCATAATGTTAGCAGATCGTTTCAAATATTGAATGCATAACAAATGTAGTTATAGTGATATTGCTCAAATTTAAAAATTGTAATTTTGTTGAAGGTAAATCTGACATATGTAGTCTATTTATTTTGTATATTATATTATAATGTTAAAAAAAAAGTTATGTTATCGTTTGAAGATTATTACTGGTTGGTTACTTTATATGAACATATGAGCTTTTGAGGCATTGAATAAATGTACTTACACCGGACCACACGCTATGTTATTAACCTCATATATCTTACGTTATTCGTTTTTTTTTTATTATTATTTTATTATATCACTCATTTTTTACATAATTTGCATAAAGTGGATCATCTAATGGCCAAATAAACATTTTACTTGTTAACCTTATTCTTAGTCACAAGTTTTACAAGTTCATCTGTTGTAGCAAAGTAGTTAATATTCATTTACATATTTTAGAAATAATGAAATCTAGTAAAATCTCACTTAGCTTTCGTTAAAATAAAACAAAGTTATTACTTAGATACATAACACTAATAAACTCAATATGCTAGATTTTTAAATACACCACAGTAGCTAAATTTAAATAAACTTTTCTTGCTGAAATAAATTGAGTGCTGATATAGACATTTGAAAGGAAATATTTTTTCAATAGACTATCAAGATCTTAATAGTTCCTGGGGATAAGTATTTTATTTCTCTCAAGCAGTCCTCCCCCACCTAGACGAGACTAAGACAAATGAATCGGTCTCGTGTCAACGAAAAACCATTACTTACAATTTGAGCAATGTGAAATTTATTTCCCATACATTAATAATACACCTTAATAAAACATTTGCCTGTGTAACTATGATTAAATCGATAATAAAATAGTAGTTTGCACTATCATAAAAAAACAATCAAAACTTTAATATAGATTGGTAGTTTTACAATAATTATTATTTATTTAAAATTTTGGTCCATTTTTAATAAAATTTATAATAAAAAAATTAAATCTTAAATTAATGTTATCAATACATTTATATAAAAAAATGTATTATGTAATTTTTAGCGTGTATGTACAATATTTTGTATATTGTTAAGTTAGAAGAATACTTAAACTTAATAAATTATAAAAACGATCTCTTGTAAATGGTATGCACATATGCAAATGAATCAAAAAATTAAATAATATTAATTATTGCAAAACTAAATATACATCATTAATCTATAATTATAAAAAATGTAAAACAGTTTCACTATAATAACAGTAGAAATATACTCCTATAATTCTTAAGTAAAACATATACTGTATTTTATATTATGGAAATGACACTTGGAAAATTGAGAATTCTACATTACAACATTTTAATCTTATCTATGGATATTCGTGGAACTATTTACTTCCGTTGGATGCAAAAATCAGTTTGCATTTTTCAATCTTGACATGTGAGTATGATGTCCTCCAGCGTACGGTTGCAGCAACAAGGAAAAATACAAACATTTTTCAATTTTATCTCAGCGCATATATCCATCTCGTACATCTATGCAACAGCAAAGTGGATCTTGTTTATTTTGATTATAATAATGGGTTGGCTTCGTACAAATATGATACGACATATACTACAAAATTTAATTTACTTCCAATTTTATAAGTTTGATAAGCTGTACTAAATATAACCATTCTTGATATGTAATCATAAACTTAGAATATTATTAAATATTAAAATTTTGTTTAACTATCTAGATTATTACATTAGTAAGTGATTTTTTATAATTTTGCAATTCAAACACTACATATAGTACATTCACTACAAATCATTATTAATTGAAAACACTGTGGTGTTTGTGAATTGATTCTTGAATCTTAAACAGGCATTGACATACATCATTGATTTTTCTAAATCTCCTTGACGGATTACTATAAATTTTACTGTCTGCAAATAATGGAATAGGAGAAGTATTGTAAATGTGGTTAATTTTAATTTGTGTTTACGATTACATTTAAACAAACGCTAAAATCGTAAGTTTTTTTTTTAAATAGCTATTACAATAATAAAATTTATAAATATTGTACTAATAAATATACGTACGTCTCTTTTAAGTTTTAAATTGGTGGCTAAAAAAACCCAAAAAAACCTGTCAATAGATGTCACTGTTAGAACAACACAAAAACCATTAGAATGATATTAGAATAATTTATAGTAGTATTATTTTGTAGTTATTTGCTTTAATATTTTATCTTGTAGACAATTCAAATTCACTTCTATCAATAACACCAAGAAGATGAGACTTCGATACACTTGCTTAATGAATGCGAAGCTTACAAACAGCAACGTTTAGCCATTTTTTGCAAACACAACCTAAACGAAAAATTGCTAAAAGTAACCAAAGCCAAGCAAACTTCTTACGCAAAAAGAAAATTAGTAATACCATGATAAATTTTATTTTGTCAAGGAAAACCTGCAGCACATTCCAGCTTATTCTTTCATAGTGAAGTTACGATCGATTATAAATTGCACCCAGTAAAAGTTTATACTGAATAAAATTTGTTAACAACAACTTTATAATAATAGTTTATTAGTTTTATTTCAAAAAATACATTAGTTTACACAAGTTATACACAAAGTAAAATTTTAAATTTACATATATAAATAGCTAAAAAATGAATATAATTAAAAATGTATGTTACAATTTAAAAACTCATCTAAAAGGATTACAAAAATAAATTTATTAACACCTTTTTGATTTTAGATTTATTGAGTTTTAACTTTTGGGTTTTAATTGTCAATTTGTTGTAAAATTTTGGCCCATAATAATTACCTGCCCATATGCATTTATTTATATGAAAAATAGTTTAATTCAATGTTATTTTTGATATCGTAATTGAGATTTATTGTTTGTTTTGCATATAGTGCAAAACTACTATTAATTAACAACAAACATTTGTATATGGCTATGTCTGAGTCAAATGTACGGAACATAAATTTGATTTTGCTCAAACCACTAAAAATGCCTATCTCTACATGAGTCCTGATCTTGTAATTTTTTTTAGATTTTTTCAATAAGCAATTTCTGAGTAATAATCAATCAAAATTTGAAAAAAATATTTTTTTGCATTTTTTTACATTTTTTGATCGTTTTTAACTAAAATTTCACAATTTTCTGTGGATTCATTTTAAGATACCTCAGAGCATAGTGCACGGAACTACCTAACATTTTCAGGATATCTTTTGCACATATAATAGCACGTTTTTATTCATATTTGAGAAAAAAATAAAATACCCATCATCTTATTTTTAAGAAAAACTGTCTATTAAATTTCAGCAAAATTTTCAAAATTTAAGGCAAATAATTTTTTGGTAATGAAAACTTATTTTTTTAAAAATTTTGAAGAAAAGGTAACTTATAATTTTTTTTCTAAAAACGCAATCCTGAGAAGTTACAGACGATCACAAAATGAAAAAGACTTAAATTTCAAATTTTTAACTACTTCTGTGGATTCTGTGTCTAAGATATCTCAAATCGTAGTGCACGGTACTTTCTAAAATTTTTAGAGTATCTTTTTCACATATTAAAACACGTTTTTATCTATATTTGATAATAATAAAAAATACTTGTCATCTTTTTTTTAAGAAAAACTGTCTTTTAAATTTCTTTAAAATTTTACAAAAAAAAAATTTGGCTGTGAAAACTTATTCTTTGGAATATTTTGAAGAAAAAGGTGTTTATTAATTTTTTTCTAAAAATGCAATACTGAGAAGTTACAAACGATCAAAAAATGTAAAAAATGCAAAAAGTTGATTTTTTCAAATTTTGATTGCTTATTACTCGAAAATGGTTTATTGAAAAATTTTAAAAAAATTCACAAGATCAGAACTCATGTAGAGAAAGACATTTTTATTAGTTTAAGCAGAAATCAAATTTTTGTTTCGTACACTTGACTTAGACAATGCCATACATATATTGTAACCAGTGTAAATTTTTAAAATTTTTGAAATTGTTTTTTATATCTGCTCTTTAAGGTAAGCTCAACATGTATCTAATTGATTTTTGTTGTAAACCAAATATTTTGGCTGTATGTGGGAAATGACCCCATAAAAGTATTCCATACGACATCTTTGATTAAAAAAGTCCATGGTAAATTTGAAGTATTACTTTAAACGATGCTCAATTTCTTATTAAAAATATGTTTTTGAAAGATAAATTGCAAAGTTATTTATACGAGGTTTGTCTAAAAAGTATCCGACCTTTGGCTGAAAAAAAATAACGGAATTGGGACTTTTATCTTTTTCAAAGTAAGCTTCATGCGCCCTCCGTTCCTTCCACTGCCAAAAACAAAGTCTTCTTTTGGAACAGTGTTTAACTTTGCCGTTGCGTTCTGCATTATCTTTTTTCTACTCTGAAAACAGATTTTTTTCATTAGTATCTTCAATTTTGAAAATAACTAGAAATCGCAAGAAACTATGTTAAAATGTAGAGAAGTTGGCAAACGACGGAAATTCCATGTTTTGCCAAAAAAGTCTATATCAAGTGCGATAAATGAGAAGAATTGTCGTGATTTAACTGCCACTTTTTTGCTGACCAGTTTGCCTAGTATTTTGGCCAAACTACATCATGGAGTCGGTGGAGTACTTCTTGATAGTATTCTTTTGTCACTGTTTGTTCTTCCGGTGCGTATTTGTGATGCACAATTCCACGAATATTAAAGAACACTGTTAGAATAACTTTGATTTTGCTTCTCATCATTGCAAGAAGTATGATTTTACTTGAAAATCACTAAGTTTTTGACAAACTATTATCTAGTACCGTTGTTCAACTTGTTAAATCATTTTAAGAAAAATCAAAATTCAACAAACACGTATAACAACATCTTCCTGACGCACTGGAATGCCGAAAAAAACATCAAGAATGTTCATTAAACTGTTTTCTTTTACTGTGCAAATTGGCGCCGGCCTAACACCACTATAATGCCTAAAAAAATTTAAGATAAGATACTTTTTAAATGATAATTTTTGGTAATACTATACTCAAAAATAGAATACGAAATGGATTTATATTTATTTTTGACTGCGTAAATATCATACGTTCTGTTTTTTTGTGATTTAAAGTAACTCTGTATGATAAGAACCAATCGGCAATACTGGACATAGTTTCATTTATTACATTTCCACGAATGTCTCGTTTATTGTGTATATTTATGATGTTTGTATTATTAGCATACAAAATTTTTAGATTTGTTGTACATTTACAAATATTATTGACATAAATCACAAACAATAGCGAACCTAGTATTGAGCCTTGAGGAGTTGTATTACCAAAAGTGTGTTAGAAGAGTTATTGTTGTAGCACACCATTTGTGTTATATTTTCCAGATAAGTATCTATCAGTGCTACACTATTTATGTTATAAATATGGTAGTAAAATTTTGGTTAGAATACTATGAGACACAGAATCAAATGCCTTGCTAAAATCGCACCTTGTTCAGTACCATCAGTTTGGTGCCTCTAGGTCATGTTTTGTGTTATCAACCTATGGCACATTTACGGCATTCTCAAGACAAAGTTAAGTTTTTTTGTAGTTATGCGGGCGCGACTATGGTCAACCAAACAATAGCAGTTTAGGTAGGGTCATAATATGTATTTTGATGGTGACAAAGTTAAATTAGAATTAAATTACTCTTTGTTTGTTTTGAAGAGGTTTCTTTTGTTTAAATACTTAATCAAATAATTGAAATTTAGAAATTAATATTTTGCATAGTAGATATGTTTTCTTATTTTCATATATAAACTTTTAGATGTTTCACGTATTGTACAACGTATACTATTTAATCTTCAAGATAAATAAAATTTCAAGAAATTTTAAGTTACTTAATATTTTTTTTAGTTTATATTGTTTATTTTGATATTCAGTCTTAAAATGACTTTAACTTGTTTTAAATAACATCAACTTTTTATTTTTGTTTAATAGAATAGAATTGAAAAGATTAGTTTATTTTCTTTTTTTGGCCATAATATACATGGATAAGATAAGTCGGTTTACAAATAATAATAATTATATATATCCACATATTTAAAATTACTATAATATTTAAAAATTTAAAAAAGAGTTATAACATAAACATTTTAACACTTATAAACATACAATTATAAAAGTAATTATATTAAAACTACAATAAACAAATATGTGTAAAGTCTTTTAAAGTGTATAATTTGATTAAAAAAGCTTTTAATTCATTTTTAAAAACAGATACTAATTTTGAATTTTTTATTTCAGTTTTTTTTCTTGTGTTGTATTTTATTTAAGACAATTTCTGATAAACCAGTTTGAGCATTCTTTCGTCACTTTGTTGACTTTCAGCAACAACAAAGGACAATTTTCTATTTTAAGAAGAATGTTATTAAAAGCGTATCTAAGTATTTTAGCGTCATATTAAACTAAAGATAAATAAATATTCTTGTGTAAATGTTAAATAGCAAAATCAATCGATTTATTTATGTATTGAATTTTTTTAAACATTACTGAATTAAATATTTTTGATAAAACATGCAACAAACTGATCGGACAATAGTTTTGAATATTGTTTGTAATCTCTTTTTTATGTATCGAGCAAATCAACGCTACTTTAAGTAAATTTTATTATTGTATTTGTATTTAAGTTTGTATATTTATACACATTCAACCAACTGCAATGTTTTCAGTTTGCTTTTTTTTAGTTTTTGAAACATACATATTTTTATATAATTTTTTTGTAAAACTACAGATTTTAAGTTTAGGTTTCTTAGTAGCACTAATCTTTACCTCATAATTTGTTTACGTTTTTTCTTATACAATCTTTTGTTTTTCTAATTTTTTTGTTATTACTGCCAATTGCAACAGTTCCATTCCTATAATCAGTTAAACCTCTTATTTTTAATTTTGTAGGATTTATCTTTATCTGATGTGCTCCAAAAATCTTGAATTCAAAGTTGCAAACATTTCTGGTTAATATTAATTTTTTTAATGTACAAACAAAAATGTGTGCACAATTTATTGTTTTTAGCATATGTAAAAATAAAACATCAAGTAAAACAAATGTAAGCTGTGGTTTCTGTTAACATTGTTAATAATAGTTAATGTACTGTATACATTATTGTTTACATACAGGCAGAATGTGTTAAGGTTATTCACACATAGACTAAAGTACAATAACATTAAAGTTATCAGAACTTTTTGTGGTTATTTACAGATAAAGCCAGAAGGTTTTGTGTGTTTATATATCAAAGAATGTTGATATTGTTAAGCATATACAGGATGATTCAGGGGAACCACATAGTTTTAAATGCGCAGTACACAAAAAGTAGAAGAGTGGGGGAAACCGGTACAGTGTCATTTAAATCTGCAGGCTACGCTATTTTAGTCTCTATGGCGCAGTGAGATATGCAGCATTGTATGTTTGTAAATGTTCGTGTACGATAATTATGTTAAAAGTGGGAAATCTGTTATTTAAACACAGCGTCTCTTTGGTTGGCATTTCAATATAAAAACGAATGCTGATATTAGGTCATAGATAATTCATAACAGTTATATCAATAGTCCACGCATAGCCTGAGAGTAAAGGTTTGTTATGTGCTGTTTCGTAATTTGGCGTAATTAGCCCAGATTGTTTCAATGAAATGGTCACCAACTTTCCGGTGCCAGAACTACAGGGACAGAAAACAGATATTGAAAGATAGAGCTAAAGCTCTGTGGCAGAATGAGTACACCAGTGACAATAATATTTTATTCTAGACAGCAAATACATCAATTCATTAAATAAGTATAAAAATAACATTAATTATTTAAGTATAAATCTGTAAAGAAAACTACAATAAGCCAAACAAGCATGCGGGCTATGCGGCGTACAGGTTAGAAAGCAAAGCAATGCATATTTATCAATATAGATGTTAAAAAAATACATTACACTACATTAATTACTAACCTATGCGGGTCTAAATCCACCCTTGAGTGAAGGGTATTTTAAAGTACCTGTAGGCTTCAGAATTATAAACTTATACTAACTAACTATTGCTTTTAGATGTTGCCAGTCGCAGGAGATGAAGCAGAAAAGAAAAGCCAGCAGAAGAAGGACCCAGGGGAAAAACAGGAAGAAAACCAGGTATTGCCATCTATAATAATAGTTAGCAATACTTGATATAGATGTCACTAGTCTGTATTGTATGTTGAATTAATTAAAATAAATTATTTTATAGAAATAATTGTTTCATTACATCTGCCTCCTCCCTCTTGCAGGTGACAGTGGGTTAACTGGAGCTTGCAGAATCTTGAACAAACGGTTTAAGGTGACAAACATAGAATACCCCACGCTCGACGGTGGAACCAGGTTTTGCCAGGACATATGTCTTGGTAGCCACCATGACTTGATGGCATCTGACCCTTCATAAAGCGGTAGAAATTTCTTCGTTTCCTTCGAAATAGCAGACAAAGACGGATTTGCACGTAACCAGATTAGCTCACCAATGGAGAACGTCCTAACATTAACGGAAGACCCGTTAGCCACACGACGTTGTGCCCGGCGATTTAACGTTTCCCGGGCGAGCATTAAAGTAGCACCAGTGTCCGTAAGTGGAGGATTAGGAAAAAAAGTTAGATCCTTAATAGGAGACATAGGCAAATGACCAAAATGAAGCTCAACCGCAGAGTTACCTGTAGATTTATGCGTAACATTGTTTAAGAACTGGACAAAGTTAGGCACTGATTTCGCCCACAAACTTTGTTTGCTGTGGCAATAGGTCCTATACAAACGACCCAATTCTTTTATCACGCGCTCTACTGGATTGCCCTGAGGATGTTTAACAGAGGAATAGATGCACTGAATCGACTCATTAATTAAGAAGTTTTTCCAAGCATTAGAAGTAAACTGGGTACCCTGGTCACACAGCATTCGCTCTGGCTTACCCACCTTCGCAAAATAATCTTTAACCATGCAATTGATGATGGATTTGGAGGTAACACGCTTAACGGGGTAAAGGGTAACAAGTTTAGAAAAAACGTCCAATAAAACAAATATGTAAGTTACACCACCCGTAGAAGTAGGACTATAAAAATCAACGGGGACGAGTTTGTTGGGGCTTTCAGAGATTATAGCTTCAAAAGGGGGTCTAGGGAGAGGAGAATGATTGCTCAGCTGACACAATTTGCAACACTTGACAATACGCTTTACGGAACGAAACAGATTTGAGCATCATAATTCACGGCAAACTGCACACCATGTTTTATACACTCCCCAAAATGGCCAAAAAACTTATGATAGGCGGTTATAAAATTGTCAATGAGACTAGACGGGATACATAAGTACGCTTTGGTGTCAACTTCTCGTCGGAAAAAAAATAAATCTCTGTGAAGAAAGAATTTATTATTTATACCGCTCCCTTGAATTTGAGCTATAATTTTACCGAATTTCTTATCGGAGCGCTGCGCTTGAGACAAACTTTTTAATAAAGTAGACATATTGGGACCACTGGTTAAAGTTGCGATTCGGAATTCCTTGTCTTGTGGAACCGGAAGTCAAATTGGTGGATGGCGTGAGAGTATATCAGCTATCAAATTATTTTTCCCGGACACATGCTGAACTTGGAAATCATATTCTTGCAGAGATAGAACCCATCTTCTAAGTCGAGACGACAACAATCTACAGGAATTGAGATAAGTCAATGCACTGTGGTCGGTTAGAATAGTAAACCGTTTACCTAACAAAAACACCCTCCATTTACGCAAAGCGTGCACCACACTCAATACCTTTTTCTCGCATACACTGTAGCGGGTCTCCCGGTCTAATAAAAGGCGGCTGCAATACGCGATAATTTGCTTATGGCCATCCACTAGTTAAAGTAACACATCACCAAGGCCGACATCACTGGCATCACATTGCACAATAAACGGACATTGGTGCTGTGGGTGACACAGTATTTCTTGGCTAAGCTGTGATTTTACCTCTGTAAACGCTATTGTCTGTTCGAGACCCCAATTCCAGTGGGTCGACTTACTGAGAAGTCGAACTAAAGGCGCAACTAAGGAAGCAAAATGCTCAACAAAACCCCTGTCAAAGTTAACAAGGCCAAGGAATGCTTGAAGCTGGCGTAAATTTTTTGGAGTTAAGAAATCCCAAACGGCTTGTACCCTCTCAGGGTCAGGAGTACACCCTACTGAATTTAAAACATAACCCAAAAACAAAACCTCTTTACATAAGAATTTGCATTTCTTAATGAGCAATGTGAGGCCGGCTCTGTGTAATCTTGAAAAGACCAGGTCCAGATGGTGGATATGTTCTTGGAAGGTACTGGAAGTGACGAGCAAATCATCTATATACGGATGCACAATCCTTTCAAAGTCTGGTCCTAAGATTTGGTCAACACAACGTGAAAACAAACTTACCGCCGTTTTTAAACTAAATGGTAGAACTGGAAACTGGTATGCACGTGTGCCAATTTTAAATCCAGTGTAATGACGGTGTTCGGGATTAATGGGGATCTGCCAATAAGATTAAGTCAAGCCTAGACTGGATAGGTACTTCACGTTAGCCAAACTCAATTTGAGATCTTGAATCGAACGAGGAAGTTTGGTCTCGGATCTGGTTACTGAATTTAATCGACGTGCATCAAGGCAAATGCGCACTGACCCATCTTTTTTAGAGGTAACTAGTAGTGGACTGGCAAATGATGTAGAAGATCTCTCAATAACTCCCCACTGCTCCATTCTATCAATCTCATCCTGCACGGCAGTCCTGTATGCCACAGGTATGGGATACTGTTTGACAAAGAATGGTGTAGCGTCTACTACATTAATGTCATGATGGTAGCGCTGTGTCAATCCCGGCTTATTAAAAAGAATAACGTCCAACCAGTTCTTTAAAGCTATCCAGTTCAGCATCTAACAAAGCACTTTCCTGCGCAATATCAGTGATTAGTACTTTTTCTTCTTTGTATGGTTTGATAGGTAATTGTGATCCTTTAATTGATGCCATAAATAACCTCAAAAAAACGCCACATAGTCATGACATACTGGAGTTTTCGGTATGCTATATTGTTTTGAATCTTGATAAACCATTAAGGTAACTGGCTCATTAGTAAAACAAATATTTGCTTTGAAATATCTAAAGAAATCTACTCCTAAAATGACTGAGTATGAAAGATTAGGGATGACCAAAAACTCAAAAGATGAGAAGAAGTCGCTCATTTTAAAGACCAGCATCAATTGGTGTGTGACACGATTAAGCTTGGACTTAAATGCCCCCTTGACTTTAATTCCCTGAACTGGAATTGAAACTAACTTATCTTCAGTAATTAAATTTTTTTGATAAACTTCAAATGATAAGCAGATGATTTTGCTTCCTGTATCAAGTAAAGCGGGAAACTCAAACCCGCTGATGAAAATGATAATAATAGGGCAATGAATTGGCAAATTCACATGATCAAATTCACAATCATTAAGAAATAAATCGTCCTTTGGATTTTGGTTGTGAAATGGGTTGACTCGCTTAAGCACGCACACCCCCGAGTCTACTGAGGTATGGCTTGAAAGTTATCAAGAATCTTTTTCGGTTCTAAAGTAATGTGAGAAATTTTGTTGACCTTATTAGAACTGCTGTTTGTCTGTACGCGGTTTTCCAAAAATCTAGGTCGCGGATTGTTATTTGCCGCATTATAATTGACCCCTTATCGGTAATTGTCGTCAAACAATCGATTTCGGGTTACAAATTCAACGCTGCGAAGCTTTGATAATGATTCTCTCAAGTTGGTAGTGCCAATCAAGCATGTTAAAATATGTATAGGAAAATGACGGACAATTAAATGTCATTCTGTCATTAACCGCAACATATAATTTAATGGTGAACCATCTGTGGATCGGAAACGACCTGATTCCAACCGCCCGCGGACTTCATGTTGTTTTACCGGCCCCCAAAACTGTTCATAAAACAGGCCTTTAAAGTCATTAAAATTCTGGCTTATAAAAGAAATGGCTATAAACCAATCATTTGCTATTCCTGTAAATAAATTATGCCTTTAGAGTTTTAAATGAGGGAATGGGATTTGATAAAGGGATATGCAACTTTCTAACTGCTTAAAAAATATAACGGGATGTGTACTCACCCCATCAAAAGTAGATATAGACTTACAAATGTTATTAAAATTAATATTGTTATTTACTGGCGTAGAAGCTAAATTGCAATTAATTCCGCGCAATCCGTTAATTGAGTGCTCATATTGTAATGGTTCAGTATAAGAATCATCATCATCAGACTCTACGTTAAATTGTGACAAATTATAATTTGGGTTACTAATAGGGTTTGCATTTGCGGGAGTAAATACATTAGCTGGAATAAATTGTTCTTCATATGGTTTATAAATGGAATTAACTAGTTTTCCTCTACATGGAATTTCATATATAACATTTGAATTATTTCTAACGCCCATTAAATGCTTATTTGAATTTTCATTCCAACTTTCAGCTTTAGTTGGTGCATTGTAAATCGGGTTTGCCGTTTGAGCTGTGTAAACCGGGCGTGCACCTGCACTTGATGCTCTGTTCACTGCGTTTGTGGCTGTATTAGCATCTGTCATGCTATTTAGCTTAATGATGACATTGATTTTGGCCATCTGTGCTGTGATAACCGGTAAGTGATTTTTAAATTCGCTTGCCTTTTATTAAACACTTTAGGCATTGCCTCTGTGGAATTATTTGGCATGGTTTCGGATTTACAAACAGGTACTAAACTGGTAGCAGCATTCAAATGGGTTACATAATTATAATTAGGTAAAATTGAATTTAAATTACTAATATTTGACAAAAATGTAGTGTCAGTTGATGATAAATTAACATTGGTACCAGTTATGTTATCGGTTGTTGTTACATAAAATAATGTTGGAGCTTGTATGCTTGACACAATACCACTGGTCATGGGCGCCGACTTTTGAAAATGTCAATGGGGGCAAGGTTACTTGTGCTCAGATATTCGGGCTGTATGACCACATTTCTTATATATGTTTATGAATGGATGGTCAGTCTCTTTATGCAAATTGAAAATATTAAATCAAAATTTATATTTTTTATGCCAATATTCCAATGGGGGCGCTGCCCCTATAGTATATGTCAATGGGGGCACGCGCCTCGGTGCCCCCATGTACTCGGCGCCCATGCCAATGGTAACAGAAGATGTCAATATACCATCAACCGATGATACTAAACTATTATTATATATAAATGATGTTCTAGTTGATGGTAAGTTAACATCGGTTAGTGTTATGCTATCGGTCTGAGTCTTATTAATGTTTACCAAAGCTTGTGCACCTGACACGATGCCACCGGTAACACCAGATGTTAATATACCATCAGGCATTGAAATTAAATTATAATAAATTGAACTAGGCTTATCTGAATGTAACGTAGACTGTACAGCATGATCGGTCCCAGTTGCCATCTCTGTCGATGTTAGGTCTACGTTTCCCTTTGCTCGGGTAAAATATTGTGTGCGATGATGTTTAGGAGTACGTTTCATTTCCATTAATGTAATTGTTCTAGATAAAGACCCTCGGATGGGCTCCAAGTTGTGGCAAATATAATATATATAATATAATATCTGCAGGGTGGATGTTCGGGTTAAACCATGTCCTTCAGTTCCAGAATGAGTACACCAGTGCCAATAATATTTTATTCCAGACAGCAAATACAACAATTCATTAGGTAAGTATAAAAATAACATTAATTATTTAAATATAAATCTGTAAAGAAAACTACAATAACCCAAACAAGCATGCGGGTCATGCGGCGTACAGGTTAGAAAGCAAAGCAATGCATATTTATCAATATAGATGTTAAACAAATACATTACACTACATTAATTACTAACCTGTGCGGGTCTAAATCCACTCTTGAGTGAATGGTATTTTAAAGTACCTGTAGGCTTCAGAATTATAAACTTATACTAACTAACTATTGCTTTTAGATGTTGCCAGTAGCAAGAGATAAAGCAGAAAAGAAAAACCAGCAGGAGAAGGACCCAGGAGAAGAGCAAGGAAAAAACCAGGTATTGCCACCTATAATAACAGTTAGCAATACCTAAGATAAAAATTTTTCTTGTGGAGTTTTTTGAAGTCCCGTTTCTATAAAAATAAAATGTATAGTTTTTATCTCGTAGATCTTTTTGATCGTACAAGTGTGTATAAGAAAACACATTGGCATTGTAGTGATTAAGGTACTTTACAACTGTCTCTGGATAACCACACATTTATCAGAAAGGTTTTAAAGGTGTATATAATATAGTGCATTAGTATTGAGCTCATTGATGTACTTTACCTAGAAAACCTATTTTTTCCTCATAATGACATTGCAAGTTAATTAAGAATGGTTGATGAAACGCCATTGCAATATTGAAGAAAACGTTAGCTATTGACTTTACGCCGTTGATTTGTTTATTGTGTGTAATTAATTGTTGAGTTGTCAAGTCTTAAAAAAGTAGTAGTAAAAAATTTGCATACAAAATATTTGAAGAGTTTGAAAAGAGGCCTAAAAGTTAGTAGATTATATAGATATATGTTGCATAATTATGAATCGTACTTCTCTTATTATCCCCGTTTCCTCCATTTACTATTTTATAAAAAAATATTTAAATTTTCAACCCAGTTTCTTTGTTAAGAATTAAATTTTGAAAAAAAAAACCTGTACCTAGCTCGTGCATTTTTTGTTACCATAATTGAAATATTTCTAAATTTCCAAGATTTTAATTTGCAAGTAAACATTATTGCAAGTTACTGGAAAAAGCGTTAGAAGATGGTTTTTCAAGCCAGGATTTTAGTTCAATCTAAAATTTAACTCTTAATAAAGCGGAAAATTCAACATAATACTACAAAAACCATAAAGAAACTAACTGAGAAACTTGTACCATAGAAGTCACTTAACATTTTTCACGCTAACAGGGTTAATTTAAATCCGATGTCCCTACAGTAATGCATACGGTAAGCCAGAATAAACATAATATTCTTATTAATTTGCCATTTACCCTTCTTGCTTATTAAATATTTATACTTTTTATTAAAAAAAAATGTATATTAAATTTCTTGTCAATGAAGTTGACTGGCACTCATCCTGCTTAATTAATAAACATATTTCTATCTATTACAGAACCACTCTCAGCAACAACTAAATAATTACCAAAACAGTGTGGTGTGTTTTGTGTAATAGAAACATCGTCGATGTTATGATGAAGATTTTAAATTACTAATTAAGCTTTAATTTAATTTAATAAGTATGTGCAGGTTTAATTGATAAAAATGTAACAGTAACTATCAAAATCAATAAATTGAGTATTTATTAAATTGTAAGCAACATAATCTAATAATAATAACACGTAGAAATTATAACAAAAACGCGCTGATAAAAACGATGTATCCGACCGAGTCCAACGGAGCAGTAATGTAAATAAAAGCAGCGCTCTAAGTTGCAAATACAATTAATTGTCTAGATAGACAAAATTTTATTTATGTTTTTATTAAAAAGTGTAATAATAAAACTAGTAGATATGTAAACAATAGAAGTAAATAATAACTTTATTAAAAACAATTTTGTTTATTATAAAGGTAATTAATTTGCAAATAAAATGATTTATGTTTGTAGAACCAAACCAACATAAATACTTATATATTTTTTAATGATTGTTATCATATATATTACTTTTTTTATTGTTTGAGCGATCAGTATTTTTATAATAAAAAGTTTTCAGAATCTAAATTTTTAGATTCCGGTTTCTAAATGTGGATGACTAAAATAGACACTTACTTACTGTGCACTATTTATAAGTTTTTACTTGTTTACATTTTTTGTGATTAAAACTTTTAAAATGTTTTATCCAACTTAATAAGAAGTTTGTAATTTTAATTTGCAAACAAAATAGTCCAGTCAATATTTTAATTTATGTCTATTTAGAATTAAGCTTGGGACCACTTCCGCGCAGCAAAATATCAACTTACAATGATTGTAGCGTAGCTCAAGTTCTCAAGAGTATTTATAACATATAATACAAATTAAATTTTTTTTAAAATAAATACATATTAATAATTAACTGGTCAACATAAGAAAATAATTTTAACTGAATTAGAATTTCTTAACAAACTTGAAGAATTATAACGTTGTATAACCCTTAATACGAAAGGCGTGGAATCAACTTCATTCTATCAGATTATTTGAGTTTTTTAGTATAAAAGTGGCATTGGCAATATTTTTCTTTATGCGATAAAGATCTTTAAAAACATATTTTTTTTTAGTTTGGCTAAATATAAGTGACGATAATAGATTGGTTTGTAATAGTACTAAGTTTCCCAACTGAAAAGGTGAGTAAGAACGACCAGAATGGAACGCCATACAAGGTTTAGGATTTCCCAAATCGGTTTTCTGGTAAATACAGTTTAATGTGATTATCATAAGCAATATTTTCTGTCGGAAAAAAGGTGATCAGCGGAGACAATATTAGGTCTAATGGTTTGGCTAATTGCGATATGGAAGGCGTCAAACCAGTAGACTCATGAACTATGTTATTTAGCAGATATGCAATTTTCTGAACTTCTAGCTCCCACCGAGTATACTTTTTGTAACAAAATACGCAAAACAGCTTTCTTATTTCTTGCATTAATCTTTCTGTGGGGTTAGCTTGTGCACGCCAAACTGAACAATGCACTAGTTGTATCTCTAAAGATTCAAAAGTATCGTACCAATTGGAAAAAGTAAACTGTGACTCGCGGTCTGTCAAAATTTGTTTTTGGTAATTAAACCTTACAAAAAAGTTAGAAGTAAACCGGCGCAATACTGCGTCCGTTGTAGCGGTTTAAAAAAATTATAGAATTACATATTTAGTGATCACATCTACTATCACACGTATAAAGGTTACGCTCCCAATAGAATTAGGTAGTTCATAAAGGTTCAATGCTATCAAATCATTACCGCTATTAGTATTATTGCTTTATGGAAGACTAAAAAATATTGATGTCTTGGTGGTCTGACACATACCACATAATTTAAGTATTTGTTTAACGTTTTCATGAAGTCCCGTCTACTATACTTCACGTTGGAACACTGACCACGTCTTAAAAACAACAAAATAGTTTATATGTAGAATATGTTGATAATAATTGGAATAAGACTTTTGGGAATACTTTACGCACATTTTTTTATGGATAATAAGCTGAAAGTTATCAAGATGATCCGGATTTGTTAAATTATTCAAAATCCAAGATTAAAAAAAGGTCATTCTTTTGCTTACAAGAAAGCCATTATTTAGTTTTACTGTATTGTTTTTTTTTTTTGGTTAGTAAAACATTAAAACATTTATTAATTGAAGAATCAAAACGAATAGGTTTTCAGATAAGATGTCTGCAATAAAATTTTCCCGGGAATATACTTATTGCTGTAGTCAAACTCTTGAAGTAGTAAGACTTATCTCGTTATTCTAGCCGATAATAAGCGGCAAGTATTCAAATACACAAGGAATCTATGGTTGCTTAATACCGTAAAATGCTGACCTAAAAAGTGCACGCGCTAACAAAAAAGGGCCCAAACTACCGATAATGCCTTCTCTGGCACGCTTTAATTACAATCTCTGGGCAGTAGTTAACAACTGTCATATGCAATTACATGTTTCCGCAAATAAATCATCTACCATAGACATATGCGCCTAACTCAAAACCTGAGGCATCTGTTAGGAAAGAATTTACGAGCATAATTTGGATGGTAAAATAACATTTCTTGCAAAACTAGCAGTTGTTTGAATTTTACTCTATTTCCATTTTGTTTTAGATCTGAATAATGCTATCAGAGGTTTTAAAATTGGATAAATCTTAGGATAAAACGCCCCGTCGTAATTACAAAGACCTAAAAACTATGCAGTCGCTTAGAGTTTTGCAGGCGTGGATAGGCTATTATTGACTACACTTGACTTCTATCAGGCTTTATTTTAAGTTTAAATGTAAATCTAGCACGGTTTAGTTAAATAAACACTTTGTCTAGATGTAAAATGTGGTCTTCAAAAGTCTCAGAGTTGATAAGAATGTCATCTATATATGAGATGACAAAACTGCGGAATTTGGAGCCTAAGATCATATTATTACCGTGTAAAGAAAGACACCGCAGTTTTTAATCCAAACGGTAGTACTTTAAAATGATAACACCGAGACCCGACCACAAACGCAGTATATCTTTTAACGTCTAGATGTAATAGTGTCTGCCAATATAAATTTGTTAGATCCTGTGTTGACATATACTAATACCAATAATAACCATTATATCTTCTACCAAACGCGGCAATTTGTAGTCAGACTCCATTATTTTATTTTATTTGCGTGCATCTATGCAGACTCAAACAGATCCATTTTTTTTAAGAACGGTTACTAATGGCGGGCAATATGCGCATTACTCCGATCTATGACAACGATCTGTTTTATTTTATTCAATTCTCTTTGCATTGCTTTGCAATGGGAAAATAGAATTAAATATGGTTTCACTTAAAACGGAGTTTGGTCTAACAATCTAATATTATGAACATATTCTGTAGTAAGTTTAGGAATTTTATTAATAAAATCTTAATAATCATCAAGCAATGATAAAGTTGACTTTTTATGTGATCCGGAGGATGATGAAATTATAGAAGAAAAGTCTGTTATGGTTATTATTGATATAATAGCGTAGTTTGGTAACTTTACATTAATGGCTTGGATTCTGTATTTAGAGCAATCAGGAACTTATGGTTCTAAAAGTCATGTTGGATTTAATTACTGGAATATTTAGCTTATTATCCGGAAAAGAAATCAAAGATTTTTGAAGATTATTATTTGCATTTACAGAACGTCACCAATCCATGCCATCCATAATGACTGGGTATAATATCTGAAATGCGCAAACTCAAAAATTACGTTGTTAATTTTGAATTTTTATAGCTGTTGGTACGTTATAGTACGGCGGGGATTTGAATTACTCCCGTGACTCGTACTCCACTAGCATTACAACCGGTATCTCATTATTTTTTTTTTATTTGATTGAAAACAAATTCCGAAATACAACAAATTTCAGTGGTCAAAATCACAAAGTAGTAAACCTTGACTAAATTTATAGATGGGTTTTTATTAGATAAATTAATAATTCTATTGATAATCATGATATCCGGACTACTAGGTACCATAAAAATTAGTTTTCCGACTTGTTTTGGAAATTACTATCGTTAAATGAAACGCGTCTATTAGAAAGATTTAGTTTAAGTTTATAAAATTCCTGGTTTTTACGTAAACCGTTCGGATTCTAAAATTGTTGCAAGAATGCATCTAAAAATTCAGTAAATGTTGCAAAACTATTTATAAATGCTTGTGCCTAAAATTTTACTTTATTTCGCATTGCATTGCTAACATAATATTCAAATTGATTAAAAGGTAAATGTGACATTAAAAGTAATGATATGTTAATAATAAAATTGATAGGATGTACATTACTATCATTTTCAAATATTGGAAAAGTTTTTAGTAAATATTTAAAAGCTTGATTATTTGATTGATTGTTGTGTAATTCAAACTTTTATATAATGATATCTATGAACAGTACTGATAGTATTTGCAGTATTATTATATATAGTTGTCAGAAAATTACAGTTTACATTTGATTTTAAACTTGACCTACTAGGTTTAGGTTTAACATGAGCAAATAATAGCATGTGATTGAGAGTTATGCACAAGTTGATTAAAAAAATATATTGGTGGTATATAAGAGTTACGTTTAGTAGATGCTATAGTTGCTGCTAGATTATACATAGGCTGAGGCATTGCAACTGCTACATCACTTAGTAAGAAACTTCTCTTATCAGCATCATTACAAATAGTGTAATATTGTTTTTGTAAATTATTTTCAATAGTTTCTACATTTGTAAAAGATGAAGAGGTGTTACATGATCTGCGTTTTAAATTTTTGTTACGTCTTACGTTGTTATTTGGGTAAGTACTTGATAGTAATTTGCATACAAATGGTATTTCCGCATGTCCTGCATTTGATTCTGCTTGAGGTATGGTTTGGCGACAAGTTGTAGCGTAGCTCAAGTTCTCAAGGGTATGAGGCGTTAATTAAACTTGTTAGAAATTAACAAATATTTATTAATGTATAATACAATTTAAATTCTACTTAAAATAATACATATTATTAATTAACTATTAAAATAATATTAACTAAATTAGAATTTTTGACAAACTTAAAGAATTACTAACTGTGGGTAAATTTTGGTTTTAGTTGTTTTACGGACAAAGTCATCCGAACCGAGAGATTACCGGGCGCGCGTTTGTTCTAGAAGATTATTGAGTAATAATAATTATTTTGAGGGAGTATTGTATTTATTATGCGCTAGTGCTGCAATTGAATAGCAGGTTTTGCACAATTTTTTTTCAGTGGACTTTGCCAACTTGTAGTTTTTGGTTTAAAAACGTTGTAACTATGCCAAGGTTAACAAACGTTTTTTTTTGCTTGTTTGCAGTTGGGGTATTTTTCGAATAGAATCCGTGTGACAGTATTACACTGGATTTCTCTAAACCAGGGGCGTTCAGACTTAGAGCATCGGCGATCTATCAAAAAAGTATTATGTCACTAAGTCCTAGTAGACTTAATAAAACCTATTCACTAGTTAAAAATAGTTGTTAAAAATATAGTATATGGTCTATCAAGGGCCGAAAATAGGCTTTAGCAGCCCGCCGCTTTTAGCAGCACAAACAAGCAAAGCGAGTGAGGGCTGCTAAAGCCTTTTGGCACGAGTATGTCACTAGGTCCTAGTAAACTTAATAAAACCTAATCACTAGTTAAAAATAGTTGTTAAAAATATAGTATATGGTGTATCAAGAGCCGAAAATAGGCTTTTGCAGCCCGCCGCTTTTAGCAGCACGAACGAGCGAAGCGAGTGAGGGCTGCTAAAGCCTTTTGACACGAGTTACACTCGATATTTTTTGCCTGCCCCAATTAAAAACACAATTTTTAATATTTATTATAATGGGTCACTACTGTCACACATGACGGCTACATATAAAATTGTAATCACAGCCAATCAAATACCGCAAATAGCCAAAAAAGCCAATGGGCATATGCGAGCCGAAAAGGATGCTTTCGGTAGAGGTAGACAAAAAAATATTTATTGTACTTTTATACAATAAATGTCAGAAATTTCAAAAATATTTTATATAAGGCGATCTTAAATACCACTCGCGATCGACTGTTTGAGCACACTTGCTCTAAATCTTCTACTCATATTTATCGGAGTTTCTGTTTGATTTTTGAGACGGCGGCTATTTTTGTTAACTTTGGTAACTTTGGGTGTGACTTACAACATACCGTTGCTACTTCTCTGAAGTTATTTTAACTGAGTTAGTATCCCAACTTTGGCAATGTTGGTGTAATCTATTAAAAATATGTCAGTTTAATATTAACAAACTAATGTCACAAAATAAGTATCAAAAACTGTAATAAATTAAATAAGATAGAAAAATGTAATCTATTTGATAAAATTTTAGTATTAATAAATAGAAAGCTGTATGCCGATTACAACATTATTTCAGCATCATTCAATTCTTATTAAAACTGAAACAGCTTATATAAATACAACTTCTTTAAAAACGTACAATTTAAACATGTTTGTTAGTGAATTAAGATGTGATAATTCTAATAGTACATGTTGATAATAACGTATTTGTAATATCTGAAAATGAATTAAACTATGATATCACTTGTAGTATATACGGGAAGGACAATGTATATAGGCAACAAAGGATACACTAATTTTCAGAGTATTTTAGATCAAAATTCAACACATTAGGAATTATGTGTTTCAATATATTTAGTTTATTGAACAAAATTAGTCAATTAGAATTAATTTTAAATGTATGATTTTATTAATATTATTTGTATTCAGGAACATTAGCTTAATGAAGATCAATGAAATGTAATAACTTTATGTAATTTTAATTACTGATGCTGCCGGAACAGGATCCAGATCCGGCATCCGGTAGACCCGGCCAATATTTGAAAGATTTGGTTCCGGCCGGATCTTGATAACTATCCGGTTGGATTCGGCCAGATCCGGTCAGAACCAATTTTTTTTACAATAACAAAAAAATAATAAAATATAAAAATTTTAATAATGAAAATAAATATAATATAATAATATTAATAAATAATAATTAAAATATTGTATTTACCAATATTATCAATAACATTTAAATTATAAAGTAGGAATATTAATTTTTTTTCATGATTTGCGTTCAGTAAATTTTTTTTTATAGTTTTCGCCAGCTTGGGAAAATAGTCTTTCGCTGAAGACGCTGGATGCTGGCGCTGATAAATTAATTTTTTTTTGTATATTTTGATGGATCCAGCCAGATTTGGTTGGATCTGGTCTTGAATTCGGTTCCGATTTATTTTGTAGGTGATGGTTCCGGTACCCGGTTCCGGCCAAAAAATGGATCCGGCGGCATCACTAATTTTAATGTATCGTCATATTTTGTATGACAATATAAACAGTATTTGTTAAAAATGATGTTCAATATAAACAAATTAAATGTGATTCAAATGAATCAAATATTGAAATATGTAGAATTAGATTAATTGAATCAAATCAAATTGTTCTGTTTATTTATCGTTCTCCTTCAGGTGACATTACAACTTTTTATGAAACATTTGATCTATTATTAAATAAGTTTAATAAATCTGATAATATTATAGTATGAGGTGATTTCAATATCGACGTTTTAGAACCCTCTACAAATTGCCAAAAGCTATTTTACAGCAAGTTGACTTGCAATTAATTTTTTTTCTCTAACTAGAATCACTGACACAACATCTACGTGTATTGATAATATATTAACATCAGAATTAAATAATAAAACATTCAATTTAGAAATTGATTTTAGTGATCATAATATACTAATTATAAGAAAACCAATACAAAGTAAAAGGAAAAAATTAACTATTTTTATTCATAAAATAGAAAAAAATTACTCTAGTAAAAATAAAAATAAAAATACTTTCAAACTCAAACTGAGTAAAGTTGATTAGTACACAGAAGTATATAATAAAACAGACATGTTAGATTGCTTTTATAAAGTATTAGATAATCTTGGTATAATAGTTGAAAATCCAATAAATGTGGCTAACATTCTTAATCAATATTTTTTGATCAACCTTTAAATCTAAAAATCTCCATTTTATCTAATAATATTATTTATCAAAGTATCACTAGTTATAGCAATGTAAGTATGTTTTTGACAACCACCGATAGATTTGAAATAAAATCTATAATATTAAGTATGAAATGCACTAATGCTACTAGACCTGATGGAATTTCTATAAATTTATACAATATTGTATTGAAATATTGCCATAAGTTGTTCAAATGTGCCAAAGTGATTGCTTTATATAAAAAAAATATAAAAAAAATGTAAAAATCTACAGACCTATTTTGTTAATTAACTGTGTGTTCAAAACTTATATAAATTGCTTCATAATAGTGAACAAGGATATCGATCAAAAAGGTCTACCACTAGCGCTTTAGATAATATTTTGAAGTCAACTTTGGAGAATATCAATAATTATGTTGCCAGTATTAACTATGATTTATCAATGGCCTTTGACATGGTTTACCATAATTTGTTAATAGATAAATTAATATGGAATTAGGGGTCAGTTTGTTGAGGTAACTAAAACATTAGATAAATAGACAACACAAAGAAATTGTCTAAAATCATCGAAAACATTAGTGTTCTACAAGGTTCTATATTGGATCTTAATTTATTTATTATTTTTATTAACGATTTACCATTATGCACTGATAGTTTGATTACTATATATGCGGACAATACCAGTGCCTGTGTAGTAAGTGACACTGAGAACGGATTATGTGATAACAAATTAGTTTGATTTAAACAAATTATATAAAAATAAATCTATACATAATCTTCAAAAAATCACAATAAATAACAATCAATAACAAAAATTATAATTAACAAATATTGCAAAACTCTGGGTGTTTTTATTGATAAAAATTTAAACTGGTCGAATCAAATATTATATAATTAAAAAACTAAACAAATTATTAGATCATTCAACATTAAAGTGTTTATCATGCCAGGTTCAATTCTTAGATATTAGATACTATTTTGGTATAAAAATATTGGGATGCACGAGTTGTTGTTATTACAAAAATCAACACTAATAACGCAAGACTTGAAGAAGCGGTAAACATGTAATATTTTTTTCTAATGCTTTCTAAAACTGAGTGACATCAATTTTGAGCAACAAAAGGCTATTAGGTTTTGCTTTAGACTTAACCAAAAATGTCAATAGGTCAAACAACATTATTAACAAAAAGATCTTAAAAAAGGGTTAAACTAAACATCAATGCCAACTGGATTTTAAAGCAATTAAAAAAAAACTTTCTCAGCTTCTTTATTCGTTTTAGTTAATTTTTTTTTTATTACTCCAAAAGTCATTTTAAAACTCTCAAAAACATTCAAACGGTTATAACCAACCAACTAAAAGATATTTCAGTATACGAAGCACTGCAGCACTGCTATGGGAATTGTGTGGCTTTCCAAGAACATTTTTTTTTTTTTTTTATACTACTAAATTTATTATAATATATTTACATATTTACAACATTTTTTTTTTTTCTCTCCACTTTCTGCTTTACACCGTTTCCATATATGGTAGGCTGCAAAGCTTCGTATTCGGGGCACCATTTTTATTTTCTCTTTCCATTTATCTTATTTTGTGTGTATTATCATGTTTGTTTATTTATTTGTTTGTTTTGGTCTTGTTATTATGTAGTGTTCTTTTATTTTTGTTTTAAATTCTTTAATATAAGTTTTTGTTTTTTTAATATTTTCAGGTAGTTCATTGTATGTGATTAGTCCATTGCTTAGTATTGTTTTTTTCGCCTTTTCTGTCCTTGTTGTGTGTACATGTATATTACTTCTTCTTCTCGTGTTATGTCTGTGAATTTCTTTGTTTAATATTATTTGTAGATTTGTTTTAATTTCTTTATTTTTAATTTTATATATTAGTTTGCATTTTCCTATATTTATTTTTTCGTTAATGTTTGTTTTGTTGATTATTTTGTATACTTCTTCTGTTGGTGTTAGCTTTGGTAGTTTATGTATTATTTTAAGTATTTTGTATTGTTGTCTTTGTATTTTTTGTATATTTGTTTTTGTTGTCTCACCCCATATATTTATTAAATAGTTAATTTTTGATAAATATAATGAGTAGTATATACTTATTGCAGTTTCTTTTAGTATGCATTTCCTAGCTCTATAGACAGCTCCTATTGTTGCTGCACTTTCTTTTAATATTTTGATTATTTGTGTATCCCATGTTAGTTTCTCTGTTATTATTATTCCCAAGTATTTTGTCTGTTTTGTTTTGGTAATTGGTAAGTTATTTATTTCAATTTTTATGTCAATATCTTTTGTATTTTTTTGTCTTATTACCATATACGTCGTTTTTTCTTCATTTATTGTTTGTATGTTTTTGTCGTACCATTTAGTTAATTTCTTAACATCTTCATTTATGTTTCTTTCTATTGCTTCTTTGTTTTTTCCGTGATATATAATACATGTGTCGTCAGCATATGTATATATTTCTCCAGTCAAGTTTATCTCATATATATCATTTATGTATAATATATACAATATTGGTGCTAGTACTCCACCTTGTGGTAGCCCATATTCTGCTATTGTTGATGTACTAAGTATGTCGTTTATTCTTGTTCTTTGTGTTCTGTTTTTAATATATGTTTTTAGTAATTTTAAATTTGTGTTTCTCATTCCAAGAGTTTCCATTTTCTTGATCAATTTATCTTTGTCGATGGTGTCAAAAGCTTTTCTCATGTCTATAAATATTGGTATTACATATTGTTTTTCATCCAGCTTTTGTGCTATGTGTTGTATTATGTCAGTTGTTATACCCATTGTGTTTGAATTTTTTTGAAATGCTTATTGTCTATTGTTTATTATGTTATGTTTGTTTATGTGTGTCATTAATCTGTTATATATTGCTTTTTCTGTTATTTTGCTTAACACTGATATAAGAGATAGCGGTCTATAATTTTCTAATTTGGATTTTTCTCCTTTTTTGTGTATTGGTTTTATAATTTGTTTTTTTAAGTATTTGTGGATATTCACCTGTTTGTATAATTTTATTTATTAATTTTTTCAGTATTGGTGCTATTAGATAATATAAAAAGTAAATCTAAATTAATTTAAAAAAAAATAATAATTAAAAATATTAATCTTATTACTTAATTTGCACATCTTGTGCTTACTTAGATCTTTTTTAATACAAACAGAAATTTGATACACCAGTCTGTATTCTTCAATTTATTGATTGTCTGCTGCAAATTATATATTTATTCTTTTTATTGCTTATTGTTCATAGGACTAATATGGAACTAAAAATATTTAAATAAAACTTATCATTGATAACGAGAATCGAGAATTACCTCCTCTTGCATTAATAACTGTTTGAAGTCGACGAGGAACACTTTAAATTAATTTAAGAATCACATTTTATTCGATATAATTTTGTTTTTGCAATAGCAACTGTCTTAGCTCCTGAGCAGTTCGTCGTTCCAATTCATCCCAGACATGTTATATGGAATTCATGTCTATGCTGAAAACTGGCTAATCGAACCGCAAAAATCCCAATTTATCTAGATAATCTCTGACAACTCTGGCTACGTAGGATTTAGCATTATTTTGCATGAAAAAGACACGCTCGCCCTAAATTGTGTTGAAGGGCATAACATGATCTTCGAGAACCTCCATAATATATCTGTAAGCTGTCAGGGAGCTATTCTCTATAAAGACCAACTCCGTGCGTGTTTCGGTAGGAATCCTTGGCCAAACCATATCCGACTCACCGCCAAATGGAAGTTGCTCATTAATACAAACTAAAACGTATATTTCTCCGCGTCTTCTTCACACTTTCCGACGTCCTTCTGATTTATTGAGGCAAAAGCGCAACTTATCTGAAAACAGTATTCTGCTCCAGTCCACATTATTCTATGCCCGGTGATTACGGGCAAAAGCCAATCTTGCAACACGATGTCGGCGTGTAAAAGTGGACCTGTAGCCATCTTTCTACAAAACAATCCAGGAACCCAAAACTTTTTTTAAACGGTTCATTCACTAACATTTAAATCTCTTACTTCATCAAGTTGATTTTGTAGATAAACTGCAAACTTGTGGACACCAAAAAACGGTAATTTCTGTTGGTGGTGACTTTTTTTGCCCAGATCCTAATTTTCTGGTTATCGGGCCAGTATCTAAGTAACGCTAATACACTTTTTGTACAGCATAAAAGCTTATATCAACAATCCTTGCAGTTTCACGTTTTCCTTGCCCATCTTCAATCGACGATATAATTCTTGCCACAACAATAGGGCTTAAAGGCATTATGACCTGTTATGTACAGTACACCGTGTGAATGACAAGTTTTGCATAAAAAATCAAGACTAAGTAAAAAAACCACAACAAAATGTAGGCATTAAATTAGAGCAAAATGGATGCTGTTTCATAAAAGTCTGTAATATGGTGATAATAATTGACAAATAGATAACATTTGTCAGGAAATGAATTATTAAACGCCTACTTTGGTTAACAATTTGCAAACATAAAGTTAAGATAGCAAACATAAAGTTATAATCAAAAAAATCCAAAAATAAGTCATAATTTTAAAGTCACTTCTATTATTTGCTTGCCAGTATATTTCAAAGTGTAATTTTTGAGCCTAAAATTAATGAACCTTTTTATAGGTTAAGCAAATGCAAAAAAATGACTTGGAATATAAATTACATAATAAACTACCAAATAAATTCAAAGAGGTAAACCTGAAAATGTTCAAGTGTACTTTAAAGAAGTTCTTAGTAGATCATACATTTTATACGATAATTGAATACTTGAAACTATGGCCAAGTTTAAAGTGTTTTTAAATGTTTTTGTAATATTAATGTTTATAAGTTGTAAGTTATTTAATACTATGTTTATTTTATGTACATGTTTGACAAACTACCAATGCTACCAAATATAATATTAAAATTATCTATCTATCTATCTATCTATCTAGTGTATGTACGTCAGAGAAATTTGTGCTTTGGCAGGCTGAGATGATGTAGGTCCTTTGAATCAACAACATACGCTAAGCAAAAATGCCAATAGACACCAAATTGAATTGATACATTGTTTGTTGTTTGCCTGATCTCAAATTTTCTTTTTTGTGTATTTTGTGGTGTGTGAGTCTTAGTATGTACTTGACCGCTTCTTTGAGAACGGTATTTGCAATGCTTGCTTATTGCATAAACAGTTTATTCAACTTGTTTTTAATGATATTTTTGCAGTACTTAGTAAAATCTTTGTAGAAGCATGCATTGTTACAGTGATTTTAACAAAGGCCATTAACAAAGTAAAAATTATTTTCTTTAACTATCGATAAGATATAAGATAAATTATATAAAATACTTGATTATAAAAAATACATAACAATATTGCAAAATGTACACAAAAAAGTAATGTACAAATAAAAGAAAGGTAAATAATATTTTGTAATTTAGTATTTACAGTAATAATTTTATTTTGTAAACATTCTATAAATAATATTTGATTAAAGAGAATTAAATGTATTTTACCAACATAGCATATTAAGAAAGGTTTCAACGACATTTATAGGGTTTCTTTTCCCTACACTATAATTCCGATTTTATGTTATGTGTGAAGTTCTTTCTATCTCCATTTTCTCCCATCGCATCCTTTTATGTTGGACATTTCACTTCTGCCTCCTCTACGATCTAGGATTCATTCTGTCCTACTTCCTCGCATACAATCAGCATTTAACAGTTTTCTCAAAGCTAGTCTGCATTACCTTTTTTTACATTTTCACATAGTCTTATCACAATAATCGTTTCACTTCTGTTACTTTTAAATCGTATATATATATAATATCGCATTGTTTAATCAAAAACAAAATGAGACTGATAAAAATAATAAAAAAAATTATATGCAAAAGTAAATTTAGGTAGTTTATCCGGTCAATTTATATTTAAATCGAATTGGATTTAAATTGTATTGATACCCGTTAGTATTCCCAATACAATTGTGCTGTTAAAATATTCATGCATAGTTAATACTTCTATGGTTCATTCATAAATAAATATGCTGTTGCTGTGAAAAATATATGACTGTGTTAGTAATAAATGTTATAATTTTTTTCCTAAAAATTTACAATAAATTGCAGATCTATAATTTATTAGTGGATAAATTTATTGTTTTATTTTTTAATATTTTATAATGAAATAACAAATAAAAGTAGTAGCATTAGAATAATTTTCTAAATATACAAGCAAAACAGCTATTTGATTATTGATTAAGTTGAAAATAATGCAAAGAAAAAAATTATTTTAGTTTCTCAATAACCACAACAAAATTAAATTGTTTTAGAAGTAGTATACAAACTGTAAACAAAGTTTAGTTGTCAATATTGTTAACGTATCTAATGACATTAATGTGTAAAAATAGAAAATCCATTAAAACTTATGAACTATAAAACATACGCAGCAGCTCAAATTACATCAAACTTTTTCAACATTTTATTAATTTTTTTAGATAAATTGTTTTTTTTTTTGTATTTAGATAAATCTATTTCTGATAAATTAAATTAAATAGTTTTTTTCTTAATGATATTTTAATAACTGCTATTTTATTAAATTGCATACCTAAACATGCCTCGTCCTTTAATATTCCAAACTATTCATTTTGTTTGGTTTAAGAAAAAAAAATACACGAATACAATCTTTTTAATTAAAACGACGTTGTAGGTTTTAACATGAGCTTACCCATACACATCAGAAATAAGTACACATTTTTTGGCAGCTAATTTGTCTCTATTTTTAAGTCTATTGTGGCGTGTAATAAATAAATTCTCGACAATCAATTTTTTTATTGCAATTAAAATTATTGTTTAATGAAACTCTCGTAGATAATGTTTAAATCTTGCAAACTGTAAGGTTTTCAAGCCAAGTCAGTTGACCGGTCCGTTAGGAATAGAAACAAAATGTCTCTGTACTTCCCTAATCCTAATTGTCAAAAGAACCTCAGAAGGTAGTGTTAAATACCTACAAAATAAATGATCTTTTTCTACATCGGGATTGCACTAAAATAGTACTTACAGATAAAGTGTCTTGCGCACCAGTCTTTAAGAGCGCACACAGTTCTTTATCAAGAAAACAGTTTACAAATGCACATCAGTTAATAGTTTACAAATGTACAGTTTGTGCACAGCATATATGTTTACAAGCACATTTTTTTGGTAGAAAACTTTCGCACTAGACTTTGGACGCGCACTAATATTTTTTTTTAACGGTTTAATAACAATACTGTTTACAAAACATATATAGCTTATCCCTACATACACTTTAACGACAAGCTACGGACTACCCTTTTGTCTACCCCATTCACCCATAATGCTAACTTTCCATTCTTCTTTGTTTTTAATACGCAGCATGCTCTCTATCATGGTAGCTGCAATGTCCCAATTGAACACTAAATACAGCACAATTGAAGACGCAAGTGGATGAAGGGTTCATTTAACAATTTCTTTAAAAATGAGATTGTTCAATAAATAAAGGTTTTAAGTCACTGGATTTTTTTTGGGCTAAGTCTTCTTTGTCTATTGTAAGAAATATAGAAGTTAGTAGTTGCTAAAGGGTGTATAGACAACTATTTCTCTTAATGCATAAGATAAAATAATTGTTTTTTTAAATGCATAAGTTTGTTTCCTTTTTTATGTATCTAGATATAATTCTACAATAAATGTTTATTTAACTTCACCAAACTTGTTTTAGTAAATCTAACCCCAAAACACTGCGGATAAAAAAAATTTAACGGCAATATCTCCGAATGAAGTCTATGCGACATGAACCTTTTAACCACTTGCGTCTTTAATTACTATCATATTGTCAGCGTCCAGGCTCTCTCCCAACAGTTTCATTCTAGTTTTTTTACGCATTTCCATCGGTTTTTCAAAATGGAAAGCGGTGTGCTCAACCATTTTCATTTAGCCACAGTACAAAATTTATCGTTTTTAATCAGTTTTATCCAATGTAGTAGTTATCATTGCCATAGCCCCGACTCATTTAACGTTATACGTTTGTGATAAACCATCTAAACCATGCAAGTTAGCTATTACTTTTCCTCAACACGCATTTTTCTATCTGTTTTGCCATTTTTTTACAGTCATTTTTCCGTTTCACCTGTCGTGATTAGAAGGTCCAGTTTTCTGTAATAATGCTGTTCTCTATTTGCTGCAAATTTTTTGGCCGTACTTCTTTGAGTCCTCCAAACTAATTTTTCACATTCGAAAAGACAACTAAACATGTCAAGCGATTGGTGGAAGATTGCACTATCCCAGGTTAGGTTAAGTTAGGTTAGGAAAAGAAAGATGACGATAAATGGCGACTCACTGAGCAGGCGTGGCTTAGACAGGCTACATGACCTGACTGATGCAGAAAGGAACAAAAATGTGAGCATGGCAATACTTAAAATATGTATAAAGAAAGTGCAAAGTACGGTAGGCCAAACTAGGGATTCTGCCACATGTGGTTAAACTGCAAACCAAAAAGCTTGCTGGACAAAACACGGAGAAAAAAGCTAAAAAAAAAAGACAAAATAAGTCAAAATAATATGAATATGATGAAAGAGGAAATGAAAAAAAATAGAGCAGCAAACAAAGAGCTCAAAAAAAAGATAGATGAAGTGAAAACAGCTCATAGAGAGAATTGCATGCTACGAACAGCTGATAGCATGTGAAAAGTAAATCGCAGAAATGAAGGAAAGAGAAGAACTGCGGGCAAAACGTGACGTAGAGGAGGTGGATATAGAGGAGTTTGACACATGCCTAGAAAGCACCTACGAGGAATACAAAAGAATAGTAGGAAAGAAATTGTGAAAAGAAATGTACTCCCAGGCGGAAATAGTAGAATGAAACATACTGACAATAATAGAAGATGACGTGGCCAGCTGAACGGAGAAACGAGAGCAACAAAAAGAAACGGGTTTGCAGAAAAGGTTTTTCCAAAAGTACCCAGAAATTGCAGAAACTACGGACGATGTTGGCTTGATCAAAATTTTAAAACCAGGAAAAATGAGTTATGAGATTGAGGAGATGCAAAGATGAAGAAGAAAACTTTAACAAATTTACCAGAGTGGCAAAAGGCCTGGAAAAAAAAGGGCGGAAAAACCAAATTGGATGAGCCTGGACAAATATAGAAAAATGACGGAATGTACTCTCTTCAACAAACAAATAAAAGTAAAAATATGCGTGATGAGAAATGGCATAATAAAAGAACAGTCTGAAGATAGCCATGGACAAACCACAACTAACCCAGAATCCAGCAAAGGAGGATGGAAAAAGCAAAGAAGACAAAAAAGAAAGAACATCAAGGAAACTATAACTATAAAGCCCAAGGAGAAAAAATTGTTTGCTGAAAATGTAGACATACGCAAAACGGGAGCCAAAATAGAAAGGCTTTTTAAATCCAAAAATAGTAATATACAGCTTGTTGTATCAGACAAAAACAAGGAGGGAAACTTTACCTTAAGAAATGAGATTAAGAAGACGATGACCGACGGAAACGTTATGGCAACGCAAACGACAAAATTTGACAAAGACATTGATAAAAGTATTACGGAAAAAACAGTCTTAAAAATATTGACAAGTACAACAGGACTAGAAAAGGAGGATCTAAAAATCACAACGTCTAAACCAAATGCAAGTGGGATATGTTATGCCATAGTTAGAATGCCGCGTCATATTGCGCACACAAAAATAATTTTAAAAAAAGATAGGAAATAAATGGGGAGCATAGAGAGTGGAGGAAATGCTAAATCCGCCAAAATTTTTCCGATGTCAAAGATACAAAACTGAATCAGAGCCAGAAATGTGTGAAACCAAAAATGAAAATACAAATCATGCAAATTAATGTGGGAAGAGCAGTGGCTGCTCACGATATGCTGAAAGCCACCGCAAAAAAAAAGAGATCAACAATTTTAGATACAAAACTTGACGCGGAAATTAAGATTCTAAACAAAAAACTAAAAATTGAAGACAAAAAATAGAGCAATGGTACGTGTGGATGGACGTAAAATCAGGTTGATGTCCTTCTACATTTCACCCAAATTTTGTTACTACTCTAGATCAGGAGTCTAGGCAAACTACTAGGAAGCTACTGATTGCAGGCGATTTCAACGCAAAATCTCCAGAGTGTGGCTTCAGAGTGAAGAATAAAAGAAAAAAAAAATTTACGGAGTGGATTGCCGGAAACAGTATTGTTATTGTAAATGATGTGAAGAAGCCCACTTTTGAAAGGAATAAACAGACTTCCTTAATCGATCTCACAAAGTGTTCTGACAATTTAATAAGCAAGATCTATAGATGTCGGGTAATGGACCTTGAAACCTTAAGCCTGCACAAGTACATCCGATATGGGATTAAGAACGAGACACCGATTGCTAACAGAAACTGTGCCAAACAAGGGTGGAACATCAGAAAACTGGATAAGACGATTTCGTCTCTGTATTTACAGAAAGGCAATAAAACAACAAACAGAGGGAACAATAGAAACATCTCCTAACACCCAAATAAGGATGATTACCAAGGCATGTGACGAGAAACTGCAGTAACGGCAGAAAACAGATTTTCTAGTGGAGTGGGGATTGCCAACAGCAGGAAAGCATGCATATATAGACGTGAGGCGACAAGAATGCGGAAAAGGGTGATGAAGAAAAAACATTGTAAAAACAAAAGGTATATAAAGAGGCCAAAAAAAACCTTAAAATACTTATTAAAAAAAAAAAGAATAGAAAAAGTTAACAGACGAGCTAGAAGAAAATATCTGGAGTGACGGATACAAAATTATTGCAAAAAAAAGGAAGCTTAGAGGGCTTAACATTGCAGAAGACTTTTAAAATCGGATTAGAAAAACGCTATTTCCGGAGCAACCCGTATCGTGTTTGATAAGAAACAACCAAAAGAGATTTTTGCTACAAAAATAACAAGTGAGGAACTCAAAAGAGCAGCAGGGAGGATGAAAAACAAGAAAGCTCTAGGGTCGGACGAGATCCCGACAAAGATTATTAAACTGTCGGTCGAGGAAATACCAGCAACAATTCTTGCAGTACTAAACTTTGCGTGGGAAAGAAGAAAATTTCGAATTCCGTAGAAAAAAGCGGGTTTGAAACTATTAAAGAAACTAAATAAAAAAGACGCGGACCCGAGGGCATTCCGCCCAATCTGCCTTATAGATACCATGGGCAAATTGTACAAAAAGATTATAGTCAAAAGATTAAAGGCGGAGCTTGAAGAAGAAAAGGCTCTATCCATCTCCCAGTTTGGTTTCAGAAAAGGGAGGTCAACCCTTAGACCTATTAAAGTAGTAAAAAATATTGCAAAAGTGAAGATGAAAAAAACGCGAGTTGAGAAGACTATGCGTCCTTATTACATTTGATGTAAAAAACGCTTTCAACACAGCATCATAGGACAAGACGGTCAAGGCTCTCCAAGAAAAAAAAATCCGACAATCTGGTGGAAGTAATTAAAAGTTACTTTACCGATCAAAAGATAATTGACAAAAAAGAAAAGAGCACAAAGTTAAGTGCCACAAGGGTCGGTGCTGGGCCTCCATCTATGGAATTTGCTATACGACGACTTACTCAAAATAGACACACCCAATCAGGTGATTTTACTGGCGTACGCCGACGATGTTTGCATAATGGTAGTAATAAAAAAAAACGAATAAAATTTGAAAAACAGCAAACAATACTCTCAAAAAAATTAACTGTTGGATGACAGAGCATAAACTATAACTAGCGTCGGAAAAAACAGAGGCAGTAATGATGATTGAGAAATGCCGGAAACTCAGTTTTAAGTTGGGAAAGGACACAATAGTGCCACAAAAAAACAATAAATTTTTTAACAATAGATAAAAATTTGACTTTTGGCAAGCATGTCAAACCAATGGCCAATGGCAGCAAAAGCAAAAAAACAAGCGGTGGCAGTTGTCTGACTGATGTCTAGGTGCGATAGAACTAGCGAACTCGAAATTAACCTAAGTATACAAAACTTTATTGAATTAATGCTGGAAAACAAAGACAATTGGAGTCTAATAAACAGTATGGTGGACAAAATTATGTCAAAAAAGGAAGAAGACAAAAAGGCCCGAGAAAAAGATTAATTAAAAAGAGAAGAGAACAGATTATAAAACAAAGTAGACAGCAATAACAAAACCTAGCTAAATGAAAAATATGATAAGAAATCTCAGTTAGCCAGGATAATGCACAGAAAAAAGAGTTTTAGTCAGTGGGCACCTAAAAAAGTAGTTGAATCCAACATGCCCGCAGAAAACAGGTATCTTTTGAAAATCTCTCCTTTTTCAGGAAAAAAAACGGTTAGATTAGGTTAGCCTTGTTAAAGACTTTGCTGCTCTTTTCGCTTTCTCACATACTTCTTACATGCATTCCCCACGCTAAGTTAGTAACACCCAAATACCTCAGCAACGTTGCAACTTGACAGTGACCGGAGACGGTTATTTCCACTTGTATCACTTTTTTGAGCAAAAGAACACTACAAGTTCAGTTTTTTTTTACCTAATTGTAGCTTGCTTATTTTTGTTTTATTATTATTATTATTTCCCCTTTAAATCTTTTTTGTAATAAAGACGTTCCACAACATGTGGTCTAGCAAACTTTCACTTGTGTAAATTAAGTGCTCTTATTTTCTACCTTTTCCTACTATTAAAATCCTGTAGCTCTAATAACTACTAATAATATTCAACAAATATTAGGTTAAAATAATTAGGTTAATATTAGTTAGGTATCTTCTCTCTTTTTGTTTGCTTGTGTTAAAAAAGTTTTCCATATCCAGAGCAACTAAAACACAAACTTGCTTATGTGTGTAGATGTACTTTTTTGCAGCTACCAGCGTTGTTTTTACATCAGCAGGCGCGTTCAGGGTTAGCCGGCCGTTTCTTAACCCATTCTGGCGCAAGCTTGTTTACCTTAAAGTATCTTTTAAGACAATCTCTGCACTCAGCTGCATTTCAAAGTCAGTAGCTACGGTCAATCTGTATAGGTTTACTTGGATGATTTTTATTATATCACACATTGTAAGCCTCCTTATCTTTATTTTTCTTATTCTTAACCATCTCCTTTTATATAAAACACGTCATTGACACAGTTTTATATTTTTGTTTGGCGCACGAACTGCAATGAGCTTGTTCCAAGCATTTTCTGACTAACTGTCCTATTTGCTCACACTTAAAACAGCGTAGGTCTACTTAGAACACTTAGCCGTAATACACTTAAGCTACTAGCATCTATTGCACCGATTTATGTTTGCATAGGCCTCCACACGGTACCACGCTTTGTTTGTTTTTACCCTTCTCATTTCCAATAGGTGCACTTGGGGAACTTTTTCCAGAAAAACTATGACAAATTGGTCCTGTCGGTTTTACATATTGTCTTATTTTTTCGGCCGTTCATCTTACACCTTTTTTTGCTAGCGACCCAACCCGTATATCTATAGCCTTTGTTAACGGCTTCACTGAAAATATTGAAAAGTTTTTTGACCCCAATTTAAACAACTTTAGCCGTTTGTCAAAAGAATCACCTAAATCTTTTTTTTTTACCAGGAAATTGATTGTTTTTCTAAGAGCTTTTTTTGTACAACTTTGACTTAACTATCCTTACTATTTTTTTTATGCACTTTTTGTATTGCTACCAGAAGCCAGGAATAGCGACTGTTTTTCTACGTTTTTTACACTGCGTTAAGCGCCTTTTCCACGATAGCTGCTCTTTCTCTTCAGCACAGCAATTGCTTTTTAGGCTATGCAGAATACTCTACCATTGTTCAGTTTTCTTCCCATAAGTATGTCCTAAGTGACAACTAATTTTTTCCCGTACGGCTTGTTAATGTAGAGTAGCGTTTTTGTTAGGTTGACGATGACAAATGTGTTTAACTGTCTAAAAACTTTATTTGGTCATTCATCTTGCATATATTTTTGAGAGGCATCCCTTAATTTGATTCCCTGCTCCCCCTAACCCGTTTATATGGAGGCCACAAACTTGGTTTTGTCTGCATCATATTGCAACCTTTCTCAGACTACGTTCACACAGTCACTTGCATCTACACCTTTTGCAACAAACGCTCACCTGCCGTAGCAGTTTTATGCATTCATGCGTACTGACATGCATACCTGTCACTTCACCCTGCCTTCCTTTTCTTCAGTTTCTTATATTTACACTCCTATTTATGATCTTTTATCAATGTCCTTAAAACAGCATTTTCAATTTTACTGTTTACTTTATAGTGGCAAACGCTTCTATTGCTGTTACAGTTTTGTATCTCCTATAACGTATGTCTGCCCTACGCCTCATTGACAGACATATGTTCTTCTTATGTGGATGGGAAACGGGTAAATGATAATGCGAGATGCATTATAATAAGTAGCGTTTATTTGTAATTAACTGATAGAATTAAATTAACAATATAATACGCTTGCTGGCACTGGCATTATAAGTACAATGCCTTATGTTAAGTAGTATGGACTTACTTAACTCTGCCTCTTGGCTGTAGGTGGATCCGGATATATATACAATCTTTGGCCGGATTCACCTTCCGTTGAATGTCATGTTTATATTTTATTATCATTGACTTTTTGCCGTGCTAGCAAGGTTAGTGAGACGGTCAATTGCGTAATGCGCTCTTGACAGTTTCACTACAATAATATTTAACACCTTATGATAATATATAATATTTTAATAATAATCTAAAAAGAGTGTATACCTTTACACTCCGTTTATCTTCTTTTACATATTTTCCCTTTCTTAAAAAAAAATATTTTGCTTTTTCTGTCATTGTTGCCATTGATGGTAGTACTGGTGATCTTGTAAAATTTCCTCCTGTCCGAAAAATTTTGTTATGAAACGTTACAATTTAATTGTCTAAATTACACATTCAAAAAATGGTGCATGCACCAGGCGTGCTCAAGTTTAAACATTTTTTTGTATTAAAATATCAAATTTTTGCAGAAATGTTTGCAACCGTCTAATTCCTTTTATTAACTTTGCAGTTAATCAACAAAAAAATTCAAAAAAACTTTGTCAAAAGATGTCCGAGACAATCGCGCGCAAAGAGGGTTCTCCTACTTCACACAATTATACAACTCAAAACACGTCACAAACACTACGTCACGCGAGACGAGTGAATAATTTCAACCCGTAAGCTACCTTTTTGAGACAGGTTGAAATTAAAAGAATATTTAACAATTTTCCGTCACCGCACGAGAAGAAAGTCAAACAAAGACACTTTTTAAAGATGCCCGCTTACTTTTCAATTTTGACACTAAAATTGATACTAATTGCTGTAGCTTTGTACAAATAATTGTGTCTTATACGAAGATCATGAGCAACTTTGTTTAATTAACTATATAAAGTAAAATATACTATAAGCAGAACAGATACAATTGTATTTTTAATTTACGAATATTCATTGCAAGAAATCAGGTGTATTCAGTAATAAACCAGTCTGCATTGTATTATTTTGTTTTTTAATTTTTTTTATTGCAGTTCTTGTATTATATTGTGATTAAAGTATTTACATTTTTAATAGCATATACCATCTGCTATTAAAATTTTAAAAAGCATAATAATTAATTTTTTATAACAAGTTAAGTTATTGTTTACTCGGAAAATCACCAGGTTTGTCAATTAAATTATTAAGATCCCCTGGTATTAAACACGCAATGTTAATGTATGTGCGTGTTGCTTCTCAGGCTATCATCATCACTTTACTGTTTTTATTTTTAATAATATCGAATAAAGTCAAAGGAATAGCATTCTTGAGTAGAAAAGACCGAAAAAACCTTTTAGCTTCGTCCGACTACAATTGACTGAAAGTAACCTTGTATTTTCATAACTGTAATATACAACCTGACGCGACACCATCAATTTTCTCCATGGAATTTACAGAAAGAGAATAAAAAATAGAATATATGAAGCAGCGGTGGAAAAATGATGATCCTTGTATTTTTTTTGTTAGGTGAGTAACACAAATAAATAATGGAAGCACTTAACAGAAATATCGGAAATTTGGGTTAAGCACGTTCATTAATTCAATGGTGTCACGGAATCTGTGCATTTACAGCGTTTACGGAGAAGTGAACAGCTTGTGAATAATGCAGTCTCAGCTTGAACACACTGAAGTGTTCTATCTGACCGGCCAGTATTGATGGAATAAGGCTGACCACTTCGCGGCTCCCATCTATTTGCATACAGATTACATTGTAAAACCGACGTATTACGTTGCCTGTGCATCTATCTTTCACATTTCAATGCGCTTAATCTGCAAATTTGCAATTTGCATAGTAATGTCATCAATGGATTGTATGTTCATTACTAAATAATTTTATCCGGATAAGTAATTTAAAGCAACATTATTACATGCTATTCATAAGGAATTTGAATGTAGAATTGACGACCCTGTAACAAGAAAGTTGTATTTGTACTTTTCTATTTTTATATTAAATAAATGCAAACAAAAAATATAAAATATAAAAAAATACATTTATTTTTATCGTTTACTTGTTGCTGCATAATAATATCACAAGTAAGTATTATACAAATTAATAAAATTATATTTTATATATATTTATGCTGATTATTTTAAAGTTATAAAAGCAAATAAATTATTATAACATATTGTTAGATTTATTAAATTGTTTATTGTTTCATAAGCTTTTGGTAAATTTCTTAAATAATTTACAAAAAGTATGAACATTTATAACTCAACAACATCTTTTAGAATTAATTGATTAGAACATGTAAGTGTTGAATGTTATTATTTGACACATAGAACATATTTATTAAAACATATTTGGCAGTTTTTTTACAATAGCTATTCTTTACAAATTATTTGAGTTTTTAATCTAAAAGCCTAACTGATCACATTATATTCCTTGAAATAGTTGAACTTATGTAAACCAAACTTAAAATTGAATAAAATTAAGTAAAATAACAAAAAAAAATCAATAGGGTATCTGGAGAAAAAAAAAATTAAAAATAGTATGGTAGTGGAAAACAAATGAAAAAAAACAAATTATACTTAATATAGTATAGTGGTACTAGTATGGATATAAAAACATATATAAAAAATCAATAGAAATGATATGAAAACGTGTTATAAAAATCACAAAAAATATAGATTAATTCTAGTTAAATTAAACAAATATGATAATTTAATGATACAAAATAGTTAAAAAAGCAGGACATTAATGAATATAGTGCCCTTCTTTTTACCGTATTTAGTTATAATCTGTAAAGATCTACGTAAAAAAAATAATGAAATTAAATGATTACATAAACAGACATAGATATGTTAGAGCTAACTGAAACATAGCTTTATAAACATGAATAAACCTTTATAATATCAAATAATACTTAGCTGCTCACAACTTTTGAGAATAAGAGAATGTGAAGGAAACAATACTACATAAAACAGTAAATTACAAACGGTGAGAGTGTAACAAATTTATGTAAGGTTCTAACATCAAAATAAGTTATTACTAACTTATAATTTACATGTTAAGTATTTATTTAAACGCGACACTGCTGCGTAAGCTGCAGGTGCTGTTGCGTCAGCAGTGTTTTTACTTGACTGCAGGATGCAGGTGGTTATCTGTAACACCTCCCCCACACAGAAAAGAATACGGTTGATTACCTTAGTTTATTATTTAGTGTATGTTGATGACCTTCTTTACATTACCATTAACCTTTTCTTTTAAGTGTATATATACATTTCTTATAAAATACAGAATTAACATAATAATAACTGTAAATAGGATAATAGTATATACCTATAAACTAATGTTGTCATAATGAAAATTTTATAAAGTCAATCAAATCTATTTGGAGTTTTGCGTGTTTTAACTGCAAATCTATTTCTTTTAGCTTGTTTAGGTAGATGGATGTTGTCTAATTGGATTGAAACTATTTCTGCTTTAATGTAGTCTTCATTCAGATTGTTTTCATTTGGATGTTAGACAAATTGATATGCTTTACTTGTCGACTGCTGGTTTAATGAGTTTTCAGAACATAATTTTTAATGTATGTATAAAAACGTGTACTTATATGTGCAAACAATACCCTGACAATTTCAAAAAGTGCCGTGCACTACGTTCCGAAATATCCACAGAAATACTTGAAATTTAAACTTTTTTCGCTATTTTTAAGTATTTCTGTGAATACATTGTAAGATATCTCGGAGCGTAATGCACGGAACTTCCTGAATTTTTCAGGATATTTTTTGCACATATAAAAGCACGTTTTTATCCATATTTGAAAAATAAAGAAAAGACCCGCCATCTTTTTTAAGAGAAAGTGTTTTTTAAAGTTTTAATAAATTTTCAAAACTCAAGAAACATAATTTTTGGTTTTAAAATCATATTTTTTAAACAATTTTAAAAACTTCCAACTTTTTTTTTAATGCAACCCAAAAAACGTTACAAACGATCAAAAAATGTAAAAGAACGCAAACAAAAATTTGTATGGTAATTACTCAGAACTGGCTTACTAAAAAAATCTGAAAAAATGTACATAATTAGAATTCATGTAAAGAAAGGCATTTTTATTCAAAAGTTAATTGTCTCATTACAGTTTTTTTTTTAATTTTTGGTTGTGTTGTAATTTTGTCATTGAGTCATTGAGTCATTCATTTTCAGTTGATTGATAGATTTGATGTTTTGTTGTTTATTGTCTAATTTTAAAATTGCTGTATTATAGTTTTCAGAAATTGATTGGTCTAAATTACCAGTAATGGATTTCTGTACTGTTCCTAATTTGTTGATTAAACCACGTTTTGCTTTTGTTTTATTTGGTGGTATTAATTGCTTGAATTTAAGTTGAGCTTGTCTTACTTTATAGTCTAAAAAATATCTATAATTAAATATCTCATTAGCATAACTAATTCTATTTGTAGTATTGTAAAAAGATATGTTTAACTTCATGTAATTATTAACTAGTTTATCAAATTCTAAACTTAAAGTAGATATATCATAAATTTGTATTAATGTCCAATATAATCTATAATGTTTGGGCACTCACCAATTTTAAAGGTAGTAATTCTAGGTTGTCTGTTATATGGTTGAACTCAATACTTTTGCATTTTGCAAAGTTGGTAGTTGCGCCAATGATGCGGTAATAATAAGTTGTCTTAAATTAAGTAATAGTTTTTTAGCTTGAAAACACCATTTTATTTTATTTTATAAATTTATTTTGTAAACAGTTTGTTTTTCTAAAAAAGAGTGTTTATTTGTCATTTATTTTATTGTATGTTAATAATTTTTTTTTATGGTTTTCTAAATAGTTACTAAACATTTGTTTGTCATATGGGTTTTTTAGTTTGGTATGTCTCAAAGTAAGTTCAAAAAAAGTTAAGTTTGTACTAGAGTGTATTGAATTATTGTAACTAATATTTGCGTACTTAATTAATTGGTTTATAGGTTCATTATAGTTAGGTTTTAGTTATCTAATATGTTTTCCTATTGTTGACTGAAATCTTTTAATAATTCCATTGGAGTCTGGATTGGTTGGCTGTAGTAAAATTTACTTTTATTTTGTGAGTTTCTATTAACTCTTTTATTATATGATAGTAAAATTTCATTCCTTGGTCGGATGTAATAGTTTGTAGTGTTCCGTAGTACAAAAAGTAATCAGTTAATGCATTTAATATATCAACTGCATTTTTTTATTTTACTTTTATTGCTTGGCCTAGTTTAGTAAAAGCATCAACAATTATAATATTGTCAGAAAAATTATGTTTTTTAAAGTATATAAATCAATATGCAACTTTTTAAATAGTCTATGAGGTGTATCTGTTAACATAATCTCTACTCGTGGAGAGTTTCCTTCATTCTTGCTTCTTTTACAAGTTTTGCAGTTTGCTTTAAAATTTTGCAGCATATTCTTGCATATAAAGAAAATAGTATTTTCTATAGAACTGTTTAACTGCTTCTGCAATTCTTTGGTGGTTATATTTACTCTGGTATTGATTTTTAATTATTTTAGTTGTTAGATCAGCTTTATGTAATAATTCTTATTGTTTTGTACAGTTAAATATTTTGAGTTAATTTGTATTAAATATTTTTTGTGTGATTTCAGTAAGACTTCTGGGGCAATGTAAAATAGCTGTAAAACGCAAAATAATAATGGTATATATGTTGAGCAAAAACTCTGCCTGTGAGGAAACTGGGTAGATTGAGTAGCTTAGTAGAATCACAGCCGGTCCCAGGCCTAGATAAAAGAGGAAGGTTTACAGGTGAGGCCAGCGACTTGCTTGGGGTAAAAAAGAACACAGCGCTCAAAGAACCAACAATTCAACCTCGGATAGGACAGGAACAACAAATAACGACCCGGCGAGAAAAAGGAATAAGCGACATCGGAAGCCAAAAGCACTAAGAATCGGATGCTAAAACGTAACATCCCTGAACAACAAAGACCAGGAAATTCTGTTAGAAATAGAAAAACACAAGATCGACATTTGCGGAATCACGGAAACCAAGAAAAAAAAGAAGGAAAACACCAAGTATGGAAACTACATACTTGTATACTGCTACACGAGAAATTTGAAAATAACATCAGCAACTCAAAGTACATCAACGACAGAATACTACAAGTAACAGTCAAACTCAAAGACTAAAAGTCTACACATATAATAAGCGTTTATGCCCTCGACACCTCCAAGCCAAGTAGTGGTTAGCGTACTCGACTGCTAAAATGCGTTGTGATGAGTACGCCTTCTTTCGGATAAAAGAGAAAATTTAGTAGGTCCCGTGTACTGTCTTGATGTTGCGTGCACGATAAAGAACCCAATAATTTAGGTTGGAATTCCTGAATTTGCGGCAAAAATTTCCAGATGTAGTAGTCTTAACCTCTGGTGTCGGTGATTAGACTTGGCATAAGAAATAAACCGACGTTAAATAATTAAATAATAATAAAAAAATACGAAGATCTACAAGTAGTGCTCGACGGCATCGGACCACAAGATGAATTAATAATTCTCGGGGATCTGAACGCCAGAATTGGAAACGAATGTATACCAGGAATAAAAAACAGATTCAACGAAGAAGTAAAAAATGAAAACGGCAAATAACTAATTCAATTATGCGCTCGAAACGAGCTACAAATAAACAACACCTTCTTCTCACACAAGTCACAACACAAATTCACATTTGAAAATACGCAAGGACGGAAATCCGTAATGGACTACATAATTACATACATAAACATCCACCCATGCAAAATCCAAGACGTCAGAACTCTGACCTCAGCAAATGCCGGAACTAATTACGGCCTAGTACTAATAATAATAATACTTTATTGACGGTATAATCTTACCATTTACATCTACATCAAATATACATAAACAATGATGTTTTACAATACAAAAATAAAGAATACAAATATACCATTCATAAAAGCGCACATATTAGACATTAGTCAGCAAAACTTAGCTGACTTCTGAACGTAGATTTAGAGACACAAAATACATTAATATCAGTTGGTAAATTATTTGCAAATCTACACATTCTACCGAGTGGATTGTTGAAACCATAAATAGTAGAATGAGTAGACTCGCGAAATAAAGAAGAATGTCTGCTATGTCTAATATTAGGTGCTACATGGAATGGAAGAGTACCAAGTAGCTCCGGACAATCAATCTCAGACATAATTAAAATACGCAAGAACGACAAATCAGCTCTTTTGCGGCGAATCTTCAATGGCGGTAGATTGTACAATAAAGCAATGTAGCAGTAATCATAATTTACAGATAATATGCCGGATTTATAAGACAATAAACGACAAAACTTTTTTTGATGTTGTTCAATACTACGGTTATGAATTTCATAAACAGGACTCCAAACTGACGGAGCATACTCTAAATGCGAACGCACCAAAGCACAATATAAAAGTTTAAGTGTACTGGCTGATAAATCCGCGGACATTCTATATACAAATCCTAACATTTTTATGGCACGATTGCACATGATGTTTAAATGTTCAACAAATGTAAGTTTATGATCAAAAATAACGCCTAAAACTTTTATTTGTGTGACTTTGTTTAACACTTTAGTGTCAATTATATAGTTAAATGAAATTTTATTTAAAGTTCTATGGAAACTTATTGAAAAACATTTATCAGCATTAAAAAATAATTTATTAATAAAACACCAAGTATTTATAAAATCCAAGTCCAGTTGTAAAAGATGGCAGTCATTAAGAGATGATATTCTTTTATATATTTTTAAATCATCCGCAAATAAAAGAAATGACGATGAATTGATATACTGTGGGATATCATTAATGAAAAGCAAAAATGAAATTGGCCCACAATGAGATCCTTGAGGAACACCAGATGGAACAAGAATGGGCTGTGACAAAAAGTTATTAATTTTTACACACTGCGTGCGATTTTTCAAAAAGCTGAATAACCAGGAAGTCACATCATGATGAAATCCCAGAGCACTGAGCTTGGCAATCAAAATATTATGACTCACACGATCAAACGCCTTTGAAAAATCGGTGTAGATTGAGTCAACTTGTACTTTAGATTCAAATGCATTTAAAATATCATTTTCATAACAGAGTAAATTAGTAAGTGTGGAACGCCCTTCACGAAATCCATGCTGCTCTTCTATTAAAATGCTTTTGAACATCTATTGCAACTGACTAGTTACAATTTTATCGAACAATTTAGGTATAGCAGATTGAATGCAAATGCCTCTATAGTTAGTGATATTCTCTTTGGCTCCAGATTTAAACAAAGGCGTAATATAGCTTTGTTTCCATATTTGAGGAAATTTAGTTTCATTCAATGAAGCATTGAAAAGTAAGTGCAATGGCTTTGCAATAGAATAAATGCACTTTTTTAACAGTAAAGAGGGATTGCCGTCGGGTCCAACGCTTAAATTACATTTAAGGTTTTCAATTCCCTTAAAAACATCACACAAACTAATAAAAAAATTTGAATGTATTACGTTATTATTAAAATTAAACAATGGAGTTGGATGAGTTTCGTTATCATAGACTAAAGAAAAAAAATCTGCAAAATTAGTTACAAAGTCGTTCCCATTATTACAAGTTTGATCTTTATAATGCATTGTGGCTGGAAAACCATTAGTTTTTTTGTTCTCATTAACAAATCTCCAAAAATGTTTTGGATTATTTTGAATTTTACTTTCAGGTTGTAAAATATATTGCTCGTATTGATGAGCACTGAGATTTTTGCACGTAGTACAAATAGTTTTGAAGATTTATAACGTTTGTGTTATAGTTATAGTTTTCTTGAGTTTAGTAAGTGATATCAATTCTTTGTTGAACCAAATAGGAAAATTGCTTTCACGCCACAGTTTTTTAGGAACAAAACAATCAATAACATGATCGATTACAGAGTAAAATACATCAAGACGCATATCAATATCACAGTTATAAAATAGTGCAGTCCAATCAACATTCAACAAATAATTATTGATTGCGTTGTAGTCGGCAAGTTTAAAATCATTAAAAACATAATTACAATTTAAAATATCACAGGTAGTATCACATTTTATAGTTAACAAGTACGCAGTTTGGTGTTGGCTTAAATTTAACAAAACATCTACAGCTTCTATCACAGAAATATCACGATCGTTAGTAAAACATAAATCTAAAAACACACCCTCACTATTAGGAATAGAAATGCATTGTACGCAGTTTAAGAACCCAAATAAATTAGCTACTAAATGAGCAGGGTAACTATCATTACAAATTACTCCTATACCTAAATCATCGTTAACCCAAGAGGCTGCATGTAAATTGTAATTGCCCAATAAAACTAGTTTACTGCTTGGAAACTCGTCGGCAATAGATTCGACGGAATAACAATGGTCAAGATATTTGTCACTAGTTGAATTAGGTGGTAAATATACCGCACAAATTATATAAAACACAAGATTAAACTTAACAACTACAAACAAATGTTTAACACTAATAAACGTGGGGTAAAGTAATACAGATTTGAGGTGAGTTTTGATAGCAATTAAAACACCACCTCCGCTTTGTTTAGGGCTTGTAACGGCCGAGCGATCACACCTAAATAAATGATAGCTTTTTAGATTTAATTCAGAGTCACTGATGTCTGTAGAAAGCCAGGTTTCAGTGAAAACAATCACATCGTAGTCTGATACGGCTACAGCTAGCAAGAGTTTTCTGAGTTTAGTTTTTAAACCCCCGACGTTCTGGTAGTAGATGGAGAAGCCGTTATCATTCCTGAAGATGGGTCCAATCTGTTGACGAGATTCAGGCTCCGAAAATCCATTGAAGATGAAGCAGGAACATTTTGTGAACGACTATAACTCACAAATTTTTTGACAGCAATGTTAGCTGGCCAAAAGTCTTTGCAAATAATAGCTCGAACATGGTCGGCTAGAACCGAGACTTTAAAGCTACTGTAGCTTCCAGATTGTACAACTAGATCTACAGCGTTGATTGATATATCGGGGTATTTCAATTTAATGTAGTTAATAACATTGGATTTTTTAGTTCCGCGTTTAAGTTTTGAGACATGTATATATGAGTTTGGCACATATGCCTGCAACTTATCGTTACTTGGACCACAACCAAAAATTGTTGGGGTTTTAGGTTGAACTTTCTGTTTAGGTTTTGTTTGAGCAGTAAGGATTGCAAAAGAAGAAGAAGAATTATTAACATTAAAAATTAAATTTATGAAAAAATATTCTAATCTAAAAAACATCTATAGACGCGTTTCGAGGTTTACCTCTCATCAGTATGGCTTTATTTATTTAAACTAATTGATTTTTAACTTACTTCGTCAACATTGTTCACCACCACAATTCAAAGTGAATATTTTAAAAAGTGTATTGACTATTTATACTAACTGACTTAATGACTTTATTTAATGGCTATGGTTAATAGCATTCTGAGAATGAACAAATAAACTAATTATTTCGGGATATTAAGCTGATGGTAATGACATGAAAGAATTTAAACGGAAATTTGAAAATTAAAAATAGAATAAATTTTTTGCATAAATTATAATTACTATTATACAATTTCGTGTATATCAGAACATATTCTTTATATATTTTATAGAAGAATTATTAATTACAGAATTAATTGCAGATGGAAGCAATTGAATTTCCTCATTAATAGTTGGTGTAACTACACAAGGCATAGATTTTTGAATACGAGTTTTGTATTCAAGTATTACCTTATCTTTGTCTGCAATCTTCTCTTCAAGATACAATACTTTATCTAATAGCAATTTATTGTTAGACCGAACTTCATCTAACAAAACTTGATACAGTACGATAGTCTCTTTATAAAGCCTGGGAAGTTCGGAATCGTCAAGTTCGAATGACGTACCACAGTGACATACTAGCGACAATGGCAGTAACTCTGAATCCGAAAAAGAGTAAACCGACAAAGGGAACTAACAAAATTAATGTGGAATCTCTATCTAATGCCTCAACAAGACACCTGTACTAACGAAGACTGGAAGAAAAAATCTAGGCCTGCAAAATACAGCTGGACAATGTAGAAACCGCTTGGCAAAAACTAAAATTAAACATAATAAAAGTTGCAGAAGAAGCACTAGAAAAAAAGCGCCGGACGTGGGGAAGAAATTCAAATACCTAACCGTGGTTTACTCAAGAGGCCAAAACGCTGGCCAAGTAAAAACGAAAGTTTTGCCCACAGTACAGATCAAAATCAATAACATACAACGAATATAAACTTGTAAGGAACAGAATCAACAGCAAAATACAATAAAAACATCATACTGTAAAACATTCTCTAAGGATATAGAGCAAAACCTTTATGGAGGACAGAAAAAGGTGTGGAATATGCTCAGAAAAAAGAAAAAAAACCATAAACTAATATATACAAACCACGTAGAATTCAATCGAGGATTGGGAAGAACTGTACGCTGCAGCCAAAGACAACACCAAACATGCTTTAAAACACAAACAGATAATAACACCCACCGACCATGGAACATATCTCGGGAAAGAATAGAACACCTAGCCAGCAAACTAAAAAACAGAAAGTCGCCCGGAGAAGATGAGATATCTAACAAAATTATCAAATACGGGGGCAAATTACTATTGGATCTATGTTTTTATCAACAAGATACTAGACAATAACGACATACCGACGGAGTGGATGTACAGCATAACAATACCAATACTCAAAAAGGAAGCAAAGACCGACCCAGCAAACTACAGAGGAATCGGCCTCCTAAGTACGATGTCAAAATTTTTCACGAAGATCTTTGAAGAGGAAGTTGCTGCCTCTGGAATATGCGAAGAACAAAAAAACAAGTCCACTATAGACGCAATAGTTACGATACGTCAAATAACTGAGAAAGTTATAGAGTTTAACAGACCTGCTTTTATGTGATTCATCAACCTCACCCAAGCCTTCGACAGAGTGAGGCTTCCTGACGTTGTGCCTCTTCTAGAGAAGAAAAATATACACCCCAGCATAATAACTATTATTGCCAAGCTATACATCAATAACTACACATTCATAAAAGTAGCAGCTGGAATAAGTCTGGAAACAGTCTAAGCCCTGCCCTATTCAACCTAATCATAGACAAAATGATTACAGAAGCCAAGAAGGTGGGGTGAGGGTATTGGATAAGGGACAAAGAAATCAAAGTGCTATTCTATGCTGACGACGCCGTATTGATATCAGAAAGCGAAGACGATCTGCAACGGCTTCTTTATAAGTTCGAACAAACCGCGTCAAAATTCAACATGCATATATCGACGAGCAAAACACAGCGTCTAACCGTAGCTAAGGAGCCGCGCAGATGCAATTTCGCTGTAACAACACGAGCGTAGAACAAGCGATGAACTTCAAATACCTGGGTGCCGACATATCAAGCAGTAGACACTTAGTGAAAAAAGTGAAAGGCCAAACAATAAAAACATCGTTAATATTGGGATATCTGAGGGATATAATATGGCGAAACAAGTACATGTCCATCTAAAGCATGACAAGAATATACAAAGCCTGTGTAAGACTGATCATGACATAAACCAGAGCAGAAAACGCAACATCAAAGCGACTTCTCAAAACAGCGGAGATGAAAACTTTGAGATGCATGCATGACATTACAAACCACGACATCAGAACGCAGTGCGACATTTAAAATATAGTGAGATGGAGCCGCAATAGAAGAAGAGAGTGGAGAGACCATGTCGACAAGATGGAGAGTCCAGCTTACCAAAAACTGCTACAGAGGGTCTCCTAACATTAAAAAAATTTCCTGGAAGACCCTTATTTTGTTGGCAAAAAAGCTGGAGCTTGGCGTCTCAACTACGACTGTAATCGTTGAAGACAAACAGGAGGCAATCCTATAACAAAGAAGAAGAAGAAGAAGAAGAAGATGTTGGGCAGACTGGACAAAGTTTTAAAACACAATATACAGAACATTTTAAAGTGTTTAGATCAAATCACAATACAAGTTCATTTTCAAATCATATTATAAATTTTAATCATACCTTCCCCAAAAATTAAAATGTTACACTGTACAAAATGTTAAACTGTACAAAAGGCAGTAAGTTTAATCTAAAGCCGCCGAGTTTTATAAAAAAAACAATGTAATTTTCTTATTAACCTGTTGAATGAGCAAAAGGACTTACCACAATATAAAGCACCACTTTTTTAAATATCTCTAGACCATCAGTAATGCAATTTATTTTTCTCTCACTTTAATTTTTATTTAAACTTTTGTCGTGAACTTTTGTTTATATTGATATGTATTATTTAGTAATATATATTTATATTAATAAAGTATTTGTGGTAAAAAACTTTTGTGTTTTATTTTATTATTAATTAAATGTTTATTTAAATGTTTCATATTTGCATTAATTACAATACATTGTTCATAGCAGTTTTACTGTTTAAACATTTTAAGATGGAAAAGATTTTGTACATCTCTTTCTTGCAACAGAGAAGTCTTTGTATGCCCATTTCTTTTTTTTTATTATGTAATAAAGCAAACTTGTTTTATAGAAAAATAATGAAAAAAAAATAAGTTAATTAAATAATTTTAAAAAGAACACGCTGAAAAAAATGTTGCGTTTTAAAAAACATTTCCAATAACTACGTAGGGTTATAAAGAGAAAAGTTTCAAGTCAAAAAACATCTAACAAGCAAACAAAATTCATGCTTTATTCTAGCGCGGTAAGCTCTTGTAAGCTACCGATACTTATTAGTTATTAGTTATTATTGACAAATATTTTAACCTTAAATATTTGAAAACATTAATCTTCAATGTTAATTCTCTATTTACATTGCTAAAAGTTATTAGTATGTCAATCGGGGCTATTCTCTATGCATATTGCCAGAATGTAAGCAAGATATATTGCTAGTTAACAATATGAACTGTCGTTTTAACAAACCTTGCTTGCTAACAAAATTACTTGTCATTTTAAGAAATTATGATTACTAACGATATGAACTGTCACTTTAATAAAATTAATTTAGATTTGCCACGCTTTCTGATGTGATGACCGTTTATAATGTTAGCAAACAAAATTTGTTAACATGACAGTTTATATTGTTAGCTCGCAAGATTTGTCAAAATGACGTCTTATATTGTTAGCTAGCAATATATTTTGCTAACATTCTGCCACTATGTATAGAGAATAGCCCCGATTGACATACTAATAACTAGGATTGTGGTTCTGTTATCGTCATGTAATAAATAATTTTGTAAATCAAAAGGCAAATTAACAATTTTATTTTAACGTTTACATTTTTACAAAACATTTTTTTTAATTCCTATTCAGATTATATTTTGCAATCTGTTGAAACAAATTTATATGTTAATTAAATTTAAAAGAAATAGGCAAGCACAGTAACTAGATTTTAATAAATTTAAATAATATAATATATTATCATAATATACTACATTCAACACATTATTAGACATAAACTGTTTAATAGTTTCTGTGATTTTATGTAAATTGTCTTTTCGACCAGTGAGATGCTTGGCACACTGATGATGTGCATACCCCGAAACACGAGTGTATGTGTCTCTTATTGGATAAAAATGCAATTTACATAAAATACATCATTTATTAATTTTAAAATATAATATAAATTACTCACTAACAAGGCGTTTTTAATCACATTTGAACTATGTTTAAAAGAAACACAAAATTTGTGGTATATTATCACTTGCATTTTGTCGTTTATTATGCTAATGTAGAGATAAAATCTCAGTAGAAATTTGTAAAACATAAATTTAAGCAAAACAATAAAAGTTTGACGACCTATTTACAAAGGTTTTGTTTTCACACTCTATACATAGATTTATTATTTTAATTTAACTAAATAAATGTTACTTCTTGCTAATAAGTTATAAACATGTAGTAGTACATAAACAAAACTTTATTAATTTTATGATAGTTATTGCTTACTTTTATGTAGTTTTTATGTATTAACGTGTAAAATTTATAACATTTAATGCTATTATAATATTAATGTTTTACTACTAATTGGTAGTACGGAAATGGAGTTAATGGTACATCATTAAATAGTGCTGATCTATTAAATTATAATTAAAACAATAATTTACCAAATAATTAATTTTAGTTTATAATATCTGTTACCCTGAATAATAATAATTAAAATTACCAGGAAATTGAAGTATTCATATTATTTTTAATGATTAAATATTAAATTGTTAATGCAAATACGTGTTTGAACTCTGTTATAACTTTTTATAATAAAATGAAGCTATTGTTTGGTGAATTGTATTACAATAAAGTATTCATTCACACTACATTAGTGTTTTATTATAAATAAATATAAAGGATTGTTTTTTTAAGTATTATATGACATAGTGTAGTTTCTTACTTAAATTGTCTATGTCAATATTTGCAAGCAAAAAGAGGTCACAACAACCGACTCATATTTATCGTCAACAAAACGCATCAATGCAAATACAGACTTAAGCTTACCGTCAGTAGGCTGGTGTGCATCTAATTGCAGAAGCTAGAAGACATTATCCGAAAGCATTTGAAGTTGGTTTTGGCAAGTTTCTACCCTGGCTTATCCCGGGGTAAAAAACATGTCTAGATCTGACCTTCCAGAGCAAACAAGAATCTATTGAGCAAGTTTTTTGAAATTGTTGCCAAATATCCAGGCTCTCCGCGGTTGTATAATAGTGTTTTTGTTATAAACCGCAGAATTATATTCAAGACGCAAGACTCCTCAAACAGATGTAACTTAGTTTTTATGTTGTCTTTTAATGATATTGATGTTAATTTATTTATCTGTTTTTATTGATCAATTATTGTTTAAAACACTTTGCAATTTCAGTGCGATCTGTGATATTAGGTTTAGTTAGTTTTTAGGTTTTGCACTGGTACCGCGATGGCAGTCGATCCAGTGTGTAGTTTGTGTACTCAGCAAATTAAAACCAAAAAATCTCTTATTATATGCTCAAAATGCAATTTAACATGTCATAAATAAAAATGTGTTGTTACGCAATAGAATAATTGATGATAATTTAATGAATTGTTGTGATGACGTTCCTAACCTAATCAACGGTGAAAATGCCGGGCTCAATCTGGACGAAAAATGTGGAAGAGAAGTTGGCAGTATTTTCCATTTAATACAATCCAAAAACGAGGTAATTGCAAACAAAGATGTTATTATTGCTACGAAAGATGAATTAATAAATCAATTACAAGTTCATATACAATTGCTGCAATCTTAACTTAAAAATAGAAATCATTACATTGATGTATGCAACACAGCATCCATAGATGTCATACGGCCTAACACTCATAACATGACTCAAAATCGTTTGTATTCTAATACTTGCAAATCAAATCAAATAAACACTGGAATTATTGAACCGCAATACAAAGTAATAGAAATGCCTACAAGCAATCTACAAGAATTAAAAGAAAACACAGAAAAGCCAAAATATTCCGGTAATGACTCCAATAAAAAAACGTTCCAACTGAAAAAGTGCGTAGTCATATAAATCCTATCTTAAATCACAAAAATTTCACCTGCAAAAAAGAAACATATAGCTTTTTACAATTCTTAACTGATCTTAAAGATCAGTGCTGATTTTGAGGAAAAATCAAAACTGATGGATCCTTTCAACTGGCCACAAAGTATTATATTAAGTCGTTACTTTTTTCATGGAGGAGCACAAACAGGAACACATAATCAGAAACAAAACATCCAATCAGCAAATTTTCCGAAGGCGGTCTTAGCAATAGATCCGAAATAGTCCACCACGAATTTATTATTCTTTCAATAAATATTGATGGCATCAGAAATAAAATTAACCAGCTTAAAGCTATAATATATAATAATAAATTTTCTGTAATTTCATTAGTGAACATGGTCTATCTATTTTGGAATCAACAAACCTTAAGGTTGACAATTATGACACAAAAGCTCACTTTTCACAATATTTTTTCAAATGTAGAATCGTCGTGCTTTTAGGGAGCTCACAATTATCTTGTGAAAAAATTAATATTTGTAAATTTTCACAAGAAAAGCATTGTGAAATTGCTGGAATTTAAATTCATCAATGTAATAATAATTGTATTGTTATTGACGTTATAGACATATTATCCTCTGTTTTTAATAATATTGACTATTTGAAAAAACATATAATTTTAGGCGGAGGTTTTAATGTCAGGTTTAATGGCAATGATCGTAATAAATATCAGCTATTAAATCTTTTGTGAGGCTTTGAATTGGAACAATCTGTTGAATTTCCTACAAGGTTGGAAAACTGTATTGATAATGTATTTACTAATATAAAAACATTCTATTCATCTCCAATAGAAACGGGAGTATCTGACCATCTTGGAATCAGTTCTACATGTAAGTTATTTAAAAGTAAATCAATCTTTTCAAAAACATTATACCGTCCCATTACATCAGAGGGCAAAACAAAATTAGTAAATGCATTACAAAACCAGCAGTGGTCTTATCCATCTATGCGAGACTGCAGCAAGTTATTTAACCGCATCCTTGAGGTATTTGTTTTACATTTTAGATTCATTTCCAGAAAAAAAATTAGATATAGATAATAAATCTAAAGTGAACATTTCTTGGCTTAATTCTAATTTTTCTGATATGCAAGAGACACTTAACTTTATTTGTGCTTCATACAATCAGACAAAAGATCTTCAATTACTTGAAATTAGAAATAAAAATCGGCTTAACTACCGAAATAAATTTAAAAAATTTAGAACTTTTGCTAACCAACATCACATTGAACTCAAACAACAAAATCAAAGCAATGTGAGACATTATAAACTCAAAAAGGAATACAATACAGAGCAACACCAAAAGTAATCTGTCAGTTAATGATTTCAATACCTTTTTTGCACAAGTTGCTGAAGACATTATTGACTCACTGCCTGAACCTTACAACAACCCATTAGTTTTTACATGTTATCGTGCTCGTAATACTCCTTTCCATTATTTTATTTTTTTAACCGTAAATTTCCAAAAAGTAAAAGATGCAATTAATAATTTGAAATCTAGTAAGAGCAGAGATATCTACGGTATCAATGTAGATATTGTACAATTTGTTGGAGAGTTAGTAGTGGAATCATTAACAAACTTAAAAAATAAATTGGCAAACATCTATCCAGACTCATTAAAAATTGCGCGTGTTATCCCTGTTTATAAAAAAAGAGATAAAAATGATCCTAACTCTTTAAGACCTATTTCATTATTACCAATATTTTAAAAAAATTTTGAGAAACTTTTAAAAAATCAGCTATATCGGTGCTTTGAAGAACATAAGCTGTTATCGGGTAGTCAATATGGATTTAGGGTTGATAGGTCCACAACTGATGCTCCGTTAGATTTTGTTGACAAAATTGTAGACTGTTTTGAGCAGGGGCAATACTCGTCTGTTGTTTTCATAGATCTATCAAAAGCTTTTGATTGTGTTTTGCACTCGTTACTATAAGAAAGTTATACGCATATAATCTGAATCCTAACAGCTGTAGGTTACTTATGTCATATCTTTCAAATCGGAAACAAGCTGTATATTATAATAACGATACTACAACTAAAACTGATATTAATTGGTTTGGAAACCGAGGTATTAGAATTGTCTTGTAAAACACAAACAAAGCTTGCAGCTTGGTTTAACAATAATCGCCTTAAGCTTAACGGACTTAAATCTTGCAAGTTATTATTTACATTAAGAAATAATGAGTCAAATTTAGCAAACACGACAAAGATTTTGGGCGTGCAGCTAGATGATAAGTTAACATGGACAAACCATGGTGATGATGTATCAAAAACAATGAGCAAAAACATTTTCTTGCTAAGGAACTTGAGCAGAGCTTTATCAAATGAAGTTCTTCGGAGTGCTTACTTTTCAGTATTTCAAAGTCATATTCTCTATGGACTTTTAATTTGGGGTCATTCAAGTTGTAAACACCAAATATTTTTTTTGCAACGGAGAGCTTTACAAATCGTAGCTAGTATCGGATACAGGGAGGATTGCAAAGAGTATTTTAGGACTCTACGTATACTCACTGTTCCTTGTCTTAATATTATGGAATGTCTGATGTTTATAAAAAAGAATATGCAACTATATACAACTCATGAAAGTATTCATGAACACAACACACGCCATCGGACAAATATTTGCTCAAATACTTCAAGACTAGCTAGGTCTCAAACAAGTCAACAGTATTATTCAATCTTTAATGTACTACCACAAGAAATTAAACGGTTACCACTGCTACGATTAAAAAATAAAATAAAAAAATTATTAATTGAACAGTCTTTCTACGATTGGAATGAATATACAAATTTTAATTTTTCTGTTTATTTTAATCTGTAACATTATTTTATATTTATAGCTTTTAAACAATTTTATATTATGTCTGTTTTTTGTCTTATTTTATAATCTAGTTATATCTTTATTATTTTTAGCTACAACGTATTTTTATTTTTACACAGTTTTTATATTTACAATGTTTACTGTATTTTACCAAATGTCTGTATAAGTTTAATTGTTTTTTTTTAATACTAATTTGTTTATCAACACTATGCATGTTTAGCAATAGAATTATTGACCTGTGTAAAACTTTTGTTAAAACACCAATAAACTGTTTACTATTTACTATTTACTATTTACTATTTACTATTTACTATTTACTATTTACTATTTACTATTTACTATTTACTATTTACTATTTACTATTTACTATTTACTATTTACTATTTACTATTTACTATTTACTATTTACTATTTACTATTTACTATTTACTATTTACTATTTACTATTTACTATTTACTATTTACTATTTACTATTTACTATTTACTATTTACTATTTACTATTTACTATTTACTATTTACTATTTACTATTTACTATTTACTATTTACTATTTACTATTTACTATTTACTATTTACTATTTACTATTTACTATTTACTATTTACTATTTACTATTTACTATTTACTATTTACTATTTACTATTTACTATTTACTATTTACTATTTACTATTTACTATTTACTATTTACTATTTACTATTTACTATTTACTATTTACTATTTACTATTTACTATTTACTATTTACTATTTACTATTTACTATTTACTATTTACTATTTACTATTTACTATTTACTATTTACTATTTACTATTTACTATTTACTATTTACTATTTACTATTTACTATTTACTATTTACTATTTACTATTTACTATTTACTATTTACTATTTACTATTTACTATTTACTATTTACTATTTACTATTTACTATTTACTATTTACTATTTACTATTTACTATTTACTATTTACTATTTACTATTTACTATTTACTATTTACTATTTACTATTTACTATTTACTATTTACTATTTACTATTTACTATTTACTATTTACTATTTACTATTTACTATTTACTATTTACTATTTACTATTTACTATTTACTATTTACTATTTACTATTTACTATTTACTATTTACTATTTACTATTTACTATTTACTATTTACTATTTACTATTTACTATTTACTATTTACTATTTATTATTTACTATTTACTATTTAATATTAACTATTTACTATTATTTACTATCTTGCTTCAAAGCATTTTACAGATTCAGTATCATCTGTGATATTAGGTTAAGTTTATGTTTAGATACTGGCATCAAAGTCATCAACTTTGTTGTTAGCTGTACTAGTAGGTTTTGTGATACAACAATTTAAATTAAATTTGTACATTTTTTATTAAATGTAGCACACACAATTGTAGATAAACTTCATTTATCGATTTATATCAATATTTTGATATTTATTTTTGAAATCTGTTTTTAATAAAAAATATGATAAAACAAAAATGCATTTTGATATTTTTTATTGTTTGTTAGTACAATCAATTTAAACAAATAAAAATAATAATTAAAACAAAAAAGTTAAAAATAATCATTCATCAAATGTATTAGTCAAGGAAGAAGTCTGGAACATTAAGAAAATTTATTTTTAACATCAATGATATTGGTTTTGTTTTGTGTATTTTTTACAATTCAACAAATAGTTTATTTTAAACAACTTTTGAATTAAACTCAAAACTCAATTTTTGAAAATAATTTTAAAATATCAATAAACGTTGTTTTCATGATTTTATGTAGCAAATAAAACTGTCAAAGTGTTTAACAAAACAATAAGTACATATATTTGGCCGCAATCCCTATTGACAAACCTATCACACTTACACATTTAAGTTGGTTTTGTTGCATTATTAATTTTTAAAATATTTTTTTTTTTTTACAATATAAAAGTTTTTGTTTTTTATTTAATATAACTTTTTTAAATTTATTTACTTAACGTATATTTATTTCGAATTTAAAAAATTGTACTTAAATTATTTGGTTTTTTAACGTGTACCCAACATTGAGACACTACACGGGACTTAGTAAAGTTTCTCTTTTTATTCAAAAAAAGCGTACTCATCACAATACGTTTTTTGTTAATCCGAAAAATCAGACCGCTGCTGAAGCAGTAGAGTACGCTAACTACTACTATATCCGAGCGGTTACAAAAATGTATTTGATAAAAGTTGAAATACACACAGTGCTTAGCTATAAATAATTAGTAACATTTTATACAAATTTATTAAATAAAAATAACTTACTTTCTTTGAAAATATAGTATGTATACTCTTCTTCTTTATGTTATTACTGAAAGTTGGCGACCACTTTACCATATCCTTTCCTAGATTACCAATAATATATTATAAATAATCACGTACTTATTTATATGTAAATGATAAAATTTAAATATTTGATCTTAAATATAATATTTAAAAATATATGTTTAGCATTACAAAATATTTAATTTTCAATATTTCTATACACTTTATTAATTTTTTAAATGTTTTATTTTAGTATATAAAATTAAATATATGTGCACAATAAAGCAATAATATATTTAGCTAGATGTTTATAATCACATTTATTGAAAATAAAATAGCAATTGTATGTTGAAGCATTAAGATCCGTTGATGGAATATCCAAGTTATATTGAAATGCACAAAATGGTACTTTGATCCTAACTAAAAGCATACGGTCTGTCTGAGCTTACTTCAATTTACACATGATTATATTACGTTTGTTTAATTGGCAATTACATACAGGATGCTAAATAACATGTTAATGTCCTGCAGTGATGTACCGTCACTGTTGATTATGTATTACACGACCAAACCAAGTGTAACATGTAAATGCTTGTTCGTTGCTCTGTCAAATCTGCATTTTACATACAATCCTTAATTAAAATATTTTAAATAATAAGTAGCCTAACTGTTTATATACCATAAATTAACTTTATAAAGTTTCTAGTTTATAATAGGTTTGTCTATACTGAATTACTACAAACCATATTTATAAAATTTCAATTAAAATTTAGCAAATTTGGTAAATTGATACAACAAATTAAGAAATAAATAGGGTATAAAAAAAACATTTTTTAGGAGTATAAACAGAGTTATAATTACTAAGTGACAAAAAAAAGAAATGATAATGTACAATCATTGCAAAACAATAAACAGACAATTAATAATTTTTTTTTTAACTTAAAAATGTTATTTTTAGGATAAAAATACCTTTAAATTTCAACGAGTAAAACCGCACTTGCTAAAACTATTATACTGCGTACACACTTGCAACAATCTGCCGTACCGCAACATCGTCGTGTAACATCCACGCGCAACATCACCCCGCAACAGCGTCCCATTGCTTGTCGGTTTACGCGACGGTGTTGCGGTACGGCAGATTGTTGCAAGTGTGTACGCAGTATTACATTGAAGACTAGATCTAAGCAGTCTGTAAACATTGACTTTGAATGTTTTTGTTTTAAGTTTTGGAAAATAATAAATTTTGAAGTTTATCTCTCTTAAAGTTTTCGGTTCTTAATTTCTGAACTGTCAGTGAATATTTGTTAGAATTCTTAGCAAGCCTTGTACTACAAGTAAATATTTGTTTAGATGGCAAAATGTCTTGTATTTTGGTTGAACAATGTCAAATAAAATATCTATAAAAAATGCAAAGATCTGCACCATTACGCCTGTATTGTAAAATATCTAAGTCATTAGTCAATTTTGAATCGTTTCTAATTAAAGTTTGTAGTATTATTTATAGTTATTTTATATGCTTAAGAAATAGTTACTTTTTGTTATATTATTTTCTATTTCTTATGTTCCGTTTATGTGCTCTTAAATGAAGCCAGTTGTTTAAAGTCATCTAAACTTGTCGCATTATTTAAACATGACATGGCGCAGTCGGGAGTAAAGTGAATTTAAAGGTGTTAATAATGGCAGAAAGAGGTGTCCAGCCTATAAAAAAGGTTTGAAAACTACTTGGCAGCTACCAAGTATACGAAAAATGAAGAAGCAACTCAATGTGCTCAATTGTTGCATTATATCGGCGACGATGGATTTAGAATATATAATACCTTCACTTTTGAAGATAAAAAAAAAAAAAAATTGCAAATTTTATTAAATAAATTTGAATAATATTTTATCCCGAAAAAAAATTGAATATAACGCATCATTTTTTGTGAGTTTGGCAAACTAATAGATAGTTTAATTAAAGGCATATTGACATGTGGCGTAAAAAAGTAAAGAAATAAAAAAAAACTGTTACAAACTGATAGTGGCTTGCTGGATTTGGTTATCAATATATGCAGAGCTATTGAAAAATCTAAAATTATATCAGTTTAGGTCGCAGCTAAAAAACAAAAGAGAAAGTTGAATACAGATAAGAAAAATGGAACATTCTATAATAAATATCATATCAACGTCCATCAGGATCATCAACATCACGTACATGAAGTTTGGAACAAAATTGTCTTCTACATCGCGAGAATCGCGCAAGAGGAAACTACTGGCCAGCATATGGAAAAACATGCAGTCATTGTAGAAATAAAGGCCATTTTATAAAAACGTATAGAAAGAAAAAAGTGAATTTAATAAAAAGATTGAGCCATTGTTGACTCCAAAAATAAAAAATTAAAAGAAGAAGAAGACAAGTTTTTATTTATAAAATGCTTACAGGTTCCTAAATCCAACAAGTTAGACTGGTTAGTAGATATGTATGTAGAAAATAAATAAATAAAATTTAAAATAAAAACACAGATGCAATAGCGAATGTAATACCATTAAATACATTAAAATTATTAAATTTGTGTACTAACGATATACAGCAGACTAAAACACGTTTAATCACATATACTAATCAATTATTGAATATATTAAAGGAAATTAATTTAGAATGCCGCTATAATAATTTGAAACATATATTTAAATTTTATGTAGTCAACATAATAAATACACCGGCAATTTTAGGTTTAGAATCGTGTATTTAATTTAATTTAATCAAAAGAATTGATATAGTAAAAAACAAAGAAACAATTTTGAATAAAAATTTTGATGTTTTTAAAGGTATAGGTTCAATAGACGGTAAATATAATATTAAACTTAATGAAAATGTATCACCTGTTGTCTACGCATATCGTAAGGTACCATTGCAACTTATTTATTCATTAAAATGCACTTATGGAAAAGTTAAAAATAATAAATAAAGTTGAAGAGCCAACCGAATGGGTCAATTCTATGGTTCTTGTAAAAAAAACCAATGGTAGTTTACGTGCTTAGATCCAAAAGATTTAAATAAGACAATTAAAAGACAGAATTTTCCGATGCGCACGTTAGACGAAATTACATTTAAATTAAATGGTGCCCAATATTTTAGTACATTAGATGCCAGCAGCGGATTTAGGGCAGATTAATTTATTGATCTGATTATAGTTCAAAATTATGCATTTTTAATACGTCCTTTGGCAGATACCGGTACTTGAGATTAACATACGAGATTAAATCGGCTCCCGAAATTTTTCATAAACTTTTTAAAGATTTTTTTTAACATTGATGGAATTGAAGTTTTTATAGATGATATTATTATATGGGGCAAGACAGAAAAAGAGCAGACTGGAACAAATATTAGAAATAGCACAAAATAATAATATTAGGATTGTAGCATTCGATAATCTTCTGTTCAGTGGGACAGCAACATCTAAAAAAAACAACAAAAAAAAAAGGAATTAATTGAACTGATTAGTAATTGATTAGACTAATTAAATATTAATAATAACAGCCTAAAATTTATTATATCAACAAGCAGTTTTAGTTATATCAGGTTCGGCCAAACCAAATTAATTAATTTACTTAATTAATGATTAAGTTATCTTAAGCAGACTAGCGCTGGTCATGCTTATAACTTTCTTTTAATTTTCACTAGCAGAGAGAGAGATGAATGTGATCGCCCATTAACTTTAGATTTATTTTATTAATTTTTTATTAGTTTTTACTTAGGGTTTATTAGTTTGGGGGGCCGTGAATATCCATGGCACTTTGTTTCTAATTGTTCGCGGGCACTAATACACTTTGTTTAACACTCCCCAACCTTGTTTATTTTGTTTACAAAGTTGAGGTTAGGACGTCTTGGTAAACGTCAGATGTTTGAGTTGGTACTGGTGCCGTTGGCACGGACACAAACTCACTACAGCAGAAAGATAGATTCCTGTACTGATTGTCGTGAGTTGACTCAACTCCCGTGGGATGGCGCCACTCTGATCCGTCAACATTAATTAAATTAACGGTTGGTCACATTTATGATATTTAATAAAAGCGGGAATAATTGAGATTGGTCGAGGTAAAGTTGGCTAGGTTCAGGTGAATGTAAAGGAAGTTCTTTTTTTTGGTGGAGTAAAGTTGTAGTGTATGTACCTACGGTAATTTTTTGATGTGTTAAATTAACCATTAAGATCTACCTTTTGAAGTTTGTTTGAGGCGCGCCTATGTGTCTATAGCCGCCGCCTCGTTTGTGAATTGGTTCGTATGATCCTGAAGATACCCATGAGGTTATCTCTACTTAACCACGCTCCACCTTGCCGCCGCCATATTAGCGAGAAGCAACCATAGTCAAAAGCCAGAACACCAGGTACTTATATTCATGTTTATTTGATCAGTAATTACTTAATTAATAATTGTTAGTATATTAAATTCAATTTGAATTTAGGCTTTTAAGTTCGGGCTCAAATCCAACTTAAACTATTTACCTGAACAGTAGCAGTAAGATCTGGAATGCTCCCAAAACTGGATAACTAGTCTGCATGGCCCATATCGTCTTTGCTTAGTACCAGTTTATTTACAATCTGTGTTCGACCCATTTCAAGCTTTTCCCGAGGTTAATGTACACAATACTGACAAGCAAGGAGTCTTGGAGGAACTTTTTGAGACCTGCTGGAGCTTGTATGACGACGGTTCCAGGAGGTGGAGGATTCTCTCTTCAATTTTTCTTGCAAGATAAGTGGTGCTGGAAATCAGCCATGCTGAGCCATGTTGTAAGTTTGCACGCTCCGATTTTAAATTTAACTTCTTAACTTTCACAATTTAACCTTTTGCTTTTTTGTTAAATTGGAGCGTGTCAAGCTCAAGAAGATTTGCCAAGCAAACTTCTTTCTATACCAGTGGCACCAAATGGTGTCACAAATTTTAAGTGTCGATTTAGTGGTAGTAGTCGTTGACCGACTTGAAGGGTTAGTTGGCCCTAGCGTAAACCTACCGATGTAAATCTGTAAATTCAAATTTAAACGTTTTTATATTATTGTTAAGGTAGTGTTCACAAAAATCAAGAGTTTGACAAACTAAACTTATTAATGCCAGTGGATTTTTATGGTACCACAAAATATTATGTTCTATGTATATGTATATGTTGCGCAGTGTGATATCGTTACACCATTTATTTTTGTACAGGAAATAAGCTTATTCGCCTAGGTTAGTCTTAAGGTTATTAAATATCGTACGGTGTCCAACTGTTTCGGTCAATATTTTTGATCTGTTTTTATCATCATTGAGGGGTCAAGGGCACTTAGCGGTTGTTGAGTGTTCTTGATCGGTCAGTGGTGTGGGAGAGCATTAAGGGGTTTTTACTAATTTTGGTTGGCTTTTTTTTGTTCTCCGATGCCATTGACGGATTGGGAGGACTTGGCAGTTGTTGGGTCCGCTTGATCGGTCAGTGATGTGGGAGGCCTTTGTTGAGCTTAATTTAATATTAAGCCGCTCAAGAAATTTTCTTTCTTCCTGAACCAATTATATTTTTTTGTAATGTCATGTCTTTCTTTATTAACTGGTCAGGTATCACAACTATGAGTTTTATACCTCAATAACGTCCTTCCTTCAAGTTTAGTACGTGCCCAACATTTAGTAAGTACGCCTATTGAGTTTTCATCCCTGAATTTGAAGCGACCCACGACCCGCCAACCGAATTAGAGCTGCCGTCTAGCTAATGGTAAGAATCCAAACCGTTATAAGATTATCAAAAATAAATGTCAAATTAAAGTTGACCTTGTAAAATATGTAAACCATATAATTTCTAACAAAGGAATTACAGCTGATCCTGAAAAATCAAAGCAATTATTAAAATCCCGGGACCAACAGAAAAAAATTCTAGAAAGATTTTTAGGGATTATCAATTTTGTTAGCAAGTTAATACCGAATGTTTCTAAAATAACTGCTTCTTTGCGCAAACTAAATAAACAAAATGTGAATGAATGTGGTTTTCTTTCTACGATAAAATATATACTATAGTTTTTTTTTATATATATATTAAGAAAGAAACTGTTATTTCAGTAGATAGTTCAAAGAATGGTATGGGTGCAGTGCTCTTACAAGAAAATTGACCGTGTGCATATGCACCACGTGCATTAACTGCCGTGCAAACACGGTATGCACAAATTAAAAAAAGAACTGCTGGAATTGTTTTTGGTTGTGAAAAATTTAATCAATTTGTATATAGAAAAAAGTTTAAAGTTGAGACTGACCATAAACCCTAGTGGCTATTTCTAATAAAAAATTGAACATGTGTATAGTAATACTGCAGAAAATGCTTATAAAATTACAAAAATATGATTTTTCTATTTACTACGTGGAACTAATAAAACTGATATAGTAAATCATATTAAATCTAAAATTTCCATGATATCAGTTGATGTTGTTGAGTTAAAAGTAAAATCTGGAAACTACAGCAGCTTTAAAGTTTCTGTTCCAGCTAATCATGCTCGATCTATTCTCTGCAAAGATTTTTGGCCTGCAAATATAGCGGTCAAGAAATTTTTAAATTATGGGCGAGTTAATAATGTTCCTGCTTCATCTTCGGTGGATTTTCGAAATCTGGATCCAGCCAACAATCTAAACCCGTCACCAGAAACACCAGCGGTATCTCCATCTATTACCAGAATGTCGGGGGTATAAAAACTAAACTTAAAGAACTTATGCTGGCTGTAGCTGTATCCAACTACGATATTATTGTACTGACCGAAACCTGGCTTAATCAGGACATCAGCGATGCGGAGCTACAATTAATTGGTTACAGTTTGTTTAGATGTGATCGCTCTTCATTAACAAGCCCTAAGCTTGACGGAGGAGGTGTCTTAATTGCTACTAAAACTTGTTTTAATTGTACTTTATTACAACCTACATTTTTAAGTGTTGAACATTTGTTTGTAATTGTTAAGTATAAGTTTGTATCATATATTATCAGTGCAGTCTACTTACCACCTAACTCGGCATGTGATAAATATTTAGATCATTGTTATTCCGTTGAATCTATCGCTGACAAATATCCTGACAGTAAACTAATTTCACTAGGCGATTATAATCTACCCGCAGCGGTATGGGTTAATGATGAGTTAGGCATAAGTGTTATTTGTAAAGATACTTATTCTGCTCATTTTGTTTCCAACTGTTATGGATTTCTAAACTGCGCTCAATGTATTTCTATACCTAATGATGGTGGTGTGTTCTTAGATTTATGTTTTTCTAACATCTGTGATATTTCTGTGATTAAAGCTGTGGATGTTTTGTTAAAACTTAGCCAACATCATATTGCTTATGTGATTGATGTAAAATGTGATACTAGCCGTGATATATTAATGTGTAATTATGTTTTTAATGATTTTAAATATGCCGACTTTAACGCAATCAATAATTTTTTGTTGAATGTTGATTGGTCCACCCTTTTTTATAATTGTGATGTTGATAATTGCGTTAATTTATTTTACTCTGTGTTGCATTTTGCTATTGACTATTTTGTTCCCAAAAAACAATGGCGAGAAAACAATTTTCCAGTTTGGTTTAATAAAGAATTGATTTCACTTACTAGACTCAAAAAAACTGTTCATAAACGTTATAAATCTTCAAGACTATTGTCTGATTATAACGAGTTTCAATCAATTCGTACTTCGTGTAAAAATCTCAGTACATGTCTATACAAGCAATATATTACTCGAACAGAAAACAACATTCAAAGTAATCCTAAACATTTTTGGAAATTTGTTAGCGACTCTAGAAAAACTAATGATTTTCCAGCCACAATGTATTATAAACAAAAAACTTGCAGTAATGGAGATGACTATGTTAATAGTTTTGCTGAATTCTTTTCCTCTGTGTACGTTACACAAACTCATCCAACTCCTTTGTTTGACTTTAAGAAAAACGTATTACATCGATCATTTTCAATTAGTTTGTTGGATGTATTTAAAGGGATTGAGAACCTTAAATGTAACTTTAGCACTGGACCGGACGGTGTTCCATCTATGCTGTTAAAACAATGTATTTATTCAATTTCTATGCCATTGCACTTACTTTTTGAGGCTTCTCTTAATGAAGCCAAGTTTCCTTCAGTTTGGAAACAAAGCTACATTATGCCTTTACATAAATCTGGAGCTAAGGAGGATATTACTGATTATAGAGGTATATGCATCCAGTCTGCTATTCCTAAGTTGTTTGATCAAATTGTAACTGGTCAAATACAATGGATGTGCAAAAGCATTTTAGTGGAACAGCAACATGGGTTTCGCGAGGGTCGTTCTACTCTTACAAATCTTCTTTGTTACAAAAATGATCTTTTGAATGCCTTTCAATCAAGAGTTCAAGTAGATTCTATTTACACAGATTTTTCAAAGGCTTTTGATCGCGTTAATTATAGTATTTTGATTGCTAAGCTTCGGGCTTTGGGTTTTCATGAATCTGTTGTTGCGTGGTTGTCGAGCTTTTTGGAAAATCGTACACAGTGTGTGAAAATTAATAACTTTTTATCACAACCAATTGTTGTTCTTTCTGGGGTTCCTCAAGGATCTCATTGTGGACCAATTCTGTTTTTACTCTTTATTAATGATCTTGTTTATTCTATTAATTCTTCGTCTTATCTTTTATCTGCTGACGATCTTAAAATTTATAAAAGAATATCATCTATCGAGGACTGCATTAGTTTGCAAAATGGTTTAGATTCTGTTCATTCATGGTGTCTTATCAATAACTTGTTGTTTAATGCAAATAAATGTTTTTCAATAAGCTTCAACAGAACTTTAAGTAAAGTATCGTTTGACTATACTATCGATAATAATGTTTTGGAGCATGTTACACAAATAAAAGATTTGGGCGTAATTTTTGATTCAAAACTAACTTTTGTTGAGCATATAAACTATATGTGCAACCGTGCTATGAAAATGTTAGGATTTGTTTACAGAATGTCTACTGACCTATCTCCTAGCACACTCAAATTACTTTATTGCGCTTTAGTACGTTCTCATTTAGAGTACGCTCCGTCAGTTTGGTGTCCATTCTACAGCGTTCATATATGCAATATAAAACGTATTCAAAACAAATTTTTTCGTTTATAATAGTACAAATTAGGCATTTCATCCGAAAATTACGATTTTAACCTCATTGCATTGCAATATAATCTTCCGCCGCTGAAAATTCGGCGCAAAAGAGCCGATTTATCATTTTTACGTGGACTAATGATGTCTGAGAGTGATTGCCAAGAGTTACTTGTAACTCTTCCATTTCAAGTCCCCAACAATAATCGCCGAACCAGACAGTCTCCATTATTTAGAGAATCTATACATTCTACCAATTATGGATTTAATAATCCAATTGGTAGAATGTGTAGAATTGCTAATAGTTTCTCTAATAATATTGATTTATTTTGTGTTTCAAAATGTAGTTTTAAGTGTCAATTAAAATGTGTTGATGAATAATTTTATATTTTGTTTTTATTTATGTATACTTTTTTCCATGCTTTTATTTTTCAATATTCTTTTATATATTTTTGTGTAATTGTAATATTGTTTGTAATTCATCGTTATTTATGTATATAATGATGTAGATGTAAATGGTTTTGTATATACCGTAAATAAAGTATTATTATAAAGTATTATTATTATAACTATAAGCTTGGAAAAGATTTATTTATTGCTGATGCATTGTAGTGCGCGTATACAGAAAACAATAATGATGATTTTAATACTAAAATTAATTTAATTGATGCTCAAGTTTGTTTATTGAACACAAGGGTTGATATAAAAAATAGTACCTATATAAAATTAAAAGATTTAACCTATAACAATATAATTTTGCAGAACGTAAGTCAATTTAACAAACATGGCTTTCCAATCAATTTTAGTAATCATTACAAACCATATTTTAATATGAGAGCAGAACTTTCAGAACATAATAATTTATTATATAAAAGTAACAGGTTGGCAATACCTAATAAATTTAAAAATAAAATTCTTAAAAAAACTGCATTATACTTACCAGGGAAACGAACTTATAATCTGGCAAAATCTACTATCTACTAGCCTAAAATGTATTATGATATGTATAATTTAGTTAAAAACTGTTCAATTTGTCAAAAATATTACAACACCAAACAAAAAGAACCTTTAAAGCCCCACCCCATTCCAGATCTACCATGGAAAAAAATTGGGTGTAATTTATTTTTAATTTATGGAGCAATTTAGTTGATGAGTGTGGGTTATTTTTCTAAATTTGTCAAAATTTGTCTTTTACTAAATGATACTTTATCCCAAACTGTAATAAAAGAGTTGAAAAAAATATTTTTTACGCCTGGTATACCTGTAGAGTTATATTCTGATAACCGACCTCAATTTATCTCACATTTATTTAAAAAAATTGCAAAAGACTGGAATTTCAAACATATAACGTCAAGTTCTTTGTATGCTCAAACGTATGGCGGGAAGAGCAATACAAACGGTAAAAAAAATATTGAAAAAATGTTATGACAATAACTACGACATGTATTTGTCGTTATTAGATTACAAAATTACGCAGTTATCAGGTATAAATAAAAATCCATCTCAATTGTTGATTTTATCATTTATTTCAATATCATATTATATATTGTGACAAGTTAGGCCACCCTACCTACACGACGGCGTTTGCTGGGTTGCCAGTGTACATCTTACGGTATACTTACCTATTCCCGCAGGTCAGGTTCCTTCTCGCAAGGTGAGAACAAATCTGTCTGTCGGGATTCTTTTGCGTCTCGCTTTTCCACCTGTACACATGCAGCGTAGTAAACCTGCCGCTTACTGGCCTTGAGTATAAATTAACTCAATTTATATTTTTACCTGCGTAGGTAAGTGATTATTTTCATTACACTGTCTATTTGTTTTAATTTATTAGAGTAATTATGATTGGGTATTTTGGTGTCATATATCTTTTTATGTTTATTTGGTTTTATTGAAGGGTGGTAAGGTTAGAGTTAACATGTGCTTTTGATTTCTAGGTTTTTGTTATCCTGTATGTTACTGCTTTAAAATAAAACAATTAAGCCAATGGAAATTGTTTTATTATTGAGAACTTTACCAAAAGCTATTACACCGGTTGCCACTTATTATTTGGCGGAGTTGGCCAGAATCCGTAACACCCAATCCTGGAGAAATCCGTTTTGCCACAACTTGGAGCCCAAGCGAGGGACCATCTCTGCAAGTATTAAGAAGGTATTAATTACAATGGAACGAACACCACCTAAACAACGAACACATTATTTCACCCGAGCAAAGAAGAGTCGAGAAAAATCATCTACAACAGTGGACAATGGAGGAGCTGCAGATGCTAATGGGATGATGGCAGCAGCACCAAATACATGGAGCACAGATAAGAATTATACCAATTATAATAAGAATTTACTTATGTATAATGTAACTAATGTAGATTTAAGTAGATCGGTAGACACTTCGGGGGGCATGGTCAGCTATTCAGCGGGTACCATGCCCATAATGCAAAGTAGTTTAGTGGATAATGTACCATTTCAATGCCATATTAATAAGTCACCGATGTTAGATGATTTAAATAGAAGCACTATGGGACGGTATCAGTTAGGTCATACTTCAGGAGACATATTAAAGAAGCCAGTGCATGCCGGGCCTGCAATGTTAATAAATGTAAATAAGTTACAAATAAGGGAGGATTTAAATAATTTACCTGTGCCGTTAAATAAAAGTACAACGGATTATCCAGTTCATATATCAGGGGGTTTGAAACCAATCAATCAAACGGGTACAATACCTAAAAAAATACAGGTTAGTAAAGCACATGAACCTGAACAAAATAACTTACCCTTTCAAGAGGAGAGGACTAATAAACCATATGTAAAATGTCACTGTCATGAGGCAATTAGCAGATTGGGGGGCACATTGAATGACTCCGATCATATAGGCGGAATTGCTGCACCATGTAACGTAATGGATAAATCACAAGTAAATGAAAATAAATTACCCGATCAGTACGCGGAAAAAGCATTGAAAAATGTTCAGTACTCTCTTCAACAAATGAATATTTGTACACTGGCAAATTTTGACATTAACTGGACAATAAATAAACCTGAAGTTGGCGATGGGAATGCAAGGGTAAACATGATTTACACTGCACCGAAAATAGTAAACCCGGTTTACACCACACAATGCTCTCACTCGGGACAGGTTGGAAATATAAATAATGTTAAGAATTATTCACCATATTATGTAGAAGACAGGTTTAAAGATAAGACTACTTATGCCACATCAACGGCAGCTTACGGTAACTCAATAACTCAAACATAATGTCAAACACTGTTAAACCACTTAAGGGTCAGGTCGTCAACGCGATTTATCAACCGTTTAATATGGGAAATACTCAACCTCAAGCTGCTGTTGTTGGGGCAAATAGAGTTAGTCTGTACGATTATGCATCATCAACGGATGATGAATTAAATGACAATTTACGAGGCTATCATCCAGCCTCGACGCCGTATATAACAAATGTAAATTTAACAAAAAAATTTAAAACCTTACCACCATTCGACGGAATCAATTTACACCCAGTACTTTTTTTTAAGCAATTAGAAAGTGTAATAGAATTGTATAATATTTCGTTCACTCAGTTAAAACTATGGGGTCATCAATTGTTTAAAGGTAATGCGTATGACTGGTTTGTAGCTATATCATATATGAGTAATGATATGGAAGATTTTAAGCACCTTTTTTACGAGCAATTCTGGGGATCATTTAAACAGCATGAAGTTCGGGGTCGGCTTGAATCAGGTCGTTATCGCACATTGGATGGCTCATTTTTGAGTTATATGCTTAAACTGATGACGGAAGCGCAGTTTTTGGTACCACCGTATGATGAGGAACATTTGATTCATTTGGTGGTTCGACATTTCCCGCTTCATATAGCAACCTGCTTAATTAGAACCACAAATATTAGGCAAGCGTTAGGGGTACTGCGCAGCGTTGAATTTATTTCACTGAATCAGGTTTTTAACAATAGTTCATCGGGTTCAACTGTTCGCCCCGGTTCAAATAATCAGAACAATCAACGCCCTAGATTCTCGCATCCAAATAATAACGTAAGACCACTAAATGCAATGGCTCTTGAGTACAATGACGATGTGGAAAATCTGGAACGGGGAAACTGCAACGACACCTTCGTGTAGACTCGGACGTTGGTGTCACCAAACGAGTCAATGTTTTTGAAAATCAAAATCCAAGAGATGCTTTTTTTGGGGAGGAATGCGAATTTGATCACGCAGAAGCACCCAATCACTCACCTGTGTTAACTATTGCATTTGGAAAATTTCAATTTCCGGCATTAGTTGACACAGGAAGTAAAATCACCTGTATTACCTATGAGGTGTACCAACAAATAAACACAGTTTTGATAAACGTTGTTGATTTACCTGTCCAGGGCATTAAAGTTAAAGGGGTTTTTAAAACTAAACTAAGTCGCATCACGCATCAGTTATTAATGCCGTTTGCAATTAATAAGTTTATTGCTTCTTTTGAATTTTTAGTAATTCCCTTATTTATGCTATCCAGTTGTTTTGGGAATAGATTTTTTAAGGTATTTTCATGCCAGCATTGGTTTTCGGGAGAAACGAGGCGTTGTTACGTTATCACTAGATGAGAAGGTTTTTGAGATTCCGGAAGCAGATGTTCAACCTGATTCTATCCCTACTACATCTTCCAGCTTGCGCATTTGTGCGATTACAGAACATCTACCCTGAAATTGATTTATCTGGGGAACAAATGGCTATATTTTTTTCGCTTCTCCAAAAACATCAACCCATATTTTCGGATCGACCTGGTCTGACGGTAGGGTATGAGCATCAAATTAATTTGGTAGACCAAACACCTTTCACGGTTAAACAATATCCGATTTCAGTGGCTTATCGAACGGCGGTTCAGGGTGAGATTGACCAGATGGAATCTTGGGGCGTCATCGAACGATCCGACACTCAGTACGACAGTCCGTTGCTCACGATTGCAAAAAAGGATGGCACTGTTCGTGTCTGTTTGGATGCCCGACGGCTAAACTCCCTAACAAAATCAGAGAATTGCCACGCTCAATTGAAGATTTAAAGGTAAATCTATCGGAGGTAAATTTTATTTCCAGTCTTGATTTGACGGCCTCGTACTGGCAAGTTCCAATTAAGCGCGAACATAGACAATACACCGGATTTAGAGTGAGTTCGAGAGCTTACCATTTAAAAGTACTGCCTTTTGGTCTGAAAACTGCGGTAAGTTCGTTCACGCAGTGTATTGACCAGGTTTTGGGAGTTGAATGTAAAGGTTTTGTGCATCCTTATGTGGACGACCTCCTCATAACTTCTCGATCCTTCGAAGAACACATACAAAATTTGGACAAAGTGTTCACGCGTTTGCGCCAAGCAGGATTTACCTTGCGCCGATCAAAATGTAGTTTTTTTTGCAAAGAAGTTAACTTTTTAGGATACATCCTTAGCCCAAACGGTTGTAGACCGGACCCTAAACGGATTCAAGCAGTAACGGATTTCCCCGTTCCAAGATCAGTTAAGCAATTGCAAGCGTTTCTTGGTCTAGCAAACTTTGACCGAACCTTTGTGGATAATTTTTCTAATATGGTAGCGCCGTTAACAAAATTGCTACGCAAAGCGATAAAATTTAATTGGACTAAGGAGCATGATGAGGCTTTTAGTCAAATCAAATATGAATTGTCGCGCGAAGTTCTGCTCCATCATCCTAGGCCCGACCTTTCTTTTATTGTACAATGCGATGCTAGCAATGTTGGCATTGGCGGCGTTTTGTATCAGATGGTTGGGGAGAAAAGGCACGTGATAGCTTATTGCAGTCGTCTACTCATGGATCGCGAGACAAGATATTTCACGTCAGAGAAAGAGCTATTAAGCATTGTTTTTGCGTTGCGTAAGTAGCGAGTGCTATTGTTAGGTAAAAGATTTCGTGTGTTAACTGATCATAGCGCTCTTACTTACCTTAACTCGTGCAGGCTGTTATTACCTCGGCTAGCATGTTGGGTTCTGTCTTTGCAGGAGTATGAATTTGATATTGAACATATACCTGGCCGCGATAACTTGATAGCAGACATCTTGTCTCGTCACCCCCCTCATAGGCTGCCAATTCCTCAGGATAGAGAATTTCGCATTTTTACCATAAAAGCCCCCAATCTTAGGTCTCTATTGCAGAAAATGCCTGAGTTTCAGCAAGCGGACGAGAAGCTGATTAAAATCTCTAACTCGTTGATTTCTGGTAACCCTAGATTTTTTATTTATAAGAATATGCTGTTTTTGCGCCGCGAAGCTGACGCGTCCGCCTACTTATGTGTACCGTCTGCCTTGGTCCCTGACTTTGTTAAGGTATATCATGAGTTTTATGGCCATTTTGGGGTATACAAAACCTGGTGTGCAATGCGCAGAGATCTTTGGTGGCCCAGCATGTTTCGCAGTATCAAGAAAGACTGTGAAGGTTGTCAGAGGTCGAAGCATTCGGCGCTTTCCAAGCACTCGTTTGAGGCGGTGCTTGCCGTGGGGCCGAATGATTTGATCTCTGTTGATTTTTATGGACCTCTACCGCGCTCGACAGGCGGGGTATCTTTCATATTTGTTGTGTTGGACGTTTTTTCAAAACATGTGACTTTGTATCCCGTGAAAAAAGCTACCACAGCCGCCATAATCAATCGCCTGCAAAAGCATTATTTTGAACACGTTGGCAAACCTACGCGTGTTCTTTGTGACCATGGGACACAGTTTACTTCAAAAACCAGGAAAAGCTTTCTGCAGGACAACGCCGTTCAATGTATTTTCTCTTCTGTACGACATCCTCAGGGAAATCCCGTGGAACGGGTTATGCGTGAACTGGGTCGTCTTTTCCATTCTTATTGTCATGACAACCATAGTGCATGGGCCAAAGTTCTTCCTAGGCTTGTTGAATTTTTGAATAATGTTACCCATGAGTCTACAGGATTTGCGCCAGTGGAGCTCCAGTTTGGTCGCTCAGTAAAATCACCGCTTGCGGAATTTGGTCTGCTTCCTGCGCATCTCATTAATAAGGATGCCCTCTGCATTTTAGCTTTAAAAAATATGAAGAAACGTTCACGCAAACGGGTTTTAGGAGGTCCCCCTGCTTCTCTGGTAGTGCCTTTTGAAGTAGGTGATTTAGTTTTGTTACGCGCCAATCCCGTTTCGTCGGCATTAAGTCGGGAAACCAAAAAATTCTTTTCTTTATTTAAAGGTCCTTATTTAATTAGTAAACGGATAGCCACGAAAACTTATGTGCTGCTAACGCCTGATTCAAGAACTGAACGGGGAACTTTTCATGGTTGTCATTTAAAGCGCTTCTTTCCTTCTGCTGGAAAGTGCAGGTTGTCTGAAAAACTTTCTGGACTTCCCAGCAGGGCAGTTGTGACAAGTTAGGCCACCCTACCTACAAGACGGCGTCTGCTGGGTTGCCGGTGTACATCTTACGGTATACTTACCTATCCCCGCAGGTCAGGTTCCTTCTCGCAAGGTGAGAACAAATCTGTCTGTCGGGATTCTTTTGCGTCTCGCTTTTCCACCTGTACACATGCAGCGTAGTAAACCTGCCGCTTACTGGCCTTGAGTATAAATTAACTCATTTTATATTTTTACCTGCGTAGGTAAGTGATTATTTTCATTACACTGTCTATTTGTTTTAATTTATTAGAGTAATTATGATTGGGTATTTTGGTGTCATATATCTTTTTATGTTTTTTTGGTTTTATGGATGGGTGGTAAGGTTAGAGTTAACATGTGCTTTTGATTTCTAGGTTTTTGTTATCCTGTATGTTACTGCTTTAAAATAAAACAATTAAGCCAATGAAAATTGTTTTATTATTGAGAACTTTTCCAAAAGCTATTACACCGGTTTCCACTTATTATTTGGCGGAGTTGGCCAGAATCCGTAACACCCAATCCTGGGGAAATCCGTTTTGCCACAATATTTGGATTCATTTTTGGTGATTTCCAATTATAATTTGATTAAAATATTCTGACCAAATATAGTTTAATCTTTTCTGAATGTACCAATGACAAAATTAATTAAGAAGCTGTTTTTACTAAAATACTAGTAATCAATATTTTTTGTAGCAATTTTAATAATATGCCATCTTGCTGTGATATTTTTAGTGATACTTTTAAGTGCATAATTAAATAATTAAACCATAGTAAATTGTTTTGTTATTTCATAAACATGAATTATCACGTAGTAGAGGTCACAGCCATCAATTATAAGTTACCGTTCAACAAACATTATCTAATAATTTACTACGTAACGATCTTCTTATAAAATTTAATATAAATTATAAATACTTGAAACTGTATCATTAAGGCATTTAAGCAGTAATTATATCAAAACAATTAAATATTAGCCAGTAGCAGGTAGCAGGGAGACATATAGATACAAATTATAGTCTTTTCTAAAACACTGGAAAACGAAGATCTAAGAATAGTGCAATAAAACGATAACTAAGTTTTTACTACAAATACTTTATTAATATAAATATATATATATATATATATATATATATATATATATATATTACTAAAAAATAAGGCTACAGATCATAAAACAGTTTCTATATCAAATTACAATCAATTTTAACTATAAGAAGAAGTCGGATGAGCAACTCTCTGCATATACTGTGATTTATTGTGTATTTTAGTGAAATTAATTATGATAATGTGATAAAACAAACTGTTATACAAGGATATTGAAATGTATGGTGTAAAATAAGTGAAAACTGTGTCATTGATGATATTTAAGGTATTTTAAATTCAATTTACAATTATCACTGGCAAAATTTTCCATTACGGACGTCACAGCAAGTTTTTGAAGTGAATATCTTCAGAAATACAACGTTAAATCTCGACCATAGCAACCGCATAGCCAACTGTATTAGTTGCTTAACTCTAAACCGAAAGGTTGCAAGTTCGAATCCACACTGCAGACTTTTATTTTTATAAACTTTTAAATTAGTAAATACTAATTAATTTTTTTATTATATATATATATATTTCTGTTACCATAGTTTATAAGGTAATTTTGTACAAATATTATTTAAATGTAGTAATTATTATAAACAATTTTTGTGATATTAGAAAATTGCTCCAACTGATTTAACCAAGTCTGAGTGGCGCACTTAGAAATAGAGCTGGTAGTAAAATAATAACCTGAGACCGAATCTAGTCCGGGTTTATTATATATACTTTTATATTTTTATTTTCTTATTTTTATTATTTATTTAAGTATCTTTATTTTAAATGTATTAATTTGTTTGTAAAACAACAAACTATTCAAAATTTAATATTAAAATTTTACTATATTTTTAATTAATTTGTTATGCACTTGTTTTGTTTTGTCTACATTATAAAACTTAGTAATAAAAGTTACAGACCCATAATACTTTTGGGGGATTTTAACATTAATTTATTAGAAACCAAAAAAGAAATTAAACATTTAATTGACTTAAACACATTTGATATGGTTCCAAAGATTAACACTCCAACAAGATTAAAAAACTGCATTGACAATATTTGCGTTACTCGAAAAATAAATAGCATTGGTGGAGGTGGTAATAAATGGATTATCGGACCATCATGCTCAGCGACTTATTATAACTGAAACTATTATTCAACCCAATAAAAAAAAAAAAAAATCAGGCTGCTTTAGAATGCTGATAATATTGCAACATTTAGCGAAAAAATAAAAAACAAAAATTGGAATGAAATTATAAGTCACAAAAATGCTAATATAAATTTTTTCAATAAAAAAATTGACACAACATTGACTTATTTTTGAAAAACTACAGAAAACACACATTTTTTAAAAACAAAATTAATAAACTGTTTTTAGACCAAATTGAAAATTATCAAATAAAATATTTAGTGCTAAAAACAAAATTTATTCCTTAAAAGATAGGTGTGTATAAAATATCATGTTCTAAATGCAATAGCGTATATTTTAGTCAAACAGCCAATTTTTTGAAACACGATAAACAGAACATTTTAAAGCATTTACACTAAATCATAACCATTTGCAAATCTAAAAATCAAATCAAATCAAAAAATGTCATAAATTGTAATCATATCTTCTCCAAAATTAATAAAATTAAAATGTTCCACAATTCTTCAAAAAGCACTAAGCTTAATCTGTTCTAAACCGCAGAATTTGATAAAACAAGATGTAACTCTCTTGTCCACTGAATGAGCAAAAGGACTTACCACAATTTAAATTACCACTTTTTAAGTCCCCTTAAATCATCAGTAATGCAATTTATTTTTCTCTAACTATAATTTCTATATTAATTTTTTTGTATAAATGTAGTTTTTTGTTAGTTTGTTCTCACTTGACAATTTTCTTCAAAAGTCAAAACTTAAGACATAAACTTTTGATTATATTGATATAATATACAGGATGTTAGGTAAACTTGCGGCAAAAATTTAAATTCTTTGGTCTATTCTAAAAATATTTGTCCTATGATGATTTTTAAAAAACCTAATTGTTTTGAAAATACAAATCAATGATGAAATCAATAATGTAAACAAATGTATGGCATACGCCAATGAGTATAACATGTACAAAAAATTAATGAATTTATCAAGTACAAAACATTGTTAACGATAACTTGGAACGGCTGTTTTACACATTGAAACAAAATGGAGGGCCAGGAAAATCAATGACAGTAAGAACGTTACAACTAAAAAAGAATATGCAAGTCATTATAGAAGAAGATCCAAGTAGTTCTACGCAAAAAATTGCTAATACTTTAAATGCAAGCCACTGAACAGTTTGGAAATTGTTTAAGAACAATTTGTTGTATTCATACCACATTCAGCGTGTTCAGGCACTACTACTTGCTAATTTTTCTTTAGGTATTGCGTTATGTCAGTGGCTTTTGCAAACATTAGTTCTAATCTCTCAATTCCTGACATACTCATTTCACCTATGAATCCAGTTTCTCAAGAAATGCAATAAAAAAATTTCCTAGCTACCATATGTGAGCAGATGAAAATCCGCATCAGGTATGTAAAGATCGTTTTCAACATCAGTTTTCCTTAAATGTTTGGGTTAGAACTGTGGGCGACTGTCTAATTAGACCAGTATTTCTACCAAGAAAACTTACCGGTGTATCGCAATTTTTTGGAACACATACTACTTTAGTTTTTAAATGATGTACCATTTGCAACAAGAATTTTAATGTGGTTTATGCACGATGATGCACCACCACATTTCAGTTTAGTTGCTCGTAATTATTTAACAGCAACATACAGAGATTGCTGGATTGGTTGAGGTGATCCACACGCATGGCCTGATCAATCCCACGGCATAAACACCTTGGATTATTTCTTATGAGGCTATCTGAAGTCATTAGTTTACGCTACTCCAGTGGAGAATTTAAACGACTTGCAAAATCAAATAAATGCTGGGTGCAACTCAATTAGAAACAACACTGGTTAGCTTGAAAGAGTTCGGCACTCAATGACAAGAAGATTGAATGCTTGTATCCAAGCTTTGAACATTGATTGTAGATTCAACAACTTTACATGTTCCTTTTGATATTAAAATGTTGCAAGTGTCGCAAATTTTGTTCACCTTAAATCAAAGGAGTATTTTAGAAATCATCACAGGACAAAATATTCTTAGAATAGGCAAAGGAAATGCCTCTTGAATGTTTGCCGTATGTTTACAAAACACTTGTATATTTTTAGTAATATATATATATATTGATATCAATAAATTATTTGTGGTAATAACTTATAGTCTAATAATATCTAAATATTATGTAACAAATATTTCTTTTAAGTGGGAATCAATCTAATGCGCGTAACGACCCCGACTATTATGACGAGTGTGTTACAATAATTTTGTTAAAGCAAACTATGAGTTATCCAAAAAATCAATATTATTTAAATCAAAAACATCTGGCACTTTATCTTACTAAGTTATTTTTATTTTGGTAGTTTTTGTAAAAATACTGTGACATTTACAAAGAGAAAACTAAAACAAATAACTGAACATACAACAATAATAAATAACCCAAAAGACTTTGCTGTTTTCAAACAAACCAAATATCAAACATCATAAAAATCAACGTTATGACATTTACCATAAAAAATTTAATTAGATGGTTTTTTAAGTATCTTTTAACTTCTACCAATTACAACAAAAACGAAAATGGAACAGACTAAACGCAAAAATTTTAAAAATTGAAATTTTGGTTGCTATCAAAACTGATTATTTTAGCAGATAGATAAAAATTTAAAACACACTTTGGTAAGCATGGTTTTTCCAGAGTCGCATCAGTAAAAAGTATTAAATAAGTGTTAAACTTAACTTAATAAATGTACACAATTAAGGATATTTTACCCAAAAAGAAAAATTAAGTATAAGTTATAAGATATAAAAAACCGCAAAAAAATTATACAAGAGTATGCTGATACACGTTTCAAAATAAATAATCTATTTTTAGTTTATAAAATAATTTACCAATTTTTGTAGGTAAAAGATAAACAATGTTTTACAAATATGCTATTATCAAGATTTTTCCAATTGGTGCAACGCATTTGAATATATATATATTTGCCTGTCTATAAGTGTTTGCAACTTAATTGTACATTAAATAGAAAGCATTTTGATAATTTATTGTATTTTCTACTCATAAACTGTACTTAGTTTACATCAAATTTAAGTTATTTCTACTTTGTACAATGCATTATTGTTTATACATATTTATATTTTTATTGCATTTATTATGAAAATAACAAACACAATCTTGACAGATTTTCATCTTTTTGATTATGATGACATTATATTTGCATTTAAACTATAAACATTTATTCAATTAGACAAAATCTCAATCATCGTTTAATGTTTGTTTAATTTGTTTCTACTGCAGTGATTATTGTTTCATTCTCTTTACAGTATAAACATTTTATCAGATCTATCAATCTGTGTAGTTTACTTATAACCGAAAAATACGCTATACGGAACCTGTATTTTTTTCAACTTTTGATGTTATATTGTGTAGTAGGAAGTTATTAAGTGTAAACTAGGGTAGCTCTCCGCTATGCCAAGGATTTACTGTTAGTTCAAGCGGAATATATTTTTTTCTTTTTCAGTCTGTTTTGTTAATGCGGCTACTTTGCTTTTAGTTTTGTTTGCGGATAAATGTAAAATGTTTACTTGTGTATTTTGGATATTTGATCCAAATATTTTTTTGTTCTAAATTTCCACTTACGAATTGTACATATATGGCACGGACTGAATCTTTTATAATTAATATATCTATTCAGTTTTATTGAAGTTTGTTAGACAAGTATTTAATACCGTTAGCTAATAGCGTATGAGCAATTTTGTTAGCAGTTCACAAAATAAAGATTATGGTGCATAAGTTTATATTATTGTAATTAATTCATTTTAACCAAAATTTTGATTAACGTTAACCTGTAAGCCAAGAAATTTATATATTATATGTTTTTTCATGTTGATAATTGTTTCAAAAATTACCAAATAATCAAATATTTTTTTGTTTTAATCAATATTCTAATATTAAAAGATATTTTAAAAAGTTTTAGTGGTTATTTTTTTTTTTTTTTTTTTTTAATTTTAATGTACACTTTACTAAGCATTTAAAATCAATTCGTGTTTTGTGGCTAGCACTCATGCGTTTTACAGCAATTTTCCTACTTACAGCTTAGCTTGGTTTATGATATTCTTCAAATACAATTTTTTTAATTTTTATTAAGAAATATTTAAAATAGTTTGTTGTTTAAGAGTTAATTGAATTTTTCAATTAGCTGTAACTATTCTAATACCTACATGTCTGGGTACGGAAGAACTCCTAATGTATATTAATTGTTTTAAGGTAATAAAATAACATGAAATGCACTCGTCTTAAATCCAATTTTATATACAATTGTAGCACTTTGTAAATTAGTACGTATTGTGTTTTTAACAGAAACAAATCGAGAAGTAAAAATAAATTTTTGTTTACAACGTGTTTGTTAACTAGCAATTTAATTAAAATAATTAATAAATCTATTAATTTATTTTAAAATAAAAACTTGTAGGGTAAACACCTATAAATATTCTTCCGGTATCTTGAAAGTTGTAACAGAATTGCATGTGCAATAAAGTAACTAATTTATCCGATTTAATCTTTTTATATTAACACAGAGAGCTTTATGGTAAGCGATAAAAATGGGACGTATACGAACAGGGTGACCCATTTCTGTTGAGATTGCTAGGTGTCTCTCGTGTATAGTGCTTATATGTCACGTTTATATTAAGTTAAGGGTAGAGTGATAAAAATGTCAAATTCTAAATAACTAAATTATCGAAAGATCATATATATGCTCCATGTTTGAATTATGCAAAACTACTTTTATAATAATTAAAAAAAAAATCAACACTACTGCATTCCTACTTGCAATGTAAATATTACATGCTTTTTATCATTATAGAATCTAGTGGCAAAATAAATATTTAAATTATATGAATTTAATATTTACAAATAAATAGATAAAACTTTTATAAATCATAATCTATATAAAATGATAAGACGCAATGTTAGAATAGTATAAACTATTATCAAGTATCCTTGACATGTACTCGATACTATAAAAATAAAATCTACATTTAAAACTAAGTATATAATAATTAATAAATTAATTGTATCTTCGCTAAAATGCTCTGACAGTGTTTTTATAAAACTACTGAAATTATTTAAAAACTATTGGTAGTAAATTCAAGATCATACAATGGTACTACTATAATTTTATATTTGTTTTGTTTATTTTGTAAAATCTTGTATTACTCATGTTTTTAAATCATTGCTTACAATCAGAGGTTAGTGAGGTATCTTGTTGAATATTATATTTTAAAAGCAAATTATAAATTTTATTTTTAATAAAATTTAGCATCCTTTCTAAATACTTTTGATAAATTAAATTTCCATAAAAAATACCCAAAAATTTCATTTTCGTAATAATAACATTTTCGAACTAATTAAAAAAACTGTAACAGTCTGTTCAAAAATAAAAACTACTTTATGCAATGAAAAAAAAAATACATCACAATTTGACGCCTGAGTATTAAGTATTTATTAAAAAAGCAGATTGATTTTTATTTTTATTTCTACATAGACTACTCATACTATTTAAAAGTGATGCACTAAGGATAAAAAAAAACTTAAAAAAAAACAGCCTGAGAGTGGGGCTTACATTTATTAAAACCATTTCTACTTGGTAAACATTTTTGAGTTACTGAAAGTGCTATTGATACCTTCAGAAATACTCGCCCGGACTTTAAAAAAGTATTTTTTTTGGTTTTTACATGTTTCTTTTTTTCTTTTATTTGTTTGCTCCAAGAACAGCTTTCACGTTTTTTTCTTACTTTTGTTCAAGTGTCTTTATTCATAAGTGTAGTTTTTATAGTTTTTGCTGGCGTTATTTTATCCTAATTTTTTTTACCAGATTTTCTTGATCTTTCTTATAAACACGTTGGTCTTTGATATAAGTTTTTCTTTTCTTTTGGTTGCTGCAATGCCCATTTGCAAAAGAAGGACCCATGCCTTTTAGTACATCACGCGTTATAAGCATTTTTTTTTCTAGTCTATTAACAAGTTCCTGTTTTTCAAGTATTTTGTAATAACGTCGTTTGCTAATACCAATGTTTGTTAAAGTATGTTTTATTCTCTTTTAAGAAACCATTCCAAAAGCATTTTCGATAACAACCTTTGTTTAGAAGCGCAGTTTTTTATTTTTAGTGGCAAACCCCCTACCTGGAAGGTCAGTTTTTTTGGTTATAAAAATGTGGACTCATCACGTACGCTTTTTTTCGGATAAGAAGAGAAACTGCTTTGATGTTGCGTGCACGTTAAAGAACCCAATAATTTAGGTTGGACTTTGAATTTGTTGAAAAGTCCCCAGATGTAGTTGTTTTAACTTCTAGCGTCGGTGATTAGCGTTGGCACCAGAAATAAACCGACGTTAAATAAATAAATTTAAAAAAAAACTATTTTTGAAGTTTTTTTTTTAGATTCTCTTTACTTCTTTACTTTTCTCTACTTTATTCATCTTAAGCATAGCGACAATTGACATATATTTCCAAAAAAACAAACTGACTTTTTCAAAAAATTTTGTTTGGCCTTATCTCTAAACGTTTGGCAAACATGTCATTATGCTATTTAATGTTAATAAACCACTCTATGGCATCTTGCAGTTCTTTTATGGTAAACTGTTCAGTTACAATATTTTTGGATTCTTGTTGGACATTTTAGAAAAAAAGTTTTTAAGCTACTTTAAAAAAAAAAAATTATTTGTTATCTTAAGCCCAATTGCCAACTTAAATTTGTTGGTCACAATTTTAAACGTGTCTTTTGGCTTGTTTGGCTTTTAAATATTGTTGTTATTATATATATATTTAGAACAGGCTGTCTGTTAGTCTATTGTAGTTTTTCTTTTATTTTTGCTCTTTTAAAATTGCTTTTAATTGGGAAAAGCATTTGTTCCACTAGTTTAAATTTTAGGTTAATCTGTATCTTAACTCTTTAATTCATTGTTCTTAAAATATTGAAAATAAAAAACATTTTACTAAATTTGAAATAAAATATGTTTCCAAGAAAAATAAAATATATTACAACTTACAAAAAAAAGTATGTGCAACATTATGTAAATAAACCTAAACAGAGATTAATTTAAATGATAAATGTATGGAAATATTTTTCATCTTCTGTTAGACAAAGATGCAACCTGGCAGTTTGCATCTTTGTTTTGTTTTGTCGTACTTAATCCAATGAACTACTTTGTCTATTTGGACATTTTTAAAAGGAGAGTACACCGTAGGCCCTTTACAGCGTTTAGCATTTGTTGGTAACTTAATCTTATTACTTGGTCTTTCTTATTATTTGCTTTTTTTGTGCAAGTTTTAAGCGATATAGCCTTATTTGCTTCTTTGTTTTTTTAGATAAGAGCCATGAATTAATTACTGCAACATCCAGTAGATGGTAATTTAATCTAATGTACTATTTTTTTAGATTTTACACATATTTTGTGACGCCCAACATGACTGTTAAGCATATCCACACCCTTCATATGCAATTATATATTTATTTGTTTTTCCTATAATATCTGTTGACAAGATGATGTGCAATTTGCCAAAATAAAACAATAACAATGATACTACTTTGTTATTATTCCAACCTTATAATACTAAGGTCAATTATTATTAGTATTATTCTTGCTAAGCAAATGACAACGTTAGCAGTAGCGTCTAAAACTGATTCATCAGCATTTACATGGGTAAAATGATTAGATGCACCACTTAAAATCTAAAAACAGTAAGAAATCCAGTATAACACTTCATAAAAACCTTAAAACCCCGTTTATGAAATTTCATCGGGTTGTATTACTTCAAGTGATGCTTCGTTTTTGTTTAACAAATTTGTTCTTCTACACATAGTTTAGATTTTATGGGTATTGTAGAAAATTGTTTAGCATAGTTTAATCCTTTCTAAATGTACTGGTAAAAAGCAAATCGATTATCAAATTATTTGTAGAAGCAGCGATGAAGCCAAAGTTGCCGTTTTTGTTAAAATACTACAAATCAAGGTAGAGGTCGGTATGATCTTAAGTGATTAACTTAAATCAACATTCATTACTCAACTAAAAAAGACTACTGCTAAGACGTGTGCTGAGTACAGAACCAATAAATCACTTACCAAAACTATTTCTAAAAATTATCCATAGTTGGATCTACACCAAATGCAAAACATACTTAAGCAAATCTCAATTTGAGTTCAGGAACGGCTTCGGCACAAGAAAGGCATTATTTGGCATAAAAGTGCTTGCTTAAAAAGTTCACATTCATTACTCAACTAAAAAAGACTACTGCTAAGACGTGTGCTGAGTACAGAACCAATAAATCACTTACCAAAACTATTTCTATAAATTATCCATAGTTGGATCTACACCAAATGCAAAACATACTTAAGCAAATCTCAATTTGAGTTCAGGAACGGCTTCGGCACAAGAAAGGCATTATTTGGCATAAAAGTGCTTGCTTAAAAAGTTGCGAGATTTAGCTAGATCTATATGCGTGTTTTATAAATTTTCAAAAGGCATTTGACCTTGTTAAGCTTGATGTTTTTGTAGAGATTTTAAAGATATGGGATTGGAAGGAAGACATTAGACTAATTGCTAACTTATACTAAAATTAAAACCTCTAGACAGAATAGATAAAGTTGACACATCATCAGTAAATAACAAACGCAGCGTAAGAAAAGGTTGCATCTTGTTGCTTCTGCTTTTTATTGTTTACTCCAAAAGGATATTCCAAGCACTATCTGGAGAACTAGCATTATTATAAATAGTAAAACTGTAAAAAAATTTTGTTACGCAAACAACATAATATTAATGGCTTTCACTTCAGAAGAATTGCAGAAAAATTTAGACTAAAAAAATGCATATTAGCTAGGCTTAATTTAAGTTTAATATAATTAATGGTTGTGACCTCTACTACGTGATAATTTATGTTAATGAAATAATAAAACAATTTACTAGGTTTTTTATCACAAATTTATTCTTACAAATACATTACTAGTTTCGGCTTTAGAAGAGAAAATTCTGTCAAACACAATTATTTCAAATTAGTGTAACCAGCAAAAATGTTGTTAGAAGTCAATTTTGAAAACCATACCAATTTATGTTTATTAATGGCAGACTATTTAAGCAAGTAAGAGACCGTAATCTCAAACACGCTAAAATAAATAGTCCGCCAAGGTTGTGCATTCTACCAAATTCTAACTTACTAAACCTATAATTAAGATTCTTGGTGACTTCAATTTACAAAGAAGAACAAAGTGTGTCAAATGTACAAAACTTCCCAGATGAAAAAAATCAGAATTTACCAACGGTTGTTAAGTTGAAAAGCCTTGGCACACGATAACAGTAAATATTATTAGCTTTTTTGTAGGTGTACAAAAGAAAACTGCTACTTGTTGGTAATACAGGATAAGTTCACCAGATAGGCGGAATGTAAACCAATCCGTGCTGCCACAACTGCAGAACTGAAAATTAATGCCAAAATTTGTAACAGTAAGAAACATAATTACTGATAATGCAACACAAGTTATTAACAAAAATTATTTTAAAGAGAATGGTGTTACAAAAATAGTAAATCCACTACAATTAAACCTAGTAAAAAAAGCTAACAAAACACTAAAATTCATATATTGTTTTTCTTAGTGATTTTTGTCAATAGAATATTTTGATTACATTTATTTATAGAGTTAATTTATCAAAACTCTGCTAAATTAAACTTCTGCAAAAAAATCTCTTTAAACTAGTTTTTTATCTGAATTAATGTAACAGACAAAAAAAGACAGAAACTTTATTTCAATGTAGTTGCTGAGAACTTTTTTGGATCTTCACAAAGTACAAGAACGTTTGAAACAAAAACAGAAATGGTTATATGCTAACAAAGAAATTGAAAAAAATGAGAGAAACTGAAAAAAAGACATGGCACAAAATTATAAAAAAAATACAACGCAAACTATAAACATATTATAAAAAGAGAACTGCCAATATACCTAGAAAGCGATAGTTATAGTAAAGATGATTGCAAGATTCAGATGTGGTAATGAAAAACTAATAAGAAGATTTTGAATGGAAAAATGTGCAGAATACTTTCAAAAAGCGCGCCTCTCATAATAATTAAACATAGAAACTATACTCAATTATGATTTTTTTTTTTTTCAAATTAAAATTACAACAATTTTTGCTAAAGTTAAGTGTGGATTATGTTTAAAATATAGTCTATGCACTCAGGCCTAATTTTACGATTTAATTGTTGCTTAATTAGGTTAGGTTAGATTTCTGCGGAAAAAAGTGTAACTCTTACCAAGCGCGTTTGCAAATGGCGGATAAGGAAACTGCACACGCAGACCAACACCATTGCACGGCAGCTATTGATTTTATAATGAGACTAGCATTTTCCACGTTTTCTTCCTTATTGAACTGTGGTCTGCTTTTAGATAACTCTTTGGTCTTCCTTAGTCCATTTTTTGGTTACTAACGGTTTTAGGTATTGAAGGTCTGATAACCAAACTTAACACTATAAACATCTATAAAGGTGGGCAACTGTCCAAAAAGTCAAAAACTGCAGCCTTTGCCATTAACCTAAAATAAAAAAATGCAAAACAGTTTATACAAAAATACAGCAAATAAAGAAAACTTAAAGACACAATAACGTACCGCTACTGTTTATAAGACCGAAACAATCTTTACCGACTTTAACAAAGTGTGTCAAAAACCTATAAAAATACGTCGGTCAAAACACAAGTGTTGAAATAAAATAAGCAGCAAAGACTTAGCAAGTCTTGTCCCAAGGATACCAAAAACTTGAGTAAAAAAAACCAAAATTGGAAACAAAAAACAAAATAAAACAATACATGAACAAAAAAAAAGGATTATAGAAAAGAAAATCTGCAGAGAACATAATATTTGTTTAATAAAAAAACAAAACAAAAATAAAGAGGAAATGGCAGTAAGAGAAATAGTCAAGCACAAATAGGTTTCCAATAACAATGAAGTAATATAACAATTGCGAGCAGAAATATTCAGCCACAGGGAGCAACTAAAAACAAAAAACAAAAAAAATACAAAAAACTTACTAGTGATGACAAAATAAACAAAAATGAAACCGACAAAAATTAAGAGCGGCAAAATGCAAGGGATCAGTACAAAAACACATAATCCAATCAAAAAATTTGTATGCAATGATATCTTCGTGTTATATGTAGCACTATGGATAGAAAAAGGCGATTTAGAGATGGGCAAAGAGCAGCCAGAAACAAGTTTCCAGAACTAAGCACCATTAAACACAAAGATGGTAAAATCACAATTAACAAAAGCACAAAAATCCTAGACGACAACGTGACAAGTCGCAATAACTTATATAAATTAATCTTGAGATTAGAAACTACGGACGACATCTCAAAATTGTATAAAAACCTCACCAAAGTAAAAAGTAAAGTAGTAAAAAGTGGTATTAAAATTGTTGCATTTAAAAAATAAACTATATAAAAATTAAAGAATTTTGAAATATGTTTGAAAACATTTTTAAAATACAAGAATAAAATTAAACATTTAAGTCAAAACCAAAAAAGCACTTCCACAAACAAAACAAAATTCCCAACCCAAAAGAATATGACCATAAAGCAGTTGAGCGGCAAATTATATGGGGATATAGTTTAAGAACTGAAAAACAGCATCAACGCCAAAAAATAGAGAGTCAACATTAAACTGGAGACGTACTCTTAAAAATTACTAAAAACTCTGTAAGAAGCAACGACTTTAGAAACAAAATTTATAAAAAAATTAAAACTGTGGTCTTTGTAACAACTAGAATCGTATCAGTTTTCTTAAAAAATACAGACAAAATTGTCACCAAAAAAGACGTGTTTAGCGCCATCAACAACTTCACAGGGTTGAAGCAGGACATCGACATCAAAATGTAAAAAAAAAACAAACACAATAACGTCTGTCAAAATGTTGGACCAAATCAAAAACTAGAAGGTCAATGAGGAAACATCAAACGAGAAAATATTGAAAAAAGAAAATATAAAATGGACGTTAGTATGAAACAAAAAAGTTTAAAACAATAAAGATTGTAGAATCTGATTAACAAAACGTGGGCCATAAGCGACACTATCATAGCAAAGGAAATAGAGGCAGCTACAAAACAAAAATAGGAGGTAAGAAGCAAATAACTAGTTGAACACTAACCTAAAAAAAAATATGATTGGCAGCCAAAATAAATAAGGCAAATGTAAATAAAAACTTAAAACTCGGTGGAGTATGATAAAAAAAAGAGCACAATCGATACAAAGTAAAAAAAAAGAAGCCGTTACTAACTTTATAAAAAAAAAACAAAATAAAGCCTAGATTAGTGTTTGCAGAGAGATTAACAACAATGTCTAAAGAGGTGGTTACAGAATCGCAACCAAGAAAATTTTTATCTACCAAAATAAACTAAGTCAAGACGGGAAAATAAGAATTACTTAAAAAAACTGCATGCCAAAAGCAACATTGATGTAAAATTTCTTATCAGCGTAGATAAGGAAAACACATCGCTGATTACAAAAGAGTAACTTAAAAAAAGCGCAAATAAATCAAATCTTCAAAACTGGACTTAGCCCCATCAACATGTTCCCAAAACTAATTAATATCCTAGAGATGTTGAATTAGCGGCAATTTTCCACAAACCAGTAAAAGTAATTAATATTGAGAAAAAAAAAATAGGAAAAATAGACCAAAAACAATACAGATCAATGAGTCTACTAGATGTTATAGGTAAATTGCTCAAACAGTTAATTAATTTCCGACTGTCAAAAAAAAACTAGGAAAAGCTCTCCGATCAACAATGCGTCTTCAGAAAAAAATTAAAAGGAGAGTTGGACTAAGAGTGTGTAGTAAATACCGTATTACCTCACTGAAAACGGTGCAGGTGATTGCAGAAATAATACCCATTGACATTCTTGTAGCAACAAAATAAATTAAAAATCTGTAAAACAACCAGATAGAAAAACCAAAACGGTCTAGGTAAACGAAATGTTACTAAAAATGTGGATAACAAAAAACCACAATGAGGTAAACTACTATCTTACCAAAGATTTAAAGCAAAAAAAGTGACTTATGCTAGCACTGTGGAGAAATATTGCTGTTTTAACTTTATGTTTGCAAACTGTAAACCAAAATAGGCATTTACTGATTTGTTTCCTGACAAATGTTTCTATCTGTTAGAAGAAGATGGGAAAAGAAAACGTAAAACTGCAAGGATTGTTGGTAAAAGCATTTGTGCTGTACAAAAGATGTATCAGCGTACCTTAAATACTGGCCTGATAACCAGAAGATCAGAATCCGGGCAAAAAAAAAATCACCACAAACAAAAATAACCGTTTTTTGGGTGTCCACAAGTTTGCAAAATAGAAGAGCTTTTGCAGTTTATCTACAAAATCAACTCCATAAGTTAGAAATGTAAATGTTAATGAATAGACCGTCTTGTAGAAATATGGATACAGGTGTACCTTTACAACGCCGACATCGAGTTGCAAGATTGGCTTTTGCCCGAAATCACCAGGCACGAAATAATAACGACTGAAGCAGGGTACTATTTTTAGATGAGTCGCGATTTTGCCTTAATGGATTAGACTGACGTCGGAAAGTGTGGAAAAGACGCGGTTTAGTTTGTATTATTGAGCGACTTTCATTTGGCGGTGGGTCGGTTATAAGTTGGGCAGGAATTTCTACAAAAGCACGCAGAGAGTTGGTTTTTATAGAGAATGGCTCCCTTACAGCTCACAGATACATTATGGAGGTTTTTGAAGATCATGTTGTGCTCTTTATGACAACTATGGGCAAGCGCGGCATTTTTATGCAAGGTAATGCTAGACCTCACGTAGCCAGAGTTGTCAGAGATTATCTGGATAAAGTGGGAATTTTGCGGTTTGATTGGCTTGCTCTCAGCCCGGACATTAATCCCATAGAACATATCTGGGATGAGTTAGAACGACGGTTTCAAGAACTGCTCAGGAGCTAAGATGGTTGCTATTGCAGAAATGGAATAATATCGACCTAAATGTGACTAATAATTTAATTTAAAGTGTTTCTTGTCGACTTCAAGCCATTAATGCAATACTCGCTAATAATGATAAAAAAAAATCATATTTTTTGTTCCATATTAGTCAACAATAGTTCAAACTTTGTCTAAACTGTAAATTTGTGATATTTCCAAAATACGCAATAGAAACAATAAATATGCTTTACGATTCAACATTGAGTTTTTTTAATTTAGTGTGCAAAATACAGTACAATTGCTTACAATTTCCTAACATAAAATTAAAACAAAAAATTCCAAAACTAAGTCATAATTTTAAAGTGACCTCTATTTTTTGCTTGCCAATGTTTATTGACATTTTTAAAATTTTAATTTTTTTTAAAAGCAAATAAGTTTTTTCTCCATTTTAATTTATTTTTTTACCTATTATTGAAAGTGTGAAAACTACATATGGTATAATCTGGATGTTAAAGCTCTTGTATATTTTACAATGAAGAAATTTGAGATTAACACTAGATTTGATTAAGACACATGCTTTGAAATAAATTTTTTTATTAAGTAAGTAATTATTATAAGTATAGATTAGTTTAAATAATTAAAAACTTTTGCATAATATTAATTGACTGATTTAAATGCAAAAAAATCCTAAATAAATAGGTGCTGGCATATGCATTTATTTTGCACAATGTTTATGCTTTGATCAACAAATATGATAGATTACAAAATATGATAATACCGTAAGCACATATTAAAAGTTAATATAAAGCATGTTGAGGCTAATTTTTATCATAAAATTATAGCCCAATAAAATTTATATTGTAACTTGACATTATTAATTAAATTAAAACACATAAAAGCTTTTTTTTAGTTATTATTTTCTTGCTGTTATAGTTCTATAAGAGCAATTGTATTGATTTCAAGTACACTTAACACATGAGCTACAGTTAGTAAATTGTCATTATATCATAAATAATATACTCTCCGCAACATCATATAAAACTTAAATTACTAGCGCCATTAATTTTATAAACATATTGAGTCTAGACAGGACATTACAAAAAGATTCTGTAATCAAAATAAATTACTTTTTGTGCTCCATCCAAGTATAACAACATATTTCACTTTCATAAAGTGAAAAAAATCAATATCATAATCTAGATGCGATATGAATTATTATTTAAATTAAAAAATACTTAGTTATTATTATATTTTAAATGAAAATTTAATAACTTAAGTTTTGCCACATTGTTAAAATTCAATGCACAATTTCTGATGTAAACACTATCGTCAATCAAAATTTTACTCTACATATATACGCATTAGAATTTAGCAAATTGTCTTTGAGTGGCAGCTGCCAGAAACTAGTTATATTTGGTAGTCACTGTTAACAAGTAACCCGAGGCGGTCTTAATCGTTGCCTGTTAATTTATGTAAATTTTCGGAAACAAACTCATTACGGAATATATGTTAGTAGCAATCACTGATTATTAAGGGAAAGCTACGTCTATTCGTAGGCTTATTCATTTATATTAAATAATATAAATTTTACTCACAGAACAATACGAACTAATTTTCATTATAATTCTTTTTAATTTACATATTTTTTAATATGTTTTTAAAACATAAAAATTAAATTTGTTGATTTATCCAGGTAACACGAGAACAAAGTTTATTTATGTTTATTGAAAAACAAAAGAAATGCGATTACGATTGGCAATAAATGAATAGTACATAACAAATTTCAATAAAGAAGATGATAAAAATATGAAATACTTGCATGACCAAATATAAAATATGTTTACATAAATACTATATATAGCAGTTATATATAACGTATATTAGGTTTTAATTATTGAGGAAGCAATATTATTTAAAATGCTTACTATTAATAGTGTTTTTTGTTATTAAATTTTAATATTTCCACTAACCACTTGTATTTATTAAAATTTTTATAAAAAACATTCATTGGTCGTAGCCAATAAAATGTTTGTTTTTGCAAACTTCCTTGACATAAGAAATAAAAAAAAATTATGTAAAAAAACTCAAAAGAATGTTGATTAGATTTGTTTGAGTTAAGTAATGAACATGTATGCCGGTCATTTTCTTGAAGCAAACTAGATTCACATCAAGTTCAACATGTCCGTGTGTATTTTGTAATACAGTTAAAATATTTTTTTGATTGGTTTCAAACTCAGACTATTTCTAAAAATTTAAAAATTCCTTTTTTGTATTTTTTTTTAATGTTGACATTAAAATCAGTATAAATTACTTTCTACAAAGTATGACTAGAAGTGGCTTAAGTGATATTTATTCTCTGACAATTAAGGAACCTGGTGCAAGAAGGGGATGAGTCACTTTTTTTTTTAGGAAAAGCAAAATAATTAAAAAAATGTTTAATGTTTTTTAGTAATAGAGTACATCTTGTATTTGCATATAAATAAGACCTTATGTTATTTTGCTTAAAACAAACAAAAATATCTTCAAAATTTATTGTTTGGTACAAGAACGGGATAAGTCACACAACAACGCAAAAATAAAAAACTGACAACAAATGGAATAATACATTATCAGTCAGAGTCATCATTCACTTCCATCGGTGCCTGAATCATAATTTTCAAGAAGAACAGAATCACTTTTTAAAGTGTTATAAAATGGCACTTTTAGGTACATACTCTGTAGCTAGATGCATAACATATTTAAATTTTGCATCTTTAAGAGGATTATAATTTTTCTTTTCAGTACAGTTAACGGGATTATAATTTAGCAATTTTTCTCAAAAAAAACAACTCTGCTACATTCGATTTTATTTGAAAGCTCCGAGTACTTAAATATTCGGTAAGTAAAAACAGTAAATTTTTCTCAATTAACTTTTTCTGGCACTGAAAGTAAAAATTTCTTTATAAGGGTTAAAAATCAAAAATTTATGTTTTGGAAAATAGTAATAATCTTAAATCCTTGGAAGTTTCAATTATTGTTTTGTATTCATCGGCTAAGTAAATACGCTTCACTATGCACTTTTTGATGCAAGAACGAAATCATTTATTATCCCGTTCTTGCACCAAATTTGTATAAAGGACGAGCCAAAAGTACAAATAATTTTCTTGTTTATGTACGCACTTGTCCCGTTCTTGTACCAAACAATAGCTTATGCATTGCAGAACTTTGTGGTACATATATTTCAATTTAAATAAAATAGTGACTTATTTCCTTCTTGCACCAGACTCCTCAATTATACCAAAGTAAATAACTTTTTTAAAGTATATAATGGAGCACTTCTTATTTTAGCAATTCAGTGTCTACCGGTTAAACTACCTTTGAGAAGCATTGCTATTGTCTTAATCTCCGACTCTAAGACTCAAACACTGTTTTCTTATTCTAAAATTACTTTTATGTTTCTTTTGTTTTCTCCTTCTAAAGCAGTAGCACTTTATCAGCATATGCAATTATAATCTAGTTTTATTATAAAATTGTCGTTGTTGTTGTTGTCTATCATCATACCTCAAACTATTAAGCAGCATATTAAACCTTGCGGGCCTCCTTTTTAAATTAGATTTATAACGATTTTACCAGTTTTTGCACGCATATTTTCAGTTTACTAAAGTAACTGACACACAACCCAATTTTTAAGCATTCTAATTGATGCAGTTGGCAAACTACTAACGGTCATTACAGATAATTGAAGAAACTTGTAATGTTTTTAAATACACCAAACACGTATTTACTGCTAGATTTCCGCACTATTGTTTTGACTCGTGCCCAAGCATTTTTAACACACCAACCAGCCTTTGACATATCTATATTGATAGGAGTTTGTAGATAACTCAGTTTCCTTTTAAGTCAAATGTATATTAATTGTTTTAACATTTTTTCCATCGTCAACAACAGACTGTAAAAACGTAGTTACATTTCTAATTTCAAATGCAGCCATCTTGGTTTATTATGTAGAGCAGCTCTTAAGTAGCAAAACTTTAGTCCCTTGACCGAAAGCAATGCTTCTTACATACACATTTTTTTTGCAAAGTGGACAAATGTAGTTTGATTTTATATTTTGCTAGTGACTTCAATGGTATTACTAACAGTTTTATTTTTCAATTATTAGTAAAATACTCTGTATATACTAGATGGTGCAAAAGTCACCACACTATCGGAAGATGCTATAATTTTTGCAAATGGCGGTAAAGTAAACAAATACAAAATACACGTCAATAAGACATAAATCGTTCTCTTCAAAAACGCGGAATAATTGTTTTGACTATTTGAATTTGAATTTAGACGTAGATTGCCCGGTCGCCCGACACCAACTAGGCAAAAACTATGGCGTTTAACTGCTCGCCTAGAAAAGTGTAGGTCAACATAAAATGCTGTTAGGTCTGGGCGGCGTTGAAACAGCAGTTCTGCTGAGAATATTGCGGCTGTAGCTGAAAATGAACCTTGGAGTATCGACCAGACTACGTGTCACGCAATTGGTCATTAATCGGCAGTTTTTATAGAAAATTTTGATGAAAGACTTAAAGATGTTTTCTTACAAAATGCAGACAGTGCATCAGCTGCTTGCAGTTTACCGCCAAACGCGTGTATGGTGTGGTGTTTACGCTGGAAGCGCCATCGGGCCTTATTTTTTTTTAACGCCGCGAGGAAATCAACTGCTGTAAACGGCAAGCGCTACTGAGCCAGGCTTAACAACTTTTTTTTATTTCAACTTGACAAATTGGGACTGAAGAATATGTAGGTCAACAAGATGGAGCAACGGCGCATACTGCACGACCCACAACCAAAATTTTGAGGGTTGCATTTTTAGGTTGCTTAATTACTTGTTTTGGTGATTTACATTGGCTGCCAAGATCGCCCGATTTAACCGATCTAGACTTCTTTTTGTGAGGTTTTTTGTTTTGAAGTCACGAGTTTATGTCAACAAGCCTCAGACTCTTGAAGCCTTTAAAGAGAATATCCGTCAGGAATGCGGAAACCTATTGCCGGAAGTTCTGGCAAGAGTGATGGAAATGCAATAAATCAAACCCGTATGGTCATCAAAAATTAAAACATCAAATAATCACAAACCAAAAGCAAAACTAAAGTTTTTTATTTATTAAAAAAATTACAATCAAACAACATTGGGTGACAACAAGCAGCAGCAGATCATATTCTACCCATTTTGTAAACCTGTTCTGCATGACCAACAAGTACATGTTCCCTTTGGATGAACGGGGTAGTGGGCCAATGAGGTCCACACTGAGCGATTCCCAGGACTCAGTGATCCGGGATCCCGTCATCTTTTCAAGTATTATTTGGAATAATAGCTTAAAACGTTTGCAAATCAAACATTTTTGTACATACCGTTTTATATCTCTTTGCATACCCGGCCAGTAGTAGATTTGGGCGATCCGGCTGATTGTCTTTGCTACTCCTTGGTGTCCGGCAGTAAAATCATCATAATTTTTCATCAAGACTGAGTTACGGAGCAATTTCTCTACGCAATGTTTCCACGGGGTGACCTCTTGAGTGTCCTGGTACGCGTCACGATCGCAGAGGTGTTGGGTAGTAACGGCCCCTAGATGCGGCTTTGACTGGCTGCCTGGAAAGGGCGTCTGCAACTTGGTTTATTACTCATTTTTGATACTCCACGTTAAAGTCGTACTGTTGCAGTAGGATTGCCCATCGTGCCACTCTACCACTGGGGTTCTTTAATGAGTGCAACCATTTCAGGGACTGGTGATCGGTGATTACTGTAAAGTAGGCCCTTATTTTCTGGATGGCCTACACTATAGCCAAGCACTTCTTTTTGGTGGTGGAGTAGTTTTGCTCTCAGAGTTTAACTGGCATATGCCTACTACTTGATCATAGCCGTTAGCACGTTGTAGTAGGGCAGCTCTAATTCCATAATCCAAAGCGTCAGTCTTTAGGAAAAATTGCTGCTGGAAATTCTACTAACACGGAAGCACTGGTTAATAGTTGTTTTAACTCTTCAAAACTTCCATCCTGCGGGGCGGACCAACTTCATCTGGTATGCTTCCTCAAGAGGCGGTTTAATAGAGCGATGATCTGGAAAAAAGCTGAGATAAAACGCCTGTACCAGGAGGCAAATCGTAGAAAACGCCAAAGTTCTTGGACTGTCTGAGGCACGCGGAAATGCAAGATGGCTTGAATTTTGTCTGGGTCTGTTTAAACACCTTGAGCATTTATTAGGTGTCCCAGGTATTTCAACTCGGTTTTGTCAAATTTAAAATTCAGAAGATTGAATGTGAAGCCGGCCGTTTGCAATTTCTGTAACACTTTTTGCAGGTTGGTCAATTGTATGTGCTCTGTCTTACTTAAAACGATAATGTCGTCTAGATAAGCAAACGCTTTGGGTTTCATCTCAGGTCTTATAATAGAATCCAAGAATCGTTAGAATGTGGCAGGTGTAGAATGTAGCCTAAAAGACATCACTCTAAACTAAAACAGACCCCGGTTTAGTACTGTAAACTCCGTTATAGATTTGCTGTCGTCAGTTAATGGGATCTGCCAGTAGCCGTTCGTAAGGTCCAGCATGGTGAAAAACTTCTCAGCCTTTACCTTGTCGAGTATGTTGTTGTCTTTGAGTAATATTGAGTTGACCTTGCGGAAGTCGATACAAAACCATCCTTCTTTTAGACTACGACTATCAGAAAACTCCACAGGCTGGTTGATGGCTCAATTATTTCTCTCTTTAACATCTCGTCCACCTCAGTATTCACAATTTCTTGTATTCGTGAATTTTGGGGCCGGTGACGTTGCTTGATCGGGTCGAACTGCTGTAACCGGATTTGGTGACACACTGCGGGTGTTGGGCAAGTTTTAGAAACAACCCTAAGGTTTGTGTTTTTTTAATAAGTAATCTAATGTATTTTTAAGACCGAGTTTAATTACATTTACGACACAGAACTGGAGACCTGGAAAACTCACGGTACGGGCGTGAAAGTCGATGATGGCACCCCAACGGGACAGAAGGTCACACCCTATTAAAACGAACAGTTTATCCCTGGAAGTTGCTGGACATTTATTTCATCGGACCATCTATCTGGCAACAGGATTGGAAAAACGTAGGCCTTACTGAGATAGGTCTCTGCTCCGCTAGCAACGAGGACGGATTTCTGAATTGCTTGGAGGCCAACTTCTTGCTTATCTATTTATTGGCTAAACTGGCTGTTGATATAGGATCAATGTGACCCAGTATCCAGAAGAGCGGCACAGGATATTTAAGCGGGCAATTCTCATTCACTCTACAGAGGGAACAAAACTTAATAAACTGGGTTTGGCACGCAAGGTGGGAATGACCCGCAAGGCCGCATTTTTAACAACATATTTCCCGTTTGTAGGCATGAATTCTAGAAGGCTCAGGGTTGGTACGAGCTGGAGTTTGGGTCTCGGATGGTCTATCGGCTTTATGGGAATGTGGTAGGCGGACGAAAAAACAGTGATAAGCACGGGTTGGTTAGGGAGTAATTATTGTTGCAGCGCGTCATAGTGGCTCTGGAGACAAGTTTAGAGATTCCGTTGAAATCGTGGGGTCGGATGTGTACACGGTATTTGGGTCGGAATATCTTGTATGTGCGGCGGAAAGATTCGGCTTTACTGAACTCTTTGTGACGACGGATCAAGGTTTGCAAACCAACCACAAAAGTCTTAACATCTTTGCCGGACTTCTGTTTGCGGTTCCTTATGTTGTTTTCTAGATTTTCCAGTAGTCGGGCAAACAAGAATAATCGTTAGAAAGTGGTGAGTAAATTGTCCCAAGTGTTTCATTTGTCCTGGTTGTTTTAATTCCACGGTAGAGCGGACCCTGTCAGCAATCTGGTAGACCAACGAGCATCTTGTCTCTGTGGATATCATAGAACCGGATTAACTTGCCAATGCGTTTGAGGAACGCTAAAAAACACTTATCACGGGTCTCGGAACAACAATCTGGAGACAAGTTGATCCGGTTTGTTGGCATCCAAAGAGATTTTGCAGAGAGTAAATAAGAATACGGAACAAATATTTTGAACACGTTATGCGGCACCCGGAAAAAATATGGTTTGCTGCATCTAATTATTCAGGGGAAGTTAATGGGAAGAAGGAGTGTAGGCAGAAGGACAACATCCAGCTGTTTAGAGCAGCAGTTGATAAAATTGAGATAGTGAATTTGTTAGCCAGCATCATTGTCAACGATCGAATTGGTCATGACACTTAAAGTAGAACAAGAAGTTGGCATCCAAGGGGTTGATGCGGTTATGGGGTCAGTTACACCGTTTTCCAGGAATGTTTGTAAACGTTGGCGGCATTCCGGCATCCAGACGTTTTAAGCAGAAACATACGTAATTGCGCAACTAGAGTTTTCCGGGCGGTTTAATCTATCTAGGAAAATCGATCTGGCGGCTCCGGTTTGGGACTTGCAAACGTGAAGTGCCATGACTACCTGGCGATCATTTTACGCTCGCGTTTGTTTAGTTGAGTCATGTCTACTACATTCAGATTTGGGTTACCCATTTGGGTTTAGTTAACAATTAATCTAGTTTCTTTTTTTAGGTCTGGTCGGACTGGTGACAGAAAAAAAATATGGACAGAAATAAAAAAAAATAGCAAATTAATCAAAATAAGATTAATCAGATAAACGGTTTCTGCTTGGGCGCTAAATTTGTAACGCTACTTTGTTGACTGGACGAAAAGCGGCTAAGGTAGCTGATAGTCGTGATCTACAGCGCTCGTTTGGCTCGGGCGCCACCACATACAAAGATGTAAAAAATAAAAAAGAAAAAGAATTGTTTTAATAATTTTTTTCACCGAATAAATCCCCACTTAAACAAAACGCAACTTATATTATATATTACACTATTTACAATTAGTAATTTGGTTCCGTCAGGATCGAAATTTGCGGAAACGAATTTATGAAGATAATTCGGTAGTATTGAATCAGGGTCATTTACCGGATTCCGTCAGGATCGGAATTTGCGAGATTGTATTTATGATGATGATTTGACAGAATCAAATCTTGTCTACTAACAGGTTAGTTAAAAGTAAACTAACTTCTACCTGGTCAGGCCGGGCGTATTTATACCTTCACCCAAGGACTAGGGATGGCCTGTTAGTCAGTCTTACCAACATTTAGTTGTAAAAGATATAACAATAACTAATAATAGTTAATATGAATATGAACAAACAAAACAATATTACCAATGTGCAATACGTGTCTTTCGGAATCAGCCATGTAATTTTTACCTAAAACCAATCGTTAATTTTCGAGAAAAACACGTCCAGCACGTTAGGTAAAAAAAAAACAATAAGTTTGCAGCTTTTTATTCTCTAAAACAGAGAGCACTATCATTTTCACTATCATCTACACATCTACAGAATATATTGAATATATTACAATAAAACACCTAGCTATAAATAATCAAATTCCCTTTAGCGCAATAGACAAATCAATTAAGAAACATACTCAAAAAACACTATTTAACAACATAACACTACTTACACACTACGCCAAAAACACAAACACCCAATACAGAAAGTTAATATATTACAACAATAGCAGTAACAAAATACAAAAACTATTGTACAAATACAATCTTAAAGCTTCATTATCTAACTCTAACACCGTCAAAAATAACATCTGTAATTAAAAACAGACATCAGACAAACTGACTAAATCAGGAATATATCAAATCAATTGTCAAGATTGCACAGCTTCATATATAGGACAAACTGGTAGAGCACTTAAATACAGACTCAAAGAACACACACACATAAATTTCAACTTTACTTTTGCCAAACACCTACAAATACACAAACACACTTTTAATATTAAAAGCAAAAATAAATATAAAACTCTTACACCAATGTAAAAAAGGCTTAAAAATGACAATTTTAAAATCATATGAAATAGATAAATTAAAAAACAATAAAAACTACAGATGCCTGAACGAACAAATCAATAACTCATACCAACATATTTATACAATTTTAAAAAAACAATAATCACATTACACTAAATCACTTAACAACAATAACCACACTACACAATAACCAAACAATGTAACAGTATCACAACAAACTCACACCACCCGCAATACATACACAACATCTCTGAAAATTAAGTAAGTTTTTGTTACCAAGATCATTTATGTAACTTATTTATAACAGCCAAAACCGGTTTTAAATACAAAAAAAACAATTGTCATCAACAATTAAATTTAATAATACACAAAAACCCACTCTCCACACTAAGTGCTTATAAATCCGGTATTTTAATGAGGTTTAGAAGTATGCCGCATGGCGGTAGTTGCAGTTACTTTAAAATAAACATGAAAAAAAACTAATTAAGAAGTTAGTTGTTTTATGACTGACTTTTTGGGCCGATATCGGACATGTAATGTGTGAATGATTACTGTAGTGAGTGTTGGTTTGGTGACAGGAAGTCCCACACTAGTGTGGATAACGATATGTATCCAAAAACCGTAAGTACAAGATTTTTAATAACACGTGTTTGCGAGGTTATGTTTCATGGGCTCGGTAATTAAAAGTCTGTGGTCATAATTTCCCTTAATAAATATTGTTTCCAATATTATTCCCTACAAATCCCTATATATTTTGTTTTACCCTACCATCAATTTTATAATTGATGATTTAATTAATGCAAATACAGGGATGTGCAAAACAAAGTATTTTTGGATTTTATTCACGGTTTATGAAATTCGGGAATAATATTGAGAATGCCTTTCGGATTTAATTAAAATTTATAAAAAATTATTATTGAATACAAAAGACAAACCCCAGGTTTGTTACATCTTGTTTGCTATGTTTTTTATTAAATTTGCCAGAACATCCAAACGGCCGTTACATACAGTACACATTATTTCTTGTATAAGCACTTATTGTACATTTAATTTTATTATTCAATTCACGGTTTGCATAACACACATGTTACACTATTCATAGTTTGGGCAAACTCTACAATTTACAATTTGTTCTATTGAATTAACCTATAAATTACTTTTAATAAACAGTAACTTTAATTAAACAGTGACATCAGTAACATCTCTAAAAATTGACGTTTATTTTGGATTATTTCTGGCGACTTTGAGAATCATTTATTCAGTGCAAACAGGTAAAACACTAAAATCACAAGAATTTTTATCATAACTATTTTAAAAACTTTATTATTTTTTACCCACCTTGTATAGAACGCAACTTAAAATACTGGCAATAATTTAAAATGTTAAATATAATATTAAACTTACAAATAATTTATGTTGTATAAATTATTTATTTATTTTTTGTTTCAACTGTGAAAATGAATTGTCTCAAATATTTTTATTTATTTTTATTTTTTACGGTTGGTAGAAAAACATTCTTTGTACGTTTTGTTACTTTTTACTAACAGAGCCATATTATAATCACACAGATATAAAATGCCTGCAGCAATTGTATACCTTACGACTCCCCTTCTGAAAAAATATTTCTAAATGTTAAAGCTGTTTAAAATTTACTGTTACTATCTAATTTTCAATAAAAACTTAATTTATATTTAAACATTATTTAAAACTACTTTAATTAAAAATAAACAATAATTTATGTTTGATGTTTTATAGCCATCCAATTCCAAAACAATTAAATATAAAAAAGAACAATATTTAACTATCTAAACATAATGTATTAATTATTTTAATTTAACAAAACAAAAGATTTGTTTTACAAATATTTATTTGATATACTCTTATGATGATTATTTTTAATGTTTTGTAATCTTGATCTAATTGTAATAAACTACAATTTGGAGATATCCGGTGGTACACGAAATCGTATATAAACTATGAAATCTCATACTTTGAGCCAATCAATGCATGGTAATTCTACGTTAGTTTGAACAAACGTCCCCACATCGACATCTCCGATTTTGTTCAAATTTTGAACAAAATTGAACATGTTTGTGGTACCAAAATATGACGATTCCTAAAATTTTAGATTCCTAGGTGCAATACAGTGTAAATGGCGGCCATTTAAATTTTTTAGAAACTTTTTGTATTTTTCAGTTTTTGTGCTGTAAATAAACAAAAAATAGTCAAAAATTATATTCAAAAAAGTGTATCTTATAGGAAATTTTTCGTAGAACACAATCCCGCTCTTGGTTTTTTTATAATTTACCGCGGAAAATGGGAAAAATACCAATTTATTGAAAATTTTATATTTTTGATTCGGCTACACATGGAGACTTGAAATTTGAATATGATATTCCTGAAACATAGTACTGTTAATTGCAAAAAAATTAAAAAAACTGGATTAGCTTGCCCTAGAGTAAAATATAACACATAATTTTGAAAATGAAAAATGGGTTACCTTTAAAGGATTTTTTTCGAATTTTTCGTAATTTTACTAAATCCGTAAAATCCAATAAAATTTGGACTTAGAACAAACTTTATGAATTTTTTACTAGCAAATGCAAAAAGCAAGCAGCATATACAATGAAAAAAACAATAACCTTTACACCAAATTAAACAATTCTGAGAATCTAAAATAATTCAATATAGCCAACAAGAAAAGCATAAGATGTTACCTGTGCAATGAAGAGCATTATATTTATGCACGCCAATAGAAAATGACTATTAGAACAAATCAAAATAATCAAAACAATACATTGTATTATAAAATGTATGGGTGTTAGTTATCTTGCTAAAAGTTGCAAGTTAAGCATTTACCGTAAATGTGGAAAGTAACACAACACAGTTTTCCATTTGGAAAATAATACAACATTGCTGCAAACAACCATGTCTAGTAATGGAAATTACATCATCGTTAATAACAATAATATATAAAAATTTCAAAATGTTGCTAAAGCCATGACTCATGTCTGGTTTTCAACTAAACCTTGTGACAACAGATTTAGGAGAACATTTAGGCTTATGGCGCCAGCAAAGCTTGCTGTCAATAACGGAATTAAGAGAATCCAAACTTAATATAGCATATTGCGCGTCAAACACTGTATCATCTAAAGTTAACGATTACCAATCAAAGTTGAACTGCTTCCTACTGAATACTATCACTTTGCGGGTGCCATATCAAATATTTAAAAAGAAATTTTTTGATATTTCTAAAAACATAAGATTTGTTGATATAAATGTTAATAAATCTTGAGAAATTGAATTATTGATTGGAGCAGAGTTTTTTACAAATTTGTATGCGTTGGTCAGATACACACATGTGAACACAATATTTAAATAGAACAAACGCAGTTTGGCTAGATAGTAACAACATGGTGCATACCATAAACGCCACTAGCAATAACATACAACCTAATGCAAAATTAGAACAAACAATGACATTATTTTGGGAGATTAAAAAAATAAGTGGCACCACGCGTTTTTTATAAGAAAAAAAAAACACACATAAAAAAAATAACTAAACGTTCTGTAACATTTCCTTAAAAAAAAATCCAAGCAATAATAAGAAAATCAAAAGAATTGGCAGTTAAACATTTAGGGTAGAAAAGCAATGTGCAGGATATTATTTGCTACATTTTGCTGTGCTAAAAGACTCAATAATTACACGCTAAGAGTAGTTTTTAATGCATTTTTGAAAACTACAAACAGAAAATTATTAAACGATATGTTAGATACAGACTGGTCCAAAGATTCAAGAAGACTTGTTTTGAATATTATGCCGATTTTATAGCTACGTTTTAAATATAAATGTATAAAAAAAATGTATGTTAGATAACTGGCAACTAAAAACGATGCTAACTACTAACGAATCTTATGAATAAAGCTTATTAATTAATTACTACATGCAAGCTAAAGACAATAACATACGGTACTTGATGCACAAGCACAAGATGCTTGACAAAAATAGCAATCTAAACAAAAATAAATATCCTGATGTTTTAAACGTAATTAAGCCAGATTTTTACGTAGATGAATTGTTAAAAACCGCGATCAGATAGGCAAAATACTAAAAGAATCCGGGTTGGAATTGCACAAATGGGTATCTAATTTCAAGAAATCATTGTGTAGACTGGCGTTGCATTAAATTAATGTTTTATTAGAAACAGCTAACACATTAGGCGTACAATAAATCATAAAAACAAACATGTTTGGTTATTCAAACAACATTTTGGCAAATTACTAAAAGAGTAATGCTAGCACAAATTGCGCAGATAAATTTAAGTGGAAGAGCAGTTATAAGCTGAACTTTGCCGTTTTATAAATTGTACAATATCAATATGTAAATAAAGATTTATTTACAATTTTAAAAGCAAATTTACAAACATCCGATCTCAAAGCTAAGTTTTTTAACGTTTTACTCATGGAAGAAAACAAAGCACTTATTTTGTTGTCATCAATTTAGTATAAATAAAAAACGTAATATTTATTTTATAAGTATATTTTTTTAATTTGGCATGCCTTTATTTTCACTATTTCAACTCTATAACATTTTTTTTTGCCACAAAATGTGCAGTTAAGCTACAATCAACCTATATCTTTTCTAAATAAATCTGTTATAAACCACCAGCCTCTGTGTTTCTCGACATAATATAACTAAAAATAAAATTAACTGTTGTTTGCTAAATTAAAGTTATTTTGTAGCTTAATATAAATACACACAATTTAGGTAGTTGACTGGCTCAAATAATATATTAATAACAGCATTTATTATAGCTTTGTGGTTTATTTATAATATAAAAATAAAATAATTTAAAATCAAAGGACATTTTTAATAATGATTAAATAATAAATGCAACAATAACCACTATATCTGTAATGAATATTAAAATAAACTAATGAGTGACTATCAAACTTTTATTGTTCATTAAATATTTATTAATGTACAAAATAAAATCCTAAACGCATTTGTCAGAATAAAATATGTATAGTATGATATCCATTTAATACTAACAACAACAAAATAATTATACTTTTGCATAAATTAGTAAACTTAACACATATTCAAAATATTTTAAAATAATACTTATTTTACTTATTAGCGCAATTTTTGTTTTAATTATTGTCCTAAAAAGTTATTATAATTTTATTAATATGATGAAAAATGTAAGCTTTAAATTATTTGACAACAAATATATTTTTAAACTGAATTTTTCTGATGTTGTGAATAAATTATTGTTATGTGGTGATTCAATATTAACATCAAACATATAAATTTTTTTTTTTTATTGTTTATTTTTTAACAATGATTTATGAATGTTCTTTTGTTCAAGGTCAAACAAAAAAAAGTTCTTTGATGTATGAGCATGAAATAAAACAAGATGACTTGTATTGAAGCAGAAAATGAGCTATCTGATTCAAATTAGACAACTCATTGAATCCATCTCACGGGGATGTTTTTAGGAAAGTAATTGGAAATTATCCAATTGGCAAATTCTTATTTTATTCGACTCTGTCATGTTGACGTATATTATAAATGTGTCCCACTTTTTGGAGTTTTAACTAAAGCTCACAATTTATGTTTTTAGAGTATAATTGTTATAAACCAAATCTATTAAATACATAGCATTAAATTAATATTTTTTCTATAAAATCATAAATTTTGTAAGCACTAACTAATCTACAAAACTGAAATTGCAAATTGCAGCGACTTTTATTTATCAATCAAAACAGATTGTTTCCTTATAAAGCATTGCACACTATATAGGATGAACGCAAAAAAGTCGCTCGTCTTAAGAATCAATGCATTTTATAATGTTTTGTTCTCATACAAAATAATTGTTAAATTTGAAACTATAATATAATTAGCTACTTTAGCAAATGTAGACAAAACCGAAAAAAGATCTTAAGATATTTTATAGCAAGTTAAAACATTATGCGTTGATGTTTTTTTTTACAAATTACAAATATTATTGATATAATACCAATACGGTGTGGGACAAATGAGCGACCCACACTATTTGACTGTTCAGCATGCGACGGTCAATTGTGCGACAAGAAATAATAATATAAGATTAATACATTGATAATAATTAAAAAATGTGATTTATTAATCAATATTTTTAATCTCGAATTTAAATAATGAACAAATTAGTATATTAAGTATCAAGAGCAGGAAAGCTATGTTAGCAAGAAAAACTTATTTGGATTATGCAGAGCCTTGTGACATCAGACTAATGGCCGTATTTGCTAGCAAACAAAACTCAAATTTAACAGCTTTTTTACTAATGTATTAAAACTGTAGCAATAAAAAAATCAGACAAAAATTATAGCGGTAGGATATCAACAAATAAATTAACAAAAATATAAAATTTGCAAATAATAAAGGTTTTTCCAATTAAGTAAAAATGTGAAAGAGTTTAAGACTAGACAACGTGTAACAATTTATTATTGGCAAAGTATAACATTTCAAAAATATAACTAAATTGTAGAAAAAAATGGTTTTTGGAAATTGCAAATATTATGTATTTAATAAAAAAAAGCATGATAAGAGCATCTAGCAAACCAAAACTGAGTTTAAAGTAGGATAAAATAATTTATTACTTTATCAGTAGTCTAAGATTACATTGGTCTATGTAAATTTGGTTGCAACATATTAAACACAATTCTGCGTTTTACGTTCTTGGATTTTTCTGACGTTAAATTAATAAGGATGCAATTTATTACAATTGGTGCCCCATTTGCTTAAAAAAAATTGGTAAAACATAATATGTAAAAACATAGCATTTAATAATAATTATTGAGTTCACAAAAGTTGGCCTTTTTCCTGCAGGTCTGAGTTGATTTGTTGGCGAATTGCTTTCTATAATTCGTCTAAAAACAAAATTTGCTTTTGTATACAAGTGACTTAAGGTATCCCTACAGAAATAAATTACACGTGGACAGGTCAGGAAACCAACGGGGCTATAAAACGTTATAAAACAGGAGGCTAAGAACAGTCATTAACGCTTTGGCGGTATGTACATTGGCTTTATCTTGTTAATGTATGAACTAGGTACAACAAGATTAAATAAAATAAGTAGTCATTCAGTTTATAAAACAGCAGAGCAATAGTTTTATCTAGTTTATAAACTAATTAAGAAGACCAGTTATTTTGTTTATTTTTTTACTGTGGTTTGTACTTTATTATAAAATTACAATAAACAATAAAAAAAAAATATTTGTTCTTAACATCTACTATCAATTGCAAATATTTGGCTTTAAGTATAGTTGTTCTATGTTAAATAAAATTACCACAACGTATTTTATAAATACGCAATGCGCATTAGATTCACTTTCACACAGTTGTTTGATCAATTTATTAATGTGGAAAGCAAATGTTAAAAATTGAGTTGTCATAGCGTAAAGAAATGGCACAAATAAAAACTGGTCTGTCAATTAATTCATTTACCTTTACCTAGTAAACTTCTTAAATTTTGCGATATTTTTTTAGTATTTTTAAAAATTTGTATGTTTAGTTATCTTAGCGCATTTATTGAAAAAAACTTAGCAATATAGGGGGATCTAAAATAAATATCCTTAAAGCTTTACTGTTTTTGAAATTTAGCTGTTTTATTTTGAACTTGTGAATATTCTAAACTATAATGTAATGCTTTGTTTTTGATTTTATTGCTGTTTGTTTCAGTTGTAGGATTAAAAAGTAGCTCGCGTACATCAAAATAAATGTTTCTGCAAATAGTAGTTTTATCGAATTAGTTTTATTGACTACTGCAAGATAGCACTACAGCTATTATCTACAACAAACGTAGAAGATATTGTAATCAAAATGTGTCACTTGACGTTGTAGTATTGCGGACTTTGTCGCTATGTAAACATGTTGTTTTTTCAAGAGCAACAAGTTTTCATTGTTAAACAGTATTTAGTTATTTCAATCGTTTGTATGGACGTGTTGTAATCGAATTTTGTAAGAAATATCCAGATGCCGCAATGCCTAACAATTCAACAACAAAGAAATCAATTGCCTGTTTTTGTTAACTTGGATCAGTTGTAGGCAAGAGTACCGGAAAACCAGCCATTTTGACTGGCGCTAAACTAGTTTGTTTGCATGTTTCCGTAAATGCGGATCAGCTGTAGGCAAGAAGAGAACCGGAAAATTGGCCATTCTGACTCGTGCTTAACTAGTTGACATTAAAAATGCAATGCCGCGTTTGCCTTTAAAAAGCTTAAAGAGGCTATAAACACACTCATATTGTATATAGTAGTGCTTAGATACCAATAAAAACATTTGTAGCACCTATATTATGCTTGTAGTGTTCAAGAGTTGACAGAGCCGGATAAACAAAAGCGCCCAGTGAACTGTAAATGGTTTTAGATATCTGTCAACAATGATACGCTAGTTTATTGCCCTGCTAGGTTGTCAGATTACTAGCGAGGAAAGGTGCGTCCACAGTGGCGGATATTAGAGTTGCATTCGCGGACCATTACCATTGCACAGTAGCCATTGTCACAGTAATGACTTCTTTGATCTGTCGTCCGTTCTTGGACAATTATTTGGTTTCTTTTTACCCATTTTTTGGTTATTGAGGGATCTAGTAAGCTTTAAAATCTTTTCCTCGTAGTGGGTGCGCTACTGTCCTGTTACCAAAAAATGAAAACATGGATGCCATTTGTCTAAAATAAAAAATGAAAGACGATTTAGATACAAATAGTACCTTCCTGGGTTCTCCAACCGATAAGAATCTTTTTCAAAAATTATGAGTAAAGCAAACTAACTTCAAAAGACACAACGATTATAGATAGAGATTTGCTGAGCAAACAGAAACCTGGCTAAGCCAAAGAAAAAGATCTCTCAGAAGCAGAACAAGATCTGTTGCGGATTAAAACATCTACCTAGCAATAAAACCTGTTCATAAAAACATGTCAAACGGCAAGGACAGCAAAGACCCCCGTGAAAAGTAGAAGCTTAGCGGCTAACGTGTTTAAGGCAGCAAAAATAGCCGTCGCGTTGGTATTCAAATACGTGTGACACTAAACCTAGGCACAAGGTATAGATTGCATGGGTGCCGGTTTGCTCGGGAAATATGTGGTGTTTGGCTCATAGATTAAGCGGTAGGGCTCCACTTCTTCAGGGGTTGGAGGAAGAAGACTCCATAAATACATTAAAACGTTCACTTTATTTTTATAAACTACACTTTACAAATATATTTTTATAAAATATATTTAGCCAATCGACATGTCCGCTTCGGACAAAGAGAATTTTCCCTCTTCACATTCACTATACTTACCATTGTCAAAAGAGGGCAATACTGAGTTGATTGTATTGTATATATACTGAGTGTTTATTTCAACGTAACACACGGAAAGGTAAAAGATGCAAAGAGGCAACAAAAAAGGTGCTAGACTTAGGAAGATATTAGTGAGCGCAGTGTACAATCTCTTATCTTGTAAACTATTACCAAAGAATGAAGCCGTTTACTTAAATAGTCAACAGCAAAAAAAAAACGATAGAAATAAGGTAGGTATTCCGCAGAAACATTGAAAGCAAACAACTTTCTTAATAGACAGAAATTGGAACACGCAGTTAGCCTGGTAGGCAAACTGTCAATAGACATTGCAAAATTAGTAGATCAACTTGAAAAAGTTTTCAACACAAAAATAGGTGCTTAAACTTCTAGCAAAAAAAACAAAAACAAAACACAGCTTTTAAAAAGTAAAATGTGTCACTTAACTAGAGGAAAATAGACCGCTAGAAGCCTTGCTAGAAAAGAGCTGTATCGAGCCGGGCAAAGTAATTTTGCATAGACTTTTTACAGAGGAAAACAATATATTTTGCATCTTGTTTTCCTCTGTAAAAAGCTGTTATTGCCAAAAAAACCTACCTACAACAACATCAACGTGACTATGTGCACACTAAACCTAACAAAGTTGATACAAACTTGGAAAGTGAACAAGAAAAAGAACTTTTTTGACAAAATAAATGTAGAAATTAAAACTCAAATAAAACCAACAAAAACCCGCAATACCACTAAGAGAAGCTGGTATTTTAAAGCTGAACAAGCAGATAATTAAACTCCTGCTTCTTTTCTTTTACACATACAGTCTCTGGCTTGATGGCGGTCTTAGTAACTTAAGGAACAGATGCGTACAAGCTATGCAAGATCTCACGCAAACACGCAAAAAAAGGAAACCTGAAAGCAGAGTTATAAAGAAAAAAAGACCGCAATAACAAAGGCCAACAAGAGAATAGAATTGACTGTGTTAAGACGTGGACAATGACTTCTGGAACACAGGTTACAAATATGTAACTGGCAATCCCGATATGAGTTTGCCAGTAATTGTGAATAAGAAACAAGTGAAGGTGACAAAATTTTTTTTTACAACACCCAAAAGTTGCGTGACCGTGCATTGCATACAAGACTGAGGAAACACCCAACATTACCAAAGAGGAAATTAGGGAAGAATTCAAAAAAGTTAAAATGGTGCCGAGAAGCCAACAGGTCTACACTCAACAATGTCCTAAAAAACTGTAACTTTTCAACAAAGTGGAATGCAGCTTGGTTAACCCTAATTGAGAAACCCGCAAAAAGAGCAAAAAGCAGTCGTACAGGCTGTTGAGTATCCTCAACGCAATTGGCAAGTTTTTTGAGCAGATACTAACTAAACAAATTAGTGCTGGATGAACTTGAGGAGAAAAGCGGCTTGACGGACATGCAATACAGTTTTAGGAAAAAGCGTTCCATTATTGACGCAGTACAGAAAGTCCAAGAACTGGCAAAACAATGTAGAGCCAATACAAAATTTGCGTTGTTTGTTACATTTGACATTAAAAATGCATTCAACTTTGCACGCTAAAGGTACCTATTGGAATCACTATAGGATTTTGAGATCTCAAACTACGTGATTAAGATTAACTGCAGCTTCTTGAAATACTTCAATCTCCTGATAAGCAATAGCTATGAAATAAAAGTGACTTCTGGGGTCCCATAAGGATAAATTAAGGGCCCAATCGTTTCAAACGTCAACTATGACAGATTCTTAAGGCTAAAGACGCCTAGTAATATCTAGCTCATTGGCTACATAGATTATAATATTAATAAATCGTTTATTTCTTTAAAATAATCATACCCAGTTACAAAATATTCAAACAAATACAGTAATAATGACAAAAAGAAAACGTCACAGTTAGTTGGTTAACTCTATAACAATACATTGCTTAAAAAAAATTATCTTTTTTGTAAGGCTCTATATCAATTTACAACAATCTAATTTTTAATTTAAATAAATTAATATTTAAATTCTTGTATGTTACAAGAAGTGCATTATACATTTTCATACAGAAATATTTTGGTTTTTTTAAGAGCTGTTAAATTAAGACACGGATACAAATATAAATCAAAATTTCTTGTTTGATTTGAATGGCTTGCAGTATTTTTCACAAATAAGTTTATATTATTATGAATATATATTAAACAATCATAAACATTCAAAGCATAAAAAGTTAACAAATTGTGCGTTTTGAATACTCCTTTGCATGATTGTGTCTAATCCATATCACATATTACACAAATTGCCGCTTTTTGATGTATAAAAATATCATTCGAATTTCTGGCAAATCCCCAGAATAATATACCGTATCTTACGATAGATGTAAAATTTGAGTAATAAACGGTTTTTAGTGTGTCTGTACTAACATAAAGTTTTAATACTCTTGAATAGATTACTTCGTTTAGCCTAGTTTTTAAGTTAGATATGTAAGTTGACCAGCCTAAAGTGTCATCAAAGTGAAATCCCAAAAACTTGCAGTGATTTTGTAGTTGGTATTGTTGAATAACTATACATATATCATTAGGTAGTTTTTTTACTTCTGTTGGTTTTAAAAAACAGACAGTTTGTCTTATGAGACTTAAGAATAAGTTTGTTTTTTGCTAACCATTCAGATATACTTGTTAATACTGTAATTCCTCGTGCGATAGTTGCGTCAGTAGTTTGATCATATAAAAGGATGCTTGTATCATCCGCATAATTAACAAATATCTGTTTTCACTACTCAATACTGTAAGCAGGTCATAAATATAAATTACAAACAAAATAGAACCAATCAAAATTCCCTGAGGAATGCCCATGCTAATTCCTAACATATCAGTTGCTACAGTTTTTGTATCCAAAAATAAAATAACTTTTTGTTGTTTGTTTGTTAGATACGATCGGATCAGTTGAAGTCCGGTACCTCTAATGCCATACCTTTGTAATTTATTCAGTTGTTTATTGTGGTCTATAGTGTCAAAAGCCTTAGATAAATCTAAAAATACTCCAAATGGAATCTATTTGCTATCTAAGGCTGACAACATTTCTGTAACAAAATCAAAAGCTGCAGTTGTTGTAGATCAGCCACTAAGAAACCCATGTTGGTTATTTGAAAAAAAAAATTGCATTGTTTAAAAACATTTACAATTCTTGTACTTGTCATTTTAAAGATCTTAGAAAAACTTGTTAGAATGCTAATGTTCCTATAGTTTTTAAAAGTATTTGCATCTCCTTTCTTATAGATGGGTTTAATTATTGTAGATTTTATTTGATCAGGAAAAATTTCAAATTTAAAAGTGCAATTATTAATATAGCAAAACGGTGTAACTATTGCATGTATGCATGATTTTATATATAATTTAGATTATTGTAATAGCCTTTCTTTTGTGATTGCAGCAAATAGTTGTAGTGCTTTTTAATCTGATTATAATCTTGTAAGTAGTTACGATATCCGACGACGTAATAGATAAGATATCTAATTGCTTTTTACATTCTTGTATTTCACTTGATGCCTTGAGTTTGTTATTATTTTTTGTTACAATTCTAATTTGCGAAAATGCATTATCAATTGCAAACAAGTATTGAGAAATAGAGCCACTTTTTCATTTACTTTAAATTCATGCATTCTGTATACATTTGTCCAGTCGTTAGCAGCCAAGTGTAAAATCAGCTTTGAATTAGATCTATCATTAAAAATTCTTTTAAACGTTATGTAATTTTTAGAATTGTAGCTATTTAACTTAAAGTTTAGTTTCAATCCGTAATGATTTGAGATGTGAGAATGAATTATTTTGCAAATGTAATTATCAGGCCAGTTTGTAAAAAAGTTATCAATACATGTCCTAGAGTTATCTGTTACGAGTGTATATAAGTAGCACGGGAAAGATTAAATAAACCCAAAAGAGAAAGAAATTATTTTTGGCTTTTGTTGAACTTTTTAAATCAATATTGAAGTCTCCTGCAATAACAAAACAAGCATTTTCTTTCATTAGTTTTTTGCACAAACAATTAAATTTATACATAAACACATTAATGTCACTTAATGCTTGCTTGTATATTGCAATTACAACTTAATGTTTTGATTTGTGTCGTAAATTCCGCACCAACACATTCATACTCTTTTTTTGTTGTTAACTTATTTATATTTTATATTATGTCTGCACCGATATTTGATGTTAGCTCGGCTGTAGATTGCCACTCCTTCATGCTTTTTGTGGTCTCTGCAGAAGTTTGATGCCAAGTTAAAGTTGTCTAACGCGTGCATTTCAAACTGTTGTTCTGTTTTCTAGTGCTCTTTACATATAAAAATATTGCAGTTGTGGTCAGGCATTAAGTTGTTGATAGCTTTTTTGCTGTTGCCAATTGATTGAACATTTAGATTTAAATAGTAAACTCTTGTCTTTTTAAAGTATGTTTGTATCTATATGCAATGATTGCTATTAATTTTGATCATCAATGTGGTTTTTTATAATATTTGCAACTCGTTGAAAGCTCTCACAACCTGACGATTACAAAAACCGAATGATTCGTTTTTAAATCTAGCTTAAATTTAGCTTTAACAGCATCACAATTTAAGCTTTTTTTATTATTGATGTTTATTTAGATTGTGGATGAGGACCAGCACATACTGGGCAATGTTTCTTCTCCTTTACATTCGGCTTTGTGTCCATATTTTTAACATTTGAAGCATCTCTTGATACCAAGCTCTTCAAATACTCTGCAACGTTTCCATCTAATGTTAAATCGTTTTCGATTTATTATCAACTCAAACTTTCTTATTTACTTCAGCGGTAATAGTAAAACTCTTATTATAAACTTCTGATTTGTAAACTATAATAAAATCATACCTGTTTAGATCAAGTTATTCAGCTTATTAATTTTTTCAAGGAGGTTATCGTCATTGTCAGATTCATGTATATCCCTTACTTTGACTCTCAATTTAATTGATTTCGGATCGTTTAAGTTGTAATCATTTCTTAGTTTTATTTGTATATTAGTTTTTAAAGTTTCAATTGCAACCTGATCATTGCAACTCAGTATTACTCCGCCATCTCTGGTTGGTTTGCCCATTTTCACGCCTACGTTTAATTCTGCTGGATTTATTTTTTCTATTATGTTTTTTCTCACTTTTTCATTGATTTGGTTTTGCCCTGGATTTACTATTACAATATCTTTCCTTTTCACAGCTCCGCTGAATGTAACTTGTTGTGGGTTTCTATTGTTTGTAATAATTTTCTCTTGCAAAACGTTTTTTAGAGTACTGTTTATATTGACAACTTTATTTTTAAATTCTAAATTATCGTTTTTAAAAGATTCTACTACTTCTGTATATTTTAATTTCACCATCTTTATTTTTACCAACATTGTGATTTATTAGTTTTTTTAATTCTATAATACTTTCTTTGAGATGTTTAATTTTTTTGAGATAAATTTCCTCAAAACGCTTGATTTCAGTTTTTATTAATTTATCTGACAAAGTATTTCTGCAACACATTAGTTTGTTGTCTTTTAACAGACCATCCTTTTTTGCACACCTCGAATGGACTTGTTTAGCGCAAGTGCCACACTGGATGCTTCTTCTATTAAAAGGTTTTTCACATGTCATACACAAGTCATTACTTCTACTTGGTTTTGATTCAGCTTCAGAATCATCCCCCATTTTAAATTAAAACAATACAAAAAACGCAGAATATGGGATAAAATTATGACAAGGACACAATTATTCACACTAAAGTGCCCGTTTTAGTGACTAACAATTATGACAATTACAGAAGTAGGCATTGGATTGGTAACACAAAAGAAAACAAAGGAATATGATAATAATAAAATTTAAAATTGCGCGAATAAAAATATTTATTTATATTATATTTACGGTTTTTGCGATCTCATGTTTGTATTGATATCAATAAATATCCATCTACAAAATTCCGCATGCACGTCTTTGGGGGTATTGAAGAATACGTAGCACACAGAATAAAATCACACTTTAATTTTTTTATTAAAACCACGTTGCACAGGTACAAACAACATTTTTTCTTTTCATTTAATTATTTATGAACTACTAACGCACACGAGTAAAAATTATTTAAAATTAATATAATGATAAAACCAATAAAAACTGATATTGGGACGGGGCACAAAATCAAATCTAATAAACCTTTCATAAAAATATGAATGATGTAGAGATGGTTATTGCTGGAGATATTGCAGAAAACCTTGTGGAGAATGCCGAATGGGCAGCAGAAAAACTGATAAGATGGTTGAATAGGAAAAAGCTCAAACTTGCAGCTCACAAAACCAAAACTATCATTCTAAAAGGCAGAAGAAGCCCAAAAACTCTTTTCTTTAGAGTTGACGGCCATACAGTAACAAGCTAGAACTGCGAAAAGAGCGATCAAAACGGCTGCGTCACTAGGTAGGTTAATGCCCAACAAAATAATGTTGTCAATTAGGTGAATCAGTCTTGATTATATTAGATTAAAAAGAATTTTCTTAAAAATATACTTGTTTAATATCAATTTAACATAAACATCAATTAATACTTTTTTATAAAAAAATAAAATTTAAAACATTTTATTTTTTGTTTGTTTCCGAGTTATTTAAAAAAAAACTAATAAGTTTTAACTTGCGCAAATTAAACCAATTTTGTCTTACTGGTTAACATGCCTTATGAACGGAAATGAGTTAATATTATAATACAAGATTTAAGCGGAATTTTATGTTTGTGGTATAGTTTAAATCATAATCCATAAAAAGATCTTTCATAATAGCAAATAGTTTTTAGGTTTAGATTGCAGTAAAAAAAACTGATTTAATAAAACTTAAAACAATTTCATTAAATGATGTAATTTGACAGGTGCGTAATATATGCGTATTAAAAAGTATGAAATAAAAAAAAATGTGTATCTCAATAATAATAACAAAAACAAATCAATACTTAAAAAAACATTACAAAGATAAATGTTTATAATAAGTTTAAATATCAGCATTTGGTGCATTATATTTACTTTTGTAAAATTATCCTAGATTGTTTTAACGTTTATTGTAATACGACAATATACAAATGTTTTTGTAATACAATAATGTTGCAAAAAACTATATGAAAAACATGTGTGTCAAAATAATCCTGATTGCATGTCATGCTGGATATATTTTTTTAAATTATTATGAGATAATATCAAATTTCATGTTTTATAATATTTTATGTATTAATAAATAAAAACAAAATAATAAAATGAATTTATTTTCCGCTGAGTATACATATCACAATAAAATATCTCTTAATATATAAAATTAAAAATATGGCCGATACGTTTTCTATTTACTTTCTGAGTGCTCTGAAACAAATAAATTATCCGACGATCGCTCTAACCTTGATATTTCCCAGAAAAGAAAATTCCAACTATATATTATTAGGCCATGTTATGTCCAGAAACCTCGTTGCTTCGTTAACTCGATATATCGCGATACATCGAGCAATCCCCTCGGTTCGGACGCTTAAAGTAAGTATCCAATTTTCTCTGATTTCTCTCCACATACCATTTTCTTATTGTTTCCCGATTGAAATGAGGTCGAATGCGGCGATAATTTGCGTTTTATCTGACAAGTGTTGAGAAAAATTCGTGGGGTTATATTTGTAATTGTGGGATTTCGGCGGATATGAATGCCGGATAAACGACTGTTTCGATGCGATAAACGTTTCTAGTGTTTCTACCTTTTGTGGATCCAGTTTAACGTAGCTATCATAAAATTTCAAAATAAAACTTTTAACATATTCAATCTGCATGTGTAATATGATAAAGTGCTTAGGAAATTACTATGCATGTTGTAACCGCATAATATAAATGCGGACGTTTTGACGGATTCAAACCATTAACTTGCGCTGCTGCAATATTTTATCTTTTTTTCATAATCCCTAATCTTCTCAAACTTTTCTGATGTAATATTTAAATGGCATTCATCAACTGTTTGGATATTCAATTGAAAAAACAAACATTCCACTGCATTCAAGTTGATTATAGCATGCAACACCCACAGAGAATAACCGCGATATCCACGTACACTAATTGCATATCCATTCAGGGATACAATTACATTAGTGCTTGCTACGCAAACATCGCTCCTCCATATTCTACTAAATAAATAAACACAGGAGCTACAGCCAACTAAATTGCGAGCTCTTATAAACACCTGCGAACGGTGTCATTTGGAACTATATTATTATTGCTTTTAATTAATATTAATTTTCAGGATAATCATCTTTCATAAGATAATGCATTTCAGGATATTTATTCAAAATTTGAATTACGGTACTTTCATGTAAAAAATATTTGTAGGTTGACCAAAAAATCAGGTAATTTATAAAAAACTTTAAAATATTCCAGTTTTATAAACAAACATTTAACAAAATTTAGATTTTTAAAAATATTTAGATAAAATAACATATAGGCTTGAGATAATAGCTAAAACATTTTTTTTTGATATATGTATCATTGGTTATTCTGACAAACCTGTATGTAAAACGTATAATTTTTTATGGGTTTTCTAAATTTTACACTTTAATTTTAAAATTAGGTACATCTATCGGCAACCGGATGTATACGGATATTCATCTACGCAATCTGTTTATAGAAGTATATTTTATTTTTTCCCAAAATAATTATAAAACTTTTTTAATTTCCTATTTTTGATTTATTATTTCCTTTCTTAACAATATTGACAAACTTTGCTTTGCTTAATATAGCCTTCAGATAATTCCACAATTGACTTGCCACGTCATCTCACATCAGCTGTTAATAATTCATTCATTTATCTCTGTACTTTGACGTTCACTGATATGCAATCTTTCATTTTATATAAAATCTATAAAAATTAATGGATTGAAGAGCAGATACTCAATTTATATTCCATTTTTTAGGTAAAGAGGAATTCACGATAACACATCCTTGCAGTACACTTGATATTATTTTCACGGAGTCGTTACGTATTTTATTAACATTTAAAAGTGTATTACTTGATTTATGAGTGCTGCAGTTGCAATATAGCCGGTTGTAAGTGAATTTCATTCGTCTTGTAAACTGTCGCCCGAAGTGAAAGATAAAAATACTTTCTCCTCGAAGATATAAACTAGTTTATTATTATCATTAAAATATATTATGTGCTGAAGACAAAATTCACAAATATGTAAGTAACATGCATGCGTTAAATTAAATAAACAAAATTGCAACTATATTTACACAATATATAACAAATAGATCATGTTTCAATTGTACGAATGATTGCATCTAATAAAACTAGTTATTTATTTCAGATTGCAAAATATATTAATTAAAAAAAGTAATATAAAATGAAGAAGTATTATTATAAAATGTGCTTTTTTGCTTGATAATAAAACTGAAGAGAAATTATTTATTTTATAGAATATATTTAAAATTAATAAATTATGTATTTTAAATAAATTGCTTTTGACAAAAATGCCGTTGCCTGTCCGTGTAGGAGTTAACTGTATTACAGTCTCCTTCACACACAAACAGTTCAACGTTTTTCTTAATAGGGGGCATTGCGTTAACACCTTCGTTATAGATTATAGCTGGTAGCTTTATTTAATACATTAAATTTATTTTTAATCGTTTTTCCTATAATGCTACTTAATTATGTCAGCAAATATGTTAATATAAATAAACATTGAATTAAATAATAAACGTGTGTTGCTTCCTTAAGCTCGAATTACAGCTTCTATCCATTTTGGTATTTCATCAATAAGATGTCGAATAGCATTTTAGTAATATTTCTTCCCATTTACGAAATAACGCTGCATTTAACTTGTCCATGTCTTTTCACAATGTCCCAAACACGTTTGATCGGATTTATATCAAACAAAACAAAAGCCATTTTATTGTGTAGATTTGAACATTGTTCAAGCATTCATTGACGATTTTGGCAATGTGACAACGGGCGAGCTTTATCACACATTTGCATGACATTATTGTCAATAAATGACTACATTGCTCCTCTTAACAAGCACTACGAGCGATCCTGGATATTTTAATGTAACTGTCTACAATCATTGCTCTTCTATTAATAAGTAATAATTAAGTGCAAACTTTTAAACTATTGCTAAATCACACCTTTACCGAGCAACCATTAGAACTGAAACTTGGTAGAATATTGCACTGTTACAAGTAAACATTTGTAATGCTTTACAATTGTTGCCGATTTTTGTATTGCTTCTCACAAACAAGTTATATACGAAATAACCGCCATAAATTACTGACCTACTACATTTCTTACAACTTTGGACCAACCATCAAATATTGTCAGTAAAGTTTGAATTATTAAGTTATTAACGTAAATGTGCAATTTTAACCATTTAATTTAATTAGTCTTGTAGTGATATCTAGACAGACATCGTTAGGTTTCAACTATGCCAGATTTGCGAAATTTTTTTATCAAATCAAATTTTTCACATTAGAAGGTCTAACCTCTCATTGAATAAAAAATTTCTTTATTATTGCACCGCGAAAAAATGAGCTCAAAGATTAATGAACAAGAATTAGTCAGTTTACAGCGCAAACCTAAGAAAAGTATTTTGCAAACCAAAATATTGTATTGTAGGTACTACAGTAATGGGAAAAAATGTAAATACAGCTGTTAAGCAAAAATACTTTACATCATTTTATCATTATTAGATAATAATTAACAAAAATAATTTATTTTCTCTAGCTTTGGATTGGAAAGTTTAATACACAATCAGAGGTGGTGTGGTGTTCGGAAGCAATATAACTTTTTATTTACCTCTTTTAAAGAGTTTGGTGTAGTCGGGAATTCTGTTTATTTTTTTAATTGCAAGGCATAGAAAACCCAAGACGTTGGAACGTACACTTGTTTAATTCCTGCGCCTGACCGTTTGCTTGATAAGATTTTTTTAAGTTCTTTGCCAAAGTTAGACCCCGAGTTTTGTTTTAAACGTCACCAAAAATCATCAATAATTGTTTTGTATATTTCCAGCAGTTTATGTAATGTTGTGTTACGCTTCGATTTGTTCATATAACTGTCGCAAGGTGAGTTCCATAGTTCTGGTAGCGTTTCATACATTTCGATAAACTTCTTTAAAAACGTGTTTTTAGGGTTATTGGTATTAACCTCAACATTATTCACATTATTTAAACCTGTTGACTCGTCTTCCAACTTTGGCTATGAGTCTTAAGAAAATAACTCATGTTTTGGTCAACCAGTTGAAGTGATCACAGAAAATTTGATCGCCTTTACTGAAAAACTGATCCAAAGTGATTGGCGTGACTATTTGAGTATGAAAAAAAAATGCAAAGTGAATCCCAAAACTTCATTGAGTTAATTGTGCTTGATTTTTTACGCTCTGTGAGGGTTATAAAAAAAGATTCTGCAATTTATTGTTATGGAAAATGAAACTATGACTTTGTGTTATGATCCTGTATTAAAAAAAATTCTATAGGTTGGCGGCGGGCAGGTGAACCATTACCTGGAAGCTAGGATATCAACCAATAAAATTATAGCCACAATTTTTTGTGCTTGCTTGTAAAGGCATCTTGATTATTGATTTTAAGGTTTTGGAGGATTTTGACTACAAATCTTTAGAATATTTTTATGAGGGGATAGAATTGCTTACATACCGACCGCTACCTTAATTGCCAAGATTGTAGTGAAAACAACTACTTTGGCGTCATTTCTATTTTCACATATAATTTCACCAGTAAATTCAGAAAGGATTTTTTGGCTATTTTCAATTATTATTTGATTAAAATACTCTGCCCAAATATAGTTTAATTTTTTCTGAATGTACTGGTAAAAATATTGATTATCAAATTATATGTAGCAATTGGAATGACGCTAAAGTAGCTGTCTTTACTACAGCATTAAAAATCAAGGTAGCGGTCGGTATGCTCTTAAAGAGGATTATATTTAAATATAATAATTTTTTTTTATAAGTACACGATTTCTTGGTTAGGTCGGGTTTTTATTAAGTTTTTTTTTTTAATTGTTATACCTTAAAAACCACTGCGTATACAAAAATCAACTAAGATAGTAAAAAGTCAGCTATACGTGTGATAATGTTGACTTCAAAATTGGTTTAAGTTAGTAGGTTTATTTGGAAAATATTAATTGGTTATCACAAATGCATTTTTGGTCTTAACTTTGGATCCAATTAACCAAATGTTGTTCAGAACTTGTTTTAAATGTTTACAAACTTAAAATAATAAAAAATGTTTTTAATACATGTTAGTATTACCAACTCACCAACAAAATGGCTGACAATATAGTTTGAGTCATTTTATAAACGCTAGTAGGGTATTTAGTATATTCATGGTTTAAATAAAAGTTACATTGCGTCTGTTATTTAGTGCACAGTCTTTATGCTGTTGTTATTTACGTAAAGGGTGTAAAGGGTGTCCCAAAATTAACGTAAGTAAATAGGATAAGGTTATTTATGGAATAACACATCGGGCAAATAGCCTCCTTGGCTTTGCTGGCATAAATGTGACTGAATTTTGTTGATGCAGAATAGCATTTTAGTAATATTATCATGTTTTGTACTTTTGCCCACACTATTCCTTCTTTTGGTGTTACCCATCTTTCCACCTTGTCCCTACACTTCTCCCTACCTAAAATTGCTGCATCTGTTCCTTTGTCTTTTATTTACTTACCATTTAGTTTGTTTTTATTAGGTTCACTCACTAGCACTAGGTCTATTTCCTCTCTCTCTGCTGTTGCTATTAATAAATCGTGAGCCTCTCTTCCCCTCCCTATGTTTATTTGTATAAACTTATACATTATGTGATATTATTTCTTCCTCGTGTTTTTTCCAGTTATCAGTGTTGTTGTCTTCCATATTCTTCTTTGTTTTCTTCATTTCTTTTTTCTTTGTAGCTGGACATCTTTTCTCTCCCGTTCTGTGTTCTAATACTTTGCATTCAATGCAGTATTCTTTGTTTCTGCATTCGGCAACTTGATGTCCTTCCTTCCTTCCTTTTCGCATTTTATACATAGCAAAAACCTGTCTTCCCTATTGCATTCTGCCGCTACATGTCCTTTCTTTCAGCATTTATAACATTTTTTTTTTTCATTTGCTTTAACTTTCTCTACTCTGCATCTTATAAGTCCTATGTTTATTCTTCCTTCTCCTATTATCTGTTCCGCAATTTTTTTGTCCATTTTGACCATAGCGGTTTGTTTTTATCTATATCCTTTCTTTATGGAAATTATTATACTTCCTTCTGTGTTCACTTTGTTCATAATTTCTTCCAGTATTTCTTCCCTCTTAATTTAATTGCAGCCTTTCATTTCATTTTAAATTTTTTCCGACTCATTCTCCGTCTCATAACCTTTTGTAATCAGTAAGATCCTTTTATCTGGGTTTTTGCCTGTCTCAGCAAATCTGCATATGTGACAACTTGTTTGCTCACTACTATAGCACCTGTTTCCGTTCCTGGTCTTTTTTCTCTATTTGTCTCCGATACCTGTCTCTGTGTTGGCACGCACAGTCTTATTTTTGTGTTAGTTCTTCTTCCAGCCATATCCATAATTTTTTTTTTGCATTTCTTGCCGTATTTCCCGTTGGTATTGGTATATTTAATTCTTCAATACTTAATGTTTTTGTTTGGTATAAGCATTTTTCGATAGCTATTAATATCTCCTTATTCCCTGCGGTTTCGATTTTCTGCTTAATAATGTGCACTTTTCCCACATTTTTTCCGCTTAGATTTTTAACTATTTCTATATATGGCGTTTCATCTTCTCTTTTTTTTCCATTAGTTCAGGGCATTTTTTGTTTGCTTGTTGTAAGATACCACCTTCTTTGTCTATTTCATCTTTATTTATTAAAAGTCCTGTATCTATTTGCTTTCCCATTATTGGGTTCTTTTTTTCCACGTTTACATATTTATAGTCTGTATCTCTCCATTCTTTATATATAATATTTTTTATATCTTCATCATTAACCACTTCTAATATCTCCTCGTTCGAGATGAATTGGTTTTTACGGTTTTCTTCCCTATTATCTCTAGTTTCCATTGGCTGTGTCGACATTTTCTATACCTATTTTTGTTTTATTTTCTTTCTCCTGTTCTTTTTTTTGAACTTCTTCAAATTCCATTCTCTCCATATTTGTTTTTAGTTGATTCGCCACCTTTTTAATTTCCAGTTTATTGGTTGTACATTCACTGGTTAAGTTTTTTAACTTTCTAATTAATTTCCCCATTATTTGGATTGTTGTAGGGTTATTTGCTCTCTTCGCCTCGTTGTTACCGCCTGGCGAATCTATTTCTCCCTTTTTTTTTTATTCGTTTGACCTAATTCTTTATCTTTTTTTTTATCCGGCGGTGTTCTTTGCAACATCTCGCTTTTTAAAAATGCATCCATCTTATTGCGTTTTTGACCTTTGACCTAGTTTTACTTTTAATTAATATCAAATTGCTGTTTCCGCGTTTATGTTTTATTATGTAACACTAGACGTGTCGCGCGTCACGACGCGAGTGGGTTTTAAGACACGACCGCACCTTATTTTTTCGAGTGTCCTTATCACAGTTTTACACTTTTTTGAACTTTCACAATAAACTGTTCTCTTTTCCACCGTTTGTTCTAATTCACAGCCTTTTTTAATTTTTTTAAATAACTTAGATTATTCACCATTACTTAAATCGCCTTTATGCACATTCGCGAGCGCGTTCGTTCTCCGTCAGACATTGACCGCGACTAAAATTATGTCATGTAAAATGATTTATATATTTGTTATTAATTTAATAACTTTGTTAACCAATTTAAATTCACTCATGTATCAGCGTCTATAATTTTTAAGTATTTTTTATTTGCTATTAAATAAAATTAATAAGTATATTAAAACGAACTATGTCGTTTTCCATTTAAAAATTTCTGAACTCTAAAAGATAGGCTTTGTTCACACGTTTACACCAATCGCACGCTTACAAAGCAATAATCGAATGCTAACTTCATGAAATTCATATAAGGATAAATTGTTAAGAAAATATTTAACAATGTTAACCTTAATGAATGGAATAATTTATTTTATTATTGATAAAGAAAGTCGTTAGTTTTACCATAATAAAATTGTCACTTAACAATATTTTTAACTTTATTATTTACTGAATATGCCTGAAATATGTAAATTTATCAAACTTTTAGGTTTAGTGTTTGCATTTTTATTTGTTTAAAATGATATAAAATTTATTTAGTTTATTTATATGCAATATTTAATAGGAATTTGATTTGATTTATTTTTTGTTTAATTTGCTTATTTTATTTGTGTGTCTAATTAATATGTTATATTTTAATCAAATGATTTATTTACAAAATTAGTATGTAAATCAATAATATAATAATGATATCACTTATATAAATGGTAAGTGAAACAATTTTTTGTTTTTGATAAATTGTACTTTTCCTATGAGTTGCTTATCATTAATTTAAAGGCTAATCTAATAATTGTTCAGTTCGTTGTAATATACTACATTTTTTTCTGTACTAAATATGTTTGGATGCTAATATATATGTTGTTTTATCTGCGCGCTTGCAGAACCATAATCTTTGAATGCCACTTTTCTTGTATTTGTTTCTCTTTGAGCTGCCTTGTGGATAAGTTATGCTATACTATTTCTTACTTTTTTTGGACTCTAAGCCATTACTTAATTGAGAGCCAATGGAACAGTTTTGTTTTTCGTAAGGAAAATTTGATACTGTCAAAAAACAATAAAAGCAAGTTTGGTAGCAACAGGACGTTTGAATGGTACTTTATATTTATTTAAAAAATATATATTAATTTTTAATTTTTATTATTTGATATTTATAAACTACTTAATTTGTCACATCTACATAAAAATACTTTTGAGCACAGACAATTATTTTGATTCTACAAACCTTGTCAGTGTGCCTTGTATAAATTATTTTTGAAACCAAAACAGTAAAAATGCCTTGTACACTGCATAAGACAGAACCACAAAACAATTAAATTAAACATTCATACTTTACGATAATTATAAATATGAAACAAAAAATATGCAAGATATATACCAAAACCAAATCAGATTGCAAAAAAACTAAACATGGTCAAGATACTATGCAATTAAATTTTTTAACAAATTATCCGAAACTACTCGAAATCTACCTTCGAATATGTTCAAAGCCAAAATAAAAATGTACCTAACTAAATAAACATTCTATAAACATTAAAGAGATTTTAGAAATAAATGATATATTGTAATATCTGTCTAAAACCAGTATAATTACAATTAAAGTTGTAATGTTAATTTTTTTATTTGTAACAATCTGTATATTTTTTAAGTTGGATTTTATGTGTAAATTTTTTTAACTGTTTTAGTAATATCAACTTTTGTAATATGACTTGTGTATGACTATTTAGTCTTTAACATTAAGAAACAACTACTACTACTACTACTTCTACTAATAAATAGTTTAAATGACGATGAATGGAACACGTAGTAAATATCTGTCTGCAGATAAAATTAATAATTCGGTGTATTTATATAGAAGACTCCGGTTCGTATGTGTTATATAGAGGTGTATGTGCAAATTATTATCATCCGGACTGCGTTGAAGTAAAGAAAAGCGTTTTAAATGCAATTTGTGCTAACTTAAACACAAAGTGGTTCTGTGCGACTTGTATAGATATTTACAACAGCAAACAAGGAATTGAAAATAATCCAGAATCAATCTAAGTAAGTAATTTATTTACTATAGTAAAAGGATTGGTAAAATCAATAGATGTTTTAAAAAACGAGGTTAGTGACCTGAAAAATATTATCATCAATAATAAAATAAATATTGTTGATAAAGATGTTCAAAATGCTTCAAAGTCAAAGACCAAAGTAAATGCAGAGCCATCTATGAATCAAAAGGAAAGTTATGTCTCTATTGTTGCAAATAATAGCAAAACGGTCCAAGAAAACTGCAAAAAAATTACGGTAAAGCAATTAAATAAAGCTATAAACAATACAAATATAATAAACACAAACAAAAATTTAAACAGTCAATTACAAAAACCTGTTCAAAAAGATGCTATTGACAAAGAAAATAATAATTATAACAATGAATAACAACAAGAAAATTGGAAAATAGTGAGTAAAGGTAGAAAGAAAAAACCTTTACAACTTGAACAAATCCGAGGAACGGCAGAAGAAGATGAAGTGGTAAAATTGGCAATACATTACACTTACATGTATATAAGTTAGACCCTTCATTAACAGAAAATAATTTAACTACGTATTTAAATAAGAAAAATTTCAAGAACGTGGTTCGTAGAAAGATGATGTCTAAATATCCTAATATTTATAATAAAATTACTGTTCCCATAGCAGACGTTGAAAAATTGATTAAACCTGATGTATGGCCTAAACGTACATGCGTCGACCGTTTTTTACAGAGATTCATGAACATAAAAAAAAACATAAATAGCTTAAACAAAACAGTTTAACTGAATCAACTTTTTGTTTTGCATATTAATTTGCTATCAATACGAAATAATTATGACGATCTCGAAATATATCTAGAACAAAATAAAGACATATGTGCAGTAACGGTCAATGAACATTGGCTAGAAGATAACAAAATTGATATCCTTACTATCAATAATTTTAAAGTGGGCAGTTTTTATTGTAGAAAATATTATATGCGTGGTGGCTGCTTAATATTAATAAGAGATGATTTAATTTGTGAATCCATTGTAATTATTATCAACATGACAGTTGAAACAAAATGTGAAGTGTGCGTGGTTTACATACAGTGTTTAAACATTATAATTGTGTCTGTATACCGTCCTCCGTTAGGAAATTTTAATGATTTCTACGAAATATTTAGTAATTTATTATTGTTATTAGAAAATAAATATGATGAATAGATATGATATGTTATAATCGGTGGCGATTTTAATATTGATTTGCATAAATCTACTACAAGTGAGAACATGTTTACCGACTTAGTCAGTACCTGTAATTTTACAATAACAAAAACTTAAACAAGCTTGATAGTAAATTATCTTTAGCAAACTGGAAATTTGTTTATGAACTTAAAAGTGCGCATAATAAATTTACAAGTTTTTTCACAGTCTTTCAAAATATATTCAATGAATGTATTCCTTTACAAATTGTAATAAAAAGAAATTAATAAAACAATCTTGGTGCACAGTAGAGCTAAAGCAGCAAAAAAATCATATAAATTTATTATATGCAATAAATAAAAAAGAAAGTTCACTTCCACCACAAAATCATATAAAAAAACTTAAATCTGAATATTCTTATAATTTAAAAACGTCAAAAACTAAATTTAATAGCAAATTGATATCTGAATCAATAAATAAACCAAAAAAAATGTGGGAAATTATAAATAAAACAGTAAATAAAAAACAACCAAAAAAAAGTAATTCTAGTATAACATCTAATGAGCATCAAGAGTTTTTGTTAATGTTGTTGGTGATGTTTTGTCAGGTTTTTATAATAATAATAGTAGTTACAAAAACTTACTAAACAAATTAAATAATATAAATAATGACACTGGTGCATCATTTTATTTAGAACCAGTTACTACTTTGGAAATAGCTGATACTATAATAACTTAAAAAAACTCGAATTGTGCCGATTTATATAACTTAAATTCAAAAATTATTAAACATGTGTCAAATGAGAGAACCTTTAGAAAATGTTCTAAATACATGTTTTGAAGAAGGTGTTTTTCCGGAGAAACTTAAATGTTCAAAAGTTATTCCGGTTCATAAAAAAGGAGACATTAACATATGCGATAATTATAGACCAATTTCTATAATTCTCATTTTTGCAAAAATATTTGAAAAGGTGTGAAAAACGATTATTTGGGTATTTAGAAAACAAAATATGCAAAGGCCAGTTTGGTTATATGCCTAATAAATTAACAATTAAGGCTGTAAAACTACTTGTTTTAGATATAGAATCTGCATTTGAAAACAAGAGTTCAATGTCAGCATGCTTTGTAGATCTCAGCAAGGTATTTGACTCGGTAAGTTTAAAAAACCTGTTATACAAATTGGAGTACTACGGTATTAGAGGTTTGCCTCTTAAGCTTATTAAAAGTTATTTAGCTAATAGGGAGCAAGTAGTTTGGGCTAATGGAATATACTCTGGGAGTAAAAAAATGTACTACGGTGTACCGCAGTGATCTGTATTAGGACCTTTGTTGTTTCTGTGTTATGTTAATGACCTGGAGAGTAATGTAACATTGGCACAGACGTATTTATATGCTGACGATACTACCCTAATTTATGGGCCAACAACTTCCCGGACGGATCAAGTCAGTGCATTAGGAGAAGCTGAAATCTGGTTTAAAGCTAATAATCTAACATTGAACAAAACTAAAACAGAACATGTGATTTTTTCCTTACTTCATTCTAACAAAGTTAATAGAAACGTTAAGTTTTTAGGCATTTATCTAGACAGCAAACTGTCATGGGAACAACATGTGCAAGTACTTTCAATCAAACTTTGTTGCATCATTTACCTTATTAAAAAAATTTCACAAAATGTAGAAACGGCAGCTACTCGAATGGCATATTTTGCTTTTTTCAGTCTATTGTAGAGTATGGTATTCTGTTATGGGGTAGCTCCCACTACAGTATAAGAATTTTTATACTTCAAAAGCGGGCTGTTCGCGTGATTGCTGGATTGGGGCTCAGGGACTTGTGGATCTCATTTTAAAAGACTGGGTATTCTAACTGTTCCTAGTCTCTATGTTTTATTGTGTCTAATACATGTGAGAGAAGATGTTGCACTTAATATTTACAAGTATCAGTCACAACATTATGCTTACCAGACTAAAAGCAATGCAAACATTTGTCTACCTTATTGTAGATTAAGTAAAACAGTAAAATCATATAACTATTTATTAATTAAAATGTTTAATCATTTACCAATACATGTTAGAGAACTGCCAATGAACAAATTTAAACTATTTATTAAAGAAAAATTAACTATGGAGGAATTGTACGATTGGAATGATTTATTTAATGTTGAATTTTATATTAATGTTGTATTCTTCGGCATTGCATGATAGCAAAAGACAAGTTTGAATAAATATTTCTGAGCTTTTAAATTAATTTACATAAATAAAACAATTAAATTTAAATACTATTATACTCTAGAGATAACTAAACCTAAAGTATGCTGGATTATTTTTATTTTTTGCATATTTTATAGAAATTAAAATAATGTTATGATAAAAAAGAATGAAAATGTTAGAGTAATATTTTACCTCTTAGAAAGGTCGTGAATGGAATTTCAAATTTTAATAGAACGTCAGGTATTTCTTTAGTAAATCATCAATGTCTAAGAATATATTTTAAAATATTTTCTGCAGTTCTGAAATATAAACTACATTTGATATTATGATTTTAATAATATAGTCAGAAACGAAACTGAAACAAATTCATAATAATTTATTACCTGGAATCTTTTAACAATAATAGAATTAATTTGAAAAATTCTTAATAAAATTTCTATTGTATATTATATTAACATGCGTTCCGCAAAGGAAACATGAAAGATCCGACACACAAAAATTCCCCATTTCATATATTCCATCCACCTTTTTGCATACATTACTATGCTCGAATTCTTAAAAAATATGTTTTCCCGTCGTTACATCGCATATATCAGTATGCCAGGAACGTCTATGCTACTTTCCTGACAGCCAAAGCAGCTACCATTACATTGTCATCCCTCCCGAGCTTAAATATGAAGGCGCTTTCATGATAACACGTAAACAATATTTATTTTCATTACATTAAAGTCAGTGCAATTTTTCTCTAGTTTATAAATATATTGACCTACTTTTTATCTTTACATATACATCTTTATTTACCTTCGTAGTAACTGCGCACATAAAATATTATTTTAAATTTTAATAAAAAAAAATCATTAATTTATGTATAAATTATTTTAATATTAGCATTAAATTTTTATATGTAAATTTGCTTTTGTAATTTAGATTCTTTTATGCTTTTATATCTATCAATATGTATTTATTATACAATGAAAATATTCTGCCACAATTTAGGTGTTCAGCATAATACATATATTAGCATTATAATATAAGCATATAACAAATAAAATTAACAAAAATAGTAAATTCGTAATGAAATTTAAAAAAAGGAAACATCACGAGTATATATGATTTGTAAATCCGAACATATCCAGTGATGTGCATTTTTCACATACGCTAGAAAAAATATAAATAACGAGGTGCTATATATTTATTAGCTTCTATCATAAAATAATTCCACCGTAACATTTAATCCTTTAATGCACTTGAAACACGATTGCATGATTGTTAACAGCGTGGTGTTTGAAACTTTGAAACTGGACAATAAAATTATGTCGGCTAATTTAATTATTTAATTATAATTTTGTTCTAAAATAATGCCAACAGTTTTGTAATTATTGTATTATGTAATTTGTATTTTTTTTAATTAATTTAAAATGTTTTTATAATTAAATAATTTGTGCAATTACTTTTTATGATGTTAGATATATTAAAAATAGTGCCGGTAGAGCTACGGGAAAGGTTTGCAAAGTATTAAAAAATGAAAAAAATAGAAATTGTTACAACAATAAAAAAAAATTATATTGGATTAAGCTAGTCTCACTGCACCACCGTCACCAACTATCACTGTTTGCCACTAACCACGAAAATGTACTAAGGACTCACTCCATCCACGGGGAACTACCATATATTTAAATTTAAACTCATTTTTCGTTTAGGAAAACAGTGCTGTCAATATAATTTTTATTTTGTTGTAATAATTATGTTTAATGTTTAAATAAACTTAAAATAAATCACCGCCTTATCAATATCATCTTTATCCTCAAATCTGTCATTTTAGTAAAATTATAATAAAAATATTATATCAAATAAATTAAGATTTATGTTTATATAATTTTGTTTAATACAAACTAAAATCAATGATGCAATCAAGTTAGCTTTTTTAAAAATTTTGATTAATTTAATCGAAACAATTACTGATACATTTGGTAAATTTGTTTTGCTTTTTGTTAAGTGCCTGTTTTGCTTGAAAAAGATGTTTTTTTTTATAATGTAATAAACAATATGCAATTTAGATTTAGTAATATTAGAAGCAAAAATTTCAAAATAAATAAAAAATAAATGAATATTTAGAGTTTCTTAAAGCAGCCTAATTTTTAGATCACAACAAAAATAAAGTTCAAATTCTATTCTGCCGTATATTGTGAATTTGTTTAACGCTTTAACCGCTTCGGCATTCATGGTTTTAAACAAATTCACAAACATTAATCATCTTGCGTTATTTCATTTCATTTATACTGGGAAAGACCTTTGGCATGCTAGAACCAGGTTGGTAAAGTTGATAAAATTTTTAACGCTAATTTTATTTTTTCATTAAGTATTATGTGCAATAATTTTTTTTAAAATAAATTTTAGTTCAAAATACTTTTCAAAATTATCATAGAAATAATCAAAAAGTTTGAATTTTCTTTATTTTGCAAGCAATATTAACCTTACAAAAATGGTTTTATCAGTCAATCAATCAAAGATTTAATTTAAAAATTATGCTATTGTAACCAACATGAATGTAGTCAGAAACAGCTTGCTGATCAGCAAATAAAAGTTTGAGATAATATTCTGAATTTTCTAAATTAAAGCAATTTGGATCTTTAATGTTCACTTTAGATTTATAAAAAAATATATAGTTTTGCTACAGTGGATCATGCTTTCAAGCGCAAGGCTTAATCAGTCTGTGCAATTTTAAAAATTGTTTTAGTTATTGTGCAACTTTTTCTTATTGTGCCGTCTCTTATCGGAGCTTGGCAATCGTCATTGCAATTGTGATTTTTGACGCTGCAGCTTTAAATAGTTAGATTGATGTTTGTCCGTACCATTCGCGTAAGTTCTTCAATCATGAAGTTCTGCAATCTTCTTTTTTGAATTTTTCTTTGCATATAATTTGTCTCTACGCTTATTGTGTACCAGAGTCTAGCTTTTGTTTTTTAATTGTTAAAATTAGTTTATTTTGTTTGTGAATTCTTTGCAAGACTTTTTCATTGTTTATTAGATTTTTTGTGCTATTATTTTTTGACGTCCATGCCTTCATCTTTCCGTTTCATTATATAAACTCTCAAAGTTAAACCGAGGTTTTAATTTATGTAAAGTTTTTTTTATTTTGGTAATAGTTGCTCTACTTATACGTCTGTTAGCATTTGTGGTTTGATTACTGTTATCTTCAATTTATGACCCTAAGTATTGTTGTCTTTTTACTCTTTTGATTATGGTGTTGTTTATTAGTATAGGTGGGATATTATTGTCATTAGTTTCTGTAACAACTATAATTTTAGTCTTCTTCAAGTATATTTTGAGCCCAAACGATTGGCTAACTATGTTTATGTTTTGCAGCGTTTTCTGAAGATTGTGGATAATTGTTGCTATTATTGCAGTCTCATCTGCGTACCGAATGTTGTTGATAATTAATCCACAAAAGTCTTTATTAATGGCTTCTTTGAATAAGCATTTGGAATACATATTAAATAGGACCGGTGATAGTATGCATAGTATCTTAACAAATTCCTCGCTGGATGGCTGGGCCATCAGAGTCATGTCCCTCAACATGTATTAAAGCTATCTGATAGTCAAAGCTTTAACCGATTATGTTTAACTTTATAAGATCTACGTTCATATCGAGACTTTGTTGTATTATAATATTCATTTCAAATAAGGTCTTTCTTGTATCTAAGTTACTACAAAATCTAAACTGTGTTTTGCTAATATCAGCTTCTAACTTGTATATACGTTTATGAATGATCTTCAAGAAAACTTTTAAAGTGTGACTTATCAAACCTATTGTTTTAAAATCAACATTCTCTTGCATTGTGCTTTTTTGGTAGTAGAATAAATATTGATTTGAACCATTCTTGTAGTATGCATCCTGTGTAGATGGTATTATATAGATTAACTATGATGCTAATTTTGTTGTCTTCAATTAGTTTAAGATTGTTTACTGGTATTTCATAAGGCTATGCTATACTTCTTCAGCTGTTATAATAGGTCCGTGGAAAGTTTTTTTTATGTTTGTTTTATTTCTAGTGTTTAAATAATTGTTGTAGGTATTCTTCCCATCGTTTGATCTTTTTCTTTATGTATACTATAATATTTCTATTGTTGTCCTTTATTGTGCCATTTTGCTTCTTTCTTCTAATGCCAGTAAATTCTTTTATGTAAATTAAATGAATCAAGCTTCTGTTGAAGCAATTCTATTTCTTCACGTTGTTTCTCTATGAATTTTTTTTTTGGTATCTATAATTTTTCTCCTAATTTCTTTCTGATTTTTTTTGCACTAGTTTTTGTTTTTTTTTTATAGTTGTTAATTTTATGTGTAATCCATTGTTTTTTAAAAGGTTAGGAGTTACTTTTGGATTGCAATTCATCTTCTATCTACTATAGCTTTTTTATTTTGTATCAGGTTTCATTAACATCATGTCATCTACATGTTTTTGTACAATTTTTCAACTTTTCATTAATGAAACGTTGTCTTATTTCTTTATCTCGGAGCATAGTTGTATTTAGTTTCAGAGTTTGACTTTTTATTTAAACTTTTTTTAGTTTTACTTGCAGAGTGGCATCAAGAAAATCAAAGAAATTGATTATAGCGTTTTTTTAAATCTATTGTTCATTAAGATATAGTCTATCTGGTTTCTTACTATCTTGTCAGATGTATGACATGTGTTTGTAATAACCAGATTTCAAATCTAAATAAAATTAATGAATTTTAATTTTTTTAAATTTCTTTGTCCACGATCATATAGGCCAACACAATCTTTTACACTTCCGTATCTTATTTTGGCGTTGAAATCCCCTAGAACAAAAGTGACATCTGAATCCTTGACAACTTTTATTATTTCTTCTAATTGGTTGTAGAATTCTTCTTCACTTTCATCCGCTATGAGTGCCTATACTTTAATAATGTTTAATTTTTCTGTATGGGATTTAAGTTGCACTTTTATAAATCTGTTTGATAGGTTTATAACGTTTAGAACTGCCTTCTTAATTTTTTGTGAGACTGTTTTGGCCACTCCGTATCTGTGATGTGTATTGGATTCTGTTGTTCCCCCAAACCAACTGGGGGAATTAAAGCTCAGGATATTTATTTAGGTTTGAATGAGGCTATGATGACAACATGTTCTTATTGACAGTCACGTAAAGAGCAGGCCATCTAATTTTTGGAATTTAAATCGGCTATAAATATAATATTGGACATATTTATTTAAGAATAAAACACAACATCATTCAAATGATTGCCACTGCTGGCTTGACAGTAACTTATCCGATTAACCCAATTGTTTAGTACATTTTTGATTGTTTGCGCTTCAATTGCATGAATAGCAACTTTGATTTTGTGTTTCTAGGCATCACTATTCTCTAAATGGTTAGGGTAACACTTATTTTTAAAGTCTCCCCACAAACAAAAATTAACGGGGTAAAATCACAACTTCTATGAGGCCAATTGACATAATTACGTTGGCTGTATGGCCCCGTCTTGTTGAAACTAAATGTCATCTATTTTATACTCTTCAATTTTTGGAAACAAAAATTTAGCATGGCACAGTAACGTTTGTTATTGAATGTAACGGCGGCTTTTTGCTCATTTTTAAAGAAAAATGGCCCAATAATGCCGCCGGACCAAAAACTATAGCAAACGGTTACTCGTTGTGGATGCATAGGCTATTCAATAGTCATGTGGATTCTCTAATTTTCAAATGCGACAATTTAGCTTATTGACAAGCCTTTAAGATGAAAATGAGCTTCATCGGGGAACACAATTTTTTGATTAAATTTTGCTCATCTGTGGCCAAACTAAAAACGCATTGGATGGTCATGAGGCTTCATTTCTTAGACTAATTGAAGTTTGTAAGCCTTCAAACCCAGGTTTTTATGCAATTTTTCTCGGAGAAATGCGAGAAATGTTCAATTACTGAGAACAATGGCGAGTTGATGTTGATGCATGTTCATGCACACTCTGAGCAACAACATTAATTTTTTGGTTGAGCGCACTGAACAAGAACGTGAACGTGTTGTTTTATCTACTAACGATCCAGTTTTGCAAACTTGCTTCACAAATTGGTCCACAAACTGCGTTGAAAGCACTTCTTTTCTATCAAATTTGTTTAGTAAATTTCTTACCATTTGAGTAGAAGACTTACTACTTTGGAAGGAAGTTTTCATTATTTCTCAACTTTACTCAATTATAACGACATTTTGTAAATGTCAAACATAAATCTAAATTTTTGTCAACTCATAAATATCATTATATCTTTGATAAACAAAATAAACGGTAGTTCAAATTTCAAACGTTATAAAATATATAAAGCCTCTATGCTAGATACTATGTTATATGTATAACAGTTTTTCAAAGCTTGGTACTACTTCAACTCTGTACCTAGCATGCCACATTTGTCAAGTACTTTGATGACTTCAATATCAACATATTTGCTCTCACACTGCTCCAAAACTTTTCTTGGCGTATGTGCAAATATCTCTTAACGGCCCTAAGAACAATAGTTTTTTAACTTGTAAGGTAAAGATAAATATTACTTAACAATTTATTTATTCACCAATTCTTTCCATCAAATGTTATAACAATCTAATACTACTGATAGATAGACTAACCATTACTAACACCATCTCAAACAGTATTATCTATTTGTAAATAACACTGTTGACATTTGGCCTTTCTGATTAAATTACTCAGCACTGATCTTTTTGTAACACAAAAACAAACTTGACTGCTATTTAATATAAGCAAAAACGAACCAACATATTTCAAAAAGCGTTTAAAGTAACAATCCGCACATTAAACTATTTATTCATTAACTTTTTATAATATTTTTATTACTTTTTAGTAGTTTTTAATTAATAAAGTTAGTGTCTTATGCTTGTTTGTAATTTGGGTTGTAATTTTTTGTGATTATAATAATATTTATTTTGCCTGTCTATTTCAAAAAACCGTTTTTCAACAAAAATAGTCGTAAACACCCCGGGAAGACACTTTTGCAGCAAGGCGATGTATGCTTTTTTAGTGCGGTTAAAGATCGGCGTGCTGTAAACAATGCTTTCCCGTCTTTGATACTTAATATACTATTGTTTCTATCAGTCGTACAAATATTACTGCAAAAACAAATATTATTACAATTACAAAAAATTACAGTTCCCTAATAAAATTCGAGTTGTCACACACATTATTGTGGGGTCTATTTGGACCCCTGGTGGTATTTTACATTGTTTTTCTATGATTACATATATATTACAAAAGTTAATAACCTTTAGTTTTTAATGTGATAGTTTGTAACGTTAATATTAACATGACATTTGAAAGACCTATATAATTACAACCAAATCTTAATAATTAACTTAAGACTAAAATTTTGATTTATATAAATTTTATTGCATAAAAATATTATCATTTAGTAGATAATTATTTTTTTTTTAGATTTACAAATCAAAATTTAACATTTAAATATTTTTACCAAATTAGATATAAATATGTAATTCTGATTTTATATAAACGCACATTAATAAAAGTTGAATGCTGAATGTTGATTTAGCAGACTTTAATCGCTTTGTTTCTTTGTGTTGCTAAAAGCGGCGGGTTGCTAAAGTCTAACTTTGGCCCTTAATACACTATATACTATTGAGGCTATTACAGTTCTACCAAAATTTAGAAACGCAGGCAAAAATTGAATTACAGATAGACGTTTTGAAAACAAATTGTAACACTGGGATGTATTGGTCTCTGCAATGAGTAGGCTTGCAATAGCAATCATGAGTTTAAGCGTTCTGTTGATGGAATTTTTGTAATCCAAGCTTTTTAAAAAAATGTTGAATATGTTTAAAAGCTGATGTAATTTGCATTCTGCAAATGTGGTAAACTTATCCTGCATTAACAGTTTTTTTTTAGACTTAAGAATGGAACTTCTTAATTCACCGTTACCGTGTGGTTTTTTGACATAACCATCTCTTATTACATCTGAGAGTTTTATCTGAAAAAGTTTTTGACATTCCGGGTCATGTTTTCAGAATCTTATTCATGGAATTAGTAATGTTTAAGTATCCGGCTGTAGAACTACAACGGTTTTCTTTAAAAGCTGAATTAATTAAAATTGTTGGTGAACACAACATCAATAGGTTATTTATACGTGGCTACAATGAGTAAGTCATTCAAATAGTTATAGCCATTAACCTTTAACCTTTGCTGTTTCTGTGTTATGTTAATGACCTTGAGAGTAATGTAGCATTGGCACAGACGTATTTATATGCTGACGATACTACTACTAATTTATGGGTCAACAACTTCTCGGACGGATCAAGTCAGTGCATTAGGAGAAGCTGAAATCTGGTTTAAAGCTAATAATCTGACATTGAACAAAACTAAAACAGAGCATGTGACTTTTTCCTTACTTCATTCTAACGAAGTTAATAAAAACGTAAAGTTTTTAAGCATTTATCTAGACAGCAAACTGTCATGGGAACAGCATGTGCAAGTACTTTTAAATAAACTTTGCTCCAACATTTACCTTATTAAAAAAATTGCACAAAATGTAGAAACGGCGGTAACACGAATGGCATATTTTGCTTTTTTTAGTTTATTGTAGAGTATGGTATTCTGTTATGGGGTAGCTCCCACTACAGTATAAGAATTTTTATATTTTAAAAGAGGGCTGTTTGCGAGATTGCTGGATTGGGATTCAAGGACTCTTGAAGATTTCATTTTAAAAGACTGGGCATTCTAACTGTTCCAAGTCTTTATGTTTTATTGTGTCTAATATATGTGAGAGAAGGTGTTGCACTTAATATTTACAAGTATCAGTCACATCACCAAGTTTACCAGACTAAGAACAATGCAAACGTTTGTCTACTTTATTGTAGGTTAAGTGAAACAATAAAATCATATAATTATTTATCAATTATAATGTTTAATCACTTACCAATACATGTTAGAGAACTGCCAATAAACAAATTTAAATGATTTATTAAAAAAAAATTAACTATGGAAGAATTGTACGATTGGAATGATTTTTTTAATGCTGTAATGATATATTAATTAATTTATTACTATTTGACACTAACGTTTTGTATATACATTGTATTGTTTTTTTTTCTACAAATAAATTACTATTCTACATCTGTTCTACTTCTACTATTAACAATTTAAAATGTTTAGTGTTGGCTTTTAAGTTATGTATGTCTGTCAGTCTTTTGTTATAATTGAAAGCTGTATCAATAAAGAATATCCTGCACCTGCCGTTTTAATGGCTTTGCGTTCTTTATCCAATACTGCTTGAAACTTAGCTGTTTTAGATTTTGCTAGCTTACATATATTATATATACCGTTTTTTTTTTGTATCTTTTATTTGGTAGTACTTGTTTATGTTGTTTTTTTTGTGTGTGTGTTTCTTATACAAGTACGCTTAAAAAAAATCATTTGTTTAAACAATCATTATTAATGTACAATCTCTCTGCACTTTACGTTACGTTACTTAATTTTTCATGTTGGCTATGGTATTTATTGTTGTATTTGGGCAAAACTAGAGTTTTAAAATTTTCGAAAAAATTGAGTTTCGAAAAAAAACCGGTTTTTTTCAAAAAAATAAAAAAAAAATTTGGGAAAAATTATTCGTTTTCTGTAAACTTGAAAAAAAAAGTTTTAATTACTAAAATTGATTTATATTATTTAATATAAGTATTCAAATAATATTTATAAATTGTTTTGATTAAAAATTGCATGTAATAAACAGGAGAGAGAATGAGACGCGAGCGGATATGCAAACCGATGATTCTCTCCGTTTCGGTAAATCCCCGAAAAAAATCAGAAGCTTCACGAACACAAGTTGTCAGGACATCGGAATTCGTACTACTGGAAAAGTGAGACAGTCTAAGAGCGATATAAAATAAAAAAGCTGATTGCCCCGATTGGTTTACTTTGCAATGACGCCATGATCTCTGGAGAACGATTTGCGTTTTTATAATGTCTGGCAACACTAAATTATTTACACCACTAAAGTTAGTTGTTGTTAATGTTACGTCGTTAGTGGGCGTGTGCATTATTTATTTTATATATGAGGTAAATAATAATCCTTTGAATATGTTAGGTTAGGGTTGCTGGATTCTGTTCTGTATCTGTACTTTCTGTATATGTTACAAGTTTATTGTTTTCTTACAAAGTACAGAAGACAGATACAGAAAAATATGGTGCGGCCTTCTTCAGATATCTAGAAACTATTTGATGTTAAGAAAACAGAAAATAAATCTAATGCTGTAGCTGTGTGCAAATTTTGTTGCGTCAAATATGCTTTTCTAAACGCAACTTGAATGACGACTAATATTTTAAAACAATGTTCTAAGTGTCCTTTAGACATAAAGAAAAAATATGTCGTGTGTGAAATTAAATCACGTTCAACCGGTTTAACCAGTTTGACGTCTTTTACAGAAAATATCAATAAGTTCAAAAACTTAATTAATAATAATAATAAAAATAGTTTTTAATTAGCCTATATAGCTACTTTGAATACATAATAGACAAAGATTAAAAAATACATTGTTATAAATAGAAACAGTAAGTAAATACAAATAACATATTAAAAATAAAATATACAAATATATATACATAAAAGTCGAGTACACAATACGTGTAGATAAAATATTATAAATAATTCAATAAATAAATATACTATCACGGATTGGATTTTAATTCCCTAATATGTTGCAGGTATGATTTTTTTAAAGTAAAAACATTGATTGATTGTTTGTTTTTTAATGGTAAGTTATTGAATAGCTTAACGCCATCAATCAAAATTGATTTTTGTTTGGTTTTTTCTTTTTTGCATTTGTGCAATCTATAATGATCATTCTTCCTTGTTGCATATCAATGAAATTTGTTGTTTTTTTTTAATGTAAAATAAGCTGGCGCGTCACCTTTTATAATCTTAAATATAAATATTAATGTATAGAAATCAATTAATTCAACAATAGATAACCACTACAACACATCTAACATAAGTTTTGTTGACGTGTATCGATTACATTTTAGAAACAATATTGAAATATTGGCCGTATTGTAGTATTGTAAACAGTTATTTTGCTTGCAAGGGAAATAAACTAAGAAATGTGTCGTAGTAATCCAATTCTTTTGTTAATTTTTTAAGAATAACATCAAAGTATGAAGAAAATGTTAATCTATTTGAATGCCTAGATATTTTATTTCATAGACCCAATGGATGTTTATACTATTGATATTAATATTTTGTTCACAACTTACATGCTTTTTGTTTGAATTAATCATTGCTTTTGTCTTGTTTGTGTTTAAAAATAACTGATTAGAGTTCAGCCAAGGTACAACATTGTTGAAAGCTTTGTTAATTTTAAATATTATATTATTTACATTAGGACCACTTAAATATACTAAAGTGTCATCTGCAAACAGTTTTATTTGACAGTTATAAAAGTACTTACTAATGTCGTTCACATAAATAACAAATAATAGGGGCCCTAGTACACTGCTTTGTGGAACACCGTGTTTATTTTTTAACTTATTAGAAGTACTGTTATTTAACTTTGTAGTTTGATGTCTATCATTTAGATAGCTTGTAAACCAATCTAGTACTTCACCCGTTACACCGTAAGATTTTAGTTTATTTCTCGATTTATAGTTTCAAACGCACCCTTAAAATCAATAAAAACCGAAACAACATAATGCACCTCATCAAGTGCATGTAACTAATCATTGATGACAAGTTGAAGTGCGGTTTCACAGCTGTGCTTTCGTCGAAATCCCGATTGTCTTACAAATAAGATATTATTTGTTTCAATGTATTCAATAAGTTGATTATACACTGATACTCAATTACTGGCAACATATTAATGGCTCTATATTCATCCGGCTTAGTTGTACCTTTTACTTTTTGTATTGGGACTATAGTACTAAGTTTCAGTTTTGCAGGAACTATGCTAGTTTTTAACGACAAGTTTATTATTTTTAAAATGGAATATCCTATTATATGAAACATATATTTATATTTATTAAATTTTCGGAAGATTTATTTTTTAAACTAAATACAATATTTTTTAACTCAGCAATATTTATTATTTCAAATTTACTAAATTTACTATTTACTTCAATTGGTAGCATAACTCCTACATAATCTGGTTTGTGTTCTAGTATTAAGCTATTTATACTGTTAACAATTCAGCGTTATTTATAATTGAAATAATTTCAAATTTTACATCGTTTAATTTTAAATTTTTATTGCATTTTAAAAATAAATTTAATGTTTTATAAATATCTTTTCAGTTCTTAATGTTGAAACGGCAAAATTTCTTTTAGTTTTATAGTTTTCCCAATCTTCAGTCCTATTAGAAATTTTAAATTGTTTATATATTTTATCTCTATCCTGCTGAGCGTTTTTGACAATATTATTAACCCAGGGGTATCATTATTTTGCAATGTTATTTTTTTAGATGGACAAACGTCTTGTATTATTTTTATTATATTATTTTCAAAAACTGAATAAATGCTATTTATGTTTGTATTTTCTCCTTGCCAATCACAAGCTAGTAATCTTTCTTCAATAAGTTCTAAATGAGAATTATTAATCAGAGTTATAATCGTATTTGTTTTATGGGGTTTACATGTTTTCTTACTGTTAAAAATTACTTCAATTATTTCGTGGTCTGTTATTTTTATATGTTCATATATTTTAGAAATAAGATTAAGATGATTGGTAATTACAAGATCGATTAAAATAGAAGAAGTATTTGTCACACGGGTTGGAGTGGTTATCAGTTGCTTCATTCCTGCACATCTAATAATGGTAATTAATTTTTTTGTATGATTATTTGTTTTATTTAATAAGTTAATGTTAAAATTGCCGATTATTATTAAATCTTTTTTATTATCTAATAATAATTTCAAGTATTCGTCAAAGTTATCCAAAAAAGAAGAATGATCACCATTTGGTGAATGGTATAAACATGCTATTATAAAATTCCTTTATTTATTATAGTTACATAAACACTTAAAACCCAATAATTTTTTTCTACTTCATATATATTTGTTTTACTATCAACCAAATCATTTCTTACATATATTAATACTCCTCCGGTATGTCTACTTTGTGAGTTACAACAAAATTTAGTATAATTAATAATAATATTTAATTCGTGATCGTATATTTCATCTGTTACTCTGGTTTCCGATAAACACAACACTAAAGGTGATTCACAAACAATTAAATTTATTATTTTGTCTTTATTTGCTAAAAAACTTTGACAGTTTATTATTTTGAATTTTGCAGCCAGCTATAAACTCAGTACCTTTATCAACTACATTTTCAGTTGCTGTTGATTCAATTTTGTTGTAATTGATTACAATACTCTATTGTTGCAGTTTTATCATAGTTTACAGATTTATTTTTACATGCTTCTAAACTTTCTATACTTTTACCAACCATACTTTCATTTATCGGTAATTCTATTTCCGATTGCAATTGATTGCAAGAAAAGACTTTATTCTTTTCAAAATTTAATTTATTTTGGTTTTTATTTATTGATGATACTATTGATTGTAATTTATTATACTTGGGTATTACAGTACTATCTGAACCCCAAGTCTTGATGTAAATTAAATTAGCGTTAATTATAATTTTATCATTTAACATTTTGTTTTCATTACATTTAACAATATTGTTAATATAATCTGCTAACTTACATTTCTTGTTAAAGTCAATGATATCTTCATTATTTGAGAAATTACTTTGATTAAAAATTTGATTAATATCAATAAAATAAACTTAATTTTTATTACCTACAATACACTGATTTTATAAAAAATTATTTAAAACTGCGATATTTTGAAAAAAATACGGAAATAAATATCAAATTTGTTGTTAATGTGCATTTTTTTAAATTAGAAATTGTTCCTTGTTTAATCACCTGTCCTTTTGCGCAATTCACTGATCCTTCCATAATTATAACAAAATCAGATTTTGTAAAATCGTTACTATGGTTGTTAATGTCTTTTTTAATATCTTCAAAACGTGCACTAGGTTTAAATATATTTATAATGTCATTCTTATTATCTCCTAGAATAAGAATTTTATTCTTCTTTTTGTCGTCTTTATTTTTTATAAATTCTTGCATATCAGAAGCATTGTTAATGGCTGTCTTTTGGTTAGATTTATTTTTAAGAAAACATTGATTATTCGATATTTTTAATTCTTTGCGTAGTTTAGTAAGTTGTACTTTCAAAAAATGCATTTTTTTGTGTAACGTTGATATTTTATTTGAAAGTCTAAAAAATGATTTATTTCTAAAACTCAATCTCTTTTTATTCCTTATTGCCGTAAAATTTTCATCATTAGATATTTCTCGTATAAAATTTGAGTTTAGAGTTTTTTTCAGTTTACTCACTAATTCGGTTTTATTTCCAGTAGTCGAAATATTTCAATTTTTGAGTTCCAGTTTCAGTTCAGTTACTTTTAATTCAGCAAGTTTTTTTGGTTTAGAAGATTTCATTTCTATCGCACTACGCACTATTCAATTTTATATTATTTTATTTATATTTTATGTATTTTTTCTTTGATGTTTCAGATATTATTGCTATTCAATCTAGTTTAAATTTGAATGAAAATAACAAATTTGCTTATAATGCTTGACCACTTTTGCTATTGGAACAGGATGATATGGATACTGAATGTGTCCATGATGATGAAGAGCAATATGATGCTGAATAATCTGAATCAAATTATTTATATGAAGCCAAAAAATCCGACTCGGACAAGTCGGACATAAACGATGAAATGCCATTAAGTGTTTTGGCATTGGTTTCGGCTAAATAAACTTTTCTGTAGTTTGTGTTTGTTGTTGTTTTTACTTTTTTTTATAACGGAGAGTAAATGTTATGTTATTATTACTTTAAAATAAAATATTAAGTAATTTATAAAAAATACTTTTTAAGTTTTCTGTTATGTTATAAATTTTTTTCCGTTGATTCTAATTTTCTCAATTTTTCCAATGTTCAAAGAAAAAAAAAACAATTTTTCTTGTATTTTTTTTGCAAACCGTTAAATCTATAGGCAAAACCACTGGTTTGTTTTAGCCCAGTTGTCGTTTTTTAAACGGCAGTTACAAAATTTGGCAAATGTACTTGGCTTATTACAACAATTACAAATATGCATTTGGTTAGTTTTCTAACGGCTATCCATCCTAGTCGTATTTCTTTATATCTTCTTTTTGGTTACTTTTCTCTAATTTAATTTTCTGTCCTAAGTATATATATTTTCCACTTGTTCTATTTATTTCCACTTTTACGGTTTTTCTTGGGTACATTAGTATTAGATAGGTTTATCTTTAATCGTTCTAGGTCACTTATCATTTCAGTTAGTTTTTTGATGCGTTTTTTAATATTAACAATATCTTAAGGTTGTTAGCTATTGACCGTTAACATTTATTCCTTTTTCGGTTCAGTCAATTTTCTAACACACTTCTTTGAGAGTATGTGTGAAAAGTTTTAAAAATGTGAGTACCATTGTCTGACTCCTTTTTTCAATGTTTTTGGTTGAGCTATATTGCTGCTGCACGACGGCTTATTTCTTTTATTAGGTTTATGTACATTTGGTCTACTCTATTGTTTGCTAAATCTTTGTAGACGGCCATTGTTAAATACTATCTCAATGGCTTTTTTATAGTTAATGAATGCCAAATACAGTTGAAAATCATAATTGTTAGGTTTTTTTTAACGTTTTTTACATTGTGAGCAGGAGATCGTTTGTTTCGTAGTTTGCTTTAAAGCTTGTAGTTTTGCTAATAACAAAGGTGGTCATCCAGCGTTTTTTGTAGTATAGTATGGCTCTAGTGGTCTCATTTCCAGATTGACTTGCTGCAATGTCTATGTAGTATTGTTGCATAATTTACCTCTGATGATACTGGTAGTAACAAGTTCTTAACATCATTTTTTTTTAACTTGAAATCATTACACTGAATTGGTCTTCTCAAGCAAGTTTAATTCCGCCAGGATATAAGCAGACAAATAATATGTGTGCGGGTTTTCCTGCAGTTTAATTGGCACCGCATTATTTTGGTGCTATTCTCTAGAAATAGTGAAATGATAATCATTTAGATTTTGTGATAGCAAATGATATAGCCCAATTAAGTTGATAAGTCTAGTAGGTATATTAGGAGGTACTATTTGATCTACTTTATAGGTCTCTTGTCTAGCTTCCTCTTTTTGGTTTCAGGAGTATGCCTTACAGTAAAACGGAACAGCAGTAACTATTGCACAGTTTTAATCTTAGTATGTTGAGATATAAGAGAACGTATAAACTTTTATGACAAATTTTAGTTTGTAAGATTTGAACGCATAATCTTTGGTAAAAAAGTTAAATGCTTGTATTATTGTCGCACACTCTCCTAACAGTGCAAAATTAAACAAGCAACGTCTATGAATAAAACAGTGTACGGCAGTGCAAGTTGTTCAATTGTGTAAAAATGTACACGACAAAAATTTAGAAGATGCTATTATCATAGTTATTCAATAATAATTTTGTCGTGGATCAAGACTAATACAATTTTTTTTGTTACAAACGTGTTTTATTACTGTCTAATAATTTATGTATCATAAAAGTAACTTTTGGTGAAATTTAAAAAATACTGGGAGCGTTGCACTTACTATCGACTAGAAAACTGTAAGTAAAACAAATGGTTGATTATGCATGTAACAAAAGACATTTAGAAACACTCAGATCTTGCAATATTTATTAATTTGGAAATTACTACAAATGCATAATAAGAACTGTCAAAAAAAGTAAACATTGAACAATTTTACTACTGATTGGATTAGTGTAAAAATGTGTTTGGAAAAGACTTTTAAAACTTACAATATGCAAGGCAACGTATTATTTTGATATCAAGAGTTTTTGAAGAAGAAACAAATCCGATAAAACGCTAATAATATCCGCAAGTGCACTTGCAGTATCTCTATTTTTTACATCTCAGCAAGATTCTATTATTTCTTAGAAATAATTAGAGATATACAAGTGTAACAAATATATTTTCTCAGTTTGCTTTTGTTTGCTATACCAAATGGTTGAATTATATTAAGATTATATTAAGAATTAAATGTAATAATTTAAATATGACTCAAGTACCAAAAGTTTTTTCAGTACCTTTTGTAGAATTATGAAAAAAATAATTATAGTAATAAATACTGCTGAAACAACTATTGAGAAGTTGCAACACTTTATTTTGCATAGAAAACAATGGTTATGTTGCATTACTATATTTGTTATCATTTATATGACCTTATAACTCATTTGTCTTCCTTCAATTAATGTAAGATGTTTTCAAAACAAAAAATAACAGTTATTAAGTTTCAGTTAGGGCAAATTAAAATTTGAATTATAAAATAAATGTATCATTTGTTGATACAATACGTTGCCAAACTTAATTGATTTATAAACTTGCTTGGGATAATATTGTTTAAATGATTATTAATGTTGTACTTGCAGGTATTATACTAATTAAAATATTGATGAGGTATAAATAATATTATTAATTGGATTATTATATAATGAATTTATAATCTGCTTCGTAATTTAATTTTCAATTTTTAATTAATCAATATTTAATTTGTACTTTTATATCATTGTTTAATTTTCGCTCATATTGAATGGTGAATTTGATATTCACCCTTGTCGTTTAATCGAACATGATCCCATCATATCGAATTTACTTTCCGGTAACGACCAGATCTGTTTTTTTGCTAATATCACATTTCGTTGATTATAAAATAAAATTCAGTACAATATTCTCTATCAAATATGAAACAAAGTGATTTATAAAAAACTAGATTGAATTAAGAAAAATATAATTTTTATGTTAGATTTGTAAATCAATAGCTTATAATATAGACTTTCTGGTTTGCTAAAATAATAATTATGATCCATCTTAATACAAAAGGCGGTTTGAAAGCACGGAACAGATTTTACTTAAAGCTACGCACAATGTTAATTACGAAAGTTTTCCAAGATCCGAGAGTAAGGCATGGGGAGACTGCTTAAATAAATTACTTTGAAACCAAATAGGTGTAGACAATAATAAACAAGTTTCGCGCAAAATGGGAGTGTGTATTTGTGGAAATACGGCGAGTCTGTTGGGAGAGTTAGAACTACCTAGTAGACTACGTAGAGTGCATACCTATTACATTAATTTAAAAAAGAAGTGCTCTACTTTAGGAAATTTGCATTGGCGTCCTCTAGGAATTAAACTTGCTTGTGCTAGCTTTGCAAAAGCTTTTATTAAATTAGTAGCCCTTATTGCCAATACACTTTAAAAAGTCACTTCTAAATTAGGATTGATTCTACATACTATAATATAATTACTTTATTGCGTTATAAAATTTATTCAAATATATTTTATTGTCTATATTAAATGCAAGTGCTTTTGAATGTTTTTATTGTAATTATAATTTTAATTTTTATTTATATTTCTTCAAGAAGGTGGGAGTAATCAAAAGCTATAAATTCTGAACTTCTGTATAGCTACGTGTATTCGCATTTAACATCGCACCGTTTAAAACTCTGTACGCAATATATTAAACAGTTAAACCTTAAAGGCTTTGCAGGATGTTTGTGGAAAGTGGGCTTAATTTGAATCTCCTTGTTCAAATAAGCTGCGGCCCGGATTTCAAATTTATTTTAAAAGGAGTACATTAATATTACATTTATTAATAGAGGTCAAAATGTATACTAAAACATTTTTGATTTAATATTAAGTATATTAATATTTAAAATTAGCTGTACTTATAATATTTAAAAATAACATAAATAAAACATATTTTAACAGCAAAACTGAATTTATTGTTTTTTTTATTGCGGTGATAAACAAAATAATTAATACTATTAAAAAATGAAGTATTTGTTTCAATAAATGTATGTATTATATTTGTAAATATAATTTTATATAATTGATGGTTGTGACTTCTACTACGTAAAATTCATGTTTATGAAATAATAAAACTTTTTTAGTTTTTTATCACAAATGTATTTGTACTTATTACATCTGTATAATTCTCTAGCAGAGCCAAAACTAGTAATGTATTCGTACTGTGTACAAACTGTAATTTTGTCCAGTTTTATATCAATTCTTACAAGCTTTGCAATAATACAGATACATATCGGTGTACTTTGCTAAAGTAAATGTAAGCTTTGTGGAACTAAAATTGCTTACTAATAATTAATTTCATAGTGATTATTTAACAATTGAAAGAGGTAGTTTCGATTTTCATATGCCTGTCAAAATTTAGAAGAAACACATCTTGGGTTTGAGTATAAGGTAAGTATAAGGATTAAATCACAACTTTTCTTTTTTCGGTTTTGATCTCCAAAACGAGAAATTACACAACCTAGAAACTTTTTTTGTAATAACCGAGGTGTGGTACGTTGATCTACTCTGCCAATGTCGTACTGCTAAAAAATGTTTGTCAGCACTGTATTAAAAGCCCACATTCATTATTTCAAAGAAGTAAGGTTTGCTCCTGCCAACATGGGACACCAAATAGTTACTTTCTTTGGATGCTTAAATGCAGATCCTAAATTCTTCTAGTAGATTTTTTAGCTCCCAGATTTTGCTTGTTGATGTAATCATCAAGGTGAGTATTACGACATGCATTTTTAACTTTCAAATGTTTCAAGGTTTCCTTGGCAAAGTCAACTGGAGTTTCTACGCTGGTGCAAATTCTTCTTTAAGGTATATTGTTAAGTACTGCAAGTGATGTCATGGGTATATTACCAAGCATAAATATCTATTGATTTGTAACTTGAACTTGCGGGGTAAATATGTAAACGGTTTCTTTTTATACAATGCCGACTACATATTTAATAATATTAAATACTTGTTTTTTTTTTAAATTTAAATTATAATTTTTTTAACAGATTAGGAGATTTAATTGAGTTGTAAATAATTTTATGTAAAAAAAAAAAGAATTGAAACCGATCTTTTTGCTGCAAGTAGAACTACATCAAATTTCTTAAGGACCTCACTATTGTCCAATCCTTGAAGTGAATAATAGTTAAAAGACTTATACCATATATACTTAAAAAATTTCTTTAAACCGCTTCAAAAAAATTAATATCGCAACTGTTAATTGGGTTATATACAAGGAGACTCAGAGGAGATTTCAGTTTTTAACACGTTATAATAACAGTATAAAAAGTGTTGGAATAATTTTAATATTAAATTAAGAAAGTACAGATGCGAATTTCATTTTTTAAACACAATGTTGTCCAAATGTCGACCATCCTTCTCATAGCACTCCTCCAATACTGCTCTTAAATGTTGTTTTTTAACTGCTCCGTAGTGGCTGGAGGATCAGTGTAGACGACACTCTTTAAATATCCCCACAAAAAGTTGTCAAGGGGCGTATGATCTGGTGATCTTGGCGGCCAAGAGATATGTGTGCCGTCGCCCCATATTTAAACATTTAAGAGCAGTATTGGAGGAGTGCTATGAAAAGGATAGTCGACATTTGGACAACATTGTGTTTAAAAAATAAAATCCGCATCTCTGTACTTTCTTAATTTAATATTAAAATTGTTCTAACACTTTTTATACTGTTATTATAACGTATTAAAAACTGAGTCACGCAGTATTACTGAGCCATACTCAAGAACGCTCCTGACTAGAATGTAGTATAACACAATTATTGCTTGAATGTTAATAAATTGTTTAGTGTTAGCAATATAAAACCTACTAGTTTATGCGCTATTCATATTTCTGACGTTAACTGATCAAAACAAGTGAGTAAAGTCCGTAGTTTGATTAGCAATAACCACTCCATCAGATAAATATTGAGCTGCAACTGGCTTAAGTTTCTTAGTGTTTGCATTTACTTATATTAAAAAAAGAGGCAATTTACACCAATTATTAACTACACTAATATTGTATTGAAAATTAACACAGCCTTCAACAGAATTAATTGCGAAAAAAAAATTGAGATCGTCAACAAAAACAAAAAGTTAAAATACTTGACAGGTTGTAAATAAAAAGTAAAAATAGTAATGGATTTAAGTTAGATTAGATAGATAGTATTCAGAAGCATTGCAATTATTGTAAGAAACATGTTGACTACGGTTATCTAAATATGATTTAAACAATAGTAAAAAATTAATACTAAAACCAAATTTAACGAGCTTGTGTAATATAACGGAATGATCGATTATGTCAAATGCCTTTTTAAAATCCAAGTTTATACAATCAACTTGACCTTTGTTATTCACTATCTTTGATGTAAAGTCAACAAAATTCAACAAAATTGGTAGTAGCAGAGCGTTTTTTCATAATAAAGCCTTGCTGATGTGCTGATAATAAGTGTTTAATTTTAAGATAAATGTTAGAATACAAAATTATTTCAAAAATTTTGCAAAATTCGAAATAATGGCAATAGATCAATAATTGATAATGTCGGGACTAGTAGCAGGTTTTAAAACCGGGCAAAATTTAAGTTTTTTCCAAACATCAGGAAAACTATGATGGTTGACAATAATATTAAAAAGTTTACACAATGGAACGTAAATGGTATGTCCGCTCGTCATTGAATTTTCATTTCAAGTGATGTCAAAACTCGCGCCGTATCTAGAAAAAAATTTTGGGAGAGGGTTTACAGATAAATACTTATATATGGCCATGTATGAGTCAAGTGTACTAAATAAAAAAAATTTGTTTGTCAATCCACAGCAACTGCCATTTTTTATATGAATCTTGATTGTGTGATTTTATTCAGACTTTTTCAGTTAACCATTTCCGAGTAATAGGCAATCAAAATTTTAAGAAAAAATACTTTTTTTGCGTTTTTCACATTTTTTTATTGTTTGAAATTTTTTAGGGTTGCAATTTTAGGAATATGTTGTAAAAATATGGATAAAAACGTGCTTTTATATGTGTAAAATTGCATTGAATCACAGTTTTTAACATACGTCTTTTTAGCGCCGGTAAATTTTTAGATTTTGAATCCAAAAATTGCATTTTTCAATAACATCCGTAACTTTGGTAATAATAAGATAAGCCAGTTTTAGATTTGGGCTATCGATCGGTTTGCTATCGATCCAATCCAAAACCTTTTAAACAAAATTTGTAGTTTTGTCACTTTAAACCACCGTAGATGCGTCAAAATGTTTATCTTAATACGTTCCTTTCTCTCCAGAAGACAATGACAGACATTATTACAAATTTGTAAAAAAATGTGACCAGAAGTCAAAAATGGCTTAAAAAAAACTGTGTCCATACCTTAATACAACTCCAAAACAGTGCTATTTAGCACTTTTATATCGATTTTTAATATATTTGAACTTTTTGAGAAGGCGCTTCTATTCTCCCGGAACGGCACATCCAACAAAAGGTTTTTTGTTTGCACTTTCTCTCTTGTGGTTTTTCAGTAGTTCAACATTGAAAATTGAAATTTAGTCAGCAATTTTTGCACGCGGAATTAATTGTGACTCAAGTTTTTTTTTCTAAATTTGTAAACACTTTAAACCGGTGTTAAGTCGAAGAAAACGCAATTTTGCCAATAAAGCTTTTAATAATTGCTTCTCCATTTGGACACTTGCGCTTGTTCAATAAATAAAGTGCAGACTTTTTAAACACACACACCACGGTTGGCTAAAAAAATCGTTTTTTGTGGTTAGTCTGGGTAGATAGATACAATGCTGACGTATAGCCTCTTTTTTGCTTATTAATTAATTAAGTCGTAGTAAAAAAAAAAACGCAATTTCTGACTGAAAGTTGTTTTACCAACAAAATTGTTACTTGACCAAAATTTTATTGAAAATTAAATGCGCGTAAAACTTGAAATAAAGTTATATTTTTAAATTTATTTTTAATGTTGCATTTTTTATGTATTTTTTTAATTGACATATTTAATATAATAATAATTCAAAATTTTACGTGTTGTACCCTATACGATTGAAACAATCGAGAATGACGTTTTGCATAATTGGGGGGGGGGGGGGGGTTAAACCCCTAAAACTCAGATACGGCCTTGATCAAAACATCAGATTTGCTTAAGTTAGACACATTTATAATAGGAAAGTTATTAGTGGAATGACCGAATTAAACAAACTATAATTTAGTATAAGTACTCTTAAAATAATTAGCAAAAGCTTCCACAATACTAGGAGGAGAGTCAAAGTTTTTACTATCAAGCTGTATTAGACCAGGAATACGAGTTTGATTGTTTATTGAGCGGACAAACGATCAAAACTGTTTAGGATTAGATTTGATATTATTTGATGTTAACAATATATAATTATTATATTCAACTGATATTTCTTTCTTTAGTAAAGATCTAGTTTCTTTAAAATTGTTATATGATTCAGTAGATTGAACAAGCTTATAAACAGAGTGAAATTTATTTTTATTTTTCAAAGTATTAATAATATTTTTAGTGAACCCAATAGCTAAAATGTCAACAAATTATATGTAATATTTTAAGCAAATGAATCTTAACGGCGTTCTTAAAAGCTAAGAAACCATCAAATAAACGTGTTTGCTTAATGGCCTCAAAATTGTCACTTCTAAAGATTGAATATTCAGATGTTAAAATATTTAATTTTGGTTAGAACTTCAAATTCCATGTCAGCTATGGCTGCATTAAATGGGTTAATTTTATATTTTATACTACGTACGTTCTGGTAATAAGAAAGCTATCAGGCACTAAAAGTTTAAATAACAGATTTTGGCAAATTATTTGTGACATAAATTATAATAATAACATTTATAATTAGTACATTATCATTTACAGAAAAAGCATTTTTGTCACTATCATTTAGAGTAGGTACATTAACATTGGTAAACAAAGCGTTTAAGTTACTAACGTTTAACATAGGCGCTGTTACATTATCAGGCAAAGAAGTTGCATCACTAACGTTTAAGATAGGATTATTAGCACATTCAGTCAAAATTTGCATAATGTTGTTACACAACTTTATTTTACCGATTCTGTTTAAGTAACATTCATGTCGTGTATAGTCCTTCATCAATAAGTTGCAATTATAGTTTAGTACCTAAATCTAATAAAGCTTTGTCCCGAATCCAATTAATTTGAGTACCGCAAATAATTAAAAATGAATCATTTAATGTTAAATTTTCAACTACAGAACTCTAACTATCAAGTATGTCATGCAGTTTAGCGTTCCGTTTACAAATACATTCAACAATAACATTTCAATTATAAGATAAAATTGAGGCCAAGTCTTTGCTATAACCATCAGAGAGTATAACCAACCGTTTCCTAACAGAAGGTTTAACCGTCAAAGTGTTACAAGGAATTAACTTTGAATTACAATAATTGTTTGACAAACTTTAGTAAAGTGCCAAAGTGCCAAGGTGGAATTTAAACTATAGGAGAAACTTTTAGGCGATCAAAAAATCTCAAATTTGGAACTCAATAATGTTTTATTTTGATTAAGCGTCTGTTAAAACAAATTAATAAAATTTTTCAAGCAAATCACTATTTAATTTAACCAAGTTTTCACGTAGTAAATTATTTTCCAAGTTATAATTAAAAGGTAGCAATAGTTGGTGATTCATCATTAATATTTGACTTCTTAGAATCAGCAAGTTCAGTAGATACAGAGCCGTGGGACTTAATTGATATTGATGACGATTTTTAAGACAAAATAAGTTTAGATGTTTTATTTTTTGTTTGAGGGCCGGATGCATCATTTCCGGACATTCTATTTAAAAATAATAGTTTATAAACGTAAAACACACTCAGGGGCCGATCAAGGTGATTAACTAACTACGTGAACAGTAAGGCCACGGAAGGGTAATTACAAAATGAAACAAATGTTACAAAAAAAATTAATTAATATGAAAATAACAATTAAATTGCCGCAGGTGAGCGATATATAGAATATATTGGATTAATTTCCGTTATTTTTTACTCTAATTAAATGTTTTATTAAGTTTGAATACAATTAAAAAATATATATTTAAAAGCAAAAACTTTATTTTGTATGAAAACGTAAATGAAAATATTTATATTTAAAGTTAGTAACAACTATTTTCTACATTAAGATATTTGTTAGCACAGTTATTGTGCATAAAGAAATTGTAAAAAAAGTATTGTTATTTAAAATAATTTAATTTTTAAAATTAAACAAATGAGTCGGTGGTGAATCTTTGCAAACTACTTTTGAAACAAAAAATTATCTCTACAAAATTGCAAATAGATAGTATTAAATTTGGTCGTAGATAATTCACATGACTATAACAAATCATTTTAATAACTTATGCTACTTATGTTGTACCGGAATTAGCTGCGTTACTCATTTTTTTTTTCTCGTACATTTTTGCAGAATTTTGCATTTTATTCTCTCAACTTTTTTTCATAAATTACCGTTTTTTCTGTTTTTACTTTTATTTTATCTTTTTTTAATTTTTTTATAATTTAAGCTGAAGTTTTCTTATTTAATCCCAGTACCAATCTCCAATATTTTGCCTATATAGTTTATCTTGTTTTTTTCATCTTTAAATTTCCGATCAATATAGCATTTATTTATTTGTATGCAGTCAACCTTTATTCTATTTCCTATACCTGTTCTACCACATTGTTTGTCCTTCTTGTTAAAATTTGTATGTGCCCTTATTCGGACTGAATCTTCTTTTTTTTATCTATTTTTTTCTAAACTATAATTTTTGTTTTATCAACATTCACTCTTAATTCTTTTTTTCTGAAATATTTTTTTAAACATATAATTATTTAGTTATTATTTTTGCAACAATCACCATGTTATCTAGGTAGGCTAACAACCTTACTTTCTCTACTCATTACAGATCAGCCAGCTTGTGCTAGACTTTTTTCTAGTATGACTGCAATTTATGTAACAAACAAAATAAGACTGAGTGAGCATTTTTGTGTTACATCTTTTGTTGTTCAAAAATTTTCACTCATTCTACCTTATACACACACTTTATTTACCGTTTTTGCATATACATATTTCATTCTTCTTACCTGATGCTCACTTATATTTTTTCCACTGAGACATAACCACAGTTTCTCTTTTTTTACACTATTAAAGGCTGTAAGGTCAAAGACTAACGCATTTATATTTTTTTTCTTTTCTGCTAGTTTTGTTCAATTATATAGTTTAGTATTTTTAGAAACTCTCTATTTTCTAAATCTTGTCTGCACAATATAAGTTTTATTTTTCTTTAGCGTATATCTTCTATGCTGTATTAACTAATGTAATTTATCATTTTTTAACTCTTTTTTCTTGTGTATACCGGGTATACAAAATCCACTTTTTATTTGTTTAGAAAATTCTTCCTTCCGCACTACATTTATTACTTTTCTCAATAAAATATTTTGTAAAATACATCTATACTTCATTCTGTATTTTATCTAAACGTGGCGTCTTTCTTTTTTCTTTTGTATTTTTTCTAGTTGTTAAATTGGGTTATCAAGTTTTTTCTTAATTTTTTTTTATTTTTTTTTTCTGTCGGTTATATCAAATAGTATTTTAATTTTAAAATGTAATATTTAAGAATTATTTAATATGTCATAACAACATAAAACTATCTTTTAATTTCAACGAGTAAAGCCACACTTGCTGAAACTATCACATTGAAGACTTTATTTAAGCAATCAGGAAACATTGACTTTAAATATTTGTATATATAATATATGCATCGATAGTACGGTTTGAAAATCTCTCTTAAAAGTTTTCGTCCTACATCTCTGAACAGTCAGTGAATATTTTTTAGAATTCTTAACAAACCTTGTACTACAAGTAAATATTTGTTAAAATGCCAATACGTTTTCTATTTTGTTTTAAAAATGTTTATCAAATAATCTAGTGAAAATGCAAAGATTTGCAACATTACGCCGTAAAGTATCTAAGTCAACAATGATCCGAACAGCTTAATTTATATAGAATTCAAAAGAGATAGTGTAGTTTTGGATGTTTTTCTTTATACTTGAGAACAACATTTTTGTTATTTGTTTATTATTTTGATAATTAGTTGATTAAAAGCTTTACTACATTTTTATTATTTTAATTTTGACAGTGCAGATTTTTTTTAAAGTTTTTTATTAAATATAAAGACGAATATATGTTTTATATATACTGACTTTCATAAAAAACGCAACTCACAGAAATTGTTGATCGATTTTAATACAATTTTTACAAAATGACACCAGCGTTTATGGTTTTTGGGTTAAAGTTAAATAGATCAATCTTACTTATATTTTTTCTATTGTCAAGAAAGCTATTGATAAGACTTACAGATTTGTAATCAAGACCTATACAACAGTTCATTAGATTAAGATGCTATACGCTATTAAACATTTTGGAAACATCTTGAACTATTACAAGGTTTTTTCTATGTTTGTCTGAGAAAAAATTAAAAATATTGAGTGTTTGACATAAAATTATTTTGTTCTAAGATTTTGAAAATGTAAAACTTAATATATTTTTCAAAACTTTTTGACAGATTCGACAGTACAATTATTTTATAATTTAAAGAACCGGAACATGAAAAATTCCGAAAACAAAAAACTGCAATCAAATCGATCATGTCGTGATATCAAGAAGATGAGTATCAACTCTCAGAGATGTACGCTCGTATAGAAGAATCGACTGTGATTACGACCATTTCTTAGTAGTAACAAAGGTAAGGCAAGGATAAGCAATATCCAGAAATTGCATTACAAAACCAAAAAAATAAAATGTGGAAAAACTAAGCAATACGAAGGAGAACAATAAATATCAAAAAACAATATTAGAGCACCTAAGTAAGCACGCAGGCGGAGATGATGTAGAGCAAGAATGGAAACATATCAAAAGTAGTATACTAAAAAAATCTGAACAATTGGGAGAAAAACAGAAGAAGCAAAACGTGGAATGGTTTGACGAAAAGTGCAGGAAGAAGGTAAGACTAAAAGATGAAGCAAAAACCAAGTGCCTCTAACGTAAATCGAGAAGCCTAAGAAAGGAAAATAGATTGGACCCGACCAAAACAGGTCGCAGGAAAAAAAGAGAATATTATAACAAGAAAGTAGAAAAAATAAAAGAAAGCAATAGCAACAAACAGTACAGCAAGTTTTACTGGGAAATAAAATTACTGGCCCTGGACGGGGCGGTTTTAATAGAGAAAACAGACGTCCTTAGACAATGGCAGGAATATTTCTGCAATTTTTTTAATAATGAAACAAACCCAAAAGAAGAACAAATTCAATACAAAACGGTTGAACTGAAAGTACAGACGCCGAAACTTGAAGAAACAATGCGCAGAGTAGCAATAACATAACAGCCAGAACTATGAACGCATACACGGACTGATCACACACGTATAGGAGGAGGAAACAATCCAGGGGTGTGAAATGTGGGCCACCCAACCACAAATAAGGAATTAAAAGAAACTGTGGAAACTACCGAAGAATTACGTTATCAAACGTAACATACAAAATCCTTTCGAGTTTAATTCACAATAGACTGAATGCCTACGCAGAGGATATTCCAGGTGACTATCAGTGTAGATTCTGCTTCAACCGGTTGACATCCGACCAAATCCACCAAATGCAACAACTATTTGAGAAAGGATACAACTCGGACATTTATTGCCTGTTTATTGTCTTTTGGCAGGCTTTCGACTCAGTCAATAGAAGTAAGTTATACCAGAACTTAATAATAATGGGCATACCAAAGAAGATAGTCAACTTAACATTAAATGAATCAAAAACAGCAGTAGTAAAACAAAGCGATAAAACGGATACATTTGCCATTAAATCTGGAGTTAGACAGGGGGCCGCGCTATCAGCTCTACTTTTCAACTTAACACTACATGCGGCTACAGAAAAACTAAGTGTAACAGGATATTTAACATACAAAAATAATTAAGTTGGACATACATTGTTATCACAGGATGCACAACAAGTGAAATAAATGACATTTTTAAAGACCTTGACAAAGAGACAAGGAAAGTAGGCCTAACAATAAATCAGGAAAAAACAAACTGTAGGTTGATGACCAGAAAAGCAACAGAAAATAAAGACAGATACATATTAGGCAACTACAACTTTGAAAAAGTTTAAGTATCTAGGATCTCAACTAAATGACAATAATGACAAGAGCAAAGAAATGAAAATAAGAATAGTAAAAGAAAACAGAGCGTACTATGCAAACAGGAAATTGCTTACCAATAAATTGCTGAATCAAAACAATATATAAGTGCCTAATACTACCGGTGGTTACCTACGGCTGTGAGACATGGACTCTTCTTATAAAAAATGCACAATAATTAAAGAGATTTAAACGAAAAATATTAAGAATAATATATGGCCCCACATACAAAAAATGGAGGCAAATCGGAACACCAGGCTTATTACAAAATAAAAACTCACCATTAGCAGGCCAAGGGAGAAACTACGTAAAAGATAGAATGAAAGCCTGGAAGAAAACATAAAAACAATTAGGTTAGGAATTTTAGAAGAGTAGCAGAATATAAAGAAGAATGATCAAAAATCGTGGAGGCCAAAACCCAAAAAGGATTGCAGAGCCGGAGGAAAAAGAAAAAGTAGAAGAAGAATTATTTTACCACTAGCCGGCATTGTAAGTACAGCAATAAGAGGTTTTATAATAATAGAGTTAGATGCAAATGAGTTTGCAAAATTATCTGCTTTTTCTTTATTTAGTAACTAGATTGATTTAATCATTTCAAAGAGGAGGTATTAAAGATTTTGAACTACCTTGCAATAAATTTATTGTTATATAAACATTTTTGTTGTTTATGGAAAGCTGAGAAATTTGATTAGCTTTGTTTTTGTCAATCTTATTTTTTTCAGATTGTATTAAATTGTCACAATGCTTTTTGTTTTTTAGTAACCGTCTGTTCTGTATAAATTAAGCACAAGTACTTTTGTTGTGGTTTAATAACAGAGAATGGAACAATTTTTTTGCTGACATTCTAAATAGTTTTAGTAAAATTTTTTGGTGCAAATTGTTAGAATATAAGCAATGAATATAGAAATTAAAATGAGAAATATTTATATTTTTACTATTATTATCTTAGAATAATGATAGATGATGCGTGGTTTAGGTTTGGTAATAATAAAAAGAGAAGTTTCAACAACAAAAGTAATAAGTGAATTTACTATTTATTTAATAAAAAAATAATAAATAAATTCAGTTTGTCAACAGTGCAGTTTTTAAAACTTAATGCATGTTTGAATATAGATTTTATTCATTTTCTAAAATTTAATTATTTGCACAAATAATTAAAAAAAATATTTAAATTGGCAAACAGACTTACTTATTATTTTGAATTGATAAATAATACTCATGATTCTATATAGCAAAAATTATTTAGTATTTTAAATGATCAGAACTCATTGCTCTTTGTTACACCAAATTGATTATTTATTATTTTTTTATGTTAACAAATAATAAATTGTTACAAACACATTTGCTTTTGCAAGTAAAAGTGTACTATAATGAATTAGAGTTGCTTTGTGAATTAAATTCATAAGATGTAATTAAGTCTATTAAGCTAGATTTGTTTTTAGAATCCACTAGTAAATTGATATTCATATCACCGCCTAAAATAATCTGTTTGTTATCCTAAGTAGCACACAAGCGTTACTAGATGATAAATGCCCACTGGCAACTTCTATAGCTGGAGCCCTCAGGGTAGAACATCGTCGCTATCAGGGCATTATCATAAAGTATCGCACTTGGGGCATAAATAATTATTACATAATAAATACATACAAATAATAACAGATATACGTTAGTCTGTCAGGTTATTGTGACTAAATTACAACGGTAATTTTTTCATTCTCTTTTAGTTTTAATAAGATACATAACTTCTACTCTTATTGTAGACTTAACATAAAGGTAAATTCTTGTTTTATATTGCGTCAACGCTGGGACGTGTTCGACCCTTATAACAAGCTGTCGACAATATACAAAGACATTAATAACAATTTAATAATATCAACTGGGACACCTTTTAATTAGCTCCATTTAAATATAATAAGACAGATATGGTTTAATGTAATATTAACAGAATAGATATGAAGTATTGTCTAAAGTTAATTGCATAAAAATAACAAACTTTATTAAAAATAATAAACGCAAAATAAAAGTGTAATATTAATTTATTTTCTTTTATAAACAATAATAATATAATTATAATTACTTTATTATTGAATAATCAAACTATATTCAGAACGTAGTCAGTTATAATAAAAGTCTGGAGTATTTGATATAGGAGCATGTCAAATAGTGATTGATGTTATTCTTATCATTAATGCCTACCGTTTTGTCAAAATGCAACCCAAACGCTTCGATATCTATTGTAAGGTGGAGATTCAAATCTCCTTACATTGGTATCTGTGACATGTAACATGTAACTGGAGCGATTCCCAACAGAGTCATCCGCAAGAAATACCTGAAGGGAATCGATTATTGGACAGAGGAGAGATATCAAACACGCTCCGTGCACGACGTGGAATTACCGATGAATTCTAGAATACAATGGTTCCATGATCGTGCAGTAAAACATTTGCAGACTTTAAAAATATTGCGAATTTTAAACTCTTATTGTTCCGCAATACATAATAGAGAAGTTGCGTTGGTGAAAATACATTTCCATTGTTCCGTAACGTGCATTCCAGTAAAAATAATGCAACTAAATCAATAACACCGGATATAAACATGATCCCAAGTTCCGGAACCGGATTGCTAACTAGATTTCGGAATTACACATCGCCGGAGTAAATTAGACTGGATGCTGCGGTTATTATTCGACTTTAGAACAGATTTTTTTTACAAAAGAAACTTCAGCATTTGAATGCATTTTTGTTTGTATTGTTATTATTTACTATTAACAAAATATCTAACCTATACATGGATTCAATATAGAAGACACCTCAATGCATTTAATACTCGCATGCGGAAGCGATATAAATTCACAATATTTACATACACCTTTACGAAATATGCATTAAATCCCCACATTTTGTATTCACCATTGAATTTCCGGAATCGCATCTACATAAAATATAGCGAATGCAATTCAAAACGTCTCACGCTTCTTAGCCTATCCAAATTGATTTGCTTTATGTCAAATATTGGGGCTCCTCGCATACTTATTTAACTGCAGTTATACATTTTCCAAGCGACGTCACGACCCACGTCCGTGCTTGTTAGTAGCCATCTGTATGTAAAGTCCGTTTTCTAAAGTTTTCAGCAAAGTTACTAAATTATTCTGATATTTATCAAAATGAGTGAGTCCTGATTGAATTGTATTTAGTTACAAAGGAATATATTATTTGAAAGTATGTAATTTTAAATTTATAATATTATCCACATGAAACGAAAAATAAACACGTGTTTTCAATCTTCCTAAAATATTATTGAATCAGTGATGAAATATGTAGAAATATGTAGAAATGTAAAAAAAGTAAATAAATTTAAAGCTTAATCAAAAAAATATCATAAAAAAGAAATTGAAATATAAATAGAATATATTAAATAAAATAAAATTTGTTAAACCCAACTGGAGTTAGGAAAGTTAGTTTTCTGAACCTAAGAAATTATTACAAATATTGTGCAATATTGACAAAATATTGTTGCGTGACGGTAAACCGGAGTGAGCGTGCAGTGTATAAAATAATTCGGTCTCGTACACTGACGCTAGTAATTCTGTTTTAACATTTGTACATCAATAATTTTGTTAAGGTAATTATTTTAAGTTTATTTTAATAACAAAAATTAGAAAGAATGGCTATTACGTCTGTGAGAAGAGATTCAAAACAAAATTGAATTCAACGATAGAGAAGAGGAAGGGACTGAAGATCATGTAGAAAAATAAAACTGACAATGACAATAAAACTGAACAAGAACATGAATATACCAAAATAGAATTCAATAATTTTTCATTGTTTTTGGGTAAGAGATAAACTTGCTCAAGAAATATTGTTACACATGTATCAGACGTAAAAACAGTTGCGCAAAATTTAAAATCAACTGTTACTTAATAAAAATTTTTCTTTGATAAAACAAATATTATAAACATAATTAAATTATGAAATGAATTAATAATTTATTCAAAATCAGTCAATCGAATCACAGCGGCCAAGGGTCAAGCATAGACAATTGTTTCGGTTCTACAAACCTCGTCAGTATGCCTTGTACGACCACGGCATCGCATGATAGCGAAGACAATTTTGAATAAATATTTCTGTGCTTATGAACACAATTGATATTATAAATAATCAAACGAAAGACTGGTTTGCCATCTAGTTGCAATTTTTTATTCAAAATCGTTATAGCCGCGAAATGACTGCCAATTGCATAAATGCAAAAATGATACCGATTAATGCGGACATTTTAGTATTAAAAATTGCAACTAGATGGCAAACCAGTCTTTCGTTTGATTATTTATAATTAAATTAATTAAAATATACTAAGCAAACCCAAATAAATATGGTATAAAAATATTTGTTTTAGCTGATGCAAATATGTTTTATGCCATTAATTTAGAAGTTTACTTGGGAGTTTAGCTACCAGGAGTTAAAAGACCATGTCAACCAATATCACATTTAAAAAAAAATTTAGCAACTGATAATTGGTGTACTAGTTAACTATTAATGAAGCAATTGTTGAAAGAACCCTGCAGTAGAGACTATACAAAAAAATAATAACAAAATACTTTTCTAGTTAGTTTATGGTAAAAGTGGTTCAATTAAATCTTGCATGTTTGCGTCCTTAAAGATTTTATGCTTGTATCACACATTCTTAGAAAAAGCAAAAATGTCTTTTTATTATCATCTCTTTATAATAATAACAAAATTGATGAAGAGACAGAAAAACCAATATTATCATAACTCACAACCAAATTGTTTAGAATATAACCAAACTTTACAAAATCTTTGTGTTAAGAAAATGCAATAAACTGACAATTTTTTAAATTAGTATTTATTCCGTTTCTTATTTTTCTTGTTGTATTAATGTAACCAAACCATTGTCAAAGGTTTTGTAAACAAAAGAACTTCTTTTTTCTAATTTCTTGTTTCTCTTCTATGTTTCCTTTTATGATTAATTGTTCTTGTAATTGTTATTTTAAAAGATGTGCCAAAATATTTTGCTTTTTACCGTCGATAGAAATTTTGTATTTTTGTCAATTTGCTTGAGTACTTTGTTTGTTTGTTACTTTATTATTTTATTTGTTCCAAGGAATTTTTAACACCTTTCAATATAACCATTTAGAAAACTTTGAGTTTGTTCATAAAAGATACTTTTAATGTCTATTTTTTGACTCCATATATTAAAACCAAAAAGACGTAAAATTTAACAATTATCCACATGATTTTTAAAAAAAGTTATAAACTACATATTAAATGTCAAACCTTTGGTTATTTCAATTCGTTCTTTGCTGTTATAAATCAAATCCCAATGTTTGTAAATAAGTATTTATTTAATTTTTGTTTTTATTGCCAATGTTTAACAAAGTGCAGTGTTGATCTAATCATTTTTGTTTAAACTTGCATGAAAAACAGTGTATCTTTTGTATCGCTTCCGCTCTTAAAACTAAACTGTGGATCTACAATGACTATTTTTTCTATATTCAGGTGTGTATAATACGTAAAAATACAACAATAATTCAACACAAGCAGAAGCTAATGAAGCGATATTTGCTACATATTTTAGCGTTTGCTTTTTTTTTAAGAGTAACAATAGTTTAGCCAGTTTAGCCAGTTTATAGGAATAATTTTATTGTACAGTTGGTGTAAACATATCAAGTTTTTATCATTTATTGCTTCAAATAGTTTGGCATCAAAGTTGTCTGAACCAGTGGTTTTTCTGCTTTGATTGTCTTGAGTTGCTTTCCGAAGTTCTTCATTAGGAATGACAACTTTTCTGTTTATTTTTAAAATAATAAATAATCAAAAAAGTATAGACAAAGCGGTTACAGAAACGACATCATAAATAAACACCAACTAAATTATGTTTTGTTATATACTTTTACTTATCTCTAAATGGGAGCGTACCAAAGCGCAATAAAGCAGTTTGTATGTGTTTGGAGATAGGTTACATAAATTCTATAAACAAATCCAAACATTTTCATAGCACGGTTACACATACAGTTTATATGATTTACAAAATTTATTTTTGGGTCAAAAATTACGCCCAAGTTTTTAATTTGTGTGACATGTTTTACTTTATTGTCAATAGTATAATCATACAATACTTCACTTAAAGTTTTAAAGATTAAAGCTTAGGTATAGGAAAACATTTATTTGTATTAAACAACAAGTTATTAATAAGACGTCATGAATGTACAAAACAACAACCCTTAAAAAACCCATGTTGCTGTTTTACTATAATGCTTTTGCACATTCATTGTATTTAACTAGTAACAATTTGATCAAACAACTTAGGAATGGCAGACTGAATGCATTTACTTCTATAATTAGTAGATAGTGTCGTTAATTTTACTGCAACAAAACTCTGAGAAACGCCTATAGTCCCAATAAGACAAATCCAACAAATCTCACATCTACGTCCTTGTCGTAGCAGACGGAAAGGGGTAAAACGCAAAATTTGAACTAAAACGACTTAAGGGAGAAAACCCCAACAGAAAGTCTTGGCTTTCAAGCTTGAGGGTTGAATCGGTGGGCCAACATCTCATCATTTACAAAAAGAAACAAATGTTAAAAATATGAAGAACAAGCTGAAAACAATAACGGTAGACGTCTAAAACAACTATGTCAGAGTATGTCTTTATGAATAATAATATGGGTTCTACTCTTACAAAGACATACACAATTACATTTAGACCCAATCTACAAATGGACTAAGATCTATAATCAATTATAGTACGAGAGCTAGCATCGTTTTTGAGAAACCATTTTAGGTCGACTGGTTTGTGGACATTTTCCGTCCTTACTGACGATAGGTAGAGGCGCGCCGCGTCTGGCAGCTGGGAGCGGTTGCGTATACCTGGTAGCGCAACCTCTCTGAAGAGGTAAAAATTGAGCATTTTTAAAACATTTTAAAACAAACTTATTTTTTTTTCGTAATTTTTAGAAAATTATGGAAGAAAATTTTTTTGTCTTAAAATGTTTTGAAAATGCTTAATTTTCACCTCTTCGGAAAGGTTGCGCTACCAGGTATACGCAACCGCTCTCAGCTGCCAGACGCGGCGCGCCTCTACCTATCGTCAGTAAGGATGGAAAATGTCCACAAACCAGTCGAATTAAAATGGTTTCTCAAAAACGATGCTAGCTCTCGTACTATAATTGAAAAAGCGCATTATATAAAATATAATCAATCTAACCACAAGAAATATTACTTATAATGCACTATTCAGCTCACAAACAAATTACTTAATAAACATATGGGTAAATACTAATCAAGGAAACTTAATCGAATTGCAAAGACAACATAACAAAGCTATAAAAACAATTTATCAACTGGAAAAACTAACACCTACTAAAGAGATACATGTACTATCTAAACAATTAACTATTAAAAACAAGATAAAACAACAAAATATAGTATTAATTCACAAGATCTAACTCGGACAAATAAAAACGGATTTGAAATTAAAAACCAAAAAAGAATTTCACACCTACAACACTAGACGAAAAAATGACTTCAATATTGAACTTAATAGAACAACCACAAAAAATCAAAACTTGTCTGTTAAAGGAATCCAAGAATACAATAAAATGTCTAATAAAATAAAAAACCTTACCAGTATTCAACAATTTAAAACAAAATTAAAACAACGCCTAATGACAGAACAAACACAAAACTAAGACACAGACAAAAGAAGGCAGCAGACATTTATTTCAAATACCTGGCCCCTCAAGTCTCCAACAGATAGATAGCAGCACTGTTGGAATATTATATATTTAAATGCAAATTTTAATTATGTAAATAATTATAATTAAAAAAAAATTAAAAAGAAAGATAAGAAATATTAAGAAATGAAGTGCATACAAATATTTAAGAACAATCATCTCAAAAGAAGGAACAACAAAAAAGGATATAAAAAACAGACTTGAACAAGGAAAGAAAGCTATCTGCTTTCTTCTTATAGTGTTATATTCGCTAGGAGCGTCGGCACCCCTCTCGTATGTTTGTGGTGTGCGATCATAGTTCCACAGAAATATACGGTACCTACAGTTTAACGTGGAATCCAAACCACACCACTAGAGGGGTTTACTAGACAAATATTTTGCTAGTTTGCCATTGCCTTGCGAAGGAGACGACCGCATCGAAATATATTTGACAAATTAGATATTGTCGCTGCCGGGAATCAAACCCGGGTTGCCTGCACAACAGTCCCCGCACTAGACCATTGTGCTATGGTAATTTTTCAAAAATTGAAATGGATTTACTACAAAGAGCATGTCAAAATTCCAAACTAGATTGTGTAAGAAACGAAACAAAGAACGAAGACAGACAAGGAGAGTCTATAGCACTAAAGACAGTATACAAAAACAACAACTACAGTGGTATAGGCACATGCAAAGAATGACTAGAGAAAGATGGCCCAAAGTAGCTTTCCAATATATACCGAAAAATTTAAAAAAAGAAGAAGCAGACCAACACTCAAATGGATAGATGGTATTATGAAAATGATGAAAAATAGAGCCATATAAGAAGAGGATTGAAAAAAGAAAGAAATGTGGAAAAAAAACGCAAGATGCGGTAAAGGCTGTAGAAACCTCGCTTTACATACAAAACAAAAATAATCGCAATTTGCATTCAGTATTACACAGTCAAAAAGTATTGTTTATTTATTTTTTATGTATAGCATATAGTTAATTTTATTATATTTTTTGTAATAATATTGTTTATATAGACGATTTACATGTCAGTTTTAAGCTACTTGTTATACAATTTCATTTAAAATTGCTGATATTTCTTTTGTTTTATCAAAAAAAAAATGGTTACTGACTTAAGTTAAATATATATTTTTAATTGTTTTTTCTTGTACTGTATATATTTAATTAGATTGTGATAATATAGTTGTATAGTGTTTGAACTATCTCAATCTTTTTTGTATCAAAGTGATATTTGTTTTTTTAATTTGATACAAACGACTATTAAGACATTTTGTTTTAATTAAAAATTAATAATATCAAAACTTATATTTTATTACTCTTTTGTTTTTATTAATATTTTGAAATTTAAAGTTACTCAAATTTTTATTAAATTATTTTGAGGATTAAACTCCGGACTGCTAAATTGCTAAGCTAACGCTTTATCACTGAGCTATCTCACCGATATTGAAACGCACCTTAAAATGATTACTTTAAATTGTGATATAAAAGAAGACGCCCAAACTAAGCATAAAATACATGATATTGTCTGCTTGCTGAGAGATAAACGTGTGCTTAATATTTTATACAAACATTTTGATATGAAAAAACGATTTCACAATTGACTAACAACCCAAACTTTAGATGTGAATCCACTATCACAGACAAACAAAAGCTAAAACAGTAGATTTAAACTAGAAAAACTTAGAATTTTATTATTAGTTAAAAAAATTGCCGTTAACTACTTTTTTGTTTTAAATTAATTGCAAACTTAATATTTCAGTTTTTGAAAATTATTGATAATAATGAGAAGGATTTTTTTAATTTAATAACCTATACAGTAAACCACACATCACTAAGTAGGTGCTTGGCAACCGTTATAAGCAATCTTAAACACCCAACGCATGAATGCTAAGGCGGCTTTATCGGCTAAAAAGGTTTTTAATTACGGTACTTTAAAAAAATAACAATTAACTCCAAGTATTATTTTAAAAAAACTACATAAATAAAATAATTAAAAAAAAAGATGAACAAAAATAAAAAAAACTATTGAAGAAATAACAGAAAAAATTTTAATAGGAAAATTTAACGAGATTAATTCACTCAATTGGCGCGTTTAAAAAGTCAACACTAATGGTACAGTTATTTGTTGGCTTTAACTTAGTTAATCTTATTTGCTATAACTATTGTCACAATCATATTTTTACCATGAACCATTCAACAACTACGTCTTTAAATACAATAAAATTATACATTGTATACAATACATATAAATACAGTATATATATTTCAATACAATATATAAAACACTTGACTTTAAAAATTTGATGAAAAAAGATAAACAGATTAAAATTAGTTTTTTTGCACAAAATTGCATTCTTTCATTAACCTACATAATGAGCTATAAAATCTATAGTTGGTTTAATGTTGTATACATTTGACTAGAATAGTTCTTTGGTTATATTTATTTTGACAAAAATTAAAATTGATTTTGCAAGAAAAAATGAGTAACTATTATAGTCATTTATAAGTTTATGCATAACATTTAACTAATTGTTATAAAGTATCATTAACTTTATAACAATTAGTTGAATTTACTTGTTTTTGTGTTCTAAAAGTAATACGAAGAACAAAATTGTTTTGTATTTTTTGAATACATTAGGAAATAGACCCAGTTTGATATGAACATAAAGTAATAGAACAATATTCTAAAATTGACTTTACCAAAGAACTGTAACCCAAGTATACTTAATTTTTTTAAATATCTGTAAACAAAGCCCAACATTTTTTTTTTACAAATTGCATATTATTGAAACTGACTATTAAATGACAATAGAGAATCTAATATTACTTTAAAATTTTTAATTGTGGTCAATGATGTCTGAGATGCGTCATCTTGGGGATTTTAATGTTTGCTGCCGATATGGGTTTCCGAATGTTTTGAAATTTTTTTTGGGGTTGAAGTCGATTAGAATTGTTGAAACAAAAAAACTGTTAACTCGATTTTAACACTTTTTTGGAAATCCGCACGGCTGCGCCAATTAACTTTCTTGATTCAAATTCTTTTAAAAACAACTATTATACTTTATTTAATTAAAGTAAAGTTACATATAATTACTACAACGTACAAAATAATAACGAATATAATATGTGTTAATCATGTTAATTTATAGTAAACACTAAAAATAAAATATCATTAAAAATTAAATGCTATATAGTAATGCAGAAGCTGCTGACGTTGCACCGAGATGTATCTGGAATATTTACAAGGCACATTTAACGCTCAATAATAATGTAATAATAAGCAGACGTATCATCGATAGACTCCAAATTTCATGGTTATGCAATCTGAGAAAATGGTTTTACACAACCTCCAAAACTCTATTTCAAACTGTCTCCTTAAAAGTCAAAATTGCGATGATAATTGCTAACCTCCTGAAAGGAGATGCCACTTGAAGACAAAGAATAATAATGTGTAGGTTTGAGGTACATTAACTAGTATAGTTTATATTGTTATTTGAAAATATCTATAAAATTAAATAAATAATTTATAAACTCCAAACACTCTTTTAGATAAACTTTTTAAATTTTCTATTATTTCCAGCTTGCCATAACATCCACTAGCTGGTGGTTGGGTAAACCTAATTCTACTACATTAAAGGATTTGTATGTCAATTGACAGGTGGATGTATATACCTAATTTATAATTTAAACGCTAGGTTTGTTTTAGTGAAATACACAATCACAATGACATATTAGGGTTGTATGAAAAAAAAGTACTACAATTATTGTTACTTCAGTAACTTTTTTTTTTAAGTTATTGCACATTTTTTTTTGGTAATTATCAATAATTTTGCTTTATACAACAAACAGGATAATATTTAGCTTTAAATTAAATATTTCAGTTTAGCTAGTAGTGTACATCTTACTCTATAAAAATTGCACTGTTTAATAATTTTGTTAAAAATTAATTACATAATTTGTGTTACAAACTCAACTACCAGTAAAAGTTGACTGAAAGTCATTGCATCATTACATTTATTTTGTTCTCTGTTAGAAACTAATACTGAGTAAACATATTTTTAGTAAAACCGATCAAAATGTTTGTTGAGAAATCCTATTTTTCTAAATGCTTTTAATTATATTAACAGCATAACTTTTGTGCCAAATATTGTAATTGTAATAAATTAAAAATATTTAGATATAATAATAATGTATACAAAAAAAGTTTAGACTGTTTGAAATTAAAATTATTCTTCATTCTTTGCAGTAGATAAACAGATGAAAAACAACAACAAAATTTAGGTTTTTTTTTTCTTGCTTCCTTGAGTCTGCATATTCTTTCCATACTATTAAATTTATTGTTGCTGTTCATTTTATGTATTAATAAGACTGGTACTTTGGATTTTGAATTTAAAATAGTGAGATATTGAGTGTTTTTTTAAACTTTACAATGTTAGGAATAATCCGACATATTTGTTTTTAAATCCTTGTTTTCAAGTGCTTTATATTATTATGTCCTAGATGCATTAAAATGCTCAGACATACTACTCTGATTATTAGAATATATAAAATAAAGAAGAATGCAAAACAATAAGTTGAATTTTTGGTATCTGTAAAAAACAAAATGAAAAAAAAAAATGGCAAAACCTTGAAAAATACTATAAAGTATACAGGTTTTGTGATTTCAGTTAAAACCATCTATTCTAACCGCAATTTTCGAGTAAACGAGTTTTATTGTGTATTACAAATTTGTAAATTCTTGCCTAAAGCATTTTCTTTGAATATTTCTAACAACAAATAAATAATAGCAATTGATTTCAGTAAATAACCATTTTGTATTTTAATAATTAAAATTTGTAAAATATGATTATAATCTTGCATATATTTTATTTAAAAAGTATTGAATTTTAATATAATTATTAAATACATTTAAACATAAAATCTCCATATTTAATTATCTCTCTTTAATATTTAAACTTTAAATGAATGCATCTAAGGTTAAAATATAAGCATAGAAAATGAATTCTATTTTAACTAATTATAACGACAAATGAGCATCATTTAGAAATAAGTCCCTATTCAAACATTTCATTTAATATTCATTATATAAATGAACTATATATTCTATTTTAATTATGTTAATAATGTTGTTTAGTATTCTTTTTAATGCTTAATCTACATTTAGATGAGGTAATTTACTAGTGCTGCCATTAAATTTTTAATATTATTCTAATTTATGTTATTATAAGTCTACCGATATTACAGCACTAAACATGGAATAGGATTAATTTTTAAAGTCCGCCTGGCTGCCGACAACATTCCGCTTTAACTGTAGTCTAAATTGAGAATATGGATTATTAAATTTTTATGAGATGGTATTAGCTTTAATTGAAAGTAATTTATCGGAACATTTGTACTTAAATTAAATAATTCATTAATTTGGATATGATAAAAATAAAGCAATTAGACTTATGTCACACTTTTAAATTTAAGTTTTACTATATATTTGCATATCATTAGTTGATCATGTAGATAAACTTGTAAAACTCAAAAAGCTGAAAAAAAAAATTACGAGTTGTACCACATAACTTATTGAATCAATATTTTGCATAAAATACAAAATTGCCATGCTATTATAGGCTTTGTGTTAAATAAAGACTATAAAAAAACAACAAATCATACTTACAATTATTAATGTATGTAATATCTATGTGAATTTAAAGAAAAAATTTAAATTATTAAATCTAATTAATTTCTAAATAAGTACTATGATAAAAATAACCAATTAAATTATAAACTAAATGATTTTGTTTTACTATTAATATAATCATATATTCAGCTATATGTTAAGAACAATATATAAAGCTCAAGTAGACATACTCACACAAGAAGCTAGATAAAGTACAGCAATGGGTACGCTCATTTAAACTCCTATGTGGCTTCACTAGTAAAGCTGTGCTACTAGTTACATCAGCATGGTACAATTTAGAAAGCTTTATTATTCATATATATTTACGTAAGAAATAGCAGCATTATAAAATATATTACCATAATATTTTATTTTTTTTCTTTAAATTTAAATTAACAATTCAACGGGCGTATGAATGGTTGTTTATTTTTAATCATTTTCACTATTCATTCAAAGAGTATTAGAGCTGATTTTCAGGAAAGCATTGTGAATGCTACATTATTGGAGAGCCAAGGGGATTGCTAGGAAACTGCTGGTCCTAAAATCCACATCTTATTAGACTTTTATCTTCTTTTGAATTTGATGTTATCATTTATTTGACCCTACTGTATGTCTCCATATGTTGGCTTTAGTCCGTATGAACTTAAATCGATTTTTTGAGGATTAGTTAATATTACCAGCATAATCTTTTACTGTATGCAGGCGTTATAACCATGTCCAAGATAAATTATTTTGTAGAGCAGCAATTAGTTCAGCAAACTCAGACTTACATAAAAAGGCGCAATTATAAAGTTGTTTGTCGTTTAGCAGTTAGCGGAGTACAATAAACGTCGACAAAGTATGTTACACTTGTACGCCATTTGAAGCTGTTCTCACACCTATTTTGCAATAAACCCTACTATCTGATGCCGCACTACCGACTCGACCAACTTTCAAAGCAAAGAACACATAAATGTGTTTATGTCTCGGGAACACAAGTTTAATTGTGACATTTTTATTTTCTCCTTTATATTTCTTGACATGTAATGTTAATTAAAATAGTAGAAAGATATAAATGTAATTACAGAAAAGATGTGCAAGTTACATAAGGAAAAGATTAATAATAATTGCATGTTAGTACATATGTAAACAACAAATATAAAATATAACTAGTAAGCAAGTATTTATAATGCATTACGCTAATTTGAAATTTTAATTAATTGGTCCTGCTTTGCCTGGTACGAGTAATTGAACATTAACTTGCAAGGAAACATAATTTGTACTGAATAATTACAAAACCACACTTCTAGCTAGGTGATCTAAACAATAAACAAATAAAAACGACGAATGTAATTCAATCGGTAATTATTTAAAATAGCAAATTCGGACATTGGACATTTTGCAATAGCCTCATTGCAAATTTCAAACAATTAAGTAAGAAAAAAAATTATTGTTTATTTATTTATTGATTCATTTATTCTTTTTATTTGTTATTATACATGTATAAAAGAACGAAGTTTAGCTTACTTGCTGTTTTTCCATTTAAACCATAAATTTAACAAGAAATTTGTATTAAACAAAACTAATATTTATTGTGTTTTCTAAAATATTCAAAATGCACTTTGATTGCAATTGTTCTTTAAAAAACTTCTTTAAACTTAAAAGTATGCAATAAAAAAGTGTTATAAAACTCGTTATTTAATATACTATAAAAGTGTTATTATAAAACATGACAAATGACCTAGTTACCTTAATTATTTTTTTAATCTTTTGCTATTTTAAATGGAGCTATATTGTAGAAACACGCAGTGTTATTATAACTATATTTGTGGGCATAAGTATTTATTGACTAACAACTGAACATATTAGGTTAATGCATAATAATCGTTTAGTTGTTTGAGTTTGGCGTTTCATTGAAAATTGTCGCAATATATATACTGTGGCGTATGTGTGATTATGCAGTACCACTTCCAGAAAAGGTAAAAAACCGCTCATTTTAAGGTTGGTTTGTTTGTTATAAATATGCCAGCTTAGACAACAAGTCATGAAAAGGTACATTATTTGAAATCGATTATTCTACGATTGTTTGTCATCTTAGAAAACTTGGCAAAGTGTGGAAATTGTTCAAATGTATTTCTCATAAGTTTTCAGACAACTACAAAGAGATCCAAATCTAAAATTTTACCGGTTTGTTTCAGAGAAATTACCAAAGCACAACGTAGCACTATATAGTTTATCCTTTGAAAAGAAAAAAAAATGGAGAAAGTAGCAATAAAATAAAAAATCAGCAACAGTAAGTAAACTAAAAATAATAATTGGAAAAATTAATTTAATAAATAAAAGAAAATATATAATACTTATTTAGTCGGTTTGCAAGTGTAAATATTAATGCAGAAACATTATACATGGCCAAAAAACTTTAGCTCTTCTACCAATTTTATAAGTAATAAAACAATGCAAAACTTATAATTAATTGAATGTGTGCCTAATAAAAAGACGACGCCATAGTACTTATCTTTTTTTATTTTATTGTGTCTAATGACATCTGTAACGCCAAACAATTCATTTCTTTTATCTTTAATGCAACTTGAAAATTTTATTGATTTTAAAGTTGCTGATAATCTAACACTGAATACCACCAAGTTTTAGATTTCAAAAGCTGCGTAAATTCAAATTTCCGCAGCACATTCTAGATTAGTAATACAAAACTTTAAAGCTTTGATAATCTGTAAATATTTTCAAGAAAATCATGAATTGCAAAATATTAAAAACATGAATTTACCACAGCTTGACTGCAAATCCATCCATCCTGTTTATGAAAGAGGAGAATAAAGAATTATCTTAAAATGTATTAACTTAAGTTGGTAAACGTTGGTATTTGTTAATATTATGTTATTATTATTTTGGTTGATCATACAACCACATATTGTTGTTAAATTTGGTAGTGACGGCACCGTTGTGAACTCTCACTAATCTTGGCTTTTACGTTTGTTTCACGCTTTCGTACATTGTTGCCAAAAACCGCTTTTACTATACACTAAAGAAATAAAAATCACTTCTGTCACAACACAGCTCTCATAATCATCAGTCAAAATAGTCATTTGAGTTTAAGATGAGGGACAAGTTAGTTACAGACGTAAAACAGAGTAAAAGTCGTAAAGGGTAGAATTCAGATCATTTGTCACAATATATTACTTTTCAACGTGAAAACTTAAATAATACCCAAAAAAATGTATATACTGAACTCAGATAATATAAAATTATTATGCAATTCTTTACAGCAAGAATCATGGACGGAAGTATTATCAAATCAAGACACTAACAATTCCTTTTGACTGTTTTTTTTTTATATTTTTTTTAAATTATTTTAATATGCATGTGCCATTAATAAAGTAAATTTAAAAAAATAAATCCTCCATGGATAACACAAGACCTACTAACTTTTAAAATCCGAGTATCCAACTTGCACGATCTTTCAAAGGAGTACACTGTTTTTAAAACTGAACACATAAAAGTAAATAATGAATACAAAAATGCTTTAATTTCAGCAAAGAAACAATATCATGATGACTTAATTACTAATTCAAAATATAAATCAAAAACAATGTGGAAGATTATAAACAATTTGAAAGGCAAAGTTAATACTAAGCATGACATTTGTATACAAAGTTCCTCAAATGAAAAGCAATGTCAACAGGATGCAGCTGTTCAATTTAATATTTTTTTATAAATATTCCACAAGAACTAACAAAAGACTTAACATCTGATATAAATTATACATACCTCAATAACAATATAAAACAAAATCAATCTTCTATATTTTTGAAACCAGTCTCCAATTTTGATATTATTAACATTGTTAGATTATTAAACAATAGTAAGTGTTTAGATAGGGATGAGTTATCGTCGTTCTTAATAATACAGTGTATCTCTTTTATAGTCAAACCTCACATATCTATGTAATATGTCACTTAAGCAATTCATTTTTCCAACTCACTTAAAAAGGTCAATAGTTTTTCCTTTATTTAAAAAAGGTGATCGCAGTTGTATTAGCAACTATAGACCAATAAGTATTTTACCTATTTTTTCAAAAGTGTTTGAGCAAGTTTATAATCAACGACTAACTGCCTTTTTCTTTCAACAAAAACTATTAACTGATAGCCAACATGGTTTGACCATGTTATACTTTTAGAAAAGCTACATTTGTATGGCATTAGAGGTACAGCCAATCTGTGGGTAATGTCTTATCTATCACAAAGACACCAAGTTGTAAAATTAGGTGATAAAATTTCAAGCAACTTAATAGTAGACTGTGGGGTTCCGCAGGGATCAATTTTAGGCCCAATTTTATTTATTATTTATGCCAATGATATGCGTAATTGTTTGAGTTTGCAGGAAGCGAGGTTGATATCATACGCAGATGATACTAATGTCGTTTTTAGCGGTAAATACTTAAATAACATTATAGATTCCGCAAATGTAGCTTACAAGGAATAAGGTTTGTAGGTGAAAAATAACAAATTAGCAGTAAATACAGAAAAAAAATCAATTATTCTATTTATAAGTAATAGATCAAAAACAACAACACCAACTTCTGTCACTTTGGATGAGGTCTCAGTGAAATTTTCTGATTCAAAAAACTTTAGGAGTAACTGTAGACCAATTTGTGTTATGGGATAAATACATTGGTTTTCTTGCAGAAAAGTTATCTTCTGTAAATTTTGCATTAAGAACAATATGACTACAATGTAGCTTAAATGTTCTAAAGACACTGTACTTCGGTAATTTTCATGCATATGTCAGATTCGGAATTGTACATTGGGGCAATTCTAAAAATTATTTAACGAATATTTATTATTCAAAAAAGAGCTATGCGTATTATGGGTAAGCTGAATTTTAAAGAGTCATGTTGTGATACTTTCAAAAATCCTGGAATACTTACTGTATTTAGTGTATTTATCAATTTAAAATAAGATTAAAAATTATATTAATTCAAAATACTGTCTACAGTCTTTCAGAGTTTTTTTCTTTATCTCTGTCCTAATTTTATATATTTGTTGTTTTTATTTTATTTTATTTTATTTTATTTTTTTTTTTTAATGTTTCTACTGTTGCGTTAGTTGTAAGTAATTACCATTGACTTTTTTTATATTTATTATTATATGTATGATTATTTATAAAATAAATTTATCTATCTATCTAACGTAGAACTTTACAAAATTATAAGTGTGCTTTCATGACTTAGCATGCAACAAAAATGAGTCACCAAACCTTTGCTTTGCTAGTTAAGGATCCTGTTTTTAATATGCGTGATCTAAATGTTGCTTTTGATGTTAGATGCATAAAACTATATAGAATTAAGGGAACTTTAGGAGTCAGAAAATATTATAGTTTATGCTCAATTATTAGCTGAGATCAAGAACAAAGCCCTATAGATGGTTATAGTTCCGCGGTTAACACAGATGAGAGGTTTGGAAGTTGTTCTGTTTTTTCCAACTTCAATTATGGAATTCATACTACAAACGCGACTGACCGTGGGTTAAGTTGAACCAAGCCGTCAATAAAGATTTAGATGTAGTTGGACCAGCGTTGAGAGAAAAAATTCTCAAATTCGACATTCGGATGTAGATAAAGATTTATAAAGGAACAAATCGTTTCTAACTTGTATGGATAAGGATTGGAAAGGACTTACAAATAATTTGGAAAAAGAGCTTTTACTAATCATCTGGACATACTAAGAGAACAACTTTTTGCAGGTCAACAGGGTGGTCAAAATGTTTACATGTTTGTGACATTATATGCCATGCCTCCACCCATGCCAAATAGTTTAGCAACATATCACTTGGTAAGTAGCTTTCTTTATATTTGCAGTGGCATAATATCAGCTTTTACTTCCATAAAGATAGAAGGTGTTGGCAAAATTAAAGCAAGATTTGACAAACGCTTTGTAAAAAATAAGAAAGATTTTTGGGTCTTTTCTCTAGCAAGTCCTTGCAACACATCTCAAAATGTTGATGCTTTCAGCACAAGATTTCTAAAGTCTATTGAAAGGTACTTCGACAATAGGAATGTTGTTAACACTAGGACAAACTTTATTAATTATGACATTACGCGAATGGCTTTAGAAAAATATTTGTTAAGAAAAAGTTCTGCTAGCATGGCAATTAAAGGTCAATTTTATATAGTGTTGATGGGAACACGACAGACAATTAACACTTAGATAAAATTACTTATCTTGAAGAGAAGATCACCGAAAAAGATAAAACTATTCTTCAATACGAAGCTCGCAGTAAACAACTAACTGCTCCCACTACTGCGCCGCTCACTAATGATACGGTGCAATTGATTCAACCTGCAGTTTTTCCTTCTTTAGCAAGCTCTGTTGTTAAGGGAAAAACTAATCAAAAAACTCAGCCAAGAACTCAAACTATCTTTGGTTGTGGCCCAACCAATGATAAACTGCAGGCTTATGTGCCTACTTCTTACGTACATGTTTCTAAACTTAGACGTGGAACTAATAAAACTGATATAGTAAATCATATTAAATCTAAAATTTCTACGATATCAGTTGATGTTGTTGAGTTAAAAGTAAAATCTGGAAACTACAGCAGCTTTAAAGTTTCTGTTCCAGCTAATCATGCTCGATCTATTCTCTGCAAAGATTTTTGGCCTGCAAGTATAGCGGTCAAGAAATTTTTAAATTATGGGCGAGTTAATAATGTTCCTGCTTCATCTTCGGTGGATTTTCGAAATCTGGATCCAGCAAACAATCTAAACCCGTCACCAGAAACACCAGCGGTATCTCCATCTATTACCAGAATGTCGGGGGTATAAAAACTAAACTTAAAGAACTTATGCTGGCTGTAGCTGTATCCAACTACGATATTATTGTACTGACCGAAACCTGGCTAAATCAGGACATCAGCGATGCGGAGCTACAATTAATTGGTTACAGTTTGTTTAGATGTGATCGCTCTTCATTAACAAGCCCTAAGCTTGACGGAGGAGGTGTCTTAATTGCTACTAAAACTTGTTTTAATTGTACTTTATTACAACCTACATTTTTAAGTGTTGAACATTTGTTTGTAATTGTTAAGTTTAAGTTTGTATCATATATTATCAGTGCAGTCTACTTACCACCTAACTCGGCATGTGATAAATATTTAGATCACTGTTATTCCGTTGAATCTATCGCTGACAAATATCCAGACAGTAAACTAATTTCACTAGGCGATTATAATCTACCCGCAGCGGTATGGGTTAATGATGAGTTAGGCATAAGTGTTATTTGTAATGATACTTATTCTGCTCATTTTGTTTCCAACTGTTATGGATTTCTAAACTGCGCTCAATGTATTTCTATACCTAATGATGGTGGTGTGTTCTTAGATTTATGTTTTTCTAACATCTGTGATATTTCTGTGATTAAAGCTGTGGATGTTTTGTTAAAACTTAGCCAACATCATATTGCTTATGTGATTGATGTAAAATGTGATACTAGCCGTGATATTTTAATGTGTAATTATGTTTTTAATAATTTTAAATATGCCGACATTAACGCAATCAATATTTTTTTGTGGAATGTTGATTGGCGGACCGCCCTTTTTTATAATTGTGATGTTGATAATTGCGTTAATTTATTTTACTCTGTGTTGCATTTTGCTATTGACTGTTTTGTTCCCAAAAAACAATGGCGAGAAAACAATTTTCCGGTTTGGTTTAATAAAGAATTGATTTCACTTACTAGACTCAAAAAAACTGTTCATAAACGTTATAAATCTTCAAGACTATTGTCTGATTATAACGAGTTTCAATCAATTTGTACTTCGTGTAAAAATCTCAGTACATGTCTATACAAGCAATATATTACTCGAACAGAAAACAACATTCAAAGTAACCCTAAACATTTTTGGAAATTTGTTAGCGACTCTAGAAAAACTAATGATTTTCCAGCCACAATGTATTATAAACAAAAAACTTGCAGTAATGGAGATGACTATGTTAATAGTTTTGCTGAATTCTTTTCCTCTGTTTACGATACACAAACTCATCCAACTCCTTTGTTTGACTTTAAGAAAAACGTATTACATCGATCATTTTCAATTAGTTTGTTGGATGTATTTAAAGGGATTGAGAATCTTAAATGTAACTTTAGCACTGGACCGGACGGTGTTCCATCTATGCTGTTAAAACAATGTATTTATTCAATTTCTATGCCATTGCACTTACTTTTTGAGGCTTCTCTTAATGAAGCCAAGTTTCCTTCAGTTTGGAAACAAAGCTACATTATGCCTTTACATAAATCTGGAGCTAAGGAGGATATTACTAATTATAGAGGTATATGCATCCAGTCTGCTATTCCTAAGTTGTTTGATCAAATTGTAACTGGTCAAATACAATGGATGTGCAAAAGCATTTTAGTGGAACAGCAACATGGGTTTCGCGAGGGTCGTTCTACTCTTACAAATCTTCTTTGTTACGAAAATGATCTTTTGAATGCCTTTCAATCAAGAGTTCAACTAGATTCTATTTACACAGATTTTTCTAAGGCTTTTGATCGCGTTAATCATAGTATTTTGATTGCTAAGCTTCGGGCTTTGGGTTTTCATGAATCTGTTGTTACGTGGTTGTCGAGCTTTTTGGAAAATCGTACACAGTGTGTGAAAATTAATAACTTTTTATCACAACCAATTGTTGTTCCTTCTGGGGTTCCTCAAGGATCTCATAGTGGACCAATTCTGTTTTTACTCTTTATTAATGATCATGTTTATTCTATTAATTCTTCGTATTATCTTTTATTTGCTGACGATCTTAAAATTTATAAAAGAATATCATCTATCGAGGACTGCATTAGTTTGCAAAATGATTTAGATTCTGTTCATTCATGGTGTCTTATTAATAACTTGTTGTTTAACGCAAATAAATGTTTTTCGATAAGCTTCAACAGAACTTTAAGTAAAGTATCGTTTGACTATACTATCGATAATAATGTTTTGGAGCATGTTACACAAATAAAAGATTTGGGCGTAATTTTTGATTCAAAACTAACTTTTGTTGAGCATATAAACTATATGTGCAACCGTGCTATGAAAATGTTAGGATTTGTTTACAGAATGTCTACTGACCTATCTCCTAGCACACTCAAATTACTTTATTGCGCTTTAGTACGTTCTCATTTAGAGTACGCTCCGTCAGTTTGGTGTCCACGCTTCAGCGTTCATATATGCAATATAGAACGTATTCAAAACAAATTTTTTCGTTTATTATCGTACAAATTAGGCATTTCATCCGAAAATTACGATTTTAACCTCATTGCATTGCAATATAATCTTCCGCCGCTGAAAATTCGGCGCAAAAGAGCCGATTTATCATTTTTACGTGGACTAATGATGTCTGAGATTGATTGCCAAGAGCTACTTGTAACTCTTCCATTTCAAGTCCCCAACAATAATCGCCGAACCAGACAGTCTCCATTATTTAGAGAATCTATACATTCTACCAATTATGGATTTAATAATCCAATTGGTAGAATGTGTAGAATTGCTAATAGTTTCTCTAATAATATTGATTTATTTTGTGTTTCAAAATGTAGTTTTAAGTGTCATTTAAAATGTGTTGATGAATAATTTTATATTTTGTTTTTATTTATGTATACTTTTTTCCATGCTTTTATTTTTCAATATTCTTTTATATATTTTTGTGTAATTGTAATATTGTTTGTAATTCATCGTTATTTATGTATATAATGATGTAGATGTAAATGGTTTTTGTATATACCGTGAATAAAGTATTATTATTATTACTACTTTTGCAATATATAGTTTTTTTGAAAAGAACATAAGTTCTAAAATTAACAATAATAGTATTTGAAGGCTTAAATTTGCACCCGTTTCTATCTGGATTCTGGACTTTTTTATTGATTTTTCTGCCTTTAAGACGTCGACCTTAAGGAAATAACATGCCATCCTTTTGCAAGATATGTGGTAAGACAGAACAATTTATTTTAAATTGTGGCTAATACAAAAATTGCTACTTAATAATTTATTAACGTCAACAATTTTAGTAAAAAAAAAACAGTTACTCTGTAAAAGACAGCCAATATGGATTTATAAGGAAAAAAAGCACACAAGACCTAATATTTATAATAAGACAACTAAGTGAGAAGATTATAAAAAAATAGAATAATCACAAATGCTTTGTTGATCTCAAAAAAGCATTTGACAAGATCAAAAGATAGAATATATGGAAAAAACTAGAAGACAGAGCAATTGAGAAGGAAATAATAAACGTATTTAAAAACATGTAGACAGAAAACATAAACATTGTAAGAATGAATAACAAGGGATCAAAAGAATTCATAACAAAGAAAGGGGTGAAGCAACGATGCGTGTCAAGCGCATTGCAATTTTTAATTGTTTTGGATAAAGCGATAAAACAAAGAAAAGTTATAAAAATAGGGCATTGGAAGATGGAAATAACGAAAATAGCAGAACTACTTTTTGCAGACGATATCGCAATGATTGCAGAGACAGAAGAAGACTACAACACAACATGGAAATAATAAAAGAGCAACTAAAAAAAATAAACATGAAAATAAACTATGAAAAAACAAAGACCATGATAATTGCAAAAGAAAAACTGAATCACGAAATAAAAATAAAAGGAAGATTAATAGAATAGATTGAACAATACAGATATTCAGGAACAATAATACAAAGCAACGGAAAATTCAACAAAGAGATAAATGAAAAAATGGGAAAAACGGAAAAAAATATAGAACATGCTAAAAAAGCACTTCCTTTAACAGAAATAACGAAAACTACAAAACAGAATCAGTTAAAAAAATAATCAGATCAACATTAACATATAGTAGTGAAACATGGACCATGACAAGAAAACAAATAGAAAATATTAATGCAATAGAGATGAGATTTCTTAGGAAGATCGAAAACAAAACAAGGAAAAATAAAATAAAGAACAAAACATACAAATAAAACCAATTCAAGAAAAAAATACAAAAAGCCAAAAGAGATGGTATGGACACATCAAAAGAATGAGTAAAGAAAGAAACACCAAAAAAATATATGAGACAAGAGTAACAGGAAAACAAAAAAAAGGAAGACCCAGAAAAGAATGCAACAGCGCATTAAAATAAGAGGCCACAAAAAAGGAAACACTTGGGAACAAATAATGGAGATATCCAAGGATAGGAAGAAATGGCAAAAATATTATTTAAATTAATAATACGCTATACAGCCTTACACTGAAAGGTAGAAATGGAATAAATAAATAAAATAAAATACTCTGTTTTTACCTCTGGTTCAAATCTTAGTAACACTAAACACCTTATAATTTAAATTTTACTGCCAATTGTAGGTATAGAAATATTTTGGTTGCTGTTAGGTTCTAGATAGACTTGGTAAGGGCCAATGTCTGAAACAATTCTGCCAACAATGTGATTATTCTTATATCTGGTATCATGATAGCAAGTTGTGTCGGTTGGTTGCTACCATTTATAAAAACTATATTAATATCTTTGTTGACGTTATTACCGTTTCCGTCACCACCAACGGGGACAATGGGGAGTCTCCCATGTGGGTGGCTTGTCTGGTCCAGGCTTAGACAAGCTCACCTTAAATATATTTAATTAGTATAAAGTTGTCATTTGCTTCAAGTTAGAGGACTTAAACTAAAAGTGAACAGGGACGAATTTCACGTTGTGATTTACTTTTAAACAAATACCCAGTTAAACACAACTTGAATCATATATTACGTTATTAGTGATTATGCTATTATGTCATAAAATGTATATGGGATGGTTCAGATTGTTTTTGGAAAACCTTAACAGTGTATTAAATTCATAAAATAGAACAAAAAGTTTTTATAAACATGTACTTTTGTAATTACTTAACAAAGATGCGTTTTTTTAATTTAACTTGTTAAGTTAAAAACTCAACTTCTTACTGTTTCAAAATTAAAATCGAAGGTATCATAAGTACCGAATATTAAACTAAACAACGAATCCATATCCAAATTTTCTTCAATTTGTATGTGTTACAATTTCACATCTTTTTTGGAACGACCAAACTGTTGACATAGCTGCAAAAGTATCTAGAAAACTATTTTTTTTAATAGATATAAACAAATTATTTCTTTTGTTTAGTTATTGCATATAACTTATAAAACATATATTTGTTCTTGTATTGAATATTGTTCCCAAGTATAGAAAAGTGCATCTGAAACTACACTATTTTTTTTAAATTCTATTCAAAAACGAGCTATTTGGATTATTGCCGACCCAAAATTGACTAATGACTTAGATACTTTACAACACCGGTGTAATGTTGCGGATCTTTGCATTTTCTATAGATATTTTGATAAATTTGTTCACAGGAAATACAAGATATATCTAATCAAATATTTACTTATAATACAAGGCTTGCGAAAAATTGAAATAAATATTTGTTGACAATTCATAGATGAAGAACCAAAACTTTTAAAAGAGATGTTAATAACATTACTATCGGCACATAGAGTAAACTTCTAAATTTAGTATTTCTTGAGACTTACAAACCACAAAAATTTAAGGTCAGTGTTTACAGACTGCTTAAATCTAGTCTTCAGTGTGATAGTTTCATAAAGTGTGGTTTCACTTGTTAAAATTTAAAGGTATTTTTATGTTGTTGTGACATATTAAATAACTTCTAAATATCACATTTTGTAATATGTAGAAAAAGTTAACTGTAGTAAAATAAATTAGTAATTCATATATCTATAATACACATTTATGTAATACATTGACACGTGTATTGTACCATACCAAGGCAGTTCATTAATAAAAAATATGCAAACGTTTATTTTATTTATAAATTTTGCAACGGCTATGCTGCAGTTTCTGTGCATGAGTACAAAAAAATCCAAATAAAAGGCTCTCAAGTGCCTAAGTATTTATTGATGTGCACCGACGTTTTGTAAATTAACTTTGAATTAGAATACTAAACCAAACAGAAATGTAAGTTTAATTCAAATGATAAATAATCTCTTAATTTTTAGTTTATTTAATTTATCTATTTAATTTTGGCAGTTAAAATCTAAGGTACTACGTACAATTATATAAAGTTAATAACAAAACTTTTTTTGGTTTGAATAAACTATTGTTTAAATCATTTTTTTATATAAATAGTGTTTATTTTATTATAGATTTTAAGATATATTCTGAGTATTTTTTTATAAAGTGCATCATTTTTAAGTTATAAACAATTAATTCAAACTCCTGAATTTCAAATAAAGAACATTTTTCGACAAACATACATATTTATTTTAATCAAGCTTTAAATACAATAACATCAAAACCAAATAACAAAACAATTATTAAATTATTAAAAAAATTAAAAAAAATACAAAATGTTCTATTAAAAAAAATTAAAAACTCAAATTTCTAAAACAAAATAAAAACCCTGTATATTTTTTTACACAAAGTAATCTATTTAAAAAAATTTTAACTAGATTTTGCTTTCATTAATAAAAATTAGATGTTTTCTGACAATCAATTTGGATTTCTTAAAACACTTCCAACTAAGCACGTAGTTCAAGTTTATGTTGAAGAAATTATTATTATATTAGAATATTTTAAATTATTATCTTTACAATTTATTTTCAATTCTAGGAGCATTATTATTTAGAAAGTTCAAAAACATTTTAACGACAACAACGACTTCCTAAATTTATTTTTGTAATTGGTTATAGGTCTGTTTCAACATACGATTTGAACAGTTTGCAAACCGTCCAAACTGTGCACACAAACAAATATTTGTCATCCTTAGGCAATCCATTATACACAGTAATTTGTTTGTGTGCATAGTTTGAACGGTTTGCAAACTGTCCAAACCGTATGTTGGAACAGACCTTATACAATGTATAGAAATCGTTAATAAAGATTAATTTATGCTGATTGGGATATGTTTGTTATTATAATATTTGATTAGAAATTCATCATTTTCAACATACATGTGAGTCGTCTTCAAAGAAACCTCTTAAAATTCCATTTGTTCTTTAGTGAAATTTTAATTATGAATGAGCTAAACTCAAAAACACCTCTTCGGGGAGGTTGCGCTTTCAGGTATACGCAACGCTCCCAGCTGCCAGACGCGCCTACCTATCGTCAATAAGGATGGGAAATATTTAAAAACTATCCAAACTAAAATTAAAAAATTTGCGACGTTGCTAGCTCTTATACTATAACTAAAAGAAACTTATTAGCTTATTGAAATTGCAAAGCTGTTGCGGATAAAATTTGCAAAAAGCTTATAAAAGAAAATCATGGTCATTATACATACTAATTAATAATTCAAAAAAGTGAATAATAAGGTCATAAAAATTACTAACCAAACCGCGATTGCACCTATTACCAAACCTGTCAATACCACAAATATTTTAGTCAATAATTATTTTGTCAAATTTCAGCAATAATAATTACTAATAGAATTTTTGAGAAATTAAAATTAACACTGAGAAACATCTGCCGTTTTTTCTGACAAAGAAATATATTAGTTTCCGTTCAGTGTTTGAGAATTTGACTCAATATTATCTGAAGCGCACAATACTACTCCAGATCAGTTGTCAATTTAGTTATTTGCAAATTTATTTCTCTAAGTCATGGAAATTTGAAATCATAGTACCAGTATTTAAACCTTGTAAAGAGTTACTAAATATAACCGTCAATAAACTTTACTTATTTATTATATTACAGGAATTTGTTTTGCAATTGGCGCATTCCATACTAGTCTTATTGCTAGTGTTTTTTGCAAGACAGCTAAACCATCTCTTTGTATTTGGCGTAAGATCTTGTTGTCAAAAACAATATTAATTAATATTACACACATTTTCTTGCACATAATAATGATCTTAATAATTTATACACATCAGGTTGCAGTTTTAAAATAAGCTTGCTGTACAAAATTGAGCATATTTTAAAAATTACTATAAAGTTCTTTCTTAAACGCTTTTACGTCCAAGATTAATCTGAACTTGCCAAGCATGTAATAAGAAAGCTAACGTGTGTTTAGAGTATTTGTAGTTTTACTTAACAAGTAGTGTTGTCAAGCCGATAGACATTTAAAAAACTGGAAATCGACATAAACAATATTAAGTTTGGATTCAAATCCGGTTTGGAAACACGAAAACAACGTCTTAAGTCAACGATGCTGAGATATAAATCAGAACATATTTATTTGTTATATCGATTTTAAAAAAGCGTTTGACAAAGTGAAGCATGATAAATTAATTTTTTAATTTTGGATAGAATATAAAGATAGTTAATAATGTATTCTGGGAACAGAAAATCAATATAAAATTGAAAAATATAAAAAAATAAATAAATTATGTGAAGTTGTTAACACTATAAAAAGATTAATATTTTAAGACACGTTATGAAGGAGTCTTAATATTTACTTAAGGTAATAATCTGAGGAAAGATAAAACAAAAAGTTGGACAAAGCAAAATATTTTGTCTAAAAAATCAAAAAGAATTGTTTGGATGCAGTAGTACAGAACTGCTTCATGCACCGGTAATCACCATACGTATTGTATCAATTAATCTGTAATTACATTGTGCAATTAATTAATAAATTTAAAAAAAAATTGAGTCCAGCGCATTAGCTTTTAGATATTTTAAATTATAATGCAATAATCATTTTAAATCCAATTTAGAAATTACTTTTACACTGGAGAAAAAATTTATTTTAATATTTAATATTTTTAATACAATTTAAGCTCTAAGTTTAGTTGTTGGTTTAGGAAATCTTTGTAGTAATTTCATTATCTTTTGCAAAATAGTAAATGTTTAACAGATTTATTGCATTCTATACTTTAGTACCCGTAACTAGTGCAAAACAAAATGTTGTATATTTAATAAATAATTTGTAATTATATCGGTTTTATTACACACTTTGAATAAAATTTTTATTTATGAATGTTTAATTTATATAAATCATTTAAATTTTGAGATAATTTTATAATTTCTGTAGTTATTTATGGTTGTACTATCATTCATCAGATAATATAATACATTATAAAATTGCGCAAATTTTTTTATTAATATTATTCTAATGTATTTGCAATGAATTCTGTATTTTTAAGCTGTCTTATTTCTATTTTATTTGATGTTATAGGATTTTTATTTTCAGTTATTACAAAACGCTGTAGATTAATTTCAACAACCCATTTAAAAATACATCACCAACACAATTCATTCTGCGGCTTATACAAATATTATTGATGTTGTTTTATATCGCCTACAAAAATGTATTTTTAGATTTTATCAATTCTGTTATACTATAAATTCTGCATCGAGAAATTTGCTTTAGATTTTTTTCTGTTTCTATAACTTGTTAGTAAGAAACCCTTAAAAAATTTCTACAATTTTTTTTTTTAATTTCTTTGTTGTTTTTAACTTTGACATTAAAAAATCGTAATTTTTGATGTAAATTAGTTAAAAAAATATAAAGTTCTGGGTATTTGAGTTTTAGAGGTCTAAAACTTAAAAAACTGCAAAAATAAGAGTATTTTCAACATATACTCTTAAAAATTCACGTTTGGCAGCACTCAGAGGAATAATACACCAAATATTATAAAAAAATTGAATTTTGCGGATAGTTCAACATGAAAAAATAGTCAGTGTGGTGCTCATGGGCTAAAATGAAACTATCTATAAAAAAAATTACAAAATTTTCAGACAAAAAAACGTTAAAAATTAATTTATTTTCATATTTACAAAAAATATTATAAACACACTAGGGTGGGGTTTAATTTTTTTTTGTCAAATTTTGATGAGCCTTGGACGGATTTATGTTTGCGTGCCAAAAATAATAATATTTTCAAACTTTGCGCCGATAGATTGAGTGTAAATTTGTATATTACATAGCAAATCAACTCTTAAATTAGTTTTTAAGTATCAAAAGTTTTTTTAGAAGGTATAGAATAAGGATTTCAAAAGTGTATATGTTTTTTTTGAAAGTTTTTGACCAAGTTAAACACAATACGCTTATCAACTATTTGATAGTTCTTGATTTTATCGAAATAAATTTGAAGATGTAAATTTGTTTGACTGCCTAAAGTTTCCATTGCGGACCAATTAGACCAGGGTCCATAATTTTTGAAACAAAATAAAATAATAGTAAGATGAAACCCATTGGAAAAAAAGAAAATATAACAAAAATGAAAAGAAAACAATTTACGGGCGATCTGAGGTCGGGAAGTGGAAGGGGGTGATTTTTTAAAGGTAGAAAACTGTTAATCTCGATTTTCGGCAAAACTACAAGTCCAATGGAAAAAAATTGTAGGTAATAAAAAGATCTACAAATTTTGTATTTACACTTTTTTCACATAACATCAAAATTTATGTAAAAAATTTAAATAACCAAGTTTTTGGTTTTTTATTTTTATTTTCACAAAATTTAGTAAAAACTTACCTTTTTATGTACCAAACTCACCGTAATTTTTTGATTTAAAATATTTATTTTTTCACTTTACTTTAATTACTCGAAAAACGTAAGATTCCGTGTTACATTGGTAAACAAAAAAACTACAAATCTATAAAACATAAAGATTGCAAAAAACATGTAAAAATAGTTGTTTTAAATATAATTAAAAGTAGGATTGAAAGGAGATTTCATCTAAAAAATGTGACTGCTGCTATTTTTTTCAGTAAAAAAGTTTAAATTTAAATTCTAATCACATTTATGTATAGAAAATCTCATAATATATAAATATACATGTAAATCGTACTATTGAATTTGGAAACTTTATACTGATTACGTTATTCATTATAATATTTTTAAAAACATTAATCTTGTTATTTCTTAATACCTTATCTTAAATTCTAATCACTTATTCATTAGTTTTTGTCTCTTTGATGGCATTTCTTCATCGTTACATTTGACAAATCTTCCTGATTCTAGTAGATCTTCGAAACCTTCAAGACCATCACCTTTGTCTTTAATATTATTTCTAGTCTGCATTGGTTCTTCATCGACAATTTCATCTAAATCATCAACTTCCTCGTAGATTTTTTCAGAACCATGACAGTTTGAGCATAAATTTGTGCATTTTAAACCATGTTTTTGGCAGCCACATTTTAAACTGTTACATCTAAATGCACAGCTGCAGTAAATAGTTTTGAGCAATATTTCCCTATTTAATTCCTTTTCTGTAAATTTGGGCATAATGCCACGTTGATGTTGTTGCCAGCCCCAAACTGTTGCTGTCAATTCGTTACCCAGCTGATAATATGTCCTGTAACAATGTTGTTCTGCTGCACCTTCTGTGGGTGGGAGATTTGCCAATGTGAAAGATGATTTAATTTTTGCCAATTGATATTTTCGAAATCTTTTTTGATTCAGTGTTATATTATCATTTTTACTTTTATAAATAGATTTGATTAATTATTGTAATCCATTTTTTTCGATCTATTTTTTGTTTACATCTTTAAAAAAAAATATATTGGCCAAATTTGGCAAATTTTTATCGTCTAATATTGAATTTACGATACTTTTTTTTCCTTTTCCGGCAAATCCAATGTTGTATCGCAACCAGAAAAACAATGCAGAAATGTAACTATGTTTTTGAAGGATTCATATTTGAAACTATTAGACGTGAAAAATATATCTTTTACATGCAATGAGACATTGTGGCCACTTTTTTAATCATCTTACGAACATTATTTGTACTCTTTTCCTTATTATTTTTACACACAATATTCAAAAAAACATAGTTTCAAGAACATTTTTGTATCAAATTATCATGTCTTTTTTAATTAAATGACACTCGATATCGTTTTGAAAATGCTTTTTCAATTTTGTCTTAATAGTTTTGTAGTCAGGAAGATCTCCTGAAAATCCTTCTTTTATTTCATTGACAGAAAATTGACATTCTGTTTCGTTCTTTGTTCTTAGTGTTTTCACATGCTTCAGTTCTTTTCTTATAAAAAGTAGACATACAAGCAGTGTGATAATGCGCTTTTACTGAAACTAAATCAGGCACATTTCGCAAACAAGTTGAAATGTTTTTATCAACATCAATTAATGTAATTTTTTTTTGAATATACTGTAATATGCTATCTCTGGTATTGTTTATTTTTTTTTTCCTTTGTTTGATTTTCTATGTCTTGAACTACAGAATGTAGCTATTGCAGTCTCATTATTATATTGACTTTGACAAGTTTGATGAATAAATGCTAATGTCAAAGTCTCAAATTTATTGTATTTATTGTCGATTCTTGTCTTGCTAGACTCCACTAAACGATTCCAAACTGTTTTTTTTAATTTCATACACTTGCTTATGATAATCTGAAAAGACCAAATCAAATTGTACTAAAATATCATTTGATTTTAATTTTTTAGGTTATGTTACGTTAAACATACTATTTATGAAAGAAAATTTTACTATTTTCATTTTAGAGCTGATTGATACAGATTAAAATACAGGTAGTATTTACTTTGCTGTGTAGACTCAGCCTGCACGTGTATTTTTATGAACGATGTTGCTCACTGCTCCTTATCTCGAATACACGGTTTTTGCAACTGCTACAAAATAACAGGTATTAAGGCCCAGACCCTCCTAGCGTCCTAGCCCCTTCCCCACTTCTCTATGAAATACGTTTTGATGGGCTAAAATTTTCCGTACTCAGGTATAAAATATCTTAAAATAGCAATAAATAGGCATCTGCGCATATCATTTAAAGAAGATTCTACAATTTTTTCAAAATATTGTAGATGTCTTATTAAATATTAACTTTATTAACGTATTTGGTTCTTAAAGTGGGAAAATTGTCGCATAAAACTATCGCGCAGCTTTTCTCGGAAGTTAATTAAGATAATTCATTTCCGTTTTTGGCATTATTATGAGTATAATAACAACATTTAAATAAGCTATTTTGGTAAAAATATATTAATAAATAAAAATGTTTAGTAGTAAAAATGGTTCAATTTATTTCAAATTTTGTTCATATTAATGATATTTATATAAAAAAAATATGCCGCAAAAATTATCACAAAATGATTATTTGTTTAAAAGTAGCACCGAAGATGAGGATACTTTTGGGTGTAAACAATAAGCCCACCTATGGCTCCGCCTATTACGTTTGGTACTGTTTTTATTACACAATTGGTAGTTTGATTTTATTAGGTGATCGTCGCCATGGGCGGTATTTTACTACAGTGCGAGTGAAGCGCTCCCGGTGGTTTATCACGAAACCATTCCTGACAATTCTGTCCTTAATTATAGTAGTATATTTTGACTTGCAATTGTTTGTTTATAAATGTAACTAAGAATCTTACGTTTTTCGAATAACTAAAGTATAAATTTTAATAAATAGCTCAAAATTCTACATAATAATTAAAAAAAAAATTTGGATTCGAGTTTTTTTCGTTTTTTTTTTTAAGAATAAAAATAAAAAACCAAAAACTTGGTTATTTGAATTTTTCACATAAATTTTGAGGTTATGTAAAAAAAGTGTAAATACAAAAGTTGTAGATTTTTTATCACCTACAACTTTGCTATTTAACAGTCCATAGGACTTGTAGTTTTGCCGGAAATCGAGATAAACTGTTTTCTACCCTTAAAAACTTACCACCTTCCACTTCCCGACCTCAGATCGCCCGTAAATTATTTTTCTTTTTGTTATATGCTCTTCCTTTTCCAATGGGTTTCATCCTACTATTACTTTTTTCCACTTTTTACCATTTTCGAAGGCTGGTCTAAATATTGTTTTTGCTCTTTATAAATGATAATGACAAAAACTTTAAATTTAGTCTTATTGTTTGTCGATTATTTAAAACTGAATAATGGTGTCAATAATCAGGCAGAATACATTAATTTTTAAGCTGATTAATTGTTTAGTGGAATAGTGTGAACTTAACCAACTTACAATAAATAAAAAATGGGCATACATTTTATTTAATTGCACATCTAGTGCAATTACAAAAAGAATTTACTATCTTAAATCAGAACAATTAAAACTTCAATCTAAAGTTAAGAATCTAGGTTTAAATTTTAATTACAATCTAATGTTTGCCAGAAACGTTAACAAATAAATATGAACCTAAAGACAAATTTTATTTCAACTATAATTTTTTATTTGAACACAACAAAAATCTTTTTAAATTTCTTGTCTTACCTAATAAACCAAACTAATCCATTTAATCATTTATTAAACAAAAATATCATATATTTATTTAAACTTAATTATTTACTATTTTACATAATATACAAATTACTGTAAAGTATAATATTATTTATAAAATATTTTTCAGTTAATGTTTGAATAATTATTACATTCCTCTTGGGTGGCATCCCACTTTAAGTCTAAAATTTTTGTAAACAACTTTAGAGTCAATTGAAATTCAGGCAGTGATGTATATGTGTGCTGGACCCTATCGATTTCTTACGCGCAAATGGACGCGGACATCTCGTAAAAGTGTTGCATTAGTACACACCTCCGCTGCGGCAGGTTTTATTGCCCTTCTATATTGTGCCCTTTATTACAGATGGATTATTTCTGAGCCGGTGCATGTCGTGAATGAAACGTATTATTAACCCATTTATTGGATGACGTATGTGGATGGTGTGTGTGGCATAAACACACCAAATATAATACAGAATTTTGGATTATATTTGATACATCATATTTATGATAGATGACATTGGGTATTTTTTATGATTACTTTTATATCGCTGGATGTAGGCATTTGAAATATACAATGTTTAAGTAATAGGCCATGATTCATGTATTTTAAATGTTTCCGATGATTCTGATAATGTAGGTATGACAATATATTATTTTTTGCAGCTTTATTTAAAATGATGTAGGTATAAAAATTGTTTATAGAAAAAGGTGTGTATTTAATACACGTTTTTTTTATTTATATATTCTACTGGTAGCTTACAAACGTAATGTGACGCCACCGATTATATATTTATTTATTTATATTCAGGTCGCTCCGGGGTGAAACTTTCCAGACGGACTCCAAAGAACAATAAACACCGTAACGTTGTTTAACTTATTAACCTATTTTCTGTCCATCTAGAGCATCAAGCTAAATCAACGCAAATAAACCCCATGTCCTGTCTCAAAATTGATTATTGTGTTCCACATAATCATTTTATTTATTATATTTTAAATTAATTTTATTAATTTTTTTTAAATTTTTTTTTTACTTACCGACATTTAAAATAAATAAGAAAGTACAACTGAATCCTGTTATCCTTTGAGACATTATAGGCAACATATAGCTGCCACACAAACCTCTAAAATGGTTTTAAGAAACAGAAGCTAATCTACAAACATTAAATGTTGCCGAAAATTTTAATAACACAGATGATCAGATACGACTTTTAAACTGCAATTAAAGAATACCAAGAAAAAATATTAACACATTTCACAAGCTGAATTTCTTGAAAACGCTTTAAATAACAATCAATTAAAGCTAACAAACATTACCATCTCTAAGCACTACCTGGACTATGTTGTTTTGGAACGGTTTTCCTGTTTTTTCCAACTGCACTCTATGATACTTGCTCTTAACTAAATAATAAAAAAAAAAAACTGCAGAAATGATGAGAGCATCACTCAATGCTATTGGGAATCTACATGCTAATAGTAACTTTTACCCAACTACAACGCATTATCAATAATATGTGTTTGTGGTTTGACAACATTACTAACAGAAAATACTGAGCCTATACTGGTTCCCACGTAGAACTCTTCAAATTATAACCCAGGCAAAAGCATACAAAATAACAATAATACGAAATTTTTAATAGTGTGCTTATATAAAACATAATTATTACGTAAATTAAAAGTGTGCATTAATTTTATTACAAATAAAATTATTTTCTTTTTTCAAAAAAAAAACATTAGAACACAAAATTTGTAACAAAATGCCAATTTTTGACAGTTTTTAGCATTACACTTCAAAATTTAATACTGTATTATTTGTAAACTGTTATAATTACATAAATCTTATAGTTTATGCATTTCTATGCAAGAAAGATGCGCTATAAAAACATGATTGCATATTTGATAAAGTTTGCCTATTTTATAGTTTCCTTTTTAACTAGATCATTGTGATTTGTTTAGTTTCATTAACAATTCATAATTCTATCTCTACTCATTAATTGTTGATGCTGTGCAATCTTTAACGACATAGAATTGTTAGCCCCCCCGTCTGGTACTAAATCGAAATTTGTTTCTGATCTAAAAATTAATAAGCCCTTAAACAAGTATTGGTATAACTCATTCTGATTTAAAAAAATAAAAGTTCTTTTTAAATAAAGTTGTTTTAGAATATTTTTTTTGCAAATATTTAAAATTTTACTTAATAATTAATAAGTAAGATAATCTTTGATAATAAATAGCCAATGTAAAAATAATTTTAGAAAAAACATAAAGCAAATTAGTGTTAAACACAAAAATTAAAAAAATAGTTTTATTAAGCCGTGTTATGTAATATTCAAATGTACTATCAAAGAACTTGACAAAACTTTCTTCAACGACGACCTTATTTTAATAGTATTATAATTATCTCAGACATTAAACAGACTAATAAAAAGACTATAATGTTTATTAAAAAAAAATATCCCAGAATTTATTTACTTTTATAACTTTTGTTTTTGTTATGTAATTTTCATGTAGTTCAATGTGTTTTTGCTAAAACCATACAAAACATGTTGTAAAAGTACCACAAAATCTAACGATTGTGGGGTAATCATGCTAGTAATGGGTGCAATAATTAGAATGAATGTTTTTTTTTAGAATGTTTTAAACTATACCAGTATTGAATTTGGTAAACAAACTTCTAAAAGTCTTTTTTAGAACGGTGTTTAACTCCACCGTTGCGTTCTGCATTATCTCTTTTCTTCTCTGAAGACGAAATGCTTTCAATAACATTTTCAATGTCTGAAGAGTATGGAAATTGGCACAGAACGCCGTTTTGCCAAAAAAAAATCTGTATCAAGTGCAATGAATGAGAAAGAGCATTGTCGTTCGGTGCGTATTTGTGATGCAAAATTTTACTGACATCAAAGAACACTGTTTGCGTCACTTTGAATTTGTTTCTCACATGTCACATTTTTTTCAAACATGTGCAAAACTGTTTCTTTCTACTGTACAAAGTGCCGCCAACCTAGCATAACTACTATGCGCAGAAAAATATAAGGTCGGATAATTGTTAGACAGACCTCGTATATACAAATGCAATGGTTAAAATATATACTTTTTTTAAACTACTTTGCATATATTCATTTCATTAAAATTACAAATTAGTCTAATAATACGTTTTTGAGCAATAAAAACTCTAGATATATCTGACCCACTTTATGCTAATATATTATACGTTAAACCATAATAAACAAAAGCATAATATACATTTATCAATGCATTTCTGGAAAAAATAAAAAAATGTTTTTCAAAATGCGATGTTAAGTTTGGTACACACATAATCAATTATTTTTCCATGAAAATTTATTATCAAGATAGTTACCAAGAATTTTGTACATGTAGAAACATTAACAATCAAGATTTTTTTATATAAAATTGTAAAATGACCAGACGGTTAGTTGCATGTTAACTATAAAGATCATTGATAAATAAGAAGAACAAAAGTGGATCTAATGGAGAACATTGCACAACCCCTTTTGTAGTGTTACAAGTATCAGAAGTAGTCCAATCTATTCTAACATACAATTGACGGTCTGATAAAAATTACACAATTAAATCAAGTACATTATTACGGATTCTTAAGGACTACAGTTAGCTACGTAGAAATTTTACAACAACTGTATCAAAAGCTCTTCAAATGTCATAAAATAGACCTGCCAAGCACAATCCTGTATCCACACTTATATTGACTTCTTTGATAAGTTTGACTGTTGCAGTTTTTATAGACATGTTTATTTAAAATCTATGCTGGTTATCGCTTAATATTTTGTACTTTTTCAAGTAGTTCCAGTTGCGCTCTGCTATAATTTTTTTTAAATACTTTAGAAATAAAACTGGACAATAGTTAACCACGTTTAAAACTTTTTTCATCTTAAATATTGGCACAATTTTGGCTATTTTTAGAGCACTCAAAAACACGCCAGTACTAAATGTTAAATTTGTTAGTTACCTCAGTAGCACTATTATCTCCAATGACACAAATTTTAGCACTTTTCCCAATATTTTGTCTTTTCCGGCACATGACTTATTTGTTAATAAGCATATTACTTTATATATTTCTTGCAAAGTAACTGGTTCCATTAACATTGTTTGTGCTGATCCAGTAGACGTAGTGCAAGCTGATAAATGTTTGCCAAGATGTTAAGTCATCTTTTTATCCGTAATAGTAGTCAAATGTAGTCTAAATATGTTAGACAACTTTTTTTTTTAATTGTTTGTAAATTGTTTATTGCATTCAGTATGAGTTTGTTTGTGCATCTTTGTTTTACGAAGTTTTTTGTTGACAAAACTTTAAACGACTTTTTCTCTGTTTTCATCAGTAATGATATTTTAATTTTTTTTTTTTCAGTTTTTTTGTTTTGTTTATAGTTTATCAGAATTATATTGCAATTTAAGGTAATAGATATTTTTCAAATTTTAACAGGAGCGTATAATTTCTTTTGATATCCAGCCTATTTAGTTGATTTTAGATTTTTTAACAATTTAAATACGGCATATGTCATATTAAAAAATAACTTTCTTTTGCAATTGTGTTAAAAAATAATAACGTTGTCCGATATTAGCATGTTCTACTTGACTTTCTGTAAGTAAAATTTAAACTTCTTTAAATTTTTTGCTTTTAATTCTCTTAGTTTTTGCATAGGTTTGGATTTGTTACTTATTACTTTTTTTTATTCAGTATTGATTATTATTTATTGTCACTCCAACAACTAAAAGCTTCTTTTGGAAAATGTGTAACTATACTCATAGTCAATTTGACTTTCAGATATCCCTAATATTGAATGAAGTATCTTCGTTGGTCTATTTAATTTGTTTACTAGTCTAAACCAGGGCTTCTTAAACTTTTTTTATTCACGACCGAGTTTTTGGGCAACCCCATACAATAATAGTAACAATATACCCCAGGATTTTGCTAAGCAACCCAATTTGGGGTCGCAACCATAGTTTAAAAAGGCCCGGTGTGTTAGTTTATCAAGAAACATGAATGTTACCGTTTGGTGGTCGATATATTGCTACTTTGCTGCTATTTAAATCTATGAAACAAGATACACATTCTATTATCGATTTTGTGCAATTATTTATTATTGTACTTACAATACAAGAATCATTATCCCTCCGTTTTCTTCTATAGTTTGGATAAACGTTGCAATTTTGTGATACCCATAAATATTATATTCTTTGCTGCGTGTGACACTGGATTTATTATTATAAATTTTTGCTTGTAGTATTTTCAATTTTGTTGTATGCACTACATATATTTTGGTGTAGAATATGTAATTGGATATTACGATTGTTTGTAATATCCACACTGTGAAGTCAGCCATTCATACGCCACTGCTGGCGTCTTAGCCTCTTTCTCTGCTTGTAATGTTGGCAACTTACATTACAAGGGACCTACAGTTATAAGTGGATTCCGAACCACTGGAGAGAATTCATCACTCCATCAGAGAAGGTTTTAGCCGTAAAACCCCACGCTGGCAAGGCGGCTTGGGGAGTGGGAGAGCGTATAGAAAATGAAAAGTATATCACGGTATATGGGAATCGAACCCACAATCTTCGGCGGCCACTTACACTTACACTTTAATGCATTTATTAAAAATTTCATTATAAATACACCAGGAAAATTATATGTAAACAAGTATGGACAAAATAAATTCATAACTAAAAGTTTTCAAAAATTAAAAATGGAACAATATAAACCTAAGTTAACAATTCTGATAAAACTTATAATACTTATGGTCCATTCTCTCACAGATTCATTCTTCTTTTGCTCACACAGTCATTCATCATTCATTCAGGTTAAAAACATATTTTAAAATTATCATGGTTAACAAACACTACATAGACCGTAAAAACATCGGTTTTATGTTTATAACAATTTTTGTTTAAGCTTAATTCTAACTAACCTAATCTATCTATTTACAATAATATATACAAAAACTAACCTAACCTAACTCTACTATATACAATAATTTTGACTCTAAAAATCAAATTTTACAGGGACGGTAGTATCAATCAAATGTGTTGGTTGAAGATAGGTAAGCACTGATAACTGAGCTTACGTTTAATTCTGAAAGGTCTATTGTTAGATCGGATGCTGGTGAGCTCCCTCAAAAGAGGGTTATTTTCTAATTTGAATTTATAAAAATTTTGTGAAATTTCCATTATGTAGTCCGAAATAAGGGGTACATTTGCCTGTTCGTGCAAATCTCTGATTCTGACATACCTGTCTTTGCGAAGTGCCATTCTCAGACACTTGTTCTGTAACACTTGCAATCTATTCAGGTTAGTTTTACCTACGCCGCACCATACAGGAGCAGCATAGGTTAACGAAGGTCTGATTACTGATTTATTAAGATGAATTTTGGTATCAGCAGAAAGAGAACTATTTTTGTTTATATAAGGGTAAATTTGTTTGATGGCCTGATTTGTTTTGTGTAGGATATGTGTTAAATGTTGTTGGTAATTTAGACGGGAGTCTAGATGGACTCCCAGATACTTGAAGTGCTGCTTCGTCGGTATAGTATCTTTATCGAAAGTTGTTGGTGTAAATGTTTTGATATTTGTGAATTTACGTGTAAAGGAAATTCTTTCCGATTTTTTGGTGTTAATTTTGATTTTCCAAAGATTGAAAATTTTTTGCAGCGTGTTTAAATGAATTTGGTTTTGTTTCTGCGCGGCCACTGCATAAAAAGCACCTGAATAGATTGCAGTGTCGTCTGCATAAAGTGCAAGACTTGTTTTTGCAAAGGCAGGTATGTCATTGAAATAAATATTAAAAAGCTTTGGTGCCAAAATTGAACCTTGCGGTACACCAGCATAAATATTTTTAGGGGAGGACAAAATGTCGTTGACTTTGACCTGGAATTGCCTGCCTGTTAAAAAATGGTGTATGAGTTTAATCAAGTATGATGGATAGTGTTGTGTTTCCATCTTATGGATCAGTCCGTTAGTCCATACTCGGTCAAAAGCTTTTTTGACATCGAGCAGGACCATGTCTGTCACTTTGTCTTTATTGAAGTTGATGTTAATGTCATTGACGATTCTAGCAATTTGCTGAACCGTCCCATGTCCGCTTCTAAAGCCAAACTGATTGTCGGTAGTTAGTTGGTTGTCTGATTCAAAAGAATCAAGTTTTTTCATGATATTTTTTTCAGTCACCTTGCTTATCCTTGTAAGCAAGGAGATCGGTCGATATGAGTCGGGTGATGTAGCTGTCTGGCCAGATTTGTGTATGGGCATCACGTGGGCTACTTTCCAAGATTTTGGAAAATAACCCAACCTGATTACTCCATTTATAATGTAGTGCAGTTGCACTACTGTCTTTCGTGTTAAGTGTTTCAGTGTTATGTTCTGTATTTAAGAGATGGAAGTTTCCTGATCGTTTCTCGAACCTCTTTTGGACTTGTCAAAGACATTTCATCCTGAAGAGGCCGATACTCGGACAGAAACCTTTCCACTCCGGCAGTAATTTGTTTTTGTTCGTTAGTCACGTCATCTACACACAGCGGCCGGATGCCTAGACCACTGCGCCACGCTCTCTCTATATCCACAGTACTTTAGGGTATATTAGTATGTTCCTTGTACTTTTTCTCCACAGAAAAAACTTATATTTTATTGAATTGCTGATTGTATAGACAATAAGTTGTTCGGCTGATTTAAATAATATATTTGCTTTGCAAAAACGCTTGCTCATCATTAAATTTGTATCAAAAACAATGTTCTTACTAGTATCTATTGCATTTTTAAATATCATGTTTAATTTGTAGCTTTCTTTATATTATCCATATATGTATTGTACATCTTAAAAAAACTGTAGTAAAACTTTCAGTTTATACTTACTAAAACATCGCAAATTTTATTTAGTACATAGTCATAACTATGAGTCAAACTATCTAAACTGCTGCGTATTACGTCAATAAATAAAAGGTTTGTTTTTTAGCCCATTTTTCTATTATCATTACTTTACAATTTTCTTTTTTTTTTTTCTAGTGCCTATTTGTTTTAAATGTTGGCAATCATCATTGATATTTGTATTTCTGCAGTGGTTTGCTTTGCAGAAGCCTTCTGTGATTGTGTTAATCTATGTTTGTAAACTTTTTGACAACTTTGTTCTTTTTCATCATGCTCTTTTTCTTTATTCTATCTTTGTAAAATTAGTAGTAGTAACTTATGTTGTTGCTTATTATGAGTCTGAGGTAATCTAGTTTTTAAAGTTAAATTATGTATGGTTGCTGATGACCAGACGCTGCTGAGTAGTGATCAGTCGTGATCCACAGGGCTCGGTATTGCCCTAGGATTTCTCGGGCGCTACCACATATTGCAGGATAGACAAGTATATACAATTAAAACAATACAATGTAAGGAAAATTAAATCTGAATTCAGTAAATAAACAAAAGTAATCAACCTATTAATTGGTAAAAATAAAAAAAAGTTAGTGGTCGGTCAGAATTGGACCACAGGCGGAAAATTAACTAAAACTAATTCGGAAGTCACGTTTTAAGCTGTTGGTCCCATCAAACCACTTTAAACAAGTCGTAGACTTACTGTGGCGATGTAAAATAGCCGTAAAAAGCAAAATAAATAAAAAAAAAGTAACAAACTTAACCTGTGTCCTGTCAGAGTCGGGGCCACTGGTTAAAATTAACTAAAATTATTTCTATTTACAGAGATAACCAGTGTCCTGTCAGGGTCGAGCCACTGGTTAAAATTAACCAAAGCTATGTCTATTTACAGAATTAACTAAAACTTACAGATCCTAATTGCAGGTAATGTCAACTTTGAGATTAGTTTCTAAGTTTGACTGACTGTACCTGGCCAGGTGATGCCGCCAAGGGGCGGAGCATCAGCAACCATTGGCGACGCAGCACAGCGGAGCGGAATTAGTATAAAGGAAAAACTCGCACGCTGCAGAGGCCAGTCTACTTCGACCATCACGAGCAAAAACAGGCAACTCCGTTCCAACTCCGAAGATGAAATCGCAACCTGACAACGAGATGACGACCACCGCTACGACCACGGACAACCCCTTGGAAATCACGAGCTCCACACCGACGACTGCACCGGGGAGGTTTACCATCCTCTCCGGCCTCGATACTCCGGATGGCATAGCACACCACGCCACCGGGTATCAACCCACGCCCTTCGGCATTGCACACACCGCCGCAAGGGCCCAAATGCACACCACGATCACCCACGCTATGATAATGGACACGACATGGAACAACGACTTGAATATGACGTACCACCAGCAGGGAGCTTACCCCAAGCTCGCTCACCACCGAGTCGGTAGCGTTGCACTACCTGCAACCGACTCACGCCCGACACCTGGGGCACACCGCCACGAGGTGACTACGCTCGAGGAAGTGGTGATCCACTCACCACCACCTCCAACTACACCGAAGATGGAAGTACAGACACTTGGACCTCGTCCCCGAGGCGTAACGTCGTACCAGGTCGTGCCTACCATCCCTGGGCAAGTCACCACCGACCTGCCTGGCGTAGCTCCGCTTCGCGGAGGTCCACCAATGGGTTACACAACCCGGAGGCACCTGGAGGACGGGGCCTGTGCGGCGTGGGAACCAGTGGGTTCGGAGTCTTCGGGCTCGAGCGTCCGTGGGACGTGTGTGACGGGGCCTGCGGGTCCGTGCGTCCGTGGGACGTGTGTGTTGGGGCCTGCGGGTCCGTGCGTCCGTGGGACGTGTGTGTCGGGACCACCAGGTCCATGCGTCCGTGGGACGTGTTTGTCGGAACCTCCGGGTTCACGCGCCTGTGTGGCGTGTCAGTCGGAACCTTCGGGTTCACCATATACAACTAACAGGTACGAATGTACCAAAACCTGTCCGGGACTCTCCTCCGGACTTGGACCGGCAACCTCCGCAATACTCATGGAGGCCGTGCCGGTAACACAGGCCATGCGTTTTTATACCCTCATCCGAGGAGTGGGGATGGCCAACATTTAGTTTTATAACAATAAAACAACTAACTTTTTTTTTTAAGGACGTAGTGAGATGTTGGTTTCAACAAGTGGCCCTTGAGAATAACTAACGCATGGCAATACCTTTTGGTTTTCTTCTTTGCGTAAGTCTTGCTGTTAATTTGTCCTAGTCATTGTCTCTAATGTGATACTAGTTTGAGGTGGGCAGGTTTTGGCCTTGCGGAATTCACGCAGTCTGCTGCGGCAACACATGCTGTCCCCCGCTTATTTCTTTATACACTATTTTTCTGTCCTACTTCCTACACTGGCATTCTTCTCTCCATTCTCCCATTCTTGTGTTATTCAGTCTTGAAATTTGCATTGTTCTTGTTTCTGTATCTTCATTAACTTTTTCTTCATAGTATCCTTTTTCTTTCATAAATATTTTGTGCATCCCCTTTGGTAGTCCTACATTTGCCAATTTAACTTCTAGTGAGATTCTTGAATCCTTATTTGGGATTAGTTTTTCTTGTCTCTTGGTGGCCAGATATACTCTACTCTGACTATTTTAAAAGTTGCATTTTCTGTCAACCTCAAGATTGCGTACCTTCCGATTGAAAATTGTTTAGTCAATTCCGTCATCTTGTTTTCCTTGAGCAGTTCTTTCTTTTTCCTTCTTATTTCTGCAATTTCTGTTGGTACTAATGTTTCAGTATATGTTTTTCTCTTGTCTCTCTGTTCACCTTCCATTGCTTGGCAGGCATAGTTGTTTTGACCTTTTTTGTTTCTATCTTCTTTAATACTTTTTTCCATATTCTTTTGCTTTCATTTAGCTTCTCGCTCCTCTTTTCTTTGTTTTCTGTGGCTTTTAATTTGTGTGTTTTCTTCGATTTTGGTTTACTTTAATCTCAACGCTTCAAACTCCTCTCTATCTTTTTCTTCATGCAGCGGTATTTTTCACAAAACTGTGCAGACTTAAGTTTCACCATATCGTTACAACAAACTTTTATTCAGGACGGATATATTAATATCATATCCAAAAGCCTGCTTACAACACCTATTCATAAAACTTTAATCTATTAAAGATCTGTTTCATACAACATAGCTGCGTTATACAAGTCTATTCCGTATTCCATAAAAAAATAAACGATATTGGTTTTAAGAAAAAATATAAAAATCAACTTTATAGTGATCAATGTTTGCGTGCAAGATATAAGTAATATAAATTTATTATAAATTTGGTAACTTTGTAACTGTAAAATAAAATTAATTTGTAACCATAAGTTTAGTATAGACAAAAAATATTTTACAATTATAAACCAAAATTTTTATGCGTGGTTAAATGGAAGAACAGCAGTTTAAACAGTAATGTTTAAAAAAGCTGAATTTTGCCACAGTTTTACATATTTTGTAACAAATGTATTCAAAATATAATCTAATAAAGACGTTTATTATTATTATTTTTATTATTATTATTATATGATATTGTGTACCATAAATGATAAGATTTTCTTTTTCAAACTAGTTGGCTTTTTGTTATCCGTCTTTAAAGAAATAACAAAATAAATTTGAGTTTTCTAGTTTTTCCCGCTTTTACTTTCAGTCATTTTCTATTTGTTTGATATATTTTTGTTGCATTTCATTTATAAATGCTTCATAACTTTGTATTCTTTTTAATTTGTGCTATATCTTTACCATTTATAGCAACTTTTGCAATCACAATCACTACTTCGTCAGCATTATTTTTTTTTTTTAATTATGTTTCCTACCTTGCCAAATTTTTCATACAAAGTAGCCAGCAAGTTATTTGTTGGCTGATTATATTTTGTTTTTTTTTTCCGTAATTTTTTCTATTTAAATTTTGGAGTATAAATGTCTCTCCTTAAGAGTTATTGTTTTTAGTATTGTATTTATATCCGACTGCATTGCAGCGTTTTGGAATACGGATAACACCTCAACCTTCTGGCTGGTAAGTTTTACCACATTTTGCTTCTGTGTTCAAGCATATCTGATATTTATCCAATTGCTGTTACATGTTTTTGTTGTTTACTTTGTTGTACTTTTTAGTTTAGTTGCTAACTCCTTGCTATGTTTTGTCAATTTGTCAACTTAAAACTGTAGCGCGTATTTGTTCTAGCAAGCTTCTTTTTTAAAACAAGTTGAAGTTTGAGTATTCTATATCAACAGTAGAGGATTCCCCGCTAGCAGGATTGTCCTTGGATATTTTATTTTTATTATCTGATGATTGAATAATATAATAATAATAATATTAATAATAATAATAATAATAATAATAATAATAATAATAATAATAATAAAACTGACAACCTGCATAACTATTGGTACAAAATGTTTACTTGCACACATGAATATATCAAACAGCATATATCACATTTTATGCAAAATCCAAATACATTGCCAAGTTTCTTAACGCAGGGTGTTACTTATTTGATACCAAAAGACAAAAATGATCTTGGTAATCCTAGTAAATATAGGCCAATAACATGCCTCCAAACTATTTACAAAATTATAACATCGTACATTACTCATCATTTACAAATGCACATCTCTAACAACAATATTCTCACTGAACAACAAAAAGGCTGTCGACAAGGTTCACAAGGATGTAAAGAACAACTGATTATAGATTCAGTAATTCTTCGCCAAGCTAGAACATGCCGCAGAAATATATTTACGACTTTTATTGACTATAAAAAGGCGTTTGATTCAGTGCCACACTCATGGTTAATAGAAACACTACATATATATAAAGTACATCCACAAATAACATCTTTTTTGCAAGAAATTATGAGTAAATGGAACACCGTAGTTAAATTAAAATCAGACGATCTACAAATAAATACTAACCCTATCTACATAAAGCGAGGTATATTTCAAGGTGATTCTTTGAGTCCGCTCTGGTTTTGTCTTGCTCTCAATCCTCTATCTCATATATTAAATGCCACTGGTTATGGGTATAATATAAAACATCATAAAACAACTCAATATAAACTGAGCCATCTAATGTACATGGATGATATTAAATTATATGGTACTACCCAATCTCAAATAAAACAATTAACAAAAATAGCATCAACTTTTTCAAAAGATATTCGAATGGAGTTTGGCATTGACAAATGTAAAGTACAAAGTATCAGTCAAGGAACTAGAGAAATGTCAGCTTATGAGCTAGAAAACGGAGAAGTCATTGAACCTATGAAAGATGGAGAAGTTTACAAGTACCTTGGTTTTTATCAATCAAGACAAATAGAACACAGCAAAATTAAAACTGAACTGACCAACAAGTATAAACAACGACTTCACAATATATTAAAAACCAGCTTGAATGGCAAAAACATTATTAAAGCCATAAACACATTTGCAGTGCCTGTACTTACCTACTCGTTTGGCATAATAAATTGGAGCAACACAGATCTAGAGCGTCTAGAAAGGTTAACTCGGACTACTCTTACACAATATAGAGCACATCACCCAAAAGCTAACACAGATAGGCTCACTCTACCAAGAAAACATGGGGGAAGAAGTCTTACCAACATTATTGCACTGCATTATAAGCAAATTGTATTGTTAAGGCAGTTCTTTTATTCCAAGCAAGCTTCATCGCCTTTGCATAACGCTATAATTCTGGCCGATACTAAACATACGCCATTAAATCTACAAGACATAACTACAGATTATTCGTTACACATCTCTACAGATCTAACCATAAAACAAAAATTGCCTCAAAAATTGTTGCATGGAAGACATTCTTATGATTTAGATCAATCTTATGTCGACAAAGAAGCCTCAAACGCGTGGCTCACTCATGCTGATATATTTCCTGAGACTGAAGGGTTTATGTTAGCAATACAAGATCAGGTCATTAACACTAACAACTACAAAAAATACATAATAAAAGATTGTAATGTGCAAACTGATCAATGTAGGCGATGTCATGCGCAGTCAGAGACTATACAACATATAACATCGGGTTGTAAACTACTGGCGCAAACTGATTATTTATTCAGACACAATCAAGTAGCAAACATAGTTCACCAACAACTTGCAAAAAATAAAAACTTAAAAACAGATCAGAATCCCTACTATAAATATATGCCTGAACCAATTTTAGAAAACGGTACTCACAAGTTATATTATGACAGGGCAATAATAACTGACAAAACAATACATCATAATAGACCGGACCTCACATTAATAGATAAAAATAATAAAACTACATATATTATAGATATTGCAATCCCTAACACTAACAACATCGAAAAAACGTACAACGAAAAAATGGAAAAATATACAGCGTTAGCAGATGAAATACAGAGAATATGGGCAATGGAAAAAGTGGTAATTGTACCGCTTATAATATCAAGCACCGGAATTATTCCCCATAGTTTTCAGAAAAATATAAAAATTTTAAACTTACATAACAATATTTACATAAAAACTCAAAAATCTGTAATTTTAAACACCTGCCGTACAGTCAGAAAATTTTTAAAATAATTTTTAAGATTATATAACGCCTTTGGTGTATGCCCAGCGTTATATAAACTGCTACCGGTGTTAACCTAGAAAAACAAGAAGATAATAATAATAATAATAATAATAATAATAATAATAATAATAATAATAATAATAATAATAATAATAATAATAATTAGTCTTTATTCATTACATTTTACATGTATATGAAAGGGCGAAGTTCAGCTTATTTGCTGCTCTTCCACTTAACGCTTAAATTTTACAAAAATTTTACTCTAAATAAATTTCCGCCTTGCAGCAACTACAGCTTTTCCATGTTTTCCTTGTTTTCCATACTTATATAAATCCAGGTGTTATTTCGATTTACATGATAATATTCACTATACTTTCCAATTCTTATAATTTTGTTGAATAAAATATTTTATGTCAATATGACATTTACAAACCAATCAATATTGAATCAGGTTTATTCATTAGAAAACTTGTGGGGAATCATTAGCTCAAAATGTTTGATCAAGAACGGTTGACAGTTCATAAAAGGAAAAAGAAGATAAAGTGATAGTCTCGTTGCCTAAGCATAGCTATCGTACAATTGTGATGTTGTTTAAAAACCGGTTGTTACCATCTCCCTTTCCTCATAGTATTAGTACAAAAATTACTGCACAGTGCAAATTGCTTTATTTTTTTACTATATTATCTTTGAGCAAAATTTACTTTTAAATTCTTTGATAAATTTTTAAATAACTCAATAGAAAATATTTTAAAATTATTTAATAAAAAAATGTTGGTCTTTTATAGTATAGTATTAATTTTTTTTTTCTTGTTTTGACTGCTGTTTTTTTTCTGTTTCTTTGATTTTTATATGTTAAAATGTATTTTTGGTACGTTGAAGACTTCTTATATATATACAAATATCATTATATACATATATTCCATTATTTTTCGACCAATTTGAAAAAGTCGACCTCTTTGATTTTGCTCAAATTTTCAGGGATCAAAATATAGATGAAAAAAATTAACTTCCCAAAATTTTGGACCTTAGAATAATGCCTGTTCAAATTGACACACATTTGAAGGTCAGAAATTTTACAATAAAACGTCTTTTTTAGCTTATTTTGTATCTCAATTTTTGGGCTTCTGGAAAAAGATAAAAAGGTCCACGATGTCTCAAATTATTTCTTATTACATGTACTTCAAAACCCATATTTTTATGTTTAACATCGTGGCAGTCATTTTGATATATTAAGCTTCAAACGTTATTCCAAAAAAAAACCGTAAATTTAGCAGAATCGTAAAACTTTGCTATCTTTAAACCGTTCTAACTTTGTCAAATCTTTACAAAATTTAATCCACAAGGTCTAGATTTCTTCGTGTTTAATCTCTTTTTAAAGTGATCACACAAGACTTATAGAATCAATACGTATACACCACTATTTTGATGCAGGAAGTTGCACATATTTTCGCGATCTTTAAAACTTGTAATTTTCAGGTCCCAAAAAGGCGTTGTCACCCTATGTCGATTTTAGTCAAAATTTCAATAAATAATCTTTGGAGCAAAAGAAAAAAGGGTATCTATATGAGAAATGGTATATCGGGCATTATCAAGAATTTTTTAATATTCAAAAATTGGCAAAATTGGCAAACCGCACATTTTTGTATCTCAGTTTTTGGGCTTTTAGAAAAAGATAAAAAGGTCCACGATGGCTCAAAATATTCCTTATTACATGTACTTTAAAACCCATATTTGTCTATTTAATGTTAGGGCAGTCATTTTGATACATCAAGCTTCAAACATTATTCCAAAAAAACCGTAAATTCAGCAAAACTGCAAAATTATGCTTTGTTTAAACCGTTCTAACTTTGTTAAATTTTAAAGAAATTTGATCCACCAGGCCTATATTTCTTTGTGTTCAATCTATCTTTAAAATGATTACATAAGACTTATAATTCAATCTTTCTTTAAAGTAATTACACTAGACTTATAGAATCAATTTATATTCACCACTAATTTGATGCAGGAAGTTGCACATGTTTTTGCGATCTTCAAAACTTGTAATTTTTAGGTATCGAAAAACCGCTGTCACCTTATGTTGATTTCAGTCAAAATTTCAGTAAATACTCTTAAGACCACAAATAAAAGGTTATTTATATGAAAAATGGTATATTGGGCATTATCAAGAGTTTTTTTATATTTAAAAATCGTCAAAATTCAGAAAATCTAAATCACTTTTTGTCTAATTTGCTTTGTTTTTGAGATAGTCAACAAATACAAAATATTTAAAAAACTTTTTATTTAGCAAAAAAACACAAACAAAACAACATTACTTTAACAAGTGTGCATTGATGCAAGCTTTTGATACTTGTTAAAACAGTTTTTTGGTTCGGTTAGTGAAATTTGATAAAAATGCTGTTCAACATAGAGAATACGCAAATATCATTTTTGTTTACGGACTCTGTAATGGTAATGCCCTAGCAATTGAGATTTCCTGACAGAAAACAACTTTTTTGACGCGTTTTTAGTGAAAATGTTCACCCATATTATTATCAAAAGTAAAACACCTACAACCAGGCGACGTAGCACAACGACTTGCATTTTCTCAATGGCTTCTTGATAATTATCAATATACCATTTTTCATATAAATAACCTTTTTTCTTGTAGTCTGAAGAGTATTTACTGACATATTGACTAAAATCGACATAGGGTGACAGCGTTTTTTTGGGACCTGAAAATTACAAGTTTTGAAAATAGCGAAAACATGTGCAACTTCCTGCATCAAAATAGTGGTGAATATAAATTGATTCTATAAGTCTAGTGTAATTACTTTAAAGAAAGATTGAACACAAAGAAATCTAGACCTCGTGGATCAATTTTCTTCAAGATTTGACAAAGTTAGAACGGTTTAAACAAAGCATAATTTAGCACTTTTTCAAAATTTACGTTTTTTTTTAATTAATAGTTGAAGCTTGATACATCAAACATTAAATATACGAATATAAAATTAAGTTTTATTGTAAAATTTCTGACCTTCAAATGTGTGTCATTTTGAACAGGTAATATTCTAAGGTCCAACATTTTGGAAATCTCATTTTATTCATCTATATTTTGATCCCTGAAAATTTGAGCAAAATCAAAGAGGTCGACTTTTTCAAATTGGTCGAAAAGTAATGGAATTACCCATATATATATATACTGGAAATTTTTTCTAAAAATTTTGTTGTCAAACTATTTGATATTACTTAAATTTACACAAGAATTAAAAATATGTCTTCTAACCAATTGATTGTAATTACTCTTCAGATTTTGTAATTGTCTAGAAAAATCAAAAATTGTAGAATCAACAACTTTTTTCAATAATTTAAAAAATAACACAACTAATTCACAAAATAAATAAATAATAAGGGCAATTCCATTTTAAACGGACCAGAGCAAGGAAATTTGCTATAGTATTTTTTTCAGTTTCTATAACTTATTATTAGTCTTTTGATCGGTTTATGACGTATTTTAATGTAAATTAAATGGAAAATTTAAATTTGTTCTGTGTATTTGGGTTTTATGGGTCTAAAACTAGAAAAAACTGAATAAATAAGCCTATTTTTCTCTTACAAATACAAAATGTAGCAGTTTTTTCAGAGGAACTATACACCAAATATTATTAAAAATTTGAGTTTTGCAAACAATTCTAGATAGAAAATAGTCAGTGTAGTGCTTATTTGGCGTAGAAAAACCCATATAAAAAAAAAACTTTATTCAACATTTTTTCTTTAGTTAAAATTTTTTTTTTTAAGATTTGTTGACATATATTTTTTTAAGCTCATTTTAGAAGTTTAACAAAAACATCTTTTTGCAATTTTTAATACTAAAATGTCCGCATTAATCGGTATCATTTTTGCATTTATGCAATTGGCAGTCATTTCGCGGCTATAACGATTTTGAATCGCCAATAAATTATGAAATGAATTAATAATTTATTCAAAATCAGTCAATCGAATCACAGCGGCCAAGGGTCAAGCATAGACAATTGTTTCGGTTCTACAAACCTCGTCAGTATGCCTTGTACGACCACGGCATCGCATGATAGCGAAGACAATTTTGAATAAATATTTCTGTGCTTATGAACACAATTGATATTATAAATAATCAAACGAAAGACTGGTTTGCCATCTAGTTGCAATTTTTAATACTAAAATGTCCGCATTAATCGGTATCATTTTTGCATTTATGCAATTGGCAGTCATTTCGCGGCTATAACGATTTTGAATCGCCAATAAATTATGCGGACATTTTAGTATTAAAAATTGCAACTAGATGGCAAACCAGTCTTTCGTTTGATTATTTATAATATCAATTGTGTTCATAAGCACAGAAATATTTATTCAAAATTGTCTTCGCTATCATGCGATGCCGTGGTCGTACAAGGCATACTGACGAGGTTTGTAGAACCGAAACAATTGTCTATGCTTGACCCTTGGCCGCTGTGATTCGATTGACTGATTTTGAATAAATTATTAATTCATTTCATAATTTATTGGCGATTCAAAATCGTTATAGCCGCGAAATGACTGCCAATTGCATAAATGCAAAAACATCTTTTGTCACTTTTGAGCTATTTTACTTTTATGAAATGAATTAATAATTTATTCAAAATCAGTCAATCGAATCACAGCGGCCAAGGGTCAAGCATAGACAATTGTTTCGGTTCTACAAACCTCGTCAGTATGCCTTGTACGACCACGGCATCGCATGATAGCGAAGACAATTTTGAATAAATATTTCTGTGCTTATGAACACAATTGATATTATAAATAATCAAACGAAAGACTGGTTTGCCATCTAGTTGCAATTATTAATACTAAAATGTCCGCATTAATCGGTATCATTTTTGCATTTATGCAATTGGCAGTTATTTCGCGGCTATAACGATTTTGAATCGCCAATAAATTATGAAATGAATTAATAATTTATTCAAAATCAGTCAATCGAATCACAGCGGCCAAGGGTCAAGCATAGACAATTGTTTCGGTTCTACAAACCTCGTCAGTATGCCTTGTACGACCACGGCATCGCATGATAGCGAAGACAATTTTGAATAAATATTTCTGTGCTTATGAACACAATTGATATTATAAATAATCAAACGAAAGACTGGTTTGCCATCTAGTTGCAATTATTAATACTAAAATGTCCGCATTAATCGGTATCATTTTTGCATTTATGCAATTGGCAGTCATTTCGCGGCTATAACGATTTTGAATCGCCAATAAATTATGAAATGAATTAATAATTTATTCAAAATCAGTCAATCGAATCACAGCGGCCAAGGGTCAAGCATAGACAATTGTTTCGGTTCTACAAACCTCGTCAGTATGCCTTGTACGACCACGGCATCGCATGATAGCGAAGACAATTTTGAATAAATATTTCTGTGCTTATGAACACAATTGATATTATAAATAATCAAACGAAAGACTGGTTTGCCATCTAGTTGCAATTATTAATACTAAAATGTCCGCATTAATCGGTATCATTTTTGCATTTATGCAATTGGCAGTCATTTCGCGGCTATAACGATTTTGAATCGCCAATAAATTATGAAATGAATTAATAATTTATTCAAAATCAGTCAATCGAATCACAGCGGCCAAGGGTCAAGCATAGACAATTGTTTCGGTTCTACAAACCTCGTCAGTATGCCTTGTACGACCACGGCATCGCATGATAGCGAAGACAATTTTGAATAAATATTTCTGTGCTTATGAACACAATTGATATTATAAATAATCAAACGAAAGACTGGTTTGCCATCTAGTTGCAATTATTAATACTAAAATGTCCGCATTAATCGGTATCATTTTTGCATTTATGCAATTGGCAGTTATTTCGCGGCTATAACGATTTTGAATCGCCAATAAATTATGAAATGAATTAATAATTTATTCAAAATCAGTCAATCGAATCACAGCGGCCAAGGGTCAAGCATAGACAATTGTTTCGGTTCTACAAACCTCGTCAGTATGCCTTGTACGACCACGGCATCGCATGATAGCGAAGACAATTTTGAATAAATATTTCTGTGCTTATGAACACAATTGATATTATAAATAATCAAACGAAAGACTGGTTTGCCATCTAGTTGCAATTATTAATACTAAAATGTCCGCATTAATCGGTATCATTTTTGCATTTATGCAATTGGCAGTCATTTCGCGGCTATAACGATTTTGAATCGCCAATAAATTATGAAATGAATTAATAATTTATTCAAAATCAGTCAATCGAATCACAGCGGCCAAGGGTCAAGCATAGACAATTGTTTCGGTTCTACAAACCTCGTCAGTATGCCTTGTACGACCACGGCATCGCATGATAGCGAAGACAATTTTGAATAAATATTTCTGTGCTTATGAACACAATTGATATTATAAATAATCAAACGAAAGACTGGTTTGCCATCTAGTTGCAATTATTAATACTAAAATGTCCGCATTAATCGGTATCATTTTTGCATTTATGCAATTGGCAGTCATTTCGCGGCTATAACGATTTTGAATCGCCAATAAATTATGAAATGAATTAATAATTTATTCAAAATCAGTCAATCGAATCACAGCGGCCAAGGGTCAAGCATAGACAATTGTTTCGGTTCTACAAACCTCGTCAGTATGCCTTGTACGACCACGGCATCGCATGATAGCGAAGACAATTTTGAATAAATATTTCTGTGCTTATGAACATACTGACGAGGTTTGTAGAACCGAAACAATTGTCTATGCTTGACCCTTGGCCGCTGTGATTCGATTGACTGATTTTGAATAAATTATTAATTCATTTCATAATTTATTGGCGATTCAAAATCGTTATAGCCGCGAAATGACTGCCAATTGCATAAATGCAAAAATGATACCGATTAATGCGGACATTTTAGTATTAATAATTGCAACTAGATGGCAAACCAGTCTTTCGTTTGATTATTTATAATATCAATTGTGTTCATAAGCACAGAAATATTTATTCAAAATTGTCTTCGCTATCATGCGATGCCGTGGTCGTACAAGGCATACTGACGAGGTTTGTAGAACCGAAACAATTGTCTATGCTTGACCCTTGGCCGCTGTGATTCGATTGACTGATTTTTGAATAAATTATTAATTCATTTCATAATTTATTGGCGATTCAAAATCGTTATAGCCGCGAAATGACTGCCAATTGCATAAATGCAAAAATGATACCGATTAATGCGGACATTTTAGTATTAATAATTGCAACTAGATGGCAAACCAGTCTTTCGTTTGATTATTTATAATATCAATTGTGTTCATAAGCACAGAAATATTTATTCAAAATTGTCTTCGCTATCATGCGATGCCGTGGTCGTACAAGGCATACTGACGAGGTTTGTAGAACCGAAACAATTGTCTATGCTTGACCCTTGGCCGCTGTGATTCGATTGACTGATTTTGAATAAATTATTAATTCATTTCATAATTTATTGGCGATTCAAAATCGTTATAGCCGCGAAATGACTGCCAATTTTACTTTTAGTTTAATAGTTTTTGCGCTTGCGGCACAAATTTAGACTCGATCTACCGGCGCCAAAATTTGAGAATATTATTATTTTTGGAATTCAAAAATAAAATTCCTTAGAATTCAAATTTTTAATAATATTTGGTGTATTGTTCTTCTGAGAGCGGCTAAACGTGTAATGTTGAAGAATAGGCCTACTTTGCAGATTTTTTGAATTTTAGATCCTTAAAACCCAAATACACAAACAAACAACAAATTTATATTTTTTAACTAATTTACATCAAAATACGTCAACTTTGGCGGTTAAAAAAAATTAAAAAAACATGGTTTTATGGCTTTTGCGGCTTATAGGCAGGGTATAGACTTGAAATGGCGCCAGATTTGGATTTTACGAAATATTTCTGATTGATTTCACTAGTAATTTTTTTTTTATTAAGTTAAATTTGCGATTTAAAAAAAAAATGCGATAAAGTTAAAAAACGCCAAAAAAACCTAAAAAAATCGTAATTTTTTTTGTTGGATTTATACTCTCATAAACCGATAAAAAGACTACTAATAAGTTATAAAAACTGAAAAAAATTACTAAAGAAAATTTCTCATCCTCCCCTGCTCGGGTCCGTTTGAAACGCATAGTGCACTTAGAGAAAACCAGTTTAATGTTTAACTAAACTATGAATAAATGTAACTTTTAAGTAATTTTTAAATTATAAATCAATGTATAAGTAAGCAAAGTAAATCCCTAATTGGAAGATATTTAACTTCATTTAATTACAAGACATTATTAATTTTAATCGCTTCAACAGTTTTGTTTGATAAATGATTAAAAAAAATTATTCCCTCCGGAGCCTTTAGATTGCCTTTAATCAGTTGATATAAGTATAATAATATATATAACATTTCTTCAACAGCCAACTATGTTATTTATAAAGTTTGTTTCCACATCTTTTACTTTATTAAGCATGTTGGAACTTTTTCAATTTCTAAAATAATTTACTTCGCTGGTTAACTACGCCAGACGGTTTATTCGTCTTTTAAAGGATACTTGAAGCCAATTTTTCTCCGGGGAAATAACATAATTGGATATCCGATAATGTATCCGCATTATTAATTGCAATGCTTGCTTATAGATTAAAAAATCTATTGTTTAAAATATTAGTATTAAATGAACACGTTTAATAGATAATTCAATTATAGTGTAATATAATACCAGAGATGAGGGTATTAGACTATATCATATTTTCTATTGTTATATGATGAATATATCAATACAGATATTACAAACTTAGAATAGATATAACAAGTGGTATATAAACCACAATCTACGTTTCCTATGCCAGATAACTAAAGATAGGGTAAAGATCGTCAATGAAACATCTGAAGGTAATAGTCATAATGCCTTCATTAAGTAAAATTATATTATAGTGCAGACATCAGTAGCAAACTTGCATTTCAATTTTAATTACATAGAGCTATTTCATATAATTAAACATTAAATTTAGTTCAATGTAAATATTAATACAAAGTAGTGAATAATTTTGTAAACAAAAAAAAAAAAAATTTCAGTCATATTGATTGTTTATACAATATAAAAAAATTGAATCGTAATAAACATTAGTTTTAATGTAACAGTTTTTATACTAAAAATTCTTGATAGTATTGTTAAGCTGTAATAAATTATTAATCAGATAATTATTAGTTAAAAACTTAATTTAAATTTTATTAATATCCGGAAACTTGCAAAATGTACAGTTTAAAGGATTATGAGGCCGGATTTTATGATAATTATCCTTCAGAACATGCTGATATTGTTGATCAAAGATGCGCTGCTACTGCTTTCGATAGATTAAACATACAAACTTTGTAATTAATTCTATGTTTGATGTAAGGTATTTTATAATACCTGCAACTTTATTTTACTCAGTTTACATTGTTGGTAATAACTTCAGCATTGTTTTTAAATAACAAATTTACTTTAATTTAAAATATAAGTTTAATTAAATTATAATAACAATTATTATGCACTTACGTATTAGACATTATTCTGATATGTAAAGCGATGAGCATGGTTTTAAAATAAAACTATGTTTTTATTTATAGAAAACATTTTAGTTGGCAATAAGTGAAACTAATTGATGTTAATATTATTCTTATTAACAATTAATACTCACACAAACATTAAACCTAATATCGTAAGTTATGTTGTAAATTATGTTTCTTTATAGATTATCACAAAATTTGTTTAATATTGTTTATGCCTGTTTGCTTCACAGTGTCTATTTGTTCATTTTAACTAAATAATTTGACGGTCGGAATAGCACAGATTGAGAAGCTAGCCTTATTACTATTATACAAAACAGCTTGCCAAACTAAAATCTGTTCCATACTTTTACTTATAACGATAGAAAAACTTACGCATTTGTAATGATGGGGCTGGCTCTAAGTAGACCTCACTACAGAAAAAAATATTATTAAATTTTTTGAAATGTTATAAATTAAATATGTATAAATTTGAAATACTTTAATATAAATACTGCAAAATGTTTAGTCAATTGAAAAACACATCAAAAGATGGCAAATTTTCTACTAGAGATTCAAAATTGAATAGATTGGTCACATCTCACAATCTCAATAGTACGGGCTTCTACAACAACAACCTCTATTGCACATATTGCGTCCACTTTTTCACAATGTCACTTAAAGATATAAAGCAGTAATAACAAACTTAGAACAAAAAGAAAACATCCGGATATGACATAATAACTGGGCAGATACTAAAAGAGCTACCACAGAAAACTATATAATAAAAATCAGTACCATATCTGGTAATGAAAATTAGATATTTTCCACGGGCATGGAAAATAACACAAACTATCTTATCGACCAATTAACCTGTTAATAAATCCTATTAAAACTTTTTGAAATAATACTCCTGACCAAACTAACAGTACTTCTACAAAAAAATATGAACCAAATTAGTTTTTGAAAACGTCATTTAACTGTAAAACAAGTACATAGTTATAAACATAATCACTTAATTATTTTAAGAAAAAAAAAACAGGCTTTTCACAAAATTTGGCATACTATACAAACAAAAAAACTGTCACATTCATACTACATACTACTCAAATCATACTTTGAAGATGGGGCTCTAACAAAGTGCACCCTAGGAAAGTGTTTTAGGTCCAAAACTGTACTTGATCCGACTATAGTTTAATCCTTTTTGAAAATACTGATAAAAAAAAAATTAAAATTAATTACCAACTTATATGTGAAAATAGAAATGACGCCAAAGCAGCTGTTTTCACTACATTACTGGAAATCAAGGTAGCGGTTGGTATGCTCTTAAGAGAAATAAATGTTTTTTCAATAATTAAAATGGAACTTCTTATTGGAAAACCTTTTTTGGTATCACTCTTATGTTTAAATCAGAGTGTAAATATGTATTCCACCACCGATTCTTTCTTAATTCTATGACATATGATTGCTGCGATCTCTTCCTTACTTTTCTCTTAGAGATTTTCTTACAACTGCATAATTGCGATTAACTGCATTCTATGGTTTATTATGTGCAATGTATTTTTATGAAAGCTTTTTGACTGTCAGGTAAAACATTGTTACTTTTATTAGTAACAAATACACATCTTTGAAGTATTTGTGTATTCTTTAGACGCTTTTTTTACAACTTATAGCTTTATAATATTTTAGCAGGAACATGTCTTGGTGCTATTTGTCATGTGTAGCATTAAAATTCTAGGATTGCGCAGCATTACTATTTAGTGCAGTGTCTATATTTTAGAATAACATTAAAAAAATGTAAAGGCAAACCTATAAAAAAAAACATTTGCAGATTAAAGTACTTTTGTATAATTGTGTATTTTTTTAAATATTGAGTAGGATACACTAGTGATATAAAAATATTCTCATAAAATAAAACTAACCTTTTTTACATTCTTTTTTCATTTTGATTTTTGTTATGCTCTCTTTGTAACATTTGATGGCAAAACTAGTTTTACATTAATCTCCATTATAATCTTTAGATTGCCAAGTTTGCAACAAAACACAATTTTGGAAATTCAATTACAGCGGGATCTTATCAATTTTGCAGCTAAATAAGTTTTTACATCATCACAGTTACCTTGAAGAACAAAAATTTTGCATTAACTCATTTTTGCAAAAATGTGGAAAATGTCGGTTGTTTTATATACACCCCTCAAATGCTAGAGCCAACATTAGAAAAGGTACATGCTTTAGAAAAAGATTTAACGGACAAACAAAAACAAACTACAGCTTGAGTAAAAAGTTTCCTGTCTAAGTGTGAACCTGTTCAAGACCAAATGTTTTTGACAAATCTAAAAATGTTAAAAAAATGATTAGAAAACGTTTACCCCTTTAAACAGCAAGACGTGACAAGATACAAAACATTACATTAAAACACATAATAGCACTACATTATGAACTAGCATCAATTTTAGCAAAGATAAATAAAACTTTTAGATATTATTACACGTTTTTTTTTTTAATTTCAAAATGTGATACTTAGAAATTACTTAAATATCACAACAACTTAAAAATACTTTTAAATTTTAACGAAACTAAAATTACACTTGCTGAGTCTATCACATTGAAGACTAGATTTAAGTCTGTGAATATCGACCATGACTTATAAATCTTGGGAGTACATTACATAATACGAACTATTATTGAATCAACTTGATTTTATTATAATAGCACTACATTATGAACTAGCATCAATTTTAGCAAAGATAAATAAAACTTTTAGATATTATTACACGTTTTTTTTTTTAATTTCAAAATGTGATACTTAAAAATTACTTAAATATCACAACAACTTAAAAATACTTTTAAATTTTAACGAAACTAAAATTACACTTGCTGAGTCTATCACATTGAAGACTAGATTTAAGTCTGTGAATATCGACCATGACTTATAAATCTTGGGAGTACATTACATAATACGAACTATTATTGAATCAACTTGATTTTATTATAATAGAACTAAATGAAGAGCGTGGCGCAGTGGTCTAGGCATCCGATCGCTGTACCGAAGATCGTGGGTTCGATCCCCACACACCGTGAAATACTTTTCACATGCTTATACGCTTTCCCACTCCCCAACCCTCCTTGCCAGCATGGGGTTTTACGGCTAATAACCCTCTCTGATGGAGTGATGAAATCTCTCCAGTGGTTCAGAATCCACTTAAAACTTGTAGGTCCCTCGTAATGTAAGTTGCCAGCATTACGTGCAGAGTTGGAAGCCTACATCCTAGCAAGATTGAATAATGGCCAATATTATTATTAAATGAAGAAATTAGGGGGTACTATCTAAAATCTTAGAATATAGCTCGCGGTCATTTATAAATCTAGACAGACAACATCACTTAACACATATTGTCTTTAATTACAACGCTGAGTAAAGTAACCAAAAAAAAAAAAATACAAAACCTGGATTTTTTTCAATTGAAAAACCAACTGAGAACTGACAATTAATTCGGTTTTAGAAACAAACTCGGAACTATTTGAGGGGTGTATTTTCAAAAAGTACAATCCACTTTTTGAAATTATTGAGTTAGTAATGCCATCTTGTACCAAATTAAACACTCTACAACGTGATACTATTTTTTTTATACAATACAATAAAATTGAGTTTTGTTTATTTATTTTTTTAATTTAGTTTTTATTTAAGAAACAATTTTGGTAAAATTTATTAAAAAAAAACAATATGCAACCTGTAATTTAATTTATTTTTATAATTTATTGATCAAATTAATTTAAATTTATAACAATGTTACAAATGCTTTGTAAATAACTCAAAACGTATAGAAATCAGTTTTAAGAATTACTTTAGTTGTGACAGTTTCTGAAAAATTGATTACGTTGGAGATTGTATCTTTTGATACTACACCCCTCATTTGGCATACTTAGCTAAATTTGTCAATGACATTAACATCAATTTTGTCAAAAATAAAAATTTTACTAGTAATGAATCAACTCGATTGTATTACAACAGAACTAAATCATGCTAAGATGACTTTTTGTAAATTTTGAACTTTTTATCAGCTGGTTGTTTAAATTTAAATCTATAGAAACAACTGGCTTAATATATTATTATTATTCCAACTAATAACTATGTCGATAAGTCTCTTGGTAGTTTTATTAATATATTTCTTTACTATTTTAATATAAATATTTTACTAATTAGAATCTAAAAAAATTAACTTTTCATGAATAACTCAGGAACTATTAGATTGTAAGAATATAAATATTTTCAAATTAATGTAAAAAAATTAGTATAAAAAATTACCAAAAAAGAATCTAAAATTGTGGCAAATTATGAACAATTTCAACAACAATAATAATAATAAAAATAACTTTTGCATTAAAGGTTCATCTTACGAAGAAGTAAACAAAATAGTTTTTTGATTTAATGTTTGGTTACTAAAATGTCACATGAGTTGAAAAATCTTTTGAAATTGATTATGACTATCTAAATAAAAACTTAAAATTCCATAAATTTTAAATTTTGATCAGTCTTTAGCTGTAATATAAGCAGAATTGGACTAATATTTTTAATGATAGATGTCCGGACAGATATGATTTGTTATATGTTTTAATAAATCAATTCAAATCAATAACATATTTTTGAGTGTGTTTTTTTAATCAGTTAAAGGTTAGAATTTCTGAATTTGCGGCAAAATTCCTAGATGTGGTAGTCTTAACCTCTGACGTCGGTGATTAGCCTTGGCAGCAGAAATAGACCGACGTTATATAATTGAATGAAAAAAAAGATTAAGTTAGGAAACACCCTGTATACTACAGTTACAGTATTAACAATACAATAATATTGAACAATAACTAGTTTACAGAAAAGGTTTTAATTTATGTTTTATTTTGAACGGTTTTATGTTTGATGCATAAAAGCTTTATAAGAAGAGCGTTATTTTCTAATTTAATAATAATAATAAACGTAGAATTCTTGTTTTTAGTTTTGACAATTCTACAACTTAACATAACATTTATGATATAAACTTAATTCACTTCTAATATAACATATAATTTTAATTACTCTAAATCCTGTTTTTAATTAATTATTATTTATTATTTCCGTTTCAATTTGTTTTCTTCTTTTTGTTACAGCTATCAACTATTTTTTTCTTCTTCCGTCTTTTTTCAGTACTTCATTTCTCCTTATTTGTTCTTCTCTCATCTCATTGCTTTTTAGCATGTGTTCTATGTTTTTATTGCTTCTTCACACATCTTATACATTTTCTTTTCCTCGTCCATCCAAAATTTGCTCACTTTCTCTTTATTTCCACATCTGCATCTTGCAATCATTCTTTTTTTTTTCATTTTTTCAAACTTTGACATTTTAGGTACTTTAGTAGTGCATCCGTTATAATATGTTCTTAATTTGAATTGTATCTTGCACTCGTATATCTCTCTATCTCTCTATCTCTTATCATAATTTCATTCCACATACTTCTATCTATTCACTTCTTCACTAGCATATCCATTCCTGTTAAAATATTTTTCTCTGCATGTTCTTATTTTTTCGTATTTTCACTTTCAGTCACTTTTGTAATATTTTACATTAATTTATTTTTTTCACTCTTTCTTCATAGTGCAATGAGGTATTTTCTACTTTTACTCCTAATTTGTCTATTTTAACTTCTTCTATTACAATGTATGCTGGGGTCTCTTTGTTTACTTATAATACCTATCTACAATATTTTGTTTGAATAGCCACTAATTTTTCCTGCTTTTTCCACCCCTAAATTTCCGCTCCGTACAATAACATACTTTTTACTAAACTTTCAAACATCATTTCTTTTATTCTCATACATTCAAATTTTCTTTCGCAAATTTCCCATACTTGTCCTACCGCTTTATTAGCTATTTTTGTCATATTTTTTATGTGTTTATTTTTATTGTTGTTTGTACAAAAAACATATCCTAAATATTCAAATAATTTTACTTCTTCAATTTCTATTTCATCCCATTTTCATTTTTCTACTCTGCTTCTTCCTCTCCACTTTCTAAAAGTCATTATTTTTGTTTTATTTACATTTATTTTTAATTCTTTTTTCAAAAATATTTGTCCATCTATCATTTTGTTCACTTCATTTGCTAGTTTTGCAACATGCACCATGTCGTCTGCATAAGCCACACTTTCTCTCTGCCCACCACTACCCCACCCGTCTGCGCCCTTTATAGCATTTCTTCTACATCTGCAATGTATGCCGTAAACAAACTAGGACTGATTGGGCATCCCTGTCTCAAACCTTTTGTAGTCCAAAATTTATCACTCATTTTGCCATTCATACAGATCTTGCTAACTGTTTCCACGTATAACACTTTTTTCATTATTTTTACTAGATGCTTATTTATTCCTCTTTTTCTCAAATACATCCACAATATTTCTCTACTCACACTGTCAAATGCCGCTTTTAGGTCCAAGAATATAGCATACAACTTTCCTTTCTTTTCTGCTATTTCCTTTTCTATAGGGTTTTCTAATAAGAGTTTTCATTTTGATATTAAAAAAAAAACGGGTATTTTTTAAAAGAAATCAATAAATGTTTATTTCATTGTAAAGAGAAATATATGCCATTAACATTTGAAAACGATATCAGTCAAATGGCCGCTACGGTTTCGATTGCAGTACCACATTCTTTTCATAAAATTTTCCATGACCAATTCGCACATTTGCGGTCCACGATAACTTCACGAATTCCATCTTTAAGGTGTTGAATCAATTGTGGAGCATTGGCATAGACCTTATCTTTTACGTGGCCTCAAAGAAAGTCTGAAGGTGTTAAATCAGAAGATCTCGGTGGCCAATTGTGATCACCTTTTTGAGAAATAACACGGTCAGGAAACATTTCTTGCAAAATTGCGATTGTTTCGTTGTTTGTGTGGCAAGTAGTGCCGTCTTGCTGAAAATAAACGTCGTCCACATCAATATCTTCCAATTCCGTAACCGTAACAGTTGCACTAGTCTCATTTTTGAAACAGTAAGGTCCAATCACACCGCTAGCCCTAAAATTGCACCAAACAGTGACACGTTGAGGATGCCAAGACTTTTTAACAATCATTCTTAAGTTTTCTGAGCCCCAAATGCGACAATTCTGCTTTGAGGTGAAAATAGGCCTCATCACTGAAGATGATTTTTCGATTAAATTCCGGATCATTTTGATGCATTTAAAGGACCCAATCAGCAAAAATACAACGTTTATGGTAATCGACCGGTTTGAGTTCTTGTGTTAACTAAACTTTAAAAGCCTTACGATTTAAGTCATTATGCAAAATACGGTGTAATGTTGTGTGTGGAATGTCTAATTCTAAAGATCCACAAGTAATCGACAAACCAGGATTTTTTCAAAACTACGGGTTACATCAGCAATATTCTCATGTGTTTTTGAGCAATGCACACGGTTTGATTCTTTACATCACAAACTTGTCCCAACAGCTCAAATTTTTCCACCAGTTTTACTATTGCCGGCCGAGAAGGTGCTTTACGACGACCAAAAAGTGTTTTAGTTTTGCGAACTGTGACTGAAAAATTTTCACCATTTTTGTAGTGAATTTTAATAATTTTAATCCGTTGTTGAAGCGTGTTTTGTTCCATTTTTAATAATGGCGTAATTTTTACTTGTCAAATGTCAAAAGAAAATAGCTTCAAAATTGATAGCTGCCCAAATAGCCTGCTATTCAAAATAAAATTTCTTATTGGAAAACCCTTTACTATATGGTGTAGTATGTATACATTATCCATGGCCCTAATCCCGGCCTGTCCGTTTGGCAATATCCCATTCATCTCTAGTTTTTTACTCAGTTTTTCTTTTAATAACCTAGTATCATGGCGTAGATCTTGTATGCCGTACTTATAAACGTTATACCTTTATAATTTTCTCTCTAAGCTCTTTATTTCCATTTTTGTGTATCGGACAGACAAGACCTACTTTCCACTGACTAAGAAACCCTTTTTTCTTTCATGCTTCATTTATTATCTCGCCCAGTCTCTCAATCAGATTTTTTGTACCATACATTCATGCTTCATTTTGTATTCTATCCACACCTGGCGCTTTTTTTAATCTTTTTATTTGCTTTCGTATTATTTCTTTCGTTATTTCATTTACATCTTGTTTCAGTTGTTGTGTTATCATTGGTTGTCTATCGGTTTTTTGTTTGATCTTTTATACAATTTTAAAAAGTTCATTCTCCAGTTTTCTATTGAAATTTGTTTGTTATATCTTTTTTTTCTTTCCTTGTTTATGTATTTTTATGCTTCTTCCTTAGAACTTATTTCTTTTATCTTCAATTCCTCTTTTTTTATACATTGCCTAGAGTAGACAGAAGTGGTCGCTTTGGCATGATCCGATGTTACATTTGGATGTCTGTGTTTCGTTTCTGTTACTACTACTAAATTTAACATTATTTACGTATGCAATAAAAATAATTATTAAATTTAATAAAGAATAAGTATGTATAATGCATATAATACATATATTTATAATCTGATAATTTATATTATTAGATAATCTGTCCAATTCTCTATGGATATTGAACGGTAAGATAGCTTAGTTATAGAGCGTTAGCGTAGCACGCCAACAGTCTGGGGTTTGATCCCCAAATATGACTAAAATAATAACTTGCTTTTTATCCACTGGGTGATTCGGAAGTCACGTAATAAGCCGTTAGTTCCATCAACCTTCTTCTGGGGCAATGTAAAATAACTGTAAAACGCGCAATAAAAAAGATATTGCTAAATATTTTGTTATCATGTAACAAAGAACGACAATTTTTTGTAGAAATTTTTTTTTGTTTTTTTTAACCAAACAAAATAAAAAATTATTATTTCAGTTTCTTTACAATTTTCAATTTTTTTTTTGGTTTTTCAAAAAAAGTTAAAAAATATGATTTTTATAACTTTTTTTTATTTTGAATTTTTATTTTTATTTATTTTGCAAACTACAAAAATAAAAATAAATATTTTTTTTAGAAAATTATATTCTTTTTTAGAAAGCTGTAATGGGTTTTGGCGCCCTTGCTTGCTTGTAAAGTAAAGTAACACAAAAATCTTTAGCTAGCTGTATATACCTTGCTTACTTCTAGCAATATGCATAAAGAATAGCCCCGTATAATATTATTATTGACTATAATATTATTATAATATGATTATAACAATGCTTCTCCCATGCAAACACGAAAACACTAAATTTCGACGCGCGCATCTAATTATTATTAATATTCAATTTCGCAAATTACTTTAATCATTATCAACATATATGTAGATATGAATTTTGGAGTAGATACTCAGTAATTATTTTTTAGAGCATAAAACCAAAATAAATTTTTATAGTAAATTTATTCATTCAGAAACAATAATAAAATTTTATAAATATATGAAAATAATAATTTATTCATGCCTTTCATTGTTTATTTCTACATATAAATTTTTTTGAATTTGTTATAAATAATACTTTTAAAGAAAATTGCAAATTACGAACTAGTGTGAAAATTCCCTGCTCTTAACTTCTTTGCATTTTTCCCTGTATTCCTTTTGCGCCTTCTGATTTTGTTGTTTAGTTGCTTTATCATTTTACCAATATCTTAGTACTTTTCCAGCTTTCCTTTTTTTCTGTGTGCATTCTGTGTTCCACCATTGGCATTTTCCAAATGTTTTTTCTGTTTGTATAAACGTTTTCTTTATTGTTGCGTCTGTGATTGTGTTTTCTAATTCTGCCATTTGTTGTTCTGCGCCTATTTCTCGGAAATGTATTTTATATAAATTTTGCTTGTACATTTCTACGCTTTCTTGTGTCCATACTATTTTTGTTACTATATCCTTTTCTTTTTTTGGTTCTCTGTTTATACTTCCATTTGCATACACTTCTAGTGGCTCATGATCCGACTCTACTCTTTCTCCAATCTTAAATTTGTATATCTCTTGCCACGCTTTTTTGTTAACCATTACGTATTTCTTTCATATTTTCGTTTAATATGTCCCAGCCATTCTCTAATTTAATAATATACAAAACTAAACCTATCTACAAATTAATTATTGTATACAAACCACCAGGAAATCGAAGACATTTTATTGAAAAAATAGACATATTTCTCAATGCAAATAGAGAAAAACAAATTATGATTATAGGCGTCACAAATCTTGATTAATACAATAAGTAGCAATTACAAAAAAATGTTATATTGATATGATTTTACAAAAAAATATACAAGAGAAAAGTACAGAAAAGACAAATTATTGGGTTCTTTAACGTGAATTCAACATCAAAGCAGTACACGAGACCTACTAAAGATTCTCTTCTTATCCGAAAAAAGGCGTACTCATTACAACACATTTTCTCCAGATAGGGGGCTTGAGGCTCAAACCTAAAACCCCTGGTGTAGCAGTCAAGTACGCTAACCACTACATCACCCGAGCGGTTAACCTAACCTAACCTAACTAAAGGCGAAAAATAAAACCTTAGGTACATTTTAAAATTTTAAACAGAAATCCTAAATAACTTTTTTGTCTATCTTGCTTCTTTTATAAAAATACACATTATTTAAAAAACTTTTTGTTTATCAAAAGAAAAACAAAAAAAAAAACAACATTACTTTAACAAGTGTTTGTTGATGCAAGCTTTTGATACTTTAATGTGGTTAGTGAAATTTGATAAAAATCTTGTTCTGCAACGGAGAGTACGCAGATATCATTTTTGTTTGCAGATTCTGTAATGATAATGCCCTAACTGCACGTCGCGAGTATCAATTTAGGTTAACCAACAGCGTATTTGGAGTTAGAAATTGCCGTAGTGGAAGTTCACATTAACAGCACGCCGTGGCAGAAGAGGAACAAATAGTTGACGCAGTTCTTAATGAACCAGGGGTCATTGTTAGACGACTTTCTGCTGGTTTACCAGATAACCTTTTGCCAGAAACAATACAAAAAAAATATTAAGATTTGTTTTATTGTTATCTAAAATTCTAGGTAACCATAAACCTATACTTACACATAGTCACAACCACTTATGGTACACTTAGACAACATTTCTGCAGATTTCCAAGTATTAGCAGACTTTTGCGTATAGTTCAAAGTCAAGCAAAATTCTGCATCTATCACTAAATTGCTATTAGGTTTTTTAAATCACAACGGCAGATTTTATGTACAGATTCTATTCAAACAATGTCCAGACACATCACTAACAGTTTTTGGACCACAAGTAGGACTCTAAAGCAAAACCACTAACAAGAAAATTAAAAATAAATACGTTTGTAAAGGTCAACGTAAAATTCTATGCCAATGAAGCGGAATTTCTGCCTCCAGCGGCAAACTTTAAATCAATTTTTAACTAGTTTTGAATACTAAGAATGGTACATTATCAAGTGCCTAAAAAAAACTGCAAATTCTCAATCTATAACAAATGACCCCAAAACATTGTTCCACACCTAATCTAGTTTCAAACATTGAAAATAATAGTACATTATCAGTACCTTATTTATAGTCCAGTCAAAGTAGCTTTTCACCTCCGGAAAATCCAAAACTTTTGAAACTTTTTCCACTGATTTATAGGTACCTAGTGAAGAATATACTAAAAATCCTGACAAATATGACACGAGCTCTAGCGGCAATGAGTAAAAACAAGGCCCCTTTTTTGGTTTTTTGTTAATATCTCAAGAATTATAGATTGGGTGTAAAAGTTGATTGTATACATATTGAAAGCTGATAAAATTTGCAATAAAAATGATTATATACATTTTTTTGTGTTCCCACCTGTTACAGAGTTATAAGGCGCTAAAGATTGCGTTTTTCCAAAACAAACAAAAAAACAGATCATCAGGGTCATCAAAGTTTTTTTGGTGGTGGAATAATACCATTCAAGCATTTTTTATGGCAGTTGTAGCAAATGTTTGTGCGCATTATTCCTGCTTATCGGCAGCCACTACTGTTTTCACATCCAGTTATACATTTGCAAGAAACGAGGTTGAGGACTGCCTCAGGTGCTGTTGCGTCTTCAAGTTACTAGGATTAGTCGACTGCTCTCAAACTTATAATCCCACTGTTCTGGAGGAAGTTTATTCTTTAGCTGAAATTGGATTTGGTGTTATACCATATGGTATGGTGATTGTGGTGTGCATTGTACAATGCCAGGAATATTTTGTTTTCAGCTTTAGCTATATTACATCAGTAATACTTTGGAATGTAGCTCGTTTCTTGAACAAATTGAAACACACAAGTTTTTGTTATTTATGCACAGCGGAAGTTGTATCCGTTGAATACATGCACAAGAAGTGTTCAGTTTTTTATTTCTATAATTTGCAGTTGCTGACTCAAGTATACCATTTTTTCTACTTTGCCGTGGCTTGGTTTAACAAATAATAAAATAATATCTGTCAGATGGGGTTAAAGCCATGAGGAAGACAATAGGATCAACATCTTCGCCAACTATTGCTGCTTTGTTACTAGTTAAGGATTTTATGACTCCTGTGCAGATGATCAATTTATCAGCGTTACTAGATAAAAAAAATTTGAATTTATTGTGTTCTTTAGAAAGAAAATCATCCTGTTTGACTGTGATTTGTATGTTGTGTGACACTGTCAAGTGACTATTTTAGCTTGTATTTCGGTTCTGTTTAGCTGTCTTCGTACTTGATGGTGCCGCTGAATAATCATCAAACACAACGGTACACCTCTTACCGGCATAATGTAGGCGACATAACATTGGAAAATTGTTAAGATTGAGAATGTTTTGGGCCACACCACTTTGTGTAACAGTAATCTTCCATTAAAAAAAATGTCAAAATTGAGAAGATTGGCTTCTTCTTGTAGTACAGGAAAAGTATTGTATAAGGCGGATTTTTTTGTTTTCCGCATTCCAGTTTCCTCATGTAAAGATAAAGGGTAAAAAACAAGCTTATGCTATAAGTAGTTTTTTAAGTTCTCATTATTTTGCTTGTTGATGGCTATCTTAAGAAACATTGTTAAAAGGTTGATTATCACACTTTCTCTATGAACAAAAAAAGTAAAAGAGAGACCGCACTAACACTACAATTTGACGCGTATCCAAAGCGTATTGTAAACGCTATGTAGAAGGAAGGGAAGGTAGTTAGGGGAGAGAGGGAGGACCGTTAAAATGGACTGAGGACTAAATAAAAGAGACCAGCTCCTTGGCTTGTAACAATACAAAAAACTTTTTTTTCTATTCTTTAGCGCCCTTAAACTCTGTAACCGCTAGGAATACAATACCTACAATTTTTGAGATATTAAAAAAAACGAAAAAAATGCCCTATTTTTGGTCATTACCGCTAAAGTTTGTGTAATATTTCCAAAACTTTTAGTATATTTTTTATTAGGTACCTATAAATAAGTGTAAAAAGTTTCAAAACTTTTGGATTTTTTTAGAGATGAGATTAATATTTGAGCATATTTAACTGGACTATTAGTACCTCTAGGAAAATAAGTAACTTCAAACAAAAGTTTGTTCAGTTTTTTTTTTTCAGTTTTACTTTGAAATAGTAAAAATGATATATCACACGTACTTTGTCAAACACTTCTGAGTAGAAAAGACTACCAAATAGAAGCTATTATAAACTTAACAATCAACTGCGCAGAAATTAAAAAGATTTTTCTATAGTAATGTCAAGACAAACTGGATAATTATTTTAACAAATATTACATCATATATATTACGACAACATCTAAAAGAAAAAATTAGCAAAAAATACCATTTTGGAAAAACAATTTTGATTATTGAAACTCACTCAACGACTGGACCAACAGAACATTAGAGTAGCTGTTCAAATAATTCAATTATCTTCCAAAAATGATAAGAAAGTAAGGTACTTGAAGTGTGTGTAGATTTACTCAAAATCAAAACAGCACTGTTAAACTAACGTTAACTCAGTGAGGAAATATTACTGAAACAATTGTGGGAGGTAGACAATGACTTTACAATTTTATTTTATATTGTTTTAGTATATTAGAATGTACCCGTTTCAAAACAAAAAAACTACATATACAGCCATATTTTAGAACTTAGTGCGACATTGGAGGTGTGATTTTGGATGCGGGGATACCTTCTGCTACTAAACCAAACTGAATAATAAAACTTTAATAAGTTATTGACGTTACTCGATTAATGCCAAAAAACCGTGATCTACTTATAAGTAGAAGAAAAGTTAGGGCAACAGTTCTTGCTTTATCGTAAAAAAGAACTTAAAACTTATGGGGTTTTCAAATCTATGTAATTAACTAAAGAAGTATATTCCGCAATTTGCCAAAATCTAAAAGTTAAAAAGGCTTTTCGTTAAATTAAAACTGTTGCAACAACTTTTGAAGACAAACAGCAAACTCCTACGTATTATACTGGAGTATATCATATTAAGAAGACGGAACTGTGTAAGGTCTAGTACTGATAGAATGATGAAAATACTGAAGTATTTCCGGATAATCCATAATCTAAGCATCAGTATTTCAATACCATGGCCACGCCTATTTACGCCCACAAAATGGTGAGAATACTGACAGTAATACTGATAGTGTAAAGTTATTTTACATCAGTACTTCAGTACAAAATATGCTACATCAATGCGTAAGAATATATGAACGTTTCTAGATTTTAATATTAACTACATTTACATCCAGCATTTGAAATAAGTTATGAATTATTTATGATTATTAACATTTTTCTTTTTTGTGCAAACAAAACTATTTTATCTAGCGTTTAATATAATATTCTGCAATTACAATATTTAACCAAACTAATGTGCAAATGCAAAGTAATAACTACCAAACATTTAATTTGTAGCTTAAATCAAACATCAAATCTAATATCATACATAATTATTATTTTTATATTTTTTTTAAATTTATTATGTGATTTTTTACATTATATACATAATTTTTGCTCAAATTCAAAATTCCTGCGTTACCATTAAAATAAAAAAAAACTAAATCGACGGACGGTTGACAGTTATATTATTTTTAATCCCAATCCAGAGTTTGGTGCCGAGTGGGTCAGTTTCAATTAATTTTTGTTTGTTTTTTTTAATAATGTTTGAAAACGAGTCACCAGGTCTAAATAATGTGAATAATGTTGAGGTTATTACGGATAACCATAAAAACACGTTTTTAAAAGAGTTTATCGAGATGTACGAAACACTACCGAAACTATGAAACTCGTCTTGCGACAGTTATAAAAACAAATCGAAGCGTAACGCTGCATTACATAAACTGCTGGTCATATACAAAACAATTAAAACTCTTAGTGATGTTCGAAAAAAACTCAATACAATAAGGTTTAACTTTTAAAAAGAACTTAAAGAAATCTTGTCAAACCAAACAAGTGTACGTTCCAAATTCTTGTGTTTTCCATGTCTTACAATTTTTAAGAAATACAGAAACCCCAATTACACAAAACTCTTTACAAGAGGAAAGTAAAAAATATTATTGCCCCCGAACACCACACCCCTTCTGATAGTGTGTTAAACATTGGCCTAACCCTTCTCCCCAACCTTTACAGCAAATCCAAAGCTAGGAGTATTAAATTATTTTTATTAATTATTCTCTAAAAATGATTAAATAATGTAAAGTATTTTTGCTTAACAGCTTTATTTACAATTTTCCCCAATACTGTAGTACCTTCAAAACATATATCAAAAATTTTTGGCTAGCAAAGTACTTTTCTTGGGGGTACGCTGTAAACTGACTAACTCTTGTTTATTATTATCCTCAGTTGCGCTGCCACTCACCCATGCTGTATAATTTTCTTTTGATAAAAAATTGTGTAAATAACAGCAAACCATAGTAAGTGTTGTTGCCTTATCCGGTGAGAGCTGCATAGGTTTTTAAAATACCCCAAATCTGCTTGCCAAAATACCAAAAGCATTTTTAACAGTTACACGGGCTGCTGACAATCTGTAGTTAAATGTTTCTTCTTTCTTGGTCATCCCTTACGTGAATGTGGTTTCATGAGGTTATCGCTCAATGCAAATGCATCTGTCTGCCACTATCACAAATGGATAACGATCAATCGTTCCGGGCAATGATGTTGGCACCGGTAAATTAAGTTTGCTTTTTAGCATCAATGCGCTAAATTTTGAATGGAAAAAAACACCGCCGTCTGAAACTCTCCCATTGATACCAACATCTATAGTTATGAATTCCTTTCTAGCGTTTACGATACCTATCATTACAATGCTATAAAACCCCTTGTAATAAAAAAACATTCAACCCGATTTTGTTGGTTTGGTAATGGCAATATGCTTTCCATCAATACCTCCCACTGTATTAAAAAAGTTATAGCAATTTGCAAAGTCATGAGCGATATCTGTCCACTCCTTAGTAGTTGTAGGTAACTGAAACAATTTTGTTCTGGTTAGTTAGTTAATAATATGTTATGGCATTGTAGATAGATTTTCATTTTTTAATATATATATATATATATATATATATATATGCATAGCTATCTTACTCGCCTCCGTACACACATAAGGCGACCTAGCCTCCACCCTAAATCTAATAGTTTTAACTGTGTATTTTTTTGCATTTAGCTATTTAAAATATTCTTTATTAGGACGCACAAAGAGGGGTAAAGAAATATAACATTAATTATATACAAAAAAATTGGTATACTAATAATACCAATTGAACTCCAAATGCCAAAGCATCGTTTTAGGCTCCAGTTGTATAAAATATATATGTGAAAATGTCGAATACGCCTCTGCCAATGTTGCCACTATCAATATATCGTATTTTGTAAATTTCTATTATTAATAGGCATTTATTTGTTTTATTCAGGCGGTGGTTTAGTTTAGTTGTTTTTTGTGTATATAAGATTATAAAAATATTGAAACCGTAACACAGTCTACAATAAATAGTTATTTTCAAAAATTATCGAATGTAGGTACGAACAGTTATTTGAAGTTGTTTTGATTTTAATTTTTTATGTGGTGTACATTACAACAACTATAGTATGCTACCGGTGATTAATTGTTATTACATTATAGCGTTTTTTAAGCGGTGACTTACTGCTGTGGTATTTTAACTCTCATTATTAAAAAAATATGTTGCAAAACAATTAACCACTATTAATAAATACTACACTGTACTGTTTGGTACCGGTTCATGAATGGATTCCCTGCCTCAGTTTAACTGATATTTATTTTATTTTAATCTATTTAATTTATTTTGTTATTATTTATTATTTAATATACGTAAAAACTCTTTAGAAACCAAACCATGGAATGTTAAACAACGGCTATTAATAGATTATTACAAACATGTATTAAGCTCAAAAACAAGAGTACTCCACCAAATAGAACTACTTAATTACATAAAACCTCCACCGATATACATCCCAGCAGTAGCAAACATTAAATAATTTACTGATATGCTAAACAACAATCAGGATAATAAACAAAAATTTAATCTTAAAATAAATAATAATCAAATTGTCGACAACAGATGTGCTAAAATATCAAGCAGCTGTTCAAGATTCAAAAAATCGTGATGTGCAATACTACATCTTTTATTTAAACCAAAAACGCAGTTTTTATGTAATGTTAAAAAACGATCTTTCAAAGTAACAACAAGTTAATCATTTATGAATTGCAATACCTTTAACACTCCAAATACATAATAAAATCAGTTAAAAAAACAAAAGTCATGCCTCAATGTGCTAACTGTAACATAACAAACATAATTTCCAGCGCTGAGACCTAGATCTTGGCCAGCCCAAAGCAACTACACACTGGCCATGTGACATTAAAAACAAATGTCCTCTATTTTTTTGTATACAAAAGTTATCCCTTAAATTATCTGCAAGTAAAAAAAAATTATATCTTTTTACACTATTTCCCTGTCCTACTTAAGCTCATACATACACCATAAACAAAAACCAGATTATTTAACCAATAAAATAACTGGAACCAGTTTTAAAACATATTAGAAAAAGAAATACACTCAAATGTCTTGCTTAAAACAACATTTAAGCATTAAGCAGATTTGGAACCCACAAACACTACAAGCAAGTTACAAAATGATTTAAAAGTAACTAAAAAAGCACTACTAATAAATAGAATAATATGGAAGTCTACTAGAAATCCACAAAACAAAACTAAATACAACAACCCGCTAAAAGCTTACTCTTAGAGAAAAAACTAAAAAATCAAAAAATTTCTAAAAAAACTACCACTACTACAAGCAGACAAAAAGCAGTCATTAGTTTTAAAATACCTTTATCAATGACATTGTATATTACGCCATCATACCATGTGAGTCAAACACGTGATTAAAACATGGCTATGATCTTAATATTTCTATGAAAAAAAATACAGCAATTAAAATTAGTTTCCAAAAAATGTGCAAATAGCACTCACACATATTTTCAATGCTATACTACTTAGATCTGAACATTTTCAATCTCAATAAAAAGTGGCACAAATCATTCTGATAAACCTGTGACAGAAACATTTTTCTGTTGCTTAATAAGTTTATTTAAAATGTATCTTTGAAAATATGTTTCTGAAAAGACTGAAATTAAAAGCATTTCATCTAATTCCAAATCACCAACTTTGATAAAAGTCTGACACCGGAGATTTTTAAGCAAATTGAAAACGCAATTGCCCATTACACATTTCATGTATTATAATGATACCTAACCAAAACATTTTTATGGTTAAACATCAAAATAAATTAATTAACTTACACCTCATCAAATCAGCGGTACCACAGGAAGGTATTCTTAGACCGGTGCTATATCTACTTTTTACAGAAAACCATCAAGAGTTACGTTTGTCATTCTAACAGTTAGTAAAATTCCAAGTTTTGTCACTGAGAAACTTCAGATTTTTTTTTAAAACATCCAAAAATAGCTTAAAACCTTGAAAATTAGGGCCAATCAAAGTAAATTTCAGCATGTTACCTTCACTCTCCGGCAAACAATTATTACAATCTACCAATGCAAAGTACCTTAAAATAAATTTTAAAACCTGTATTGACCAACTGTTCTTAACTATGGGATAACATTCTGAAGCTGAAGATATTTCAATTACAAACAGTTCAATATTTATCACCAATAAATCTCTCTACAAAAATCTGAACATCTCTAATGTGCTACAAGACTCCAAGAACGCTAGTAGCAATTACTTATCTTGGTTTGAACATCATACCAACACGTACGCTGTCAACCTTTTTTAATATGTCACTACTAGCAATCAATGAGCTACCTAGTTAAATTAGTTAGAACCTTAATGTAGATCTTCAACCGCACGCAATTAGGTTTATATTAAAAAAAACTTTACAGCCTTTTGTAAAAAAAAATACTGCGTTTTTTGTGTTCAAGTGTTAATCAGTTGAAACTAAACTTGAAGATGTCACTATAAATATTTTTTTTGCAATATTATATTATTGTTATAGCTAGTTAGATAACATACGTGCATACGTGCACACGTGCATAGTTTGAACGGTTTGCAAACCGTCCAAATCGTATGTTGGAACAAACCTATAAAAAACCTTTTTTGTACCATAATTTTAATTATGTAAATATGGGATAGTTATATTTATCTCCGTAATTAATGATCTAACAATTTATTCAAATTGATAAAAAAATAATGATAACTTTAGTTAAGAGGGAAGAATAGTTGTGCTATTATAAGGCTTTATAGAATCAAACTCAGCAAGAAAACGCATGAATATAATAGAATAAAATTTTCACACATTGTAGAGAAAGTCCACTCTGTGTCATTAAATTTGTAAAAATTTGATGCAATAAGTCGTTTCTCCGCAATTAATTTTTTAAAAGTGGCGTTTTTAGTTAGTTCTTTATTAATTTTTTACTCGTTAATTATAACTTCAAATCTTTTAACAAAAACATGAAAACATAGAATATTCAACATATAAAAGAGTGATGATTAAAATCGTATCGTTTGAATATTGAGTTGATTGGCGTTTTGTCTCATAAGTACCAACTTTAATTTAAAAACGGCGCTATACGTGTCAATATTTTTCTAGAGAAAAAGGTTTGCAGATATTTTTGTTGATGTGATAGGATTTAATATTTTTTCATAGCAATACTACTAGTAGCACCCCCTCAGGACAGTGCGATTAAACCTGGCAATTCTCTAGCTTTAAACTGAAAAGAATTAATTTTAATTTAACATGCAAATAATGTCAAGTTTACTAAACAAGACTAAAATTAGAATTTTTCATAAATTTTAAAACTAATATAAACAATATTATTGTTTAACATTTTTATTCATAAATAAAAGAAGAAAATATTAATTAATATTATTGTTATTTAATTTATTTAAAAAAATATATTTAAAAATTTTTTTTTTTTGGTTGCACAAATTAAAAATTTATTATTAAAGAAATATTAAATAGTATTATATCTGCAATTTTATAACATTTTTAAAATTCATTCTACATAGCACAATACCTCAATAGAATAATTTAAAAAATATTTATAATATATTATAAAAAATGTTATTTATTTGTTTCATTGGACGTAAAGTTGAGTAATATTTTCTGTTTTATTTTTACATATTTTCTATACAAAACTAATAAACAACGTGAACCGTTTAGATATATTAAAAGTATATAATTATTTTTATAAATTGTATTTGCTATGTTGCCAATTGTAAGAGGCGTATTCGAACGTTAACTTATGAGGAGGCTTATTCTACTGGCCCGCAACAAAATATGTATATCAGTATAAAAGCATGGCGCCACGTAGTGTTGACTTTAATGTACTACAATGTATAACTGTATATGTATATGAGTCGAAATGGTCACCGAACAAAATTTTGTAGAACGACTTCTAGTAAAGTATTATGTTGAAATAAATTGATATACACACCAAAACGTATTTGCCTCCAGTTTTTCGTACCTGCCTCCGTTCTGGAGGCCAGTACGATCAGCGTGTATATATTTTGGAGGAGTATTAGTTGTTTTACATCTATATATATATATATATATATATATATATATATATATATATATATAAATATATTTTTTAGAATTCTGTTGATTGCATAAATGAAGACCAACAGGAAAGCGGTGAATCTTCTCAGTCACATGGCATATACTCACGCTCATCAATTGATAACGCACCGATGCCAGTAGCAATAAAACGAAAACGTACAGTTGGGCCTGTAGCTTGTCAGAATGAGCTTTTACAAAAAACATGCTCATTTTTAGAAAGCTCTGCCACGGTACAGAAACCAGTACCTACAGTTGCCATAATGTGGGGTGAGAAGTTGGAAGCGTTAGATCCACATGAAAGAGTTTTTGCTGAGAAAAGCATTAATGACATTCTAATTGAAGCTAGTCTAGGAACTCTCAACAGAAAATCAATAGAAATTAACCAGGAAGTTCCAGTGGGTAATCTATTATCATCCACTTATAGCGGCTCATTTCTAAATTCTCCATCTGACAATACTGTAACATCTCCACTTACTCCTTTATACCACGAGTTACAAAATTGAGGAAATATGAATATTTATGAATATTCACAACTACAAGTATATACAGCCCGGCATATTAAAAATTTTACCAATTAATTTAACAGATTGAATTCAAATATTTTGTTTTCTAAAGTTTGTAAGCGCTTCATATGTACAGATTCACTTATTAAAGCGGGCGACATGATTGCTGAAAATTTCAAATCTTCAAAGTACCTTCCCGTAGCGAGGTATCTTAAAGTAACAATTAATCTTTTGTCAGCTGAAATACATGTTCTCATATTTGTATCTTGTCTTTGCAAGAAAGGCTGTAACAAATGTTAACAAATTCTTGTACTGATCGTTACTTGTACAAAAATAATTCATGTATTTGTCTGCATCTGTCATAAAAAAATTTTTTAACAATACATTGTGAGTATTTCTCACGCATCTTTAACTAATCTTTTATCCATCGCTTACACTACCTTGCGTTTTGTACTAAAAGCGAGAATTATTGCAAGGCGCGCTTTTTTTTTTTATTATCTATACTAAAATACGTATGTACTAGGCGGTGTCTAGTATAATACTGAAGAAAATACTGGCGGTGTGGAACGACCGTGTAAGGTGGACAATTGTATCAACGTTTGAGGACGTACACCCATACGTGTTATACCTGGATAAGACTAGTACTACATCAAGAAGACAAAACTCAGCAACAGATTTAATGCGACTTACAATAACAAAACATATTATTGTAACAAACAAACATTACACTAAAAAAAAAACGTACTAGCCGGTTTGACAGGCAACAAAAAAGTAGACAAAAATGCCAAAAAATTGAGTAGCCTATTACATTAAAAGTAATATGATCGAATGTGCAGAAAAAAAACAAGTATTGAAAGCACGTCATATTTACCTGTTAAAAACGCAGTCTCAAGTCAAGCCAACAATTAGAAGATGCTAGTTAAATTTTTTTTCTATTTGGGTTACTGATTTATGCTACCTGAGATGCAATCAGATAACATGGTGCCAAGAACATCACATATTACACAGGTAGGAATAAAACTACTATAACATTTTACATACTGTTACTGAACCAATGTTACAACAAAATAAATGGCAAAAGTAAATGTGAGGAGATACATAACTTGCGTCTAAAAAAACTAAAATCAAGTTAAAAAGCGGCACAACTACAACCACACCCTACCAGCCCCGACCATAAAAGCGTGTTTCCTTAGATTACATGCTACGTTCAATAAGACTAGTAACTTTTAAAAATGATAGACACTTGCACCGCAAGGCTCAAATGTAGCCGGAAAACGTATATAGTCTGCTTCCACAAAAAGGGTATAGCAGCTGATTTATTATCTCATGACTAATTCATACTTACTGCATAAACTTAAAAAGAAATGTTTGTTTTTCTCATTTTAGGTATTATTAATTGTTAGAATAAATAAATGAGACCAACCAACAGTTTCTTAAAACATTTCAATCAGCTTTTACTTGAGTTAGCATAAATTATGTATTACACGCTATAGCTTATATTTATATAGTTTGCACTAAAAATTATAATTTTGTATAAAAATATAAGGTTAACATAAGTTTTAGAATAACATAATAAATTAAAATAATTTATATTATTTAAAAATTAATAAAACAATGAAAAATTGATATTAAAGTTAAATGAAATCCGAATTAAAATAATAATAAAGGGTATTCATAAAACGTTGAGTTAATTCTATGTGAAAAGTCAGAGAAAATGTGCAAGGACCAGCAGCTTTATCTAGGTCTTTATCCTTTCATTGTTGGCAAGGACCAGGCTCTGAACAACCAGGACCACATAAATCTGCTCAAGAACAAGCGTGTTTTAATTTATTGTCGCAATAAATTATGCAAGTGAAAGAAGTGTATGAAGTATTTGTAAGCAGCTGTTTTCATAATTTTGATCTTAATTTAAATGAGTTATTGCAACTACCCGAATTGCAAATTAATTAAAATTTTCATTTTTATTTGAGAGTTAAATGCAGATTATAGCGCTAACCTCCGACAAAGGATTGTAATTAGCAATTCCCTATCGATCAATAATTTCCTATAACCACCCGCTGACAAAGGTGCTAGAAATTAATCATAATATAGATCCTATTATTTCAGTTCCCATTAATATCCTTTTGTACAAACTGTTGAGTTTAGTTTTGGCGCTTGCTTATTAGATTAAGATTACGTCCGCTGTGGCTGTAATAGAAAAAATAAAAGAGGAAATAATAGCGCACGTGATTCGCTTCGAAAATATTATTGTTTCTTACAAATAGTAATAATGAGAATTTAATTAAATCCTATTAAAAATTTAATAGTTAATTTCAGGATACGCATCTTGCAACGGGTATTACAAATATAATCCGGTTAAGTTTCTAAAGTACTTAACAATAGATTCTACAGTTTTATCTTGAAAAGTTAAGTTTTAAATCGGCTTGGATAAAACGGACAGGGAGAAAATAGGCGGCACCAATTAAAATTCTGAAGCCCGAGGAAAAAATTACTGAATGAGATTGACTTAAACGTTAATCATGCTCTGCAAGAGAAAAACGGAAACTTTTTTCTTATTCTTTTCCGTCTTTCGTCATTAAAAATACCTGAAACAAACTTTGTGCATTTTATTAATATTAAAATCGGGGCTGATTTTTTTCCATCTGGACCAGATGTAAATAAAATTGCTAGCGGAAATTCGAAGCGAGAAAAGTTTACTTTTATTTGAGGCTGTTGTCATTAGAAAATTCACACAATGGTTGCAGCTTAAAATAAACATGCAGTTTTATGTTTTTTTTTTTTAAGTTTACTTATTGATCGATTTGATTAGTGAAATACAGAAATAATAAGCTAAAATACTTGCTTGAAAAAATCTTTTTCATTACAAAGATTTTTTATAATCATATTGCAACAAACAATATTTTTATAACATAGGTACAAGTATTTTTTTTTTAAACTTTATAATGTATATAATTATTGAATTTATAAAAGAAAAATGAGTTTAAATTAAGAATAAGATAATATCAATCAAAATATTATTTAAATCTGCTAAAGTAAATATGCCTACAAAATGTTCATGTTTGAGAGAATTAGAGGATATTTGTCTATAGTTATCACAATTTGCAATTCTAGTATCATTATTTCAGGTCAGAAACCTTGTAGTATTGCTTCGTAGTTTGATTTTTTAAAGTGGTTATATTGTAATCAATACATTTTATGTTAGTGCCAATATCAACTCGAGTTGCAGTTTATATTGTTATTGTTAGATTAACATTATATGTTTTATTCGGTGGTAAGATTACATTTATAAATATATTTATAAAATCACCAAGTTATTAATGTCTTTGATGCATAATAAATTAAAATATTTCTTAGAATATATAGCTTTCTTTTGTTTTAACTAGATTACTAATTTATAATTTAAAATAAAATATATAAAGAAGAGACGCAATGTCCTCTAATGAGACAGTTGTAAAGCAAAAATTTCGAATAAAGCCTAGTTAAATAGATAAATTTATACGAATGCCACGACATATGTAGCGCTCGTTACTATTTGTTCAATCGGACAACCCAATAATAACATTAAAAAATCAAATTTATAAAAAAATTATCCTAAACTAAAAACATCCATAGACGCGTTTCGAGGTTTACCTCTCATCAGTATGGCTTTATTTATTTATACTTAATAATTGATTTGTAACTTACTTCGTCAACATCGTTCAAAATAATTTATGATTTGTAATATTATATGTTTCAAGATGTGATTGACCTAAGTCATGTATTACAAACAACGGCTAACTAGTATATCATAATATATACTCGTAATATTTCAATGTTCAAATTTCATTTACGAGCGCATCAACTCGTTTACGCAATGACTTGAACACCGGACATTATGGTAATTTAGTTTAAAGTTTTTTTTTTTGTAACCCTTGGGTTATTGATATTAATATTTAAATGTTCGAATTTCAGTTACGAGAGCTCCAACTCGTTTACGCAATGACTTGAACACCGCACATTATGGTAATTTAATTTAAAGTATATATATAGGTAATTCCATTACTTTTCGACCAAACTTAAAAACTGAGTATCTCCAAACTGGCTCAAAATTAAATATGTGATAGTAGGCACCAAAAAAACATATTTTCCAAATTTTCAACTTTTTAAGTCATGATCTTGATTTTTGGGAGTCTCTCAAAGTTCAGAAAAACGCCTAAAAATCACTTTTTTTCGCTAATTTTCAAATTATTTTTTCTCAGCGTAGAAACATTGGAAAAAGCTCTGCAAGGTCTCATTATTTTTGTAATTTCTTGTACTTTAACTTGTTTTTTTTTTAATGTAGCCAATCTTTATTTCCTTTAGCGTAGGCCGTTGTGATAACAGCCTAAAATTACAAAACCAGCCCCACATTGAAAATGCCGTAACAAAGTCAAATTTTAATCAAATTAGGTCTAGTTTAGCTTAATTTGTTTGTTTTGAATTGTTCTTCAATACTTTGCAAAGTTTTCGATCGAACCAGTAAATCGTGAGATATCATTTTTCAAAGATTAGTAATTTGGTCAAAAATGCTTATTTTTGTATACCTTGAAACCGTTGTAACTTATTTCTACCTAATTTTTTTTTGCTGAAATTTTCAGTAAACCTTTCTTATATATACCTAAAACATTTCTTAAAGTTTGGTTCTTGGGAATAAAAATGAGCCCAAGCTACAAAACTTTCAAAATTTGTAAAAAACAACGTTTTATACGTTAATTTTTACTTACACTTTTATTTTTGCAAAAAAACTACATTTTATCGCATTGGTTTAAACATATTATAGATTAAAAATGTGTTTTCAATAAAAAATCCATATTTTTAAATATATAGATATATTTTTATCTTTATTTTTATTGTACCTGTAAGACAAATACATAATTTTGGCTAAAATCATATCATGAACGCCTTAATACTAAATTTTATGGGAAAGCACGCCAAAAAATGCACAGGGTGTTTCCTAACTGTAGACAAAAAATAAAACCTGAAGTTTTTTTTTTTTAGTTTCATACAGAAAATCTAAATATCTTTTTTGTCTATCTCGCTTTGTTTTTGAGATAATTGAAAAATACAAGTTATTAAAAAAAAATTGTAACAATGGTAATAACAAACAGAACAATATTACATATTTTAATAAGTGGACTTATGATGTCTGAGATTAATTGCCAAAAGCTACTTGTAACTCTTCCGTTTCAGATATTCAACAATCATCGCCAAACCAGACAGTCTCTATTATTTAGAGAATCTATACATTCTACCAACTATGGATTCAATAATCTATTGACAGAATGTGTAGAATTGCAAATAGCTTTTCTAATAACATCGATTTGTTTTGCGTTTTTAAATGTACATTTAAGAACCAATTAAAATGTGTTAATGCATAATTTTATATTTTGTTATTATATGTATACATTTTATGTGTTAATTTTGTGTTTTTTATGTCCATTGTCTAGTTTTAAATATTACACATTGTTTGTATTATTCATTATTACTTATGTGCAGGATGATGTAGATGTAAATGGTTTTTTTTTATATGCTGTTAGTAAAGAATGATTAAAATTCTCAAAATGACTACCATGAGCGTTGATGCAAGCTTGTTTTTTAGCAAAAAAAAACAAACAAAACAACATTACTTTAACAATAATTGTTCAACAACGGAGATTACAAATACATGTAATTTTTTTATAAACATAATTTTTTGAAAATGTGATGAAAAATTTGTTGGATAACAATGTCCCTCTTGCCAAACGTAACAGAGTGTGGTACCAGTACGATGGAGCACCGCCTCTCTATGTTGGGCGATATGTAGTTCGGTGGCTTAACGATAATTTTAAGGATTTTCTGATCTAAATCTATTGAACGTTTAGGTGACACATGAAACAATTGGTTTATGGAAAGCCAATAATCAACGTGGAGCAGCTACAATATAGAATTGCAAATGCTGCATTGCAAATTCAAAACATAACAGGTTTTGAAACAGTTTATTAATCTTTTTTAGTGTGTTGTCAAGCTTGCATCAACGCTCATGGCAGCCATTTTGAGAACTTATTAAAATATGTAATACTATTCTGTTTGTTGATATCATTGTTATAAGTAATCTTTTTTTACTTAATTTTTTTTTAATAAAAAGTTTTCTAAATAATGTGTATTTTTAAATTATCTCGAAAACAAAGCAAGATAGACAAAAAAGATATTTAGATTTTCTGTTTGAAATTAGAAAAAGAACCTATATTTTTTGCCTCCAGTTAGGAAACGCCCTGTGTATTTTTTAGCGTGCTTTGTCATATAATATGATTTTAGCAAAAATTAGTTGTTTGCCTTACAGGTACAATAAAAAGAAAAAGAAAAATTTATCTATATTTATAAAAATAAACATTTTCTATTAAAAACTCATTTTAAATCTAAGATATGTTCAAACCAATGCATTAACATGTAGTATTTCTGCAAAAATAAAAGCGTAAGTAAAAATTATTACCAGGTTATTAACGTAAAAAACGTTGATTTTTACAAATTTTGAAAGTTCTGTAGCTTTGGCCCATTTTTATTCCCAAAAACCAAACTTTAAGAAATGTTTTAGGTATATATGAGGAAGGTTTACAGAAAATTTCAACAACAAAAATTTAGGTAGAAAAAAGTTACAACGGTTTTAATGTATACAAAAATGAGCATTTTTGATCAAATTACTAATCTTTGAAAAGTGGTATTTCACGATTTACTAGTTCGATCGGAAAAAAATTTGCAAGATTTTAAAGAACAATTCAAAACAAACAAATTAAGCTAAACTAAACCTAATTTGATTAAAATTTGACTTTGTTACGGCATTTTCAATTTGGGGCTGGATTTGTAATTTTAGGCTATTTTCACAACGGCCTACGCTAAAAAAAATAAAGATTGGCTACATTGAAAAAAACAAGTTAAAGTACAAGAAAGTACAAAAAGAATGAGACCTTGCAGAGCTTTATCCAATGTTTCTACGCTGAGAAAAAAAATGTTGAAAATTAGCGAAAAAATGTGATTTTTAGACGTTTTTCTGAACTTTGAGAGACTCCCAAAAATCAAAATCATGACTTAAAAAGTTGAAAATTTGGGAAATATGTTTTTTTGGTACCTACTATCACATATTTAATTTTGAGCCAGTTTGGAGATACTCATTTTTTAAGTTTGGTCGAAAAGTAATGGAATTACCCATATATATATATATATATATATATATATATGTTAACCCGGCAAGTCGGGCTCGTAAAATATATATTTATATTATGTCATATTCTAATGTATTTTGTCAAACTAACCTCCTAGGGACAAACAAACCCTTGTCTATTACTTCAAATAAAAAAGTTATAGCCACAATGGTATAAATCCGGCAAGTCGGGCTCTTTGCTACTTATTGTAACTCAAAGTGGGTATATTATTTTTAAAATATATTTATAATTTATTGTTATATTCATAGCTTGTAAACGTTGCTAATAATTTTATGAAAAAAAAATTATAAATAACCTATGTTTATTTGAATATTCGTGTATAAACTCGGCAACGTGGGCTCTTATTACAATTTATCGTATAAGTCCAAGTTGAGAAATGGTTTTATAGAAATATTTAGAATCTATTATCATTTAAGTTGTTTCTAAATATTTCTTAGACATTTGTGATAAAAAAGTTATTAATGTTTATTTGAATGTTCGTTTATAAACTGGACAACTTGGGCTCTTACCGTAAAAGTTATAAGAAATTGTTTTACAGAAATGTTTATAATCTATAATAATTTAAATTGTTTCTAAAAGTTTACTTACACAGTTACGATGAAAAAAATATAAATTAAGTAAGATTTGTTGAATGTTTATGCATAATATCGACAATTTATATTTTGTTTTTTTTTTAATATTACTTACTTATTATATTCTTTTATAGACTTCTTTGCATATTTATTTGTCAAATAATTTAATGATGTAGACTACAACAAAATAGTTGCATGTATTTGAAACTACTATATTATTGATTAACAAGTATAAACAATATTCAAAGTATTACATCTTTAATTTTTATTATTATCAATGAATTTATGATGAATTATTTTAAAAGCAGTAAAACTATTTTAAGGTCAGTCTATTCATGCATCTTTTTTTTAATTTACGACTTCTTTATTGTCCTGATATTTATTCAGAATTTCCTTACATCTGGATAGTTGCAAAAAATATCAAGCGGCAATAGTAACAAGTTATTTACATAAATTTTAATATTTATTAAAAGTTATATAAATTAGTAATAGTGCAAAAGGAAAATATTTATTTTCCACTTGTATTTGCGACAAACAAATAGGTTAAAAATTTTAAAAATAATTTTTATACATATTGTTAATTGTAGAATTACCATCTTTGTAATTTTGAAAACTGAGACTTAAGTTTTTAATCTTAAATCATGTGATTCATTACATGGCTATCATCTTATGATTTTATGTTTGTTTGTTGTGAAATTAAGAGCATTCAAAGTAATGTCAAAGTTTTAATCAAATTATCAATATTTAAGTGAATAATTTGAATCATATTTTTGTTCAAATACAATAAATTCTACTAACTTGACAAATAGTTATTAAATTATGAGCAGACAAAACTTTGATATTAATTTAAAGATTAATAAATTTTATAAAAATTTAGAAAATTTGTATAATTAGGAGTATTAAAAGTAGGACAAAATAACAACATTTATTGGTTTAGCTAAAAGTTGCGGTTTAAAGTATGCAAATTACAATAATGTGGTGAAGTTATAAGCATTCAAAGTAACAGGGTTAAAATTTTGATATGCCTGTGCAGTATCTTGGATTTACTTAAAATTTGGTTAACAACGATTTTATTACTATAGACTTAGCTGACATTTTCAACAAAAATGTTTGATACAGAAGTTTCAAAGCAAGCGGTCAAAAGTTGAATTATAAGCTTTCAAAGTAGCAGATCCAATATGTGTGGTCATATGCAATATCTTAAATTTAACTAAAATTTAGAAATCATAAGTTTTATGGTTTGCGGATTACAATAAAAATGACAAAATGAAAGAAGTCTGATTAAATTAAATCAGTTAAAGCAATTGACTGTGTTTTGTAAAAAAATTTGTATGAAATTTTGAAAGTGTTTATGAGACACTAAGTAGCATTGAGGTTAAATGACCAAAGTACTAAGTGGATTATAGTTAAAAATTGAGTGAGACAGGGTTGTTGTTTATCATCAACGTTGTTCTATATGCATGCCAAAAAGATGGTAGCAAAGTGCTGTAAAGGAAAAGATCACTCCTTTGTTGCATAGGAGGAAAAAGAATATAATCTATTTAATTTGCCGATGATATAATCGTGTTTGCAGAGAGCACAAAAGCACTAAACTACTGAGTATAAACAAAAACAAAACATAGGTTATGAGAAAGAAAAAACGTACGTTAAAAGAGATAAATTGGAGCAAGTGAGAAAGTACAGCTACTAAAATAACAAAGAATTAGAAAAACAAAGATAAATAATAGTTAGCATAGGAATAATTAAAAAGCTTTTAGAAAGAAAAGATAGATTTTAAGTAGCAAGTTAGGTATAAACTTGCAAATAACAATTGTGAAATGTTAAACATAAAGTGTGAAGCTTGGACATTACGTGGTCAGACAAGATCCGGAATAAAAAAGTATTAAGAATGTCAAGAGCGCTAGTAAGAGAGAAAAGACGGATAGTACATGCAATGAGAAGAGATTGTTTATTAAAGAACGTGATCAAAAAAATGGTAAGTGCAAATCCGTAAAGAAAAAGATAAAGAAAAAGATGCAGGATAACTGATGTTTTAAGAAATAGGGAAAGGTACAGTGAACAAAGCAAAAGACAAAGAACCAAGAAAACTGAAGAAGATACACTTAGGACCTGCAAAAAGCAGAACACTAATAATGATAAAGTCAAAATGTCAAAATGTATGTTAAAAAGTATGGATTTAACTAAAGTTTAGCAAACACAGCGTAATATCAAATAAATGAAAAATAAAAATTCCAATTTCAAAATATTTAGAGAATACTGGTTTTAAATTATGCAGTATATAAAAGTAATAACAAGCATTCAAAGAATCAGTTTGATGTTTCGATACATACATGGTCGTGCTTTTACTGTATGCGGATTATAATAATAATACCAAACTAATATTATTCAAAGTAATGTTATCAAAATTTATTTTAAAAATTAATAAAACTAGCTTAAATTTAGCAGTAATGGTGGATTAGCGCATTAAGTACTCACAATTATTTGCAATTGTTATAAATATGATTTATGTTCAATAACATTCAAAACAATGATGTTTAAACAAACTCTTAGTACATAGCAAAGCATTTTAACACTTACATACTATATTTCGATATGTAAGACTAAAACTTTTACAAAGAATTTTTTTAACTGGACTATCAAGACAACTATTTGGTTTTTAATTTCATAGTTTTCTTAGAATCAAAAATTGCTACTGTTCTAGATTAATAATCAGTTTTTCTTTATAGATGTTAATTAAACTAATTAAAATAATTTCTCGTTTTTGAAATATATATTGTGGGTCAACAACATTTTGTTATGAAAGTTTGAAGAATACTAAAATTAAAAACATAGATGCAATCGGCAGAAAAATAAAGATATTTAGTCGTATGTTTTATTATCCGCATAAGACTCAATTAAGCATACATTAGATGTTAACATCATGCAATAAAATAAAGAACTCTCTGTAGATATTTTTATATAAGTATGCAATATTATTATTTCAACAAATTCAAAAAATAAAACAGATAGCTGCTGACTTTTGAGCATTTGTAATAAATAGCACAATAACCTGTTTTGATAGAAATTTAAATTAATCTATCCCATCAGAAGAAATCAATGTAAGATACACATTATCTAAAAGTTGAACAAATTTTTAATTGTGTAGCTATTGCAAAAACAACACGACATTATATTGTGTAATATAATTCTATTATATTTATGTTTAAAATATTTCTATAGGCCGCAATTAGGTCTATAGCAGCAGGTAGTGTCATAAATTAAAGTGATAACTTCTCATGTCCGACACAGAATCGTATTATAATGCAATGTTAATATTCTTACATTTATAATATATATCTAATTGAATAATAATAAATATTTAAAACAGTTTTTTGTTTTTGTTTTACTTATTGCTATTTAATTGCAAAGAGGCAATTAATGACGTGTATTATAATGAAGCCGCGTTGGAAGAATGAAAACAAACGTTGGTGAAAATAGTTAGTTTTGTTATATTTATGTTTAGGTATATTAAGATTTTAATTAATTTTGTTATACTATTATTATTATATTTTATTATTACATAAATAACATTTGAAAAGTTATACTTAAATATATAAAATAATACAAATTGTTTTTAAAAGATAAGGATAAATGATTGCAATAGATAATTAGCCAATGGTTAAACTTGTGGCTCAGCAATGACATGAAAAATATAGAATATGAAAGATTTTTACAAATGAAACTGCACATCTGGGCTATACAATGTTCCAGTACAATGCATATAAAACAATTAGAATAAATATTTAAAATAAGAATATACAAAATTTCTTGCCGTCGGAACACGACTCAATATACACATTTGCTGGTAGATTTTAAATCTCGAAGTCGTTGGTTTGTGGTGAAGGCTGATTACAATAAAGATCATAAATAAATGTAAAGAATTTAGGGTCAAATACTTGGAAACATTTGCTCGTAAAGCGGCAATGTTTTCATTCAAATATGTTATAATCATAATATATAATATATAATTTGATTTTACCTTAAATTATTTTATTTGATACAGAAGTAAACAATGATTAAGAAAAACAATATAAATTAAAATTAATTACGTTTTTTGATTCAATTAAAATTGGCATGTTTTATATATACAGGGTGTCCGGAAAATACGGGTACAATGTTTGACGACAGACTCCTGACGTCAAAATAGGTCGATCTAAGCCGACTTAGTTATATCCAAAATTGTCTCGTTTAGCCGGTAGAGGGCGTCAAAAAAAACAAAAGTATAACAAAGTTGAAAGTATCTATTGTAAGAAACTAAGTAAAACAAAAACATTACTTAAGCAAATGTGTAAAATGACCGCCATCTTGCTGAATACACTTATTAACACTCTTTAAAAAATGATATTGGACCCTATCTAATGTCTCGGGATTATTAAAATGGTTGCCTGCATTTAAAATTCGCTGCAATAAATCATCGCGTGTGTTTACCGGAGTCTTGTAAACTTCTGTTTTAATAGCGCCCCACAAAAAGAAGTCACACATATTTAACTCAGGAGAACGTGGTGGCCATTTTACTGGTGCATCATTGCCTCTTCCAATCCATCGGTTGGGATATTGATGATGTAAGTATTGCCGAACGGCAACGGAAAAATGGGGCGGGGCACCATCATGCATATACCACATTTCCCTCCGAAGTAAAAGGGGCAAATTCTCCAGAAGAATTGGTAATGTGTCTTGCAAAAAATTTAAATAAATATTTCCATCTAACCTGTCTGGAATAACAATGGGACCAATAAGGTAGTGATCAATAATACCTGCCCAAATATTAATTTTAAATTGATGCTGATGATGTGCAACTTTAATGGCATGTGGATTTTCATCGGAATAAATATGTTCGTTGTGCAGATTGGTTACCCCAGATCTTGTAAAGCATGCCTCGTCAGTAAACATAATTTTTCTACAAAAATTTGGAACAAGGATTCTTTTGTTTCTAATAAATTGACAAAATGTAAGCCGCATGGGGGGATCAGTCGGTAAAAGTTCCTGGACTTTTTGTATGTGGTAAGGATGTAACAACTGCTCTCTTAAAATTTCATTGACAATCGTTTTAGGAATATTTAACTCACGTTCTAAGAGACGGGTACTGGTACTTGGTTCTTCTTCAACTCTATCCAGAATCATCTCTTCTGTTTCTCAAAACTGCCCGTTTTCCGAAGATGACGCTCAATATTGGCAAATGTTTGGTGGTTTGGTATTCGACGGTTAGGAAACCTCTCCATGTAAACCCTAACACTCTGACGCCCATTTCCTTGACAAAACCCGTATACCAGGAGCATGTCAACTTTCTGAGAGTTTGTATAATTTTCCATTTTTAATGGTAAAATGAACTTGTAATTCAAGAATGTTGATCGTATACTTGAGTAAATTTCATAGACTGGTGACAATTTGTCAATAATTGTCAAATTATTAAACGCCATAGCAACAAGGTCACTTAAAAAATTATTGTTACAGGTAATTACTTTCTAATATTTACAAATTTTTGACGCCCTCTACCGGCTAAACGAGACAATTTTGGATGTAACTAAGTCGGCTTAGATCGACCTATTTTGACGTCAGGAGTCTGTCGTCAAACGTTGTACACGTATTTTCCGGACACCCTGTATATATGTTTTTTCAACTATACAAAATAGTTATTTATGGATCAAGTGCAGTTTACAATGATTGTTTATTATTATTACTGCATGGTTGCTAAATTTCAATAGAATCCAAAAATTCTAATCTAATAATTGATAGAATTTTGAAAACTATTGGTTTTAGAAGTGGTCTAGCGACTACAATTTCTTGTGTACCTTGTTACTTTTTTAGTAAATCCAGTTTTCTTCAAAAACTTTTACTAAAAGATAGACTGCTTTAAGCTTTTCTTTGGTTAGCTTCTGCTTGCCAAAGAATGCTCTACGTTGCGTATTGTAAGCTTTTTTAGATTATAATCTTTTGGTATGCAGATGAGGCGGACTCTGTTGTTTGTGGCAGATTGTTTATGAAGTTTATCACTAGTTTGCATTTAATTACTGACAACCGTATAGCCTATAGAACCGATTAGCTCTGCGACATGATAGTTATTGGTCAGTTAAAGTATTGTCTTGATTTGATGTTTTTAGAGCTACATTTAATAATAGCTAATTTTGCTTGAAAAAGCATGTTTGTCTAGGGATAATTCCGGTTCTGATGCTATTGTAATGTTAAGATCTATCTGTATATCATATAAATTCTTTTGCTTTGCGACGGTAGTATTAAATGAAAAGATTTTTTCATGCAATAACTTTTTATAAAGTGTGATATTATTTTCAGTGTTTCTTTCTCATGTAACACGTTTGTTGGTCTAGGAACCTCAAGATTTAGGGTGTGTTTGTTTATCTATATTTGATACGTTGCTTACTTCTCTTTCATCATCACAAATAAGTGAAGTAGTGGTAGCAAAAGCAGTGTTTCCATAGCTGCTGTGAGAGTTGTTCTAGTTGCTTTCTCTATTTAATTGCGTTGACTTGTAGCTGAGAAGGGAGACATCCGGCAGCAATATTAGCTCTTTTCCTATAATGTACTTGCTTTACATGAAGTTCACCAAATATCTAACAAGAAGTAAAGAGCTTCTGTTTTCCATTCCCGTACCAGTTTATTGAAAATGAAGTATTGTCAAATGCTCCTTAAATGTCTAAGAAAGGTCCCAAAAAAATTTCTTTGCAGTGGATAGTCTTTTTGCACCTGATGGAAAGCTGATTTATAGCTAAATTGAGGATTTAACTTAAATGCCAAAAGTTTGACACAACTATTTAAAATACTTATAACTTTACACTATCGTTGTAATCCTCCAACTATAAAACCTTTGTATGCAAAATTTTAGAAAAAAAATCTAAAAATATTGAACATACATAAATGTCAACATTTCTACACAAAATAGCGAATTTGGTATAGAATGTATTATTTTAATAATTAATGTCAGACTGTGGGCAAAGTATTTAACTTAATTTGTAACTTTATGACATTGTTATTTCTAATACATATAATCTAACACTACCATTGTAATCCGCTTACTTCAAAAGCCGTTTGTCAACCAAATTTAATTAAAAATAATGAATTTTATAATTAGGGGTTGTTAAGGGTAAACTGCGCAAAATAATAAAATAAATTTAATTGTGCTTATTAATTGCTATTCCAAGAAGCAATTACTCTAAAAATTTTGTTATTTAATTTATTTATCAAAATACTAATTTAGGGTTGTTAACAATAAAATAAAAAATGTATTGGATGTATGTATACTATCTTGTAAAGTCAAATTATTTTTATTACATATCAAAATATTTTTGGTGAAGGTGCCGTAGAGCCCGACTTGCCGGATTAGTTCCCGAAAGTGAACGGCAAGGTGACACACGAGCCCGACTTGCCAAAAAGAGCCCGACTTGCCGGATTCATACCCAGAAAGAGCCCGACTTGACGGATTAATATACATATATATATATTGTAACCCTTGCAATTATTGATGGTAGTATATTGAAATCTTTGTTTATTCTAATACTAGGTATGGCTGTGTTAAATCGTTAAGGGCAAAGTTAGATTTTGTCAATAAGACGTTTAGAATTAAATCGATTAAACAGAACTCAAATTTAAAAGTTAAGCATACAAAACGTACTAAAAACAAAAGCCTTAAAACTGTCATAAGAGATAAAATGGAAACTTGCAGAAGGAATTAGGCAAGTCAACTCAATTATATTAAACAATACATATTTTCTTATATCAATGCAATATTTGATAAGCTAAGAGGCCCGTATACAATTATATAAGTCTTGTCCTCAGTGTGGTTCAACTTACAAAATGAAAGAAAGATAATCAAAAACATACACGTAATGCATTTAAAAATTATCTAATCTGTTTTACAATTGTATTAAATTTGTTTTTTTTTTTAGTATGAAGATTTTGGATCTGACATGTTGGAGTTACGACATGCCACAAAACTCCGGACATCCTTCTGGAATTCGAGCAAGACAGAGCAGCCAAGAGAGAGTTCAATTATTCCCCGCCAAGGCTTTTTACAAGAGTGGTTTGCCCAAGGCACCAGACATCATCTATGTTCCGAACTCCAACTTACCAACTTTCAGTATACACGTTCTAAGCGTGCCAACCTCCAGTGTAAAAATCTCTAGTGTACCAACCTCCGTCGTGCCATTTCCTAATGTTTTACCGGAGGTACTCATTCTTTCAATATTCTGATCCGGCCTGCCAACTCATCATTGCCTTCAAAGAAAGAAAAGCTCTGACGCCGTGCCGGGTTTAATTATCTTTAACCAGACGGATTGTTTGCTTAGATTAAAGTGACAATAAACGAAAGACACAAAATGTTAGGTGTGCCGGACAGCTTTTTTCGATTTTTTTTTATTAAGTATTTTTTATTGAGAAATTTTTTGTATTTTGTATTTGTATATTGATCACGTTTTGCCAACTGTAAGCTACACGTGATCAATTTTATTTGTTATTTTTGTGCTTTTTTGAATCACCGCAAAAAGGCACAGCAAAAAGAGTCTTACCTGATAATTCAGTAGGGTAAGTCTCCATCCGCTAGACAAAGGTATATTTACCGGCATTACTAGCGTTTGACCAGATGAATCACAATAACTCCGCGGCATTATCTTTGATACCGGGAAGTTATTATTTAATATATAATATAATTTATATTTGGTTAATTAGAGGATTTAATTTTGAATGTATAATTTGTATTATTATTATATTGTCTATTTTACACAAATATATTATTTAAGAGCAATAAATGTATTATTTACAACAATAAATAGGAATTTTTATGCAGGTACAATAAAAATATTATATTTATTCATTTAAAACTCTATTTTTATTGAAGAATTATAGACAATTGGCAAAAAACTGGGTCTTTAAAATGAAAAAGTGGTAAAATCACTGAAATGGCTGATTTAATGACAGCATCATCGGAGAAAACAAAATATCTCAGCAGATAACTGCAAGCCTAAGTAATGTAAAGAGTTTGTATAAATAAAAACAAAAACGCAACTATACCTTTATTTATTGTCGGTTTACACATTGCAAAAACTGAAAAATTTAATACAATATGCAGATGAACAATATTAGAAGAAATTTTTTTGAAAAAACTAAGGCTAGGTGGTCGATAAGTGTAATGCTGAACCTTGCCCTTTTATGTATTAATACTATAAATAAAGTCAATTATTATTATTACTATTATTATTATTACCGAGATACTGATACACATTGCGCAAAAGATGTTGTAAATTGCAAGTTAGCTTCAAACATGGCTAAAAAGATTGATATCAAATTTCACTACAAACAAGCAAATTTACACAATTTTAAAGTCTGTAGAGTATGAGCTTATAATAAGATTAAAAACTTGATTATTTAGTTTACAGTTTAATGAAAATACCGACGTTCCTGGATTTGGTGTTATTTTTGTGTTTGTGAAATATCTATTTAAAATGCAAATAGAAAAAAATCTTTTGATAAATTAAATGTTTAAAAGTTGTACCACAGGCAACAAAATTTTTAAAGCTATTCTCAAATAAATACAGAAAAATGATTATAAATAGAGCAAGTGTGCGGAAAACAGCAGCAATAAAGAAGCTGCAAAACAAATAAAGAAAACCGTATGGAACAAGTGGCAGAAAATAACACAATTTATTTATCAATATTCTGTGGCTGTGGCTGGACTAGAAAGATGTTGGAAGATTTAGAAGTCGCATTGGATACCAAAAATCTAGGTATGAATTACTACCACTTTTTGTTGCGTATAGAAGTACGGTGGCTATGAAGCAGAAAATTGGCCAGACTGTTTGAACTAAAAGATGCACTGATGGTCACATTATCAGAGGAGCCTTTTGTTCAACAGTTAACAGATGTTGATTGGTTGCTTAAATTGGGTTACCTTTCAACATTTTTAAAAACCTAAATCAAACCACCACTTATCTTCAAGATAAAGAAGAAGCACAAATATAAAAAATAAAAACCTTCCGGAAAATAATTGCATTTTTTAGAGCGTGTGTTGATAACAGAAAAATCTCCAATTTTTGATAGCAAGCATTTGTCAAAACAATTAAGACTAACTTTCAAACCAACTTCAAAATTATTATTGCCTATTTGCAAAGTTTGAAAAAAAAATAGTTGATTATTTTTCCGACATTGACTCTGATAATATCTACAACTGAATGGTGAACCCGTTTTCCTGCAAACCTTGCGACATGATACTAATGACAAATAATGTGTTTGAAAACTTGGTTAAAATTAGCAAGGAAGCCAGAAAAGTTCTACAGGTGTATGTAGAAAACAATTATGTTAAAAATGTTGCAGTAAAAAATACTTGTAAGTTTTGCTTTAACTTATCTCTGTGAGTTTGCATTTTCAACGTGCGCATACATAACAAAACAGATACAAAATGATCAAATGATTTGAGAGTAATATTAACTAAACTCTCAATATACATAAATAAAATTATAAAAAAATGTATCCAAACAGTTTTATTCATTGCATTAAAAATAACTGAGCATTAAATTTGCTTTGTTTTTCTTATTTCTACGTATCGAAACAGCTTTAAAGGTAGCTGTAGCCCAACAAGAGTGCCGCAACAAATGAAGTTTGGTAACCGCTGGATTAGAAAATGCAAAAATTAAAGGAGTATCACAAACGGGACATTTATACGCTAATCAATTTGAAGCAGATTTAAAATTTGAATATCTAATAAAAATTTTCTGTGCAAAATATAAAAAAAGTTAACCGTAAACTTCTTCAAAATATCTGCTCTGATTTTGTATCAAAATGAATTGTGTTTGGACAATATAATTTTTAATATTTAAAATTACAATATCAAAGCTGTATTTTTGGGATATTTGCATTATACAGCAACTAAGATATAAACATTTTTACAATGTAACAATAAAAAAAATTATACAAAATTTTTGATTTGATTTAAAATAATAATATGAAATTTACACTATTGATTTAAGCATTTTTGTATTATTTTAATTTCTTAGTAATTTTTGTTAAACGTTTTTATAATAGTTAATGTAAATTGTTATTTAGGTACATGTGATGCCTAGAGTGTGTTGAGGTTATTCACACATTGACAAAGAGTGTTTTAGGAGTGTGACAAAGTACATTGAGGAACTTCACAACTTTTTGAGATGATTTAAACATAGGTCAAAAGGATCTCAAAAATGTTTAAAATGACATATATTAGCTATGGAGTCATTGAGGTAATTAACAGTTTGTGACAAGTAACGCAACTTTATATACACGACTTTGTTAACTATGTATATGGGTATAAATATTACTGGAAATTTACCTATCACTTCAGGTTATTTTTTTTTCTAGCCAGGTCAGAAAGCATTAATCGTTGTCGTTTTTTTGCGTCTACCTTTAGTCGAATGCTCATGTGATATAATAAATCTGCTGCTTACTTGGCTTGGACGTACATTACCTCAATTTACATCGTTACTTGCGTTGATAAGTTCACTTTTCAGTTACATTTTCTATTTGGTAGTCATTATTTTTAGTTATTTTATGTTATATATAGATATTATTATTTAGTTTTTTTTAAAATGGTGGTTTGGTTAAACTCTGTGACATGTGCTTTTGTTTTTTTAGGTTTTTTTTATTTCGTATGTACTCAGTTAACTCTTATATTTTAACGGAGTTGGCAAGAATCTTTTACCCACAATCCCGGAGAACTACTTTTAGCTATAACTTGGAGCCCAAGCAAAGGACCATCTTTGCAAATATTAAGAAGGTATTAAGTACAATGGAACAAACACTATCTAAACAGCGAACACATTATTTCACCCGAGCAAAGAAAAGTCTTGAAATATCATCTACAACAGTGGACAGTGGAGGAGCTACAGATGCAGGAAAGATGATGTCAGCAGCATCTACTGCATGGAGCACAGATGAGAATTATATTAATTATAATAAAAATTTACCTATGTATACTTTAACAAATGTAGATTTAAGTAGATCAGTAGACACTTTGGGGGGCATGGTCAACCATTCATCGGGTACCATGCCCATAATGCAAAGTAGATTAGTTAATATGATCATGTAGTATTAATAAGACACCGATGTTAGATAATTTAAATAGAAGCGCTACGGGACGGTATCAGTTAAGTCATAGTTTAAGAGACATTTTAATTAAGCCAGCCCATTCCATGTCTGCAATGTCAATAAATTTATACAAGTTACAAATGAGGGAGGATTTAAATAATTTACCCGTGCCTTTGAATATAATTACAACAGCGTATCCAGTTTATAAATCTGGGGGTTTGAATGTGATCAATCAAACGGGTACAATACCTAAAAAAATACACGTTAGTAATGCACAAGAACCTGAACAAAATAACTTACCAGTTCAAGATGAAGAGACTAACAAACCATGTGTAATTGGTCACTCTCATGATGCGATTAGCACATTGAATGACTTGGATCACATAGGTGCAATTGCTACACAGTATAATCGTAATGGATAAATTGCAAGTGAACAAAAATAAATTACCCAATCAGTAAGCATTAAAAAATGTTCAGTACTCACTTCAACAAATGAATACTTGTGCACTTGCAAATACTGACATTAACTTGACAATAAATAAACCTGATTTATGGTAAAAGTTGGCAATAGGAATGCAAAGGTAAACACGATTTACAATAAACCAAAAATATTAAACCCGGTTTACACCACACAATGTTCCCACTTAGGAGATGTTGGAAATATAAATAATGTTAGAAATTATTTATCATATTATGTAGAATACAAGTTAACAGATAAAACTACTTATGCCACAGCAACGGCAACTTATGGCAATTTAAACGTAATTTTGTAAAATCGCACATTGGATGGCTCATTTTTTAATTATATGCTTAAACTAATACTAGAAGTGCAGTTTTTGGTACCACCGTATGATGATGAGCATTTGATCCATCTGGTGGCTCGACATTTTCACACATATTAGGAAAGCGTTAGCTGTACTGCGCAGCGTAGAGTTTATTTTACGTAATCAACTTATAAACAATACCTTAGTTGTTTCAAATGTTTGTCCCAATTTAAATAATCAAAACAATCAACGTCCTAGATTTTCGCATCGGAATAATAAAGTAAGACCGCTAACAGCAATGGCCCTTGAGAACAATGATGATGTGGAATACCTGGAACAGGGAAACTGCGACATCACTTTTGTTTAGATTTGGACGATGGTGTCATCAAACGAGTCAATGTTTTTGAAAATTAAAATCCAAGAGATGCTTTATTTAGGGAAGAATGTGAATTTGATCACGCAGAAGCACCAATTCACTCACCTGTGTTAACTATTGTATTTGGAAAATTTCAATTCCCGTCATTAGTTGACACAGAAAATGAAATCACCTGCATTACCTATGAGGTGTACCAACAAATAAGCACAGTATAGGTAAACGTTGTTGTTTATTCTGTCAAAGGCATCAAAGTTAAAGGGACTTTCAAAACTAAACTAAAAGTTGCATAAGGCATCAGTTATTAATGCCGTTTGCAATTAATAATTTTAGTGCTTTATTTGAATATTTAGTAACTAACAATTTATGCTATCCAGTTATTTTTGAAATAGATTTCTTAAAGTATTTTCATACCAACATTGATTTTAGGGAGAAACAAGGAGTTGTTGCGTTATCAATAGGTGAGAAGGTTTTTGAGATTCCGGGAGCAGATGTTAAACCTGATTTTATTCCTCCTACATCTTCTAGCTTGTGCAATTAACCAATCACAACCACCAGCGGCTATAGCTGTTGGAACAGATAGTGCCGAATATTTATATTGAAATTGATTTATCCTGTGAACAAATAACCATAGTTTTTAAACTCCTCCAAAATCATCAATTTATTTTTTTGGTTCGACCCGGTTTGACTGTGGAGTATGAGCATCAAATTAACTTGGTGGACCAAACACCCTTCACGGTTTAACAATATCCTATTCCAGTGGCATATCGAACGGTGCTTCAAACTGAGATAGACAGGATGAAAACTCCAACACCCAGTACGAGTTGAGTTGAGTGTGAAGGGTTTGTACATCCTTATGTAGACGACCATAACGTTGCGTTCATTTGAAAAGCACATACTTTTTTTTTTTTTTTTGGAAAAAGTCTTAACTCGTTTGCGCCAAAGAGGTTTCACCCTGCGCTTATCAAAATGTAATTTTATTTCCAAAGAAGTTGACATTTTAGGATACATCTTTTTCCCGAAAAGTTGTCAACCGGATCCCAAACGGATTAAAGCGTTTACGGATTTTTTTGTGCCAAGATCAATCAAGCATTTGCAAGTATTACTTGGTCTGGTAAACTTTGACCAATCCTTTGTGGATAATTTTTCTAACATGGTCTATAAATTGTCGCGCAAAGTTCTGCTCCATCATCCTAGGCTAGACCTTCTTTTTATTGTACAATGCAATGCTAGCAACGTCGGAATTGGGGGCGTTTTGTATCAGATGGTTAGAGAGAAACGGAACATGATAGCTTATTGCAGTCGTTTACTATTAAATCGCGAGACAAGATACTTCACGTCAGAGAAAGAGCTATTAAGAGTTGTTTTTGCGTTGCGTAAGTGGCAAGTTCTATTGTTAGGTAAAAGGTTTGGTATATTAACTGATCATAACGCACTTACTTACCTTAACAAGTGTAGGCTGTTATCACCTCGCTTATCACGTTGGGTTCTGGCTATGCAAGAATATGAATTTGATATTTGATATATATTTGGCCGCGATAACTTAATAGCCGACATCTTGTCTCGTTATCCCCCTAATCGGCTGCCAACTCTTCAAGATAGAAAGTTTTGCATTTTTACCATAAAAACAGCCCCTTAAGTCTCTTTTGCAGAAAATGCCTGAGTTTCAGCGAGCAGACGAGAAACTGATGGAAATCTCTAACTTGTTGATTTTTTGTAACTCTAAATTTTTTATTCATAATAATATGCTGTTTTTGCGCCGCAAAGCTAACGCGTCCGTCTTCTTATGTGTTTTGTCTGCCTTGGTGCATGACTTTGTTAAGCTATATCATGAATTCTATGTACATTTTGAGGTATACATGACCTGGTGTGCAATGCGTAGAGATCTTTGGTGACCCAGCATGTTTTGCAGTACCAAGAAGGAATTAAGGATCTGTGAGAGGTCAAAGTATTTGGCGCTTCTCAAGTATTTATTTGAAGCAGTGCTTGCCGTGGGGCTAAATAATTTGATTTTTATTGATTTTTATGGGTCTTTACAGCGCTCTACAGGCACCCCGGCTGATCGTACATATTTATTGTGTTGGACGTTTTTTTTAAAACACGTGGCTTTGTATCCGGTGAAAAAGCAACCACGGCCGCAGTTATCAATTGCCTGTAAAAGCATTATTTTTTGTGACCTTGGGACACAGTTTACATCAAAACACCTGGAAAAGTTATTTTTGGAATAACTCAGTTCAATGCATTTTTTCTTCTGTAATACATCTTCAAGGAAATCCCGTGGAACGGGTCATGCGTTAACTGGGTTGCCTTTTCCGTTCTTATTGCCATGACAATTATAGTATTTGGGCCAAAATCTTTCCTAAGCTTGTTGAGTTTTAAATAATGTGACCCATAAGTCTACGGGATTTGCTCCGGTGGAGCTACAGTTTGGTTGCAAAGTAAACTCACCGCTTGCGGAATTTGGTCTGTTTTCTGAGCATCTCTTCAATAAAGATGCCTTTGTTAACTATGTTGCGGTTATAAATATTACTGGAAACTTACCTATCACCGCAGATAAAACTCTTTCTGGCAAGGTCAGAAAAAAATTATTGATGTCCATAGGGTATAATAAACTTCACTTTTTAGTTACACTTTCTATTTGATAGTCATTATTTTTTAGTTATTTTATGTTATATATAGATATTATTATTATTATTTTTTCTAAAATGGTGGTTTGGTTAACTTAACATGTGCTTTTGCTTTTTCAGCTTTTTTATTTTGTATGTACTAAATTAGTTTATGGAAACTAGAGCAAAAGAAAAGTGCTTAATAATATAATAAAAGTTTTTACATCAGATACTAATGCTAGGTTGCACCAACATCAGTCGGTCCGAACCGTCCGTTATTTTTTTTTATAAAGTTGCCTGTTTCGTGGTGTAGTGAGTATCATACCCGCTTAGCACACGAAAGGTTCCCGGTTCGATACCAGGCAAAATAAAACTTTTTTTTTTAAATTATGGTTTTTAATTATTATTTATTTTAACTTTAAGTGATTATCTCGTATTTATTTAAAATTTTATAACTTTATATTTATTATTAGATTGTAATTTTGATATGTTTTTCAACTTTTTGGATGTCTTTGCAAATTAATTGAATTAAATTCAGATGTAACGTTTTAATTTGTTTTGTGTTATACCATTTATTATATTATATAGTGAGTATCATACCCGCTTAGCACACGAAAGGTTCCCGGTTCGATACCAAGCAAAATAAAACTTTTTTTTTAAATTATGGTTTTTAATTATTATTTATTTTAACTTTAAGTGATTATCTCGTATTTATTTAAAATTTTATAATTTTATATTCATTTTTAGATTGTTGTTTTGATGTTTTTCAACTTTTCGGATGTCTTTGCAAATTAATTGAATTAAATTCAGATGTATGTTATGTATGTATAATGTTTTGTGTTATACCATTTATTATATTCAATAATATTTTTTGCTAGGTTGCACCAATCCGCAGGTTAAAACGGTCGGTTTAAACCGATTGTTTTTAGACGGCTAGTTGCGACCGAGGTTTTGCACCAACGCAATCCCGATGTTCTACGACGTAAGCGCGATGAGCCGAAGCGATTGACACATTCTTTTCAAATTTAATTGTCCAAATAAATAACATAACATATAATAATAATTTATCATATTTAACATATCTATTATATCATTTAAACCACCTGAAGAAGGTGAACTTGAACTTGATGAATCCATTTCCAAATGTAAACAAATTCACTATTTCACAATTTTGAGGTTAGAAACACACTGTAATTCAAATAACCGTCCGAAATTAGGTCGGTTCAAATCAGTCGATTTTTAGGTGTAAAATAACGGAAGATTTCGACCGATCAATGTTGGTGTAACAGAAAACGGTCAATAATCTGATCAAATTCGCCGTTCTGAACGACTGTGGTTAATGGAACCCATCATAAACGTTTTCATTGTTCTTTTTATTGTATTTCTTTTTGTGTATAAAAATTCCATTATAGTATCCAGTATTAACTGATTTTCAAATTATTGTTTCGTGGTGTAGTGGATATCAGACCCGCCCAACAAGCGGAAGGTGGGTCCTTGTTTCGATCTTATAGCAAAACTAACTTTTTTTTAAATTTATATTTATAATTTTCTTAAATTATGAGTACTTTACTTTATTTTATTCTGAATTCTATAAAGTTTTAATTTTTTATATTTTATATAAATTAATTAAATTAAAAAAAGACAAAACAAATTAACACAAGGAATAACGTTACATCTTAATTTAATTCAATTAATTTGCAATCAAGACATCCCAAACAGTTGAATATAGGTAATATATTATGAATATTGAAATTATCTGAAAATATATATAAAAATATAAAATTTGAGGTAAATGAATGATAATCACTTAAAATTAAAATAAATAATAATTAAAAACCATAATTAAAAAAAAAAAAGTTTTATTTTGTCTGGTATCGAACCGGGAACCTTTCGTGTACTAAGCGGGTATGATACCCACTACACCACGAAACAAGCAAATTTACAAAAAAAAATTAACGGGCGGTTCGAACCGACCGATGTTGGTGCAACCCAGCATACGTCTTATATTTTGATAGAGTTGGCGAGAACCCTGTACCCACAACCCTAGAGAACTAAGTTTTGCTACAAGTAATAGCATGCTACGTACGCTGCAAAAGTTTAGGTTTTACTAGACTATAAAAGATTGCTATTTACACAATAGTATTAGAGTTGTGTTTTAACACTGAATCTAGCAATGTGGTTTTCTATGTTATGGCCGTTGCACAATATCTGCAAAATATTGTCAATCTTACAAAGTCCGGTTAGATCTTGAGGTTGTACGCAGAGCATATTACATTAATAAGAAACACACTGATATTAGAATATATTTTGTGGTTGTGTTAATTAGATAACTAGTATTATGGTATACTATGTATTGATGTTATGATAGAGATTTTGGCATTATTGTTGAATCTAAGAAAGAAATTATATGTTTGCTAATTGAATAGAAACATTAATCATTATAAACAAGTACAATTTACAAAAGAACACGCGTGTTATAATGCAGTAAATGCTGAGCCATCACAACAAAATATATAAATACGACGACGCTTTCCAGAGGAGTTAGTCCAACAAGTAGTAGTAATAAGTTTACCTAAAATTGGTAACTACACATCCCTTAAAATCGAGAGCTATTATAACCATTTAATAATTAATAATTAATAATATTTAAGCATTAGAATTAACTATATTTGTAATAGAATAAATCAAACCTTGTAAAGTTTGATGCTTCGAATAAAATGTAGTTTATAGTTTTTAAAAAGTCTCATTCCAACCGGAGGAATTAAACTTGCGGTAACGATGGCGAGCCGTAGAGCGCTGATGCAAAACAAACCGGACCACATGCACATAAACATAAAATGTATTGTATACTGATAAGTGATAACCCTGAATATAAAAAATGGAATCAATTCGGTCAAGTAGATTGAATTAATGTCGGCTGTCCGGGTTGTGGGTTGGAACAGACCTATTATTTATGTTGTGCTCTAAACTGTTACTATTAATTAATTGATGTAATTTCCATAACATGTTACAACTGGCCTATAGCTAGCATAAGTAATAAAGATATATTCTATTCTATATTAAAGTCCTAAAATTGAAAATGCCACTAAAAGTTAAGGTGCTATGCTTTGCCGACGACAGGGCTATTGTGATTTAAGCCAAAAATGAAAAACAAAAACAGGAAATAACAGATTAAATAGCCTAGTTAAGGTTTGTAATTGAAGAAAATAAGACCGAGGCAGCAGTATTATACGGAGAAAAAAACTGAAAAAAGTTACACCAACAGCGGAAAAATAGCCTTAAAATATCTGGGACTATTGTTTGAACATAACATTAGTATGAAAGAACATATTAAACAGGTAACTACAAAAGTAAAAAAAGTATTGGCACTGGTAAAAATTATGCCAAGAACATAAGGACCGTTATTAGCTAAAAATCCTAGCTACGGTTGTAGGAAGTAGCATTGAGGTACGACAAGTACAGAAACATGCCTATAGCGCAACAAAAAATACTGGCGTTAGAAATTGCAAGCGGGTAAACTAAGAAGAATGGAAAAACAAAAAACACTGAAACATAAACTACTATTTAACAAAGTTTCTAAGTGATTTAAGAGTTTAGTAGATAAGAACTCCACACATAAGACTGGCAAATCTTTTCCTAACTTCAAAAAAAGAAGTTAGGTTAAGTTAGTTTATTATTGACAAATTGCCGGTAAAAGTCATCAAATATTCTGTGGATATATTTGCTGATTTGCGTTGTGATATTATTAACAAATCTTTAAAAACTGGTTGCTTTTCAAACAATCTTAAAACAGGTATAGTACAGTCAACGTGCAAGAAGAAAAATGCCGATGCCATACAAAAGTAATTTTTTAATAAATATTTTTTTAAATCTTTAAAACAATAATTTGTAATTGCATTATTACCTTTCTAAACGTAAATAAACTAATAAACTAAAAACAACATGAGTTTATAAAGAGAAAAAAACATTGAAACAGGTGTATATAACTATACTTTAAATAAAATTGAAATGTTAAAAAACAAATATTTATTTTGCGGAATGTATATGACTTATGATCATGATATTTAAATTAACCTGGCCTATACAAAATTTATAGAATTGCAAACCAATTATTTTAAACATTGAGCAGCAAAAAAGTAGTTTGTGTTACTGGAGCGTGATGGTGTATGTGTTAATTCTAACATTTTTAATACAAAAATAGAGATACCTTAATGAAATATCTTATTGTCTTTTTTTTGTAGTCTATATTAACAATTTTAACAAACACATATATAAAGAACACACATATTCTATAAACTATTTAGATAGCACCAATCTGCTTGTTTGTGCATCTAACATAATAGATTTGTATAAAAATTATACAAATGCAGTAAAATTAGCAAATAATTGGTTTGTAGCAAATTAACTGGTTCTGAATTTGAACAAAACTAAAAGAATGCTGTTTAAATATATCCAGCAAAGCAAAGTACAAACTATATTTGAAAATGTCAATTCTTCACTAACTAATCATACAAATTGTTTAGTTTATATATTGACAAGCGCTTAAATTGGCCATATTATAACACATGCTGCCAAACTTGTGAGATCTATCTGTAACGCAATAAAAGTTTTCAATAAAGTAGCTGATATTGATGCCATAAAAACAGTTTACCACGTTATGTCGGTATTAAGGTTTAGCGTAATTGTTTAGAGTATTTTAATGAAAACCATTATTTTGTAAGCATACAAAAAGAATAATGAAAATAATGTACAGCTAAACCTTGTGTTTAAAAGAAATAATTTACTTATCTATACATTTATTTATATCTTTGAGTGCTTTAATTTTAATTTTAAACGTGTTAAGTATTTTTAAGATAGCTAATAAAACATATTTATAATACTAGGTATTAAAATAATTATGCATACCTTGTACCGTTAAGTGAAAGAAGCGCAAAGCTAATACATTTCTGCGTACAATTGTTTTTAAAATTTTACTTGAAATTTAGTAGTATCCAAAATGTTGAAATGATGGATTTTCAAGCTGCTCAGTCCCAAACTATGTAGATACTAAAATTGCAAGGAATATTTGACTGCGATTACAACTTCTATAAAATTGTAACTGGAGATAAGACTTGGGTACACTACTGGGATTCTTCTACAATACAAAAGTTTATGCAATGGCTTTATATAGTATAGCAGCCCGCCGCTTTTAGCAGCACAAACGAGCAAAGCAAGAGAGGGCTGCTAAAGCCTTTTGGCACGAGTTACACTCGATATTTTTTTGTCTGCCCCAATTAAAAACATTATTTTTAATGTTTATTATAATTTGTCACTACTGTCAGATTTTAAGTAAACGTCATTTACATATGAATTTTTAATTCACAGGTAATCAAATACCGCGAATAGCCAATAAAGCCAATGAGCATATGCGGGCCGAAAATGATGCTTTTGGTAGAGGCAGGCAAAAAAAGCTTTATACTATCATAGCCCCAGCAAAGACGCAATAATTTGCGCAAAAGTGATTGTCATAGCATTTAGGAAAGTTGAAGTAATTTTTTTAATTGCGTATATCCTAAAAACAACCACAATAAAAGGAAATATCTAAGACACAATTATGATTTTAAAAGTGGTTGTCCCCTTAACACCTCACAGTCGGGACCTTGCCGCCTGTGACTATTGTCACTTTACAAAACCTAAAATAACAATTGAGAGGACGTTGCTTTTCATTAATAATTAACTTGCAAAACGCTGAATCGTATTTTGCAGAATTATCAATAGATTTTTTTAAGTATTGTTTTACCAAAATAACGTTAGAATAAGTGTGTTTATGTTAACAGATATTACGTTAAAAATTAAAAAAAAATTGTTTTGTTACTTTTTGTTTTCATAAAAAAATAACATATAAATCACCTTTTGTAAAAGCAAAAAATAAAATAAAATTATATGTTAAGCAACTAGAATCTCATTTTACTGATACAGATTATTTCAAATTTCTGGTTAATAATTATTGTTTTTAAATTTTAAACCAATATCCAAGTTAAAAATTGTCATTATACTTATCGACAAGTGGACCAAAACTTTAAAATTTGACTAATTTTTATGATATATTTTGCAATCATGATTAGTCGTACATTCTAGCGTTACTTTAGCCATCGACTATCTATCTTGTTGTTTGATTTCAAACGCATCAACAAACTGGGGATTTTGATTAAATGTTCCATATATCCTAATGGTTTATATCAGCTTTGGGTAGACAAATACCTGCACCAAACAATACTTAATCAATATTTTGTTTTTTGCTTCATGCAAATGATTGCAATTTAAGCAAGTTAGAAATAAACTATTTTAAATGTTTTGCTTGCAGTTGTTAGAGTTACAGTGTCAATGAAAGCAGATACTTTACGCATACCAAGATAAAGTCACGCTGTTCCTTTTCGAGGTAGGCAATCAAAATGTCGGACGTGTCACATAGAATACATGTGTATGTATGTTTGGATGGCGGCCGTTGATTGACGTTTGTTAACAATGTTAATCATACATGTCTCTGCCGTACTGGCGACGACAATAATTATTTATTATTTAAATTATTAATAAAAAGTTAACGAAAAAAAAAAGAGAGCGAGAGAGAGAGAGAGAGAGAGAGAGAGAGTACGGAAATGGGTACTGCAATTATATAGGAAAACCCCAGCATACATTTTGTTAGAAGAAGTAAAAGTTTTCAAAAAAGTATAACCAGGAAAAAAAAACATTAATCATAGCTCGGTAGTGCCATCCATTCACCGCAACAGTTCTACCAGCCTGATTTTTAAAAAAATTGGGTTCAATCACACGGCCAGCCCAAAAACCGCATCAACTAGTGACACGTTGACGATGCAAAAACTTTTCAACAATCATTCTTGGATTTTCTGAGTTCCAAATGCGACAATTCTGCTTGAAAATGGGCCTCATCACTGAAGATGATTTTTTGATGAAATTTCGGATCATTTTGATACATTTGAAGAACTCAATCAGCAAAGATACAATGTTTATGGTGATTGACCGGCTTGAGTTCTTGTGTTAACTGAACTTTAAAAGCTTTAAGACTTACGTTTTTATGCAAAATACGTTGTAGTGTTGTTTGTAGAAATTTTTACCGGCCGAGAAGGTGCTTTACGACGACCAAAAAGTGCTTTAGTTTTGCGAACTGTGACTGAAAAGTTTTCACCATTTTTGTAGTAAATTTTAATAATTTCAATGCGTTGTTGAAGCGTGTATTGTTCCATTTTTAATAATGGTGTAGTTTTTACTTGTCAAATGTCAAAAGATAATAGCTTCAAAATTGAGAGCTGCTCAAATAGCCTGCTACTGAAAATGATACTTTTTATTGGAAAACCATATATATGAAAAAAGATTGAGAGAAAAAAAATAAAAAAAATATAAATAAATATTTTATTCAAACTCAATCCAACAATCATAGCGGCCAATAGTCAGAGCTGAAATAATTCAAACTGCTTAAATCATTTTTTTTTATTTAAATCATTTTGTTGACTTAAATCTTTTGATTTAAATCATTTTTTTTTAATGATTTTGATTTAAGACTTGTGATTTAAATTATTTTATAAATGATGATTTATTTTTTTATACTTATTTAAAATATTCAAAAGACTTAAATCAAAAATAAAAATTTAACTCAAAAACCTCTATGATTTAAATTAAAAATAATGGTTTAAATCAATTAAAATGATTTAAATCAAATAAAATAATTTAAATCAATTAAAATGATTAAATTGGGTAATTACTCTTTACAAATTTTTTGTTTAATAATTTTTATTGTTAAAAATTACCGATATTCCATATTCGAAACAAGTAACATAACCGGTAAATTTTTCCAACGCTTTAAAACGTTAGAAACGGTTATGTTGTTTTTTGTACTATAAAAAATATATTTATCTTTTTTTAATTATATATTTTAGTTTTAAGTTTAAACTTGTTTCAATAGATTTAAACTTTTTAAAGAAACTTAAATTATAAAAAAAGCTTAAAACTTAAGATTTAATACATTGAAAAAAAAAAGAATTAAATCTTAAATCATTACTATTTCAAAGTAAAGTTTGACTTGATTTAAATCATTTAATTAAAACTAAAACTTATGACTTATAATTTAAATCATTTATATTTAGAACTATAGCTTATGACTTATGATTTAAACCATTTTTACACAAAAAATGATTTATGACTTATGATTTAAATCTTTTTAAAAATAAATTGTTACCGCTCTGCCAATAGTCATTGATTTTTTGTTCATTTTTATGCAATTAAATTTGTATTAGACCTTTTGTCTATAATAATACGTTTATTTCTTGCCTTTCGGCCTTGAAAATTACATTTACAAATACAATTACAACTTCCCAAAATAATAAAACTTAATCCTTATAAAATTAACACAATTAAGAAAATTTGCTTCTCTGTTCGTATATTTCTTTTCTTCGTTTTTTAACTGCCCTCATCCATTCTACCCCTCTTCCATCCCCTTTCAATACCTCATTTTTTCCCATCTGTTCTTCTCTCATTTCGTTACACTCTTTCAACATATGTTCTATAGTTTCCTTAGTCTCTCCGCACATTCTGCACATTTTCAAATCCTCTTCCATCCAAAATCTTGTCACTTGCTCTTCATTACCACATCTGAATCTTGCAATCATCTTTTTGTCATCTTTACTATATCTATCGCTCTCTAAGTACATTGGCAATTCACTTTCTATAATATGTTCATAATTTGCGTTGTACCTAGACTCTTTCACTCGCATTCTCCTTTCTTGCCTTTGTATATCTCTATCTCTTTCCATAATTTCGTACCATGTCTCTCTCCCAGATTCTCTCATTCTTTCAATTTCTTGGCTCGCATATCCATTTCTATTGTAATAATTTTCCCTGATTTCCCCTAGCTTTTCATTCCTTGCTCTCATTTTCTCTTTCATGCATTCTTGTAATATTTTGCATTCGTGTCTCTGTCTCATTCTTTCTTCATACTTCATTGCTCTTTTTCCTGCTTCTACTCTTAACTTATCTTTTTTGACTTCCTCCAGCACAATGTATGCTGGAGTTTCTCTATTTAAACCTAACACCCATCTCCAATATTTTACATGTATTGCTTCTAATTTTTCTTGTTCCTTCCATCCCCATATTTCTGACCCATACAATATTATACTCCTAACTAAACTATCAAACATAAGCCCTTTTATTTTCATACATTCAAATTTTCTTTCACTTATTCCCCAAACTTGTCCCACTACTTTATTTGCTTTTCGAGCCATTTCTTTAATGTGCTCGCTCTCAGTGTTACTCGTACAAAAAACATATCCTAAATATTTAAAAGATTTTACTTCCGTAATACCTTGCCCATTCCATTTCCAGTCCTCCACCTTTTTTCTCCCACCCCCCTTTCTGAACACCATAATTTTTGTTTTTTCTACATTAACTTCTAAACATTTTTTTCTAAAATATTTTTCTAAGCTTTTCATCATCTCTTTCATTTCCTTCGCTTCTTTTGCTAGAATAACCATGTCGTCTGCATATGCTAGCGACCACACTTTTTCTCTACCAACTATTACCCCTCCTGCTTGAGCCAACCTCAATTTTTTTTCTACATCTGCTATGTAGATTGCAAATAAAGTAGGACTCAATGGACAACCCTGTCTTACTCCTTTTGTTGTCCAAAATCTTTCACTCATTTTTCCGTTAACACATACCCTACTTGCTGTCTCCTCATACACGTCTTCCATTCTTCTTACCAGGTGCTCGCTAATTCCTTTCTCTCTCATACACTTCCACAGTTTCTCTCTATCCACACTATCAAATGCCGCCTTTAGATCCAGGAATAACGCATATACTTTCCCCCCTTTCTCTGCTATTTCCTTTTCCACAATATGATGTAAAATATATACGTTATCCATGGTACCTCTTCCCTTCCTAAAGCCGGCTTGCCCATCTGGAATTATCTCATTCATACTTAGTTCCTCATTCAACTTTTCTTCTAATATCATCGCGTAGATCTTGTATGCCGTACCCAGTAGTGTTATTCCCCTGTAGTTATTTACCAGCTTTTTAGATCCACTTTTGTGTATAGGGCATACAAGACCTTCTCTCCATTGACTCGGAAACCCTTCTCCCTTCCATACTCTGTTTATCAACTCACTCAATCTCTCAATCAGTTCTTCCGTACCATACAACCACGCTTCATTCTGTATCCCATCCATACCTGGCGCTTTCTTTTTCCTTAGTTTTTTTATCTTCTCCCATATTGTCTCCTTTGAAATTTCTTCCGCTTGGTGGATTGGCTCTTGTCTCTCTAGTTTATTTTCTTTTTTCTTTTCTCCTCCAAACAAACTTGAAAAATGTTTCTTCCACGCTTCCATTGGTATTTCCTCAATATCTCCCTGTTTTCTTCTTCTTTCTTTGTTTATGTATTTCCATGCTTCTGCTTCTGTCTTTATTTTTTTAATTTCCATTTCATCTTTTTTTATAAATTCACTTTTAGCTTTTTTTAATTGATTTTTGTAAGCCTTTTGTTTTTTCATATATTCTTCTTTTGTGCTTTTGTTGTTTCTCCAGTGTCTTAACATCTTTCTGGCTTCTTGTTTTTTCTTAGTACATTCGCTGTTCCACCATTTGCTCTTTTTCATTTTTTCTTCTTTTCTTCTATATGGTTTTTTTACTACCGCATCTCCAATTGTTTCCTCTAATTCCCTCATTATATCTTCGACATTTCTTCCGTTTTCTCTAATTTTCCTCAGATTTTTTTTGTACTTTATCACACTTTCTTCCGTCCATGTTATCCTTTCTTCACTTTTTTCTTCATTTTCCTGCCTTCTTACAGTTTCCCCAGTTAAGTTAAGTTCTAATGGCTGGTGGTCTGATTCAACTCTTATTCCTACTTTAAGATTGTCTATCTCTTCCCACGCCTCCTCATTTACAACTACGTAGTCTATTACTGATTGCCCGTTTGTCCCTATATAAGTAAATTCTCCCTCTTCATCTCCTGTGATGTTTCCATTTAAAATGTCCCAACCTCTCTCTTCTATCATTTCTATCATTTCTTTTCCTTCTCTATTTTCTGTGGTATCTTTTGATTCTCTGTTTCTTGAGTCTTCGTGTTTGATTTTTTCTCCCTTCTTTCCAATTCTTGCGTTGAAGTCCCCTCCTATAATCAATTTTCTTTCTTCAGTTTCTGGTATTAGCGTATCTAACTTTTGTCTCGTGTTTTTCATGCCTCTACTATATACTGTTATTGCTTTATATTTTTCTCCTCCCCTCAAAAAGTTTCGTTCTTGTATTCCCTCCATTTCAATAACGTCATCTTCTTCTTGACTTATTTCTTTTTTTATGCCGGTAATTATGCCTCCTTTGGCTCTTCCTTTTTTTTTCTCTTTTATAGCCGGTTGGCATTTCCAGAAGTATTCGGCTGGCATGTTGAGCTTTAACTTTTCCCATTTCTTGTCATCTATCCACGTCTCTACCATTCCAATTATGTCAAAAGTTTTTATGTACTCCCAGAACTCGTGATCTTTGTTGTCTATCCCAGCTACGTTCCAAAACAAAATTCGGCTTGTTTGTTTTTTTGCACTGTCTTTATTTTTTACTATTTTTTGTTTTTTTTTATTTTCTGTATCTAAGTCATGTCCTTGGTCCTTGCATGCGTTGTCTACTTTTTTTGTGTTGATGCTACAAATTACTTTTTTGATTTGCGTTCGCTCTCTTTTGAAACTCCTTGATCTTGATCACTCCAATTGTATATTTCTCCATCTATTTCCAATTTTCTGTACCGTACCCATACTCTTTTGCCCTTTGATTTTTCGTCCCTTGCTATATCTCTTAATTCTTTCTGAACTCGTCTTTCTTCCAAGGTCAAGTCATTTTCAATGTATATGTTTGTGCCTCTCAGTTTGTTTTTGTTCTTCATAATATACTGTTTTTGTACCCATGATTCTGTTTCTGCTATTATTGTTTGTTTTTCTTCATTTCTCACAGAGTAGGCAGAAATTATTTCCGTGTCTATTTTTAAGTTTTTTTGTATCATTTTTTCGATTGTTTCTTTTTCTTTTCCTGCCTGTACCTCTATTCCCCTTACTACAAACTTGTTTCTTCTTTCTTCTCTTTCTTTTCGTTCCAGCTTGTCTTCAATTGCTTTTATTTTACTCTTTAGTTCTTTTTTCTCTACTTCCCACTTTTCTTCTTTTTTTATCATTTCTTCCTTCATATTTCTCATTTCCATTTTTATTTCTTCTGTGTTTTTTCTCATTTCCACTATCATCTGTTGCATCATTTCTTTTATTTCCTCCATTTCCTTATCTTCTCCGGGACAATGTTTTTCTGGCTCGTTAGTGCTTACTTTTCTTATCACTTCTATTTTTCTTTGCTCTGGTGACCTGAGAACTTTCTTGCTTCTTTGAAATATTTCTGGTTTTTCAGCACTATCTCTATTTCTTTTTCCTTCTCTGTCCATTTAATTTAGTTGAATTAAATGAACTAATTAAATTAAATAATTAAACCAGCTAATTAAATTAATTTAGCCAGCTAATTAAATTAATTTACAGTTTTTAAATTTAAAAACACAAACAAAACAAAAAAAAAAAAAAAAGTTTAATTGTTCTCGGGGCTCGAACCTACGACGCGACTTGCCGGTTGTTGAGTTCCCGCGGCACTGCCCGCTACACCACGGAGTACTGTCTATTTGGTAGCTCTTACGTTCGTCTCTTTTTACTATTGTTTTAGTTTATTATTGTCCTCGTGTTAGACTTGTTAGGTTAATGTGCACAATATATAATTTCAATATAACTGTTCGTTTTTCACACACCAATCATTCCGCGGCTATACTGCACTTTTCCCCACACACCGCACCTCTTTCAACCTAAAGTTTATTTATTATAATCACTTTTTAAACACGCAAAATAAATACACACTGTTTGCTGATTCTATCTCTCTCAATTCCCCTTGTTTTTTTCAGTCTATAAAAACTTACCTTTTGTTATTTTACACTGTAAATTTTAGTTACCCACATACTTATAAAACCTCGCAGCATAGATATCCTCATTGAAACTCGAGCATATGCAGCAAACAAATTTATTCAATAAAACTCGTTTCCTAATATACTACTAGTACAAAAACTCATAATATAGTGCATAATAAAAACTTCCAACTATTTATACAACAAAAATGACAATGTAATTTAATAAAATTGTATTATTGGATAATGTGGATATAAATTTAGGTTGATGAAGTATCAGTTCATAGAAGTTTGTCAGCTGTCATCCTTTTATTTTCATAAACATGAAGAGGGCCAAATTTTTAAAAGTATAATATAAATATTGCATATCTTATAACATCATCGCCAAAAAAGAACATATTGATTCTGATAAAATCAGTCAGCAAAAAACTTCGGCCATTATGTAAATTGTTACAAAAGAAGAACCGTCGCCACCTCATAACAAAGTTTTGTAAATTTAGTATAAATTTATTTCAGCTTATTATAGTAATACTACATTACTATAAAAGTTGAAGGAAAATCTTTGTATAAACTACCGGTAGTAGTATATTGTTTGCGTGCTGAAATTAAACGTGTAATTAAAATTTTCATAATGAAATTATAATTACAACGCATGGCTATACATTTTATTGAGTATTAAATGAAACGGCAAAGTACTTTAATTAAATTGAATTTTATTGTTTGCGGTGCAGAATAATCAATAATTTTATTGCAATTAAATTAAATAACTCATTTAAATTTTGTTAATGTTTTTTAGTGGATAATGAAATTATAATATATAAATAACAATGTGAAATAATATTTACACTAATGAAATATAATGTAAATAACTTCATATTTTCCACAACTCGGTTTTAATATTTTTTTATTTGTTATTATTTAAGTCGGAAAACAGAAACCTAATTGCATTAGTTATTTGTTTTTTTTTATTTTCTAAATGCCTCCAGACGTGTGTGGAGTTAAATGATTTTTATCGTCTGGATTTTTTTTTGTGAGTTAAAACCGTGATTATATCCCGGCAGTTTTATCAAGTAAGAACCGATCTCCAAGATCTAACAAGAAAATCTTTGGCACATACAAAAAATGTAATTACGTTTTAGCGGCACTTTAATTAAAAATATAACGTCAAGGTGTAATTAATTACTAGCTTATGGTTCAAAGATTTTTTTTAATATAAAGGATATTTATATAGAATTATTTTGATTTGAATTGTTGAGATATTAAAAGTTGTATAATTTATTAATTTAATTAGAAAAACTTTGAAGTACTACGTTAATAATACGTTAAAAGCAATGAAATAAATGCAAGATGGAAAAAAAAGTTTAACAATTGTTTATTAACTTTTTTAATTAATAAAATTGAATTTATTTTCAACATTTTTTACTCATTTATTTTTAACAACTAAATGAAGTAATTAGCTAATATTGTTACTATTAAAACAAAAGAATTATTCTTAGATATGCTTTATTAGTTTACTACGTCAGGCAATATAACATATTTGACTTGACATTAAAAAATAAATTTGTCAGTTGCCAGATAATTAGTTAATTAGATCGATGAAATGTGCAAAGTTTGCTTTTTAATTTTAAATCGGTTTTATTGTTAATTTCACTATAATATTTATCTAGGTAACCGTTTATTTTAATTAAAAAAATGATAGTTCTTAATATAATATTACAAACGATTATTTTGAAATTATTTGCAATAAAACTATTAGTTAATAAGGGATTCTATTCATTAACAGTAAATAATTCAAGTGCAATCCACTAATTGTCAGTTTTCAATTAACTACCTAATAAATGTGATTTACCGTAAGGGAATTAGATCTTTCATTTAAAGCCAGAGTTCTGCCTGTAAATAGACAAATGTAGTTTTTAAAGACTAGGATTGTCAAGTACCCAAAAGGTCTAAAATATCTTAATTCTACCTGTTCTAAACGCATAGAAAGCAAAATTAGTTTTTAAAAACTGATGACCTTACGTACTCGACATCTCTAACTACTCACTGACAATAACTACTAATTCCGACTTGCCAATATTATATTATTGTTCTGAATCTAATTATTCCGCACGTAAAACAGCTTCTAATTTGAATTTGAGGGCAAAGGCTGTAGATTTGGTACAAATCAACAAAAAGATGCTTGGACTAAGTCTGATGAGTATAAGGCTCAGTCTACCGTGGATTATAAAGCAATTTTCATTAATCCACAGGGCAAACTGCCCGCAAAGTCAAACCAGGTCTAGTTAGCTTTACAAAACAAGTAATTGACCAAACAATGACTAATGCATGTTCTCGTTGGTCCTAATATGTTTTTTATTTTTTTGTCATTGTACGTGTTTTTTGGCGTTTTATTTTGCTGGTTTTTTCAAAATATACAATTTGCTATTTGTTACTTACCATACAGTTTAGATCATCCTTGTTCTAAGCGTTAATGATTTAGTCATACTTTTCCATATTTTGAAGGTTTTCTAAATATATTATGCAGAGGTTTGGGGAAGTACAGTACCTTGTAGTAATTCTTTAGATGTTTCAAAAAGAGTTGTGTATTACCTACTTTTATAGGTATTACCATCAACAACAGCCCATAGCACCGATTGATCACTCAACGGTCTTTTTCAAGGCCAATTAACTAAAAGTTCAAATTTGCCAACTTAATATAGAAGAAATAAGTAAAAATAAATCTGAATATCTCTCAAAAATACTTCAATCACAAAAAATTGATGTTGCCCTTATAAAAAAAACACAAACAAACAATTACGAGCAACTTACAGCGCGTGAAAAAATTAATGGTTTTTAAGTTGTGGCATCAATAAACCACCGTGTTCATGGCATAACCACATACGTGAAAAACAATCTCCAAAATATTACCGTCATAAACGCCTGCCTGGCTATTAAAATCTCCAAAACCACAATACGAGTAAACCACCTCCATATAATCAACACTTATAAGCCACTTGACACCAAATAGCTTCTATACGTATTAAAAAAATACCCCCACCCGGCAATTTTCGCTAGCAATTCTTACAGCCACTACATTACGTGGATATACCAAAAGACCAACAAAACTGGTATGGCACTGGCAAACTGGCTTGACATGCATTACATGGAGCTTATATTTAAAACAGAAGAAGACAAAACCAACGTTTACCAACTAAAATCTATATTTGTGTTTAGCCAACCGAGACAACTACCATAAACCACTAGCAGTAAACACAGGTTCTTACAAATTTTCTAAACAGTCAACACATGTTAGTTCTAATTGAAATTGAAATTCAAATCTCTCTGATAAGATCTGCACCTAAACCTAGATGGAATTTTACTAAAATAAACTGAGAGAGCTACAAACAAACACTGGACAAGCAAGACGGCTTCTAGGCTGTACGATAATTACCAAAGTACCTGGGACCCACAGATAGCGGAGAATTTACTGAAAAGCCTGGAAACTGCAAGAACAAAAAAATTAAAAGGGCTAATGAGCAAAAAAGACTTTACACACTTCAGCAGAAAAACGTAGAGCTTTTTAAGTGAAGTAAGGACAACTCTTACACTCACAGCCATAAAACCCTGCGGTAGACCACAAAAAAACTGCTAGCCGCATAGTCGCATTTTAAAAAGCTTTGTCAGACAAATAACACAAGCGGGCATATACAAAAAAAACGAGTCCGGACAGTTGAGCCCAACGACAAATTCTCAAACTAATTTTTACTCAACAAAAATTATAAGGCTATAGAAAAAATAAATGCAAGATAAGCTGCCGGCGTAGGTATGATATTCTCAATTTTTTTTAATGAATTTGAGCCATAGCACCAGAAGATGGTTTGAACAGTTCTACTCAAACATACTGGAATCCGGAAAGCTGCCACCCGCTTAAAGAAATCTAAAATTATAGCAATATTAAAACCTGGTTAATCAACCACTGAAACAGCTAGCTACAGACCAATCGCACTCCTCAATGTTGCATATAAACTTCTAAAGAAATTAATTCAGAACAAAATTTCAAAAAACATAAACCACAATTTCAGAACAAGCAGGGTTCTAGCCCAGACAAAGCTTTGTAGACCAAGTACTTGCGTTAACAACACATATTAAACGTAGGTTTTAGAACAAACTAATAACCTCATTTGTACTTATTGCAGTTTATGATACTGTCTGGAAAAAGGGATTATTACTTAAGCTGATCGGTGTAGTACCGTGCATGAAAATTTACAAGTTCCGGATATATCTAAACAAAAAGTTAGCAAAATAAGGCACCTAAATAACGTCCTACTCCAAGCCTCGGTGCTTGCACGTCTCTTTTTTAACTTATACACTTATGATTTGCCGGCAACCCTCTCCAAGAAGTATATATATGCCGATGACATTGCAATGGCAACACAACACTACACCTTCAAACAAGTACAAACAGTAGTAACACTGGCCCAGGACCTAGCGACCGTGCAGTCATATTCCAAAAAAAAGGAGACTGTGCACAAACTCAATTAAAAATGAAACTACAAGCTTTAGTTTAAATAATAAAGACGCGTTCACTACCCATATTTGGGTGTTACCTGTAACGGACATAGGGTCCGTTTTATGTGTATTATAATATTTCCTAAACTGATCCTGGTATTATCTCCAAATTTCGACCACTCTGTATTAATTGTCAAATTAACTTGTTTTGCTCACCCTGTATTTGCTTTAATTAAAATGAGAATTTTATTAATTAATGTCAGGGCAAAACAAATTAGATATTTATGATTGGAGTAATGCCAGGAGCAATAGTTATTAAGAACATTATATCCTCAAACGCTTAATTAACAAGAGTGTCCGGACCTAACCTCCCCGCCACGTGCTACTTACTGTTTTTCACTAAACACAAACACTCACACACACTCTCTCGGTTATTCTGTGGCACAAAAACACTACTTTTAGAATCAGCTGTTTACACTTGTGTATTTTATGCTGCCTTTGGGGCTATTGCCATCTACAGAGTTTGTGTCCGACCCTTGGATAAGAGTTCGGATTGTGATGCACTTCATAATGTAATTTATATTAGTTATTTATTAGTTTATTTTTTGTTTTTTTTTTTAAGTTTTATATTTCGGGAATCTCGGAATCTAACGATGGGATCGTGTAGAAAAATACAGATCTGATTTTGGGTAACACGTTCTACATGTATTTGTATATATATACGTTCTGTAATTAGTGTAATTAGATATTAATATTTATGTTTTAAAACTGAATGTTGGTAAGCCTGGCAGGTCACCCCACTCCTCGGGTGAGGGTATAAACTCACATGGCCTGGCCTGGCCAGGTACAGTCAGTCGAACCTGGAGAATCAAACAGCAATAGTAACCGAAAATAGCCTTATTGGTGTTATTGCTAATAATAGTCTTAGTGTGACTATTCTTACAATTAATATTATTTGCAATTAGGATCCGTAAGTTTTAGTCTAATAGTAATAGATCTCGTTAATTTTAACCAGTGGCTCGCTCCTGACAGGACACTGGTTCTGTATATAGTAATATTTTACTAAATTCTGTAGGTTTAGTTAATTTTCCGCCAGTGGTCCGATCCTGACCGGCCACGGGCTTGTCTTTATTTTTGCCATTTATCAGGTTGGTTACTTTTGTCTTTTGTTTATTTACTGAAACAGATTTATTTTCTTCTTACATTGTATTGTTTTGTGTTTGATAAATTATATTATAAATTAAAGAACATTGCAAGTTTTAATTTAACTTATGTTTTCAGTCTGACAAAATATTTATTTAAATAGATGATTCTCAACATCTATTTTTTGTAATGGGTGCAAATTTAAAAATATTCAGTGGCAACGTTATCTCTTCAATAAAAACGATTAAGCTTTTGAAACTACGTCGGGTTAAATCTATGTTTTGAAAGTTACCGATTGAGCACGTTAATTTAACTGTAATTCAAATATGTTGTTTTTACACAAACATCAAAAACAAAACATGGTGCAAATCATAAGGTATAAAAGAGAAATAAAAAATTATAAAAAATTCTGCATTTAATATTAACAAATAAGTAAATGTCATAAATTCGCACTCAACCTACACGCCACAAATTTTTCAAGTCGATGATCACAGACTGCTAAATCTAGTCTTCAATGTGACTGATGTGACAGTTTCAGCAAGTGTAATTTCACTCGTTAATATTTGGTATTTTTATGTTGTTGTGTTAAGTATTTCCTAAATATCACATTTTAAAATTTAAAAAATAATAATAATGACAGCTGTTGGGCGCCGGATTGTGCAACACGTTTGTTATTAAAATGTAACTATAAAATTAATTAAATATTAAGCATTAAAAATAAAACAAGGATAAAACAAACACAAAGTGATGAGTGAATAACAAAAGAAACAAAAAATTTGCTTAACATACAAAATGTTAAAAAAAATATTCATAGTTAAAATATTTAAAGATTTAGTAGTATAAACCAAAATAAACAAAAACGTCTTTTTAAACATAGGTCCGCAAAGTAATGTGTACGGAGATATAGAATGTTATTCCTTTTTTGCCTGCTTTTTAAATTTTTCAAAAACAAAGTATTTGACTGTTGTTGTCAATACACTAGTTTTTGTTTGCTATTTCAATTAGTAAACAGTGCCGTTTATTTGGAAGGCCAAGGTCTACTCTTAGAGCATAAAGAGAAATTTTAGCACGTATAGAGCATAATCCAAAAACAAGTGTGCGGAGCATATCAGCCAAGATAGGAATTAGTGCTCCTTTTGTTTGGAGAATCCTCTACGAGCAGCTGCTTTATCCATGTACAACAAGTGTAGGCTTTAAATTTACTTGATCATCAAGCACGTATGGTTTTAAGTTGCTGGTGTCTACGCAATGATGCTAAAGACCTCCGTTTTCTGGTCAATATTTTTACAAATGAAGCCAAAAATAGAGTTATTAATTTTTACAATACTGATGTTTGGGCCGACAAAAATCTTAATGCTCTAATGGAATCAAAACATCAGACGCTTTTTTCATTAAACATTTGGATAGGTATAATATGCAACATGTTTCTAGGTTCTGTTGTTTTACCAGACCAATTAACAGGCTGCATACCTAAACTTGCAACTCTGCAAAACACAATTTATAATATTTTTAACGACATTACTATTGACCAAAAACAACTAATGTGGTTCTAGTATATTGATGCTTAGAGAACATTTACACCAAACTTTTCTACGTAGATGGGTAGGAAGAAGCAGACATGTTTTATGGTCTGCACAATCGCTTGATTTAAATCATACAGATTTTTAGAGATATTTGAAAACATTGTTTTTATGAGGAGCTGCAACTACAAATTAATCAAAAATGCCAACAAATCTGGGCCAATAAAGAGATTTTTGAAAAACTAGGATATTTAAACTCTTTCTAAAACGTCTTCATTAGCTCGGATTTGTTGGCATTTAGACTACGATGTTGCCTGCTTAAAAATGGAAAAAGAGCATTTTGAACATTTTAAGTATCTTGTTTTTTTTTTGCTAGAAAAAAGAATAAACTTCCTTATCTCCAAAGCCATTACTTTGCGGGCCCATGTTTATTAAGACTAGTTTGCTTATTTTAGTTCATGCTACTATTTCTTTAATTATTTTTAACACTCTGTTTAAATTGTCGTACTGTGTGTGAATGTAATGTTTAGTGTTTAATGCGCGTAAATTAAAAGTGGTAATTTTATCAGAAAGCCGTAAATTGATAAATGAACAAAAATTTACGTTGAAAAGTAAAGAATTTTAAATGTTTTGACTCTTGGCAGAAAAAATTCATAGAAGAATGCAGGTACAATTTTTTTTTAAGTCAACTCTATATTTTTTTATTTTTATTATTTCTTACTATCTGTATCATATTTATTCCCATCTGTAATCTTTGTCTTGTGTGTGTGTGTTTTAAAGTCATCACAATAAGCCGCTTAATGAAGAAGATTTTGTATCGCAGGTCTTTACTATTTTTTACCTACTTAGACTTATTAGCCTTCACAATTTGATGTTTTTATTTAATTAACTTTTTTGATTTAATTTTTATTAAGGCTATTAAATAAATTTTTGTGCACATTAAATTCAAATAATAATTTTTTTGTTTCTAAAAAAAATATATCTAAATGGCCGGTGATAATGGATTAGATGGTAACTTGGAATCTATCAATAGTTTATGCAAATCTTGCAACAAGCCATTTTATAAGCCTAGGAGTGCCAAGAAAAATAAAATTCTAACTGATAATTTATTAATGTGCTGCAAAAATACAAGAAGAAGTAACATTAAAAAATTAAATTTATGAAAAAATATTCTAAACTAAAAAACATCCATAGACGCGTTTCGAGGTTTACCTCTCATCAGTATGGCTTTATTTATTTAAACTAATTGATTTTTAACTTACTTCGTCAACATTGTTCACCACCACAATTCAAAGTGAATATTTTAAAGGGTGTATTGACTATTTATACTAACTGACTTAATGACTTTATTTAATGGCTATGGTTAATAGCATTCTGAGAATGAACAAATAAACTAAATTATTTCGGGATATTAAGCTGATGGTAATGACATGAAAGAATTAAAACGGAAATTTGAAAATTAAAAATAGAATAAATTTTTTGCATAAATTATAATTACTATTATACAATTTCGTGTATATCAGAACATATATAAAATATATAAAGAAGAGACGCAATGTCCTCAAATGAGACAGTTGTAAAAGCAATAATATATATTGCTTTTACAACTGTCTCATTTGAGGACATTGCGTCTCTTCTTTATATATTTTATACAAGAAAAAGTATTAATTAAAAAAAGATTGTATAGAAGAAATTTATTTAAAAAATCTAAACAAATTAAAAAAAATTGTAGAAGATTTAAAAAAGATTAAATTGAATAAAAATTAAGATTAAAAAAAAAAACAGATGCCAGATTATAGTTCACTTCCTCCAAAACCGAGAGCAGCAAAAAAAAGGATTTGCTCCTCTAAGTGTGAACCTTCACATAGACAACGTAGCTACAAAGAGGTTGCCTTATCACACTTTTGCGTGGCGGTTACCAGTCTGACTCATCCACTGGGTAAAACCACTAGGGAGCAGGGTAACTTAATTAATGATGCTCTTTTCCGGGAGCTGGATAATCCCTTATCTACTACGGGCAAAACATCTCCCACCTGCAGTGGGCTGTCACATACAAGAGAGATCCTTAGGATCTCCTGTGATAATAGGGTGGCTTCAAAAAGTGAATTCCGGTCTACAACCTCTGTGGCCGGTCTGCTGATCATGAGTCGCTTAGGAAAGCAGAACCAGTGGCTCAAAGTGAACGATTGGTGCATCTTCCATACCACCGAATGCAAGGAACCGGAGGGCCAACTTCTTGTTCTAGCAGTAGGTGAGGAAAATGTACGCACACTAAATGGTAAAGGAAATCTGCTAAGCTATATGTTTAGCAAACCCACCATCAAAATAACAAAAAAATGGGTCTCCGCAGAAGGAAGCAATAAAAACAGAGGTGATTGAACCATTCGGTCAAAACCGGGATGGATATAAACCACTGTCCCCAAAGCTGACCGATGACGCAACACATTGCAACCTGCATCACTGTCGAGGGGCCGTAGTGACACTATGCTGCAAACTAAAGAACACAATAGCCCTAATACAAGAACTTTGGATCATACAATTCAAGGTTTTTTGATTGGACAAACTAAGTGGAAAGGTATTTTCAAACCTAACTAACGGTAAGCTACTGACGTGTATATACATACCCAAGCACATAACAGCGTTTTTTATGCCACAGCTTTTCAACAGTGACCTCACAACCAACAAACGGAAGCCAGACACCATTGTGGCATTGGCATACTTTGCGCACGACATACCACCTCCAACAACTCAGCTGGAAGACTTGGTGCACTTCTGTACTAGAGGAAATGTTGACCTCATAGTTGGATGTGACGCCAACTCCTATCATATTGTCTCGGAAAGTTAAGATACAAATGGCAAGGTTAAGCAACTTTACGATTTTATTATCAGTACTAACCTAAAAATACTATATCGAAGCGTTGAACTAACGTTCATTACGTCCCGGAGCCAAACTGTGATAGATATCACACTGGCAACTCTTAGCATTTTAAGCAAAATTGACTGGCACGTATCTACGTCGGCCTCAATGTCAGTTCACAGGTGGATAAAATTTAATGTAAAACATGACCAATAAGGCTGCCTATTGAGACAACCTATTGCGAAGTTTAAGTACTTCTGCTGATTTAAGTAAACCTATTAGTGTAGAAAAAATAGAAAACTATGTAAGTAAGTTGGAAAATTCTTTAACAAGAGTGTACAAGGACTCGTGCTCACTTAGGCTGGCTACCAAACCCGACAACACCATACCTTGGTGGTGTGAGGAACTCAACCAGTTTAAGAAGGTTGCATGGAAATCCTTCAATAGAACAAAAAACCAATCAGACTGGATGTTATACAAAAATCCCCAGAAAGATTATAAAAGACGAGGATGTTGAAAACTCCTCAACAGCTGAAAGGCTGATAAAAATCTTATTCAAAGACACCCAACAGCAACTGGGTTGCCTGAAACAAATTAACGGCTTATACACAGCCAATCTATCGGAAGCAACGGAGATACTAGAAACTCACTTCACAGGCTGTACTGCCCCGGAACAAGTCTGATCCGACGCTACAATTTTAGCTTCATTAGAGGAGAAGTGGGTAGCTGCTCACCAGCTTGTTGAAAAGGTGCGTATAGCATGGGCAATTAAAAACATCTCTTCATATAAAGCGCCAGGATTAGATAAAGATTTTTCTGCCCTTCTACAATGGGGCAAAGATATCATACTAACTTACCTGGCATGGAGGGAAGTAAAAGTCGTATTTATGCCAAAACCGGTGCGTAACGATTACAACCTTGCAAAATCCTATCGCCCAATCAGCCTCACGTTCTTTCTCCTATAGACATTAGAACGCTTGTGCAAAAGATAATAATAATAATAAAATAATTTATTCTTTTTTTTTTTACATAAGAATATTAAAAAAATAAAAGTAATAATATTGACCATATATAAAAAGAATCGTAAGGCGGGTTTCAGCATTGGGTACTAACCCTGCTGTTCTACCATCCAAACCTTAAATGTATAATGTACAAATATAAACACAAAACTATTTAAGATCTAAAAAAGTAAATATAAACAAAAAGTAAACACAAGTAATATAAAATTATAACATACTGAAAATAACACATTTACACTATCACTAAGTAAATCAATTTTTTAACGATTAGACAAATAAATAAATTTGATTGCAGACTTAAACATGGTTAAATTCAAACCAATTAATGATATTGGTACAGAGTTAAAGGTTTTATAAATTTGAAACGAGAAAGACCGCTTATTCAAAGAGGAATTGTGTTTAGGAGGTGAAATTCTTCCCTTAAATTTTGTATTAATATTATAGACATCATTTCTAAACGTAATTTTGTTATATGGATAAGACGGTTTTAATGTTGTTATAATCTTGTAGTATAAACATGTAGCTTGAATATTCCTTCTGTTTTCCATGTTATTCCACCCAGCATCAATAAGTTTGTGCAAAATTCTTTCGAATTTTTGTATACCATATATAAAACGTAGGCATAAATTTTGAACTCTTTATATACGGACATTTGTGTTTTAATCTATGGCAGGGTCATATATAGTAGAACAATAATTAAAGTGAGATAACACTAATGTTTTGCATAGAGTAATTTTTGTTGAAGTTGTTACAGATGATCGATGCGGATAAAGATTTCTTAAATTCAGATAAGCAGATGATATAAATATATTTATTAATTGGTTATACCAAAAAATCTTATACGGTTACTCAATGATCATGGTTTCTATACGATTGGTTATGCAGATAACATAACAATCTTAATAAACGGTAAATTTGAAAGCATAATGTGCAACTAGATGTAAGAGACTTAAAGAATAATCTAAAATTGGTGCAAAGATCAGGCTCTTACGGTCAATCCTTTAATAACCAAACTGGTTTTTTCACAAAACAAAAAGGAAAATTGTAAATCTAAACTTACCAAAACTCTTAAATACCTCACTACCGCTATCAACCGAGGTAAAATATCTTGTGGTGGTTTTTGACAATAAGCTCACATGGGGACCACATCTAAATAGGAGATGCAAAAAAGTTTATATGTCTTTTTGGCAATGCAGACGAGCTGTGGGGAAAACTTAGGGACTGTCTAAAGACTGTTTACACAGCCGTCATAAGACCTATGATCACATAAGGGGCACTAATATGGTGGCCAAAAACTAGATAAAGAACGTCGACAAGCAAACTGAATCAGTTGCAACAAATGGCATGCCTAAGTATAATAGATGACATGCGGACAACACCAACTGAAGCTATGGAGGTAATGTTGTGTTTGTCGCCCCTTGACATTTACGTCGAGAAGATGGCGACAATGGCTGCTTTGTGTTTGAATGCAGCTGGACTTTGGCACACTGCAGGGAAAGCTGGCAAACACTGTACTTTGAAATTGCTGTTAAAAAAACACCTTTGTTAGGAACGCAAACAGATAACATGCCACCCTTTTTTGTGTTTCAAAGACCCTACAACGTACGCACATATGAACAAAAATAGCAGAACGTAGTCAATGATTTGATTATAATCTACACGGATGGCTCAAAAACCAATTAAAGTTTTGAAGCAAGAATCTTCTTGCAAGACCTAGACCTCAAAATGTCATTACCACTAGGAGCTCACACAACTACCTTCTAAGCAGAAATAGTCGGGATGATGGAAATTGTGAACTGCACATCGAAGCTTTTTACTATAGTAAATCTAAACATAATAATAACAAGTAGCAATAAAATAAAACTACAAAAAAAGTCATTCACACAACAAAACGTTGCTCAGTTCAAAGGTTTTTCAATAAAAAATGTGGTTACTAAAAACAACATTAAAAAGCATAGTTCAAAACACAACTCAAACAACAACAAAAATATTTAAACAATGTTAGTTTGATACACAAACATTTTAATTCTGAAGAATTTAAAACCTAAAAAAAAAGCCTTCAAAAAGATTATAAACAGAATTTAAAACTTGCAAAAAAGCAATACAATTCAAATAAGATATTTGATTGTCTTAATAAACCCTAAAAAGTGTGAAAGATTATTAACAGCATAGGTAATAAAAAATAATGTAAAATCTAAAGATAGTATACTAATACCAAATGACTATTAAACGTATTTTATAAACATAGCTACATTATTGTCACATAATTAATTTTTATTCTGATCTAGCCGTACGTCTCTTATGTTTCCAAATTATGCTTTTTAATATGTTTTTTGTTACTGTATTGTTTTTTTTTACATATATTTTTATTTATTATTTAATAAGTATTTTTAAACATTTGTATTTTTATATTGTTAATATTTTATTACATTTTGTATTTTTTAAACTGTATTTACTTTGTATTGCTATTTTTTACTTATGTATACCACTATAGTGGTCTTAAACATTAAATATACTATTATTATTATTATCAGTAACAAAATATAAAATCTTAAAATGAAAAAAATCAAGCTACGCTACTGTTAAAAAATATTGCCACAAGCTGCGCGGATGCCTATAATTTTAAGTTAAAATTTAATAAACAAACTTTAACTTAATTTTTATTGTTTCACTTTTAAGCAAAACTTTACAATTAAAAACACTTATTAACACATAAAACTGCAGGAGTAAAATAACGCAAACTTATTTTGCTGTTATAAAAGTGATGATGTGGATTCTTTTCTTAGTGGCTATTACCGAGTCGGGTATTTATTATTATTTGTTTTATTGTCTTGGTATTTTATTGTATCGGTTTTATGGTGTAATAATTATGCGTCTTTTGTCGCATTACAGGTTCTAGATTTGCTATTTCTGTGTATTTATATGTTGTATTAAAATTGCTTTTAGTTTGCCATTTTTGTTTTAATTTTCTATGTGGGTTTGTATTTACAGTATTAATTTAAATTTAAATTCAAGCCAGCTTGTAGTTAAAACGCTGATTCTAAAATCTTAATCTTACCCTATCAGATGTTACAAAGTCAATAATTTTTTTTTAAATTTTAATATTTGAAATTCTGGCTATGAGGTAAAACATCGACACCAGTTTACAATAAATAATTTTTAACATTAAATAAATATTTACAATGATAGTTTTTTATAATAGTAACTGTCATGATAGCAACTATCACGTTAATTATCATGATGTATTATTTGACTTTGGATAGTTAGTCTTGCTTGACGCGAATACTTAAATACTTTTTGGTACAGAGCACGATTTAAAATTCTTGGAAGGTTACTAAAAAATTCCAATTTACGGACTTTTTTTACTGAAAAAACACTATACAGAGCAAGTTTTGCTGCTAACATAGTTAAAAAATTAAACAAAACTTTTTTGTTTTCAAATAATCTATTGCTTAAATCTAAAATAAATATATTAAATATTCAAGTTCAATGTTCACAGACTGCTAAAATCTAGTCTTCAATGTGAAAGTTTCAGCAAGTGTGGTTTTATTTATTAAAACTCAATCAAGGTATATTTATGTTGTTGTGGCATTTTAAGTAATTTCTAAATATTTAAAATTAACTCAATTACAGATTAACAATCTTCATTTTTTCAATTAGAATAAACCAAACGTCTTATTGCAACATGTAGTACAATTAAACAAATTAAAAGTTTCTTTTGATTAACAATTTAAATTTAAGCTATTTAAAAAATCCTTAATTAGGTTTTAGTGGTATCTTACTTGTCAGTTTTAAATGTGTTTTCTATGTTTAAGGTGTACTGTATAAATGGACCAATTTTGTATGACTATTTTCTTTCGATAATAGAAAAATCAATTTACTATCACATTTAAACTTACTTAATTACACCGAATCTGTTGTAGCACATTAAATACAGACAATAATGTTGGAAATACTTGAACACATACACAAATAAGTGTCACGGCTGGAACACGTAAGTGCATAAAATACATTCCGCACTCGAATCCTGGAGGAACAATTTCCAATGTGACTTCATATATCATGTATCGCGACTATCGAGAGGAGTCGACACATAAAAACATATCCAGAATAAATGTATATCATCGCACCCCAGAGACGTTAAAAACCGTAAAACCAAAACAACCATTCCAATATTAAACATGTTGTATTTTTTATATTTATAAAACGAATAGAAATATTGTTGCAGTGGGAATAAATGCAATTAATTTCAATCGACATTGAATCGACGTGCACCCTACTAATTTTGGTAGACAGTGAGAAATGAAAATAGTTGATAGGAATCCAAATTAACTTAACCGTAGTAATCAAATTGGGAACCAATACAAAAAGGAGAGGAATTACTTTGTTAGTTGAAACTCAATTCAATCTCTATGTATGCTCTAGGCTGTTATTTAATGATTAAATAATTAATGGTAGTTTTGAAAGTAATAACATTATTTAGTTAACTGAATTCAAATTAATTAAAGTTTAAGAAATTTTATTTAATTTTAATATTTATTTTATATAATCAAATAATACAAATTGAATAGTTTGTCAACTGAGTTGAATATGAAAAACTATTTTCATAGACATAATTGCTAGTTAAGCCCGTGAGCAAATTAAGTTTTATTTATATTATTCTTAATGTATGTAATATACTTTAAGAAATTCAGGCAATTATTTTACTTTTTTTTTTCTGAAAAATAAAATAATTGCTACACACAGGGAAGTTGTAACTAGGCTTGTATATAAATAATGTTTTTAACAATTTTGCTTCATATTGTTGAGCAATTTTGGTATATTCTAGCAGAAACACATCAAATTTAATTAATATAAATTTTTAATATTTATTTAACATAACATTTTATAATCGTTTTTTCAATTAATTGGTACTGATAAACTAAATTATTATCATATTATGCGCTTACAGAACTTGCTTCACCGTTTTTTTTTGCAAACAACGCATGTTGTACTTACGTAACGTTACTACAACAAAAAAGCAAAATAAAGTTTCTATATCAATACAATTTTTCACTACACTAATATAAGATCTATAACTACTCAAAAATTCTACACTTATTTATTAAGATAATTTTTTCCACCAACATCTATCTTATTATCTTGTAAATACTAGAATCGATATTTTTGCAAATAATTTATAATGATGCTTGTTTTGGAAATCTTTGTATTACTATGTTATTATTGTATAAAGTGGCTTTAGTTGTTAAAATTGCAAGTATTAATTGTTGCTATATTAACCATAAAATTCCATATTGAGTATCTAAGTCTAAGATAAAATTATTTTGTTCTAAGAACTTGACAATGTAAAAATAAATATATTTTTAAATTTTTTGACAGATTGGGCAATAGTGCAATTGCTCTATAATTTGAAGAATTAGACTTGTCCCTTTTTTTAGGTATAGGTAAAACATTTGCAACTTTCCAACAGTTTGAAAATGTTTTTTTTACAATAATGTAAATATTTTAGTCAAAATAAGAGCTAATTCATTTGCTAATGATTTAAGAATAATAGGTGGAATTTCATCTATACCTGATGTCATTTTGGTATTATGTTTAAAAAGATATCTTTTAGCAACCTGTTGTCTAAAATAAATTTGACCCAATATTTAACCACTAGCTGGCATTGGAAGCCTTAGAAAGATTTATAATACTAGAGTTAGATGCAAATTGGTTTGCAAACATATCTGTTTTTTCTTTTGGATTAGTAACTAGATTGTTTACCATTTAAAACATGCGTATTTTACTATCAGATATTTAACGTACTAATAACGACTGACAAAATGCTTGACCTCTTGCATTGATATCAAACTTAACCATTTATATATTATGTTGTATAATATTTATAAATTATATATATTAAGTAAGAATAAAAATTAAAAATAATCTACAATATTGCAATATTGAATCACTCTGTATAACGGCCCACAAAAATAATCTGCATCAAAAAATTAATCATGCATTAACATACGTAATAACAATTTGGATATCATTGCTTTTTTATATTATGCTTCAATGAATATTCCCAATATTATCTTTTTTCCAATACTTGCTAATTGCAAACTTTTTTTTCAATTATAGCTCTACTATGCATCCACATTTCAAGCTAAAATAGTTTTTTTACAATTTAAACCACAGTTATAGTAATATGTAACAAACAAGTCTTGCGCAATTACAAAAGTGAACGAACTTTATTAAGCCGTAATAAAAAATATCTTTTTAAAAATCGCACCATTTTTATGAAATCATGTTTACTGTGATAATCGGCGTCGTGTATAAAGCGCAATTACTTGAATTATTTGCAGCACGAACTGTTTTAATTTCGATAATAAAATCACTGCTGGGATATACAGTTTTTTGCACAATTTACATTTTAACGGGTACAACATTCGGATGTGAAAACTGTTCTGCAAATGGATTGGACATCTTTTATAGCTTATGTTATTAATTATTATATTTGTCTTCAAAATAAAACACAATTATATTCATATCTACAACAATAGATACATAAAATAATTTAATGTTATTCAATATACATAGTAATAAGCAAACAATTTAATTGTAATACTATAGTAATAACAAAACAATAATAATAATGAGTGGTAATGTTTTATTTTTATTTTGATTTAGCATAAAATTAGCAGTCACAACCATGCGTTTAGTTTATAATATTAATTTTATAAATAAAAAATAACAAATAACAATACACTTTTTACACCAAGGGGCTCATCAAAGTGACTAACATAAAAAAAAACAAAAGGATATAATATTTTTAGTAACATTTAAATTTGAAAATTTATAATTTTAAGAAATAATATGAGAAATTTAATTACATTTTTTTATTTAGTGCCAATAAATTGGAGACGTTTATAATTTTTTTTAATGCAATTGACTAGAGTTTATATTACTAGTTCACTCAAAAAGTATATGGTTTAAATCGTTAATAGCATTGTGATAGTTTTTATAATATGTGTTAGTCTTAACGCCGATTTTAAAGAGGAACAGCAATCGTATAATAGAAATGTATTCCTTTCTTGAAAAGTTATAATACCAACGTAATCTAGGTATAAATGAATTGAGTATTGTGAATTGGTTACTTGGCAAAACTTTTTCCATTCAGCTGATCAGATGTTATGTAATGTTTTGCTAAAAGTAAAATATAGATTTATATATATATATAAAATTTATATTAAAAGTTCTTTGTCTAATGTTTTGTTTCTTTCTTTAGCTATATTGTCAGCTTTTTCTTTTTAGATATTTTTCAATGATCTTTCACCCAGGTAAAACTAACATGAGTGCTATTAAAAAAAAAAGTTCTAAAGCTACGATCAGGGTCTGGTGAAAGGTATGCAGCGACTGGCACCGCCGATTTAGGGTCGTTGAAGCTTCACAGATGGCGCATAGAGCGACGTTTATTAAATTAAAAATTGCCGCCAAATTTGTATTTTAAATTTGACCAATAAGAGCCAAGCATCCAAGGACGGAACTTGTTGATGTTTTAGTCCGCCATTTTATTTTTTTTCAGTAAATTCTAATGTTGTTTCGGATTTGATAAGTGTAGATTCTACTGCCAAATGATTCTTCATTTAATCATCCTTCTTTAAATCCGAAAAAAATTAATAAATAATTGAGAAACAAAATATATCATATGAACAGTCTATTACTAGAAACTATATTTTTATATTTTGCTATATAAACCTTAATTAGTAAAAATATTAATTATAATTTCAATTTTTGTTACGTATTGTTATGTGTTATTAATGTTATCGTTTTATTATTTCATACTCGCTTTAATAATAATCATCATCGAGTATTCAAGAAGCTGCCAAAGATTGCAAATGTGAGCTGCGATGGAACATGCACATTAATTCTGCTGATCAGATGATCGACAAATAGGAGATTACTACTACTCGTACAATATTGTAAGTAAATTTTGTTTGTTAAATTATTTATTTGTACTACGAGCAATGCTATGTTAGTACGAACAACTTTAAAAGCACTTCATAAATAATTAAATGCTAAATTATATCAAATTTCAAATTTAATTTGTTTTAACTTCGACAATTTCATTTTTTTAGAAAAGTACTGTCACGACCTCATTATATCTAGTTGATATTTATAAAAGGATAGATGTTAATTCACATAAAATTATTTTTATATTACATATATATGTTTAAAAATAATATTTATTGTATTAATTCATATTCATTTTTAGTTTCAAAGGAAGTTGGAAGACGAATTACGGATACCTGAACTTAAAAAAGTAAGATTTTCATAATTTTTTATGTATTAAATATTTATTTTAAAATTTAATTTATTTATAACAAATACAGTAAGTATTTGTTATAAATAAATTAAATTTTAATTATTATATAAATATTTGTTCTTTTTATTTATATTTATGTAAAATTACCCTTACACATAAAAATGAAAACATAATATATTTATATTTATGTAAAAATATAATATTTTAATTATGTATTCATTTTTCTGTGTATTTTATAAAGTTAAAATTTAATTTTAATTACTTGTTAAATTTAAATCTCCTGCTCGCCGGGTTGTTCTAATGAGCGCGACATCTGTGAAGCATAGACGGAAATATCTGCTTAATGTGTTGCCTATAATTTATATGAGAACGCTGCATCTTTAAGGTGATCTGTGGCTACTATCCTGTAGTAGGTATATCATTTTTAATTTTATTGTTTGACATATTAGGCTAGCGCTTTGACCGACATTGAATCATAAAATTACCACACTAACAAATTGTTTATTATCGTACAATTTCAGAGCTTGTTTAATAGCTATGGTTTCTGCAAAAATATAAGAAGTTTATTAATAAATTAATGCATTTTTGGTAGTTTACGATTTTGACAAAAAAATCAACGGTTGTGTGGTAGCTACCCACTGTCGTGTTAAACATTTGAATTTTTTGATTTTTCATAAATAATAATCAAAGTTGTATATCTTTATTTAATCTAAGCTTGCATATAAGTAACAAGCAAATTCTAATAGTGAAGATAAGCAATGATTTCCGGTATTGAAATGTAGGAGTATTTATTGCTAGATCAGGCTATACAAAAGTTCATGGCATTTAGCCAATGATCCAGCTGTAGAAGTAGATCGTAGTAAACTACAGCATATTTCTAATTCTATAAATTGCAGTCAGTTATAGAACGTATGTATAAAATATAAAACATAATACTTGTTTTAATATCAGCATTCCAATTATATATTTACAGACAAATTTTAATATGTTTATTTCTTGTCACATCTGCTTTGGACATGTTAAATGTAATGTTACAAAATAGTTTTTTTTATCCAATTTAATCACAAAATAATGTTAATGGTTTATCTTAAAAAAAGAATAACTAGATAACTATCTTTTATTGATTGGTGTTTTATGAAATAAAAGAAAACCATTTTTAATCAACTAAGGTTATAATTTAGGCATTCTAAGATTGGAAGTAGTTAAAAGTACCTGTTTTGTTTTTTGTAGTTACACAAATAACCAAGTGATCAGCATTTTTTTTGTAATTTCAAAAAGTGCTATTTAAGAATTACTTAAAATATCACAACAACATAAAAATACTTTTGAACTTTAACAAGTGAAACCACACTTGGTAAAACTATAACATTGAAGACTAGATTTAAGGAGTCTGTAATTATTGACCTTGAATATTTGCGGTTTACTAGTTTCAAAAAATACTAAACTTGAAAGTATATTTGAAATGTCCATAACGCGGTAAAAAAAATCTTTTAAAGGTTTTAGTTTTACATCTCTGAACTGTCAATTAATATTTGTTACAACTTCAAGCAAGCCTTGTACTACGGGTCATCATCACCCAGCCATTTTGTGTCCACTGTAGGACATAAGCCTCTTCTAATTATTTTAATTTGTTTTGGGTCTGGGCTACGTTCATCAAGTTTTCCGCAAAACGCTTCAAGTTGTCTGTCCATCGGGTTGGTGGTCTACTTCTACTTTGTTTATCCGCTCATAGCCGCCATTCTAGAAGTCTTTTTGTCCAGCGGCCGTCTTGGAATCTAGCAAGGTGTCTTGCCCATCTTCAGTTTAGTCTAGCGACTCTGTCACTTTTAATTTTAAGAATGAGGCTTTAGTTAGCGTTAATGTTTCTGGGCCATACGTTAGTACTGGCAAACATTGGTCTAAAACTTGCCTTTTTAGACAGATTGGTCATTTTTCTTTGAGAGTGTGTTTAAGTTTCCAAACGTGTTTCCCTACGTGTTATTTTGCAAGTCTGGTTGTCTTGTCCAATTTTAATTTTGTGTTCTAAGTGTTTGTATGCATCAACTTGTTCAATTTCTGTATTTTGCACTGTGATATTTTTACTGAAAACGAGGTTTGTCATTAGTTTAGTTTTAGTCATGTTCATCTTGAGACCTACTTCTTCAGATGCCTGTTTTATCTTGCTGAATCTTGCGAATCTCAAGTGACTCAACTTTTTTCCATCCACCATAACTCCGTAGCTATGCCAGAAGCAGTTTTTAAGGCGCATTTGAGGACGGCAGTAAATAGTTTGGGAAAAATAGTGTCACCTTGCCTGACGCCCCTCTCAATTTTAAATTTATTTGTATCTTCGTGTAGTTTAACGCTTGCAGTAGCATTTGTATAAATATGTTGGATTATGTTTGCGTATTGATAGTCAATTCTGCATTGTTCTAGAGCTGCTAAAATCGCGTGCAGCTCGACGGTATCGAAAGCTTTTTTGAAGTCGATAAACTTTAGAATCAGGGGCTTATTGTGTTCAACGCACTTTTCTATTAGCGTTTTAATTACTTGCAAACGGTTGTTTGTACCATACCCCGCTCTAAAACCAGCTTGCTCTTTGGGCTGATAAGGGACGAAATTGTGTGCTAGCCGTATAGTTATTATTTTTGTAAAAAAGCTTATACAGGTGTGGTAAAAGGCTAATAGGTCTGTAATTTTCAAGTTCAGTTATATCTCTCTTCATATGTAGTAGTATGGTTATTGCGTTATTTCATACTATGGGTATAGTACCATTTTGTAAACATGCATTGAACAGCAATTTTAATGTATTTAGTTTTTTAGTTTTTTTAGTGCGTGTGGAATTTTGTCTAAGATCATGTGCTCCAGCAGTTCTTTGGAGTCTTGATTTATCACCCTTTTGTTTTGTTCTTCCATGTTCTAATCTACACGTTCTGTTTTGTGAGTTTTATATAGAAGTGTGTAAATCTCATGTGTAATTTTTAGATTAAATCTTTTGGATTTACCATTTGATAGGTATTTCCTTAATACTTTCATACTGCCTTTTTTTACGTTCGTATATCTTTTTTCATTTCTTTTGAAATTTTCCTATTTAGGTCTCTTAGATTTTGTGAGTTTGCCTCTTACATGTTTTTTTAGTTGTCGTCTCGTTGCTATTAGTCTTTTTGTGCTGTTGCTAAGTTTGTCAACTTTCATGCGTTTTGTTTGGCAGCATGTTTTCCTGGCGTTTTCCATGGTTTCTAGTATTTCATTGTTTATTTCTTTAACTGTTTTATTTTTGAGGTCAAAATGTTCTAGATCAGCCGTTAAAAGTTCCTTATATTTATCAACATCTTTTGGGGGCGCCCAACCAACATTTATTTTTTTCTTGATTATTTTGTTTTGTATTTTTCCTTTCGTAGATTTATCTGAATATTCTCTCTAACTAGTCTGTGGTTGCTTACCGTTGAGAAGTTATTCAATACGGTTACGTCTCGGATTACTTGTTTTTTATACGTGATTATGAAATTAATTTCATTTTTTGTTTTCTTATTTGGGCTGACGAACGTTCACTTACAATGTTCCTTTTTGTAGTAGAAGCTGTTCATCAAGTATAAGCTGTTTTCTGCCAAATGTTTAGAAGCAGTTGACCCTTTTTGTTTTTTTACCCTATTCTATGGTCCCCAACTAACCTCTCGGTTGTGTCTTGTTTTTTGCCAACTTTTGCGTTAAAGTCACCGGTTAGAATGGTATAATGGGTAGGTGTCTGTCTCATAGCATGTGTTATGTTTTTATAAAGACATTCTACTTATTCATCTTTGTGACTAGGTTTGGACAATTTTGATGCTATATTTTGGAGTTAGTTTTAATATCAGGAAAGCAAGATTATATTCTGCGCAAATCTTTTGTGTACAAGAAAATCGACTTGGGCGCATAGGTATGGACAATTTTGATGCTATAATTTGGATTTAGTTTTAATATCAGGCAAGCAAGATTATATTCTGCGCATGTCTTTTGTGTACAAGAAAATCGACTTGTCAGCATGTAATTTTGAATTTGTCAATTTATTTTCTTCCCATAAATAATCAGGGTGAGACTTTGGCTTTTTTGCCCTGCCCACCTGGGGTAGTATTGTGGCTAATAGTTGACATTTCATTTCAGTTTTATTTATCAGACGCTACTGTGTTGGTTTGGTCTACAGCCACCCAGTCTGGGTCAGACGCTGCATAAGTGTCAGCTTTATATATATGCAAAAGTTGAACAAAAGTAATAAACTTTTTACTTTTATTAAAAGTTCTTAGTTTTCTAGATACTTTCAAAGCTATGCCAACAACATATTATTATTATTATTATTATTAACCCTTAAAAGACAAATTGAAGAAGATTTGGATAAAGATTCACTGTTTAGATTAATATTTAGTACTGTTGTAGATTGAGCATATTGTAGTGTAGTGATTTTGGAATTTAATATAGAGAGCTCAGATGTGAGCTTATAAACTATAACTGATAATAATTTTGATGAAAATTTAAGAGTTTTTTAGTTTGATAATATATCTAAATTTACTTAATCATATGTACTTTTTATGTTACATATTATATGCATGATATATTATCGGCTCTATTTAACAACCACTTACTTTCCTTTTTTTTAAATATTTATTTCAAAGTTTTAGTTATACATGACAGTAACGCAATTGGCTTACACAAAATAACCCTATTTTAATTTTTTGTTTTTTTTTTTTTGCTTAAGTATTAAGAACTGTTTTTTTTTTGTCTTGGTGGCTTAGGAGTAGTAATTTGATTATATATTGTATTTTATATAGAGCTGTTGATGAAAAACTGTAAATCATAAGATATGATGTTTGGTCTATGAGTGGAGCCGTGTTAATTTTATTATTGATACTTGTATTTATTTAGCTTTGACATTAAGATTTTTATCAATAGAATATGGTTGTTTATGTCATGATTGCCTAAGTTATTTATGGGTTTTAACTGAACTGGTAGTAATATAGAGATTAAAAATAATGTGTTCAATTCCGACAACATTTGTAAAAAAAATTAAATGTTCTTATAATTTTACGTATAGTATTCCACACTGATTTTGAGTAAAAATCTTTGGAATTGTTTTTAAATATTAGTTTTGATGCAGTAGTAAGCTTATTACATGTTATATAATTTACAATTGTACCGTTTTACTACAAGCAAAAACCAGGTTTTTTTTTTCTGTTGTACATTGCATATATTCATTATTAAAGCAGAGAAAATTATTTTTAAAACATAACCAATTGGATTAGTTTGTTTTCCATTTATTAGTTCGGTATATCATATTAAACACAAAAAAATTTTATTTTAAGATTATTAAAAAATAATTTGAACCAAAAGTATTGTTTGTAACTTTCTAATTGATAAAAAGATAGAAACTGGCGTTACAAAAGTATATATTTATTGCAGACTTTTGTGTAAAATATCTAGATAGTCTAGTTGCTTGACTATAATTTAAGATTGTAATATGATATACACTGTCCAAATCATTAATTTAGTCGAATGTGCCGCTAGTGGTAAGTAAATTGAGACTTTTTGAACCATTAGTAGATTAAAAGGAGTTTGTCCTTGTCTACTTTTTGCTCTTGTTGTTCATGTGTGTGGACACTGTTGGGTCTTTTAAATTTAATATAGGGTGGCATGATATTATTTGCGCTTACAGCAAAGGTGTTTTTTGACAACCTTTTCCAGGAGGAAACAATGTTTGTCGGCCTGGCCTTCTCTGCAGTGTGCCAAAGTTTGATTGCGTTTAGGCGCAGTGCTGCTGACGTTGTCATTTTTTTGACGTAAATATTGAGGGGTAGCAGACATACACATTGTTTCTATTGTTGCAGTCGATGTTGTTGTATTGTATGACTGGGTGGAATTTACTAGAAAACTTACGCAAACAATTATTATTTTTTGAGGCAATTTAAAGCGTGCACATGTAGTAACTACTGTTTGTCTTTTAGTATATAATATTTTCCCTTCATCTTTTATGTTTTTTGTTAAAACGGCGTATGTTTAAAATTTTTATATCTGATGGAATACGATACAAAAGTTGTTATCAAAATATGTATCAACAAATTTTATGATACCACGTTTCTTGGTAACGTGTTTGAAAATATATAATAATAACAATAATAATGTCTTTATTTAGTCAAAGCTGTAAACAATAAAAATAGAAACATAAAAAATGAAACAAACATACATATATTTACATATATCATATACTTACTAATATAATCACAAAACAAAATATACTATTTTTTTTTGTTTTTATTGTGCGTTTTACAACTTTTTACATTGCCCCAGAAGTCTTACCACTTGTTTGAAAGGGTTTGATAGGACCAACGGCTTACTAGGTGACTTTCAAATCACCTCGGTGCATAAAAGCAAGTTATTACTTTAGTCATATTTTGGGAATCAAACGCTAACGTTCTATAACTGAACTATCTCACTGTTTATTAACATCATTGATTAGATTTTAGAACAAGTACGCATTTTTAAAAGTAAATTGATTTTTTGATTTATATTTGTTGGTAGGTTATTAAAAATAACTTAACTTTGTCGTTTAACACTATTTTTTTTTAAATTTAATCTCTACTTATACTTAAGCCCCAGTGGTTATACATTTATTTGTTGACTATCAGGGTGTTTGCCTACATTCACAAACAACAAGCATATTCTTGACTGGCAACGTACGAACTTCAAAGCATTGGTTATGATAACATATTTCTTAAACTTAATCTTCTTGATAGGACTATTTTTGGTATTGGCTTATACCGTTCTCCAAATACGGCAACTCCAAACTTTTTAATCAGCTTTCTGAAAGTATTGACAGGCTTTTTCAAGGTAATTATAGAAAAGTTGAAATAATTTTCTTAGGAGATTTAAATGTACATAATACCAAATAGTTAGGCTACTCATCTTTTATAACACTACCCGGACAACAAGCTATAATTTTTGCTGTTTTTTATAAGTTTTTTGCAAACTGTTAATACTATAATTTCACATTTGTTTCCTAAAAAACTATATAAATTTAATTTTTAATTAAACTTGTGTCAATTTTCAAAAAAACTGTTTTCACGTTCCGATAATATATTTTAGTCAGCAAACAACATTCTTCCAATTTTAGCTTATATTATTATTACAAAAATTTAAATCAGCAGGGCTTTTCCACAATGCTATCCTTATATTTAACTGCATTGTAAGCTCATTATTTTCAACATTTTTTTTTAATACTTGATACATCAATAATTGTGACTTAATTTCAGAGACTAAATGTAAAACTAAATAAAGTTTTCCAATATTTATAATTTCATGTTTGATATAAAGAACATAAGAACCCTATAATAAACCCGTAACCACAGACGCAGAGTCAAAATAACTCCTCCTAGGTTCTGAATTTCTGATTTCTCCCCAGCCCTGCTAGATATACAGCTGTACGTTTTATTTCCTTTTTAACTCTCATAATAAATATATTGCTCATTAAAAAAAAAAATTAAATTTATGAAAAATATTCTAAACTAAAAACATCCATAGACGCGTTTCGAGGTTTACCTCTCATAAATATATTGCTCCTTTAGATAGTTATCTGTTTATAGTGTGTTAAAAGTCAAAAGGGGTCAAAAAGACTTCAGTTCTGTATTTAAATGATTTTTTTTAATACAAAATTATATGGTTGAATTTGTTTTTTTAGTATTTATTTTTTTTTATGTTAATTTAGATTTAAATTTACCTATTATGTTACAAAATAAAAAAATAAATCATTTTTTTGTGTGCGTTCTATAAAGAAAAAACATGTATTCCAAATAAATTTGGGTGTAACTACACATTGTTTTGTTATAAAACTGTTAAAACGTGTAGACATTACATATTTAGTGCTCAAATAATATTATTATGTTGTCAGAGTTGCAAATATTTTTATTTTTTACGTTAATTTGCATTTTTTTAAGTAGGCTGTTTTCACGTCTGTAGTAAATCATGTTTGTTGATTTAGATTTTAGCTTGTAGAATTGATACTTTTGTTAGAAGAATGTATATTATTATCTGTATTAAGATTTTGTAGTATATTTATTTGAATATTATTAGTAAACGAGTTATCTGACTGTATAATAGACGCGGTAAAATTGCCCCTTCAGTCATCCGTTATCTCGATTCGTCAAGCTATCGAATTAATATAAAAACCGAATAACTAATAAAACAAACTTGCTGGATTAATTTCCAAGCACAATAAAATAAATGCAGACACAGAGATAGTTGTAAAATAAATATAATTTAAACTAAAGAACGAGTTAAATACGTCTGTATTTTACTAGAGGATATTTGCTATGAAGTAGTGTAATAAGTCGTTACCATACACAACTGTTTATACTGTGTGTCTCGGGTTTGAGTACTTTATTTAGAAGATCAATTTTTTTTAATAAGAAACATTTTTAAAAAGTTGGCGATTTTACACTATATTGATCTTACACAACTTAGTTTAAACAGACGAAATATTTTATTAAGTATATATAAAGTTAGTTTAAAATAACTGACGCTATATTATAGAAAAAAGTTAAATCTAAACTTTTTATTCTATTTTAAACTAATTGGCTTAAAAGATAAAATTATTATTTAACAATTATTTCTGATATAATAATAAAAAGTAATTTTTATTGTCACTTTTCAAACAAATTGACAATATAGAACATGATGAGCTGAACTCGGTGCAACATATTTTCTCCATGAATAATTAATTTCAAAAATTACAAATTCTATCAAATAGTGTTTCACGTTCGTAATTATTTGTTTGGTAATTTTGTATAAACTAAATTTTTCTACATTTATCTATTTATTGCAAATTATGGGTTTGCGTTTTATTTTTTATTGTTATTAATAACAATAAATATATTTATGGTAACATTGTAGTACAATATTTTAAAGTTTTATTTTTAAGTATTAAGGCAATTTCAACCTAATGTATCCAGGACCAGAATCAAGATTTTTTCCTTAATAGATTAAATTTTTTTAATTAAGGATTAATGGCAGTTAGAAGGCATATTATGCTTATTAAATTTATTTTTCAATAACATAAAAATGTTCCATCAAACATTGTTCTAATATAGTAAACAATACCCATATTGCTTAAGAACACAAATTTACATAAATCTAAAGTTATTTATTAGTTATATCACCATTAATGTGAAATATTTGTTATATTAATTGTTTTGTTGATTGGTTTTATGCCAAGGAGCAGTAAGATTTAAGTAGATGATAATACCCACGTTATTTATAAAACAAAAATAATTGTGTGGTTTACACTCTTTTTGTAACTTTTGTGTTACCACTTGGTATAGGGTTTTAACATTAGGAAGTGTAAACAATTACAAATTTACAGGGTCATAAAAAAAATCTCCTGACTCTCACTTCATACAACTCTCGCCTATAATGAGCTACATGGCAATGTGCTAAGCCATAGCTGTTCTAAGGGTTGACCTAACTTGTTCATTAAAGAAAAGAAAAGTGAGTAAATCTATTCACTACACTACAGAAAACAATGTAAACAAAGCAATAAAAATATAAGAGATCCAAACAAGAAAGACCCAATTAAAGCACAAAGCCACGGCAAAATAACAGTAATTTAACTTTTTAATAACTTGGTTACTTCTAAGCATAACCAAAAACTCTATTTCCTTACACACGCGTAATCGGAAGTCAATTGTAAATTTCCCATACTGGTTGTACTGACTGTACCAAATCAGACAGGGTGGCTTATGTGTCCTTGGTAGTTTCAAAGGTTTTATAAGTGTTAACACTTTAGCAAAACTTGAGACAATTCAAATTTAGCTGATACGTTGGTCTCTCTGAACTGCCGCCTCTTTGCTACGGCCTTCTATCTTCCCAAAAAAGTCATGCACATGCATTAAGACAGTTCTTTTAAACAGCGACCCAATCTACTTAGTTGGACTTTACGGAGTGCAATTCTAATAATTCTGTTTTTGTTGTTATATTCTTTTTAAATAATTTTAGGATTAATTAATTTGGAATAGAATAATTAAAATAATAATTAACTTATAATAAATTTTTTATTTCTGTAACGTCGTTATCTTTATCAGAACTTTAAAAAGTTATTATAATTTTCATTGGAATTCATTCATTATTACGTATACATACACTTTAAAAACCTTTGTAAAATCTTGGATGCAATGGTTACATTTAATCTAATAATAATTTGCATTTGCAAACACTTTTTTACAAACTGCTACTTTGTCCGTACACGTTACGAACTCATTCTCAGTGTTTATACCTATGTATTGTTAAAGACTTGCCAGATTTAGGATTGTATTAGACTGTAAAAGATTCTTATTAATTCACTGGCATTTGATGCTTTAGAGTTATGTTTTAACACCGTATTTGGCAATGTGGTTTTATACAGCTGTTGAGAATCTGCTTGGTGCACTTAGTTTTAGAGTTGTACCTGGAACGGAGTGTTGAAAAAAATACAAAGAATTACAAAATTGTACTTTTTTTAGCTCCGCCACTGCAAATAGTTTGACAGTTTAAGATACTGTTTGACAGATCTGATTGGTTTCTGCCAAATTATGATGTTTTTATATACTGTTTAACAGTTTTAGTAACTTTTTGGTAGATGTAGTAAGGTTTTTGATCATTTTGAATAAAATTTTACATATCTGATAGATTGTATGCGTTTTATCACATTGTTATAAACTGTTTGGCAAATTTTAATAACTTTTTGACATTTTGACTGTTTCTGTAAGGTTTTGACAGTTTTAGTAATAATTTAGAATACCATTTGTCAGATCTGGCAAGTTGCTTCCAACTTATGGTAAATTAACACGTTGCTGTAAGTATTTTTAATTTTTTTTTGTAATTTAAAAGAAATGTAGTAAAAATTTTGAAAGCTTAAAATATGAAGTAGTAATTTAATTTGACAGGTTGGAATAAAACTTGACATTTAAAACAAATTGTATGTATAAAATTTTGTTTAAAAATGTTGCATATTTATTTATACCAATGAATTACATTGCTGAAAAATATTTAACAGTTTTAGTAATTTTTGACAAATTTAGTAATATTTTTGACAGTTTAGTAATTTTTCAAAAAATATGATTACATTTTGACAGAATTTTTAAATTGTATGACAAATATATATTTTTTTTAATTCTTAGTATCTGTTTCACAGATGTAGTAACATTTTTAACAATTCAGAATAAAATTTAATATATTAGGCAAATTTACCGTATTTTATTACATAGCGGTAAAGTTTTTAGTAACGTATTGACGCATATATTTTTGAAAATGTTGGTACAGATTTACAAATCTATAAGAATTTTACACATATTTGTAAAACTGCAGTAATGTCCGCTGTTTTCTCAATGTTTTGAGGTAAAGCCCATAAATCTTAGATCCGCCATTCCCAGATGGGAACCTTGAACTAGTAACTGCTACGTAACTGCCACTAAATCTTCGACTTTGGTGAATAAATAACTTTATTTAACAAATTTATAGTGGCTGCTACGTAGTTTTTACCAGGAATGGCTACTTTACTTTATGTTACTTCTAAGTAGCTTCCCCGGTAGTTGGGACGTCGTAGTTACCAGTGGGACAACTTTAAAGTTTTTAGAACTTAACGCTGGCTAATGCTACTAAAATGCGACTTTAAAATTTTAATTACTTTCAAGTAGCATTGATAGTTCCCACGACAATTTTGGGACGTCTGCGAAACTTTAACGGCCTAGAACTTATAAGTAATATATATTAGTGTCAATAACGTTGTCGTTACCTGCAGAGTTAAATGTAATTGTGCTGTAGGCTACTACAAAGTCCGTGTCACCTTTCAAAATCACCATGAAGTAGATCACCATACAATTCTCAATATGCCAATATTGAGGAGCGGTGCATAATATTATAAAATTAAGTTAATTAAATTTATGTTTTCCCATGTTTATGTCATGGATTAACGGGATTAATTTAATTCAACATTAGGTTGTGGTTGTACTTGACACTTGTTGAGAAAGCCATGTAAGGTTAAAACCACCCAGTTCGAGTTTTGAGTTCCAGATGGTACTGTGAGGACTCACAGGGAACTTTAATGTGTCATTGCAGTTCCAATTGGCACTTTGTAGTAATTATTACTTTAAAGTAGACATTCACAATTCCGGTCCACTATTGCTAAGTGTCGATTACTTTGAAGTTGCTTTTTTTAGTAATAACCACTTTAAAGTTACTTTTTCAAAAATTCGTCATCTTTATGACAGCACCTGTGACAATATTATTTCAAAATATGTCATAATGACTTGAAACTGGTTAATTTGTTATAATTTCTGCACACAATATAACAAATAAATGCGTGTAATTGCGAAATAATTATTTTAAAATTATGTTAGTATCTACCTGCCATATTTTCACATGACATTAAATATTTTAAAGACAATATTTTAATATAAACATACAATTTTGAATGGCGCGATGTTTGATTTCAACTTGGCACCTTTATGTTTATCTATAAAGTAAGCATTCTTTTTAATTTTGTAATTCAGACCATCGGGAATTAGAGTGCAAGTTGTTTCGGATATTATTATTTTTTACTAAGTATTCCGTTTTGTTTCTGAGTGTTTAAGAAAATTAGACATGGATTATGTAGAAGTGAAATTAAAGAATAACAAAGTCTGTTGCAAGACAAAGCAAGCACTATTAAAAGTTTTAAAAAGTACGACGGAGGTTCCATGTTCAACACAGCTACCACGCCGCGACGACGCCGCTACCTAACCACTACGTCCCTGGAACGTAGCCGTACAAGTTCCAAGCAAGTTGCCGTTACGTTGCAGTCATCGACAAAATATTCCCCATTTAGGTCGCCTGCACGTAATTGGAACGTTCCTATTACGTGCCCATAGCTAGTGGCAAAGCACTTTAAAGTTCCTACAACAGTTGCCGCTGCGTTCCCTCGACTAATTATGCTAGTTGGAAGCTGGGCTGCACAACAACTGTAAAATAATTATTATTTTAAATGTTAATTATTTTTTTTAAATATTCTTTAATTTAAAATAACTGAGGCTTAATTTTAAATAACTACAATTTTTTTATAATTTTCAGAAAATATTTTTTATTTGTATCTTGTTGTTTTTTACTATAGTTTTTCACGTTACGTTAGAGTATGTGTCTGGGAGAAATGTTAGTCTGGAACTTATCGTGGGAAGTACTTGGTGCTAATTGCCTAATAGTCAGTTGTTTTCCTCAAACCGTTGGAGATCAAATTTCAATCTTTTCAGGTTATGGGCTTCCATCAGATTGTGTTTTCCATTTAAGAAATTTTTAAGTTAGGTATTCCTTTAAGGGGTTAGAATAGTTGCGCTATTATAAGGGCAGCATCCAACTCAGCAAGAAAACGCTTGAAATAATTAAAGAAAATTTTTACACATTGTAAAAGAAACTGAAATCTATGTCCTCAAATTTGTAGAAATTTGATGCAATAAGTCGATTCTTTGCAATTAATTTTTAAAAAGTGTCGTTTTTAGTTACTTTTTTATAAAATTTTTATTTGTTAAATATAACTTCAAATCTTTAACCAAAAACATGAAAACATGCAATATTGTTTGTAGTTCAACATATAAAAATAGTGATTACTAAAATTTTATCGTTTGGATATTTAGTTGGTTGACGTTTTGTCCTATAAGAACCAATTTTAATTTAAAAACGGCGCTGTATCTGTCAACATTTTTCTAGAAAGATAGGTTATTTTCGTAGATGTGATAGGATTTAATATTTTTCCATAACAATACTACTAGTGATACCACAACAGGACGGGGCGACTAAACCCGGCAATTCTCTAGCGTTAAGGTTTTTTGTTTAGAGTTAAAGTTTTGACCGACATAATCTAGCAGATCTTGCTCGAGGTTCTATGATGTTGAATGAGAAATTGTTAATGTTTATTATTTTTTTTAAATTTATATATACGAGTGTTAGAAGTTCTTTGTGTTAGTGGGCCTGAGAGGTTGAACTTTTATTGTAAGTTGTCGCACGTTGGGCGCCAATTGGTACGGTCTTAGTTTGTCGGAAGTGGTGGTTGACAGTTGTTTTTCAGTTCCTGTTCTTGTTTGAAAAAACTTTAATAATGTGTGGTTTGTGCGTGTCTACAGGACAAATTCCTGGAGTGACAATCACCTTTAAACTGTTTTCATTTTCTGCGGCAGTTTTTAGGGAGAAACAAACCTGGTTTTTCTCTTGAAATTGTCGCAGGGATTGAAATGTTTACCTCAAGTTATCAAGAACGCTCTGCAGTGATGTGCGTCCTGAATTAGGTGATTTTTATTAACCAATTGAATTCACAAGAAAAATGCTGCCTGCCGACTCCGATAAAAATATTAGAATATAATTAGTCAAACAAATGCGGTATGATTGATTGACAAATACTCGAATACAAAATAGTTTTGACTATCTAGTCGCAAGTAATCAACTAAAAGTAAATCTGTAATTGTAAATAAACTGACTAATGACTAATCAATTAAAAAAAATGTCATTAATGACTAATAATTAATTAGTTAATCAATAATCATTAATCAAACTAGTATTTTGACTGAATTGTTAGTCACTAACGCTCAACTTTGTTTGTTATGGAACCCAAGTTGTGTTTTACTAATATTGGAGTATAGTTTTTTGTATAGACAATTGTGTATGGTTTTTCTTCTCTCTAAATTCTAACCTGATTTTAGTCATTTTTATAGTATATTTTTATTGGTATAGATAATACTAAACAGTTCTACTAGCAAGTGTATTTTGTCATCCTCAATCAATTTAATAATCTCTACAAGTTTTTTATCTCTACATACTGCGGTTCTATCTACTGAGTTCCTGATGACGTCTTATTTTTTTTTGCCAACATTGTTGGTCATTGCGGGGTTGGTTTTTTTTTGCTCTTTGGTTTGGATCTAACATGGAAAAACAATTTCCTTATGTATTTTCCCTATCTTTAGAAATTTTTGTTGGTAGATCTACTATAAAATTCCTACTCTTATCTTTATTTACTTCATTTTGTATTTTTTTTAACTGTCTTGTGTAAGTTGAACAAGTTATATTTTGTATATTCTATAATTCTTCAATTTTATAGCACTTGACTTTCACATTCTATATTTTTTTGTGTTATTAGTTGGCAAGTCTTTCGGTACTTGTTGTTATCTTTTCCTTTATGTTGTTTTTTTCATTAAATTTAATATTTCTTCTGTCAGTCAATTGTTTTTGCAACCTTGTTTGCTGTATTTTAGAGTATCTTGGCATCTATTTAATTATGATTAATGTTTATGTGGGTTCTCTCTAAGTGTTGAATTTATCAAAAGTTTGTTTATTTTAGCATGCGTGCGTCTAAACACACACGTACTGTACCGTCCCGGTTAACCACTAAAGTTTGGAAAATGAGGTGTTGCTACCTTTTTTAATACCAAGCTTTTCCCAAAATGAGTTTTGTTTGAAGTGTATTGACTTAATTTAATATAGAGCATACTGCAAGAATTTTATAGATTGGAATGAATTAGTCCTAACGTTGAGAAAAGAATTTCAACATAGTAACTACGAGGACAATTTATTGGATAAAATTAAGTGAAGGTTTTGTGGGTTGTTAGCCGTTAGTATGTAAATAATAAAATTATCAAATAGTAATGTAGTTTTTTTTTATTTCACTAACTTGATACATAAATATGCTAAAAATTAACAAAAATATAAACAAAACTTAACAATATTTTATAATAAATAAACCACAATCCTTCGTTGGTAATATTCAAAAACCAAATATGCCACTTTATTTACGCCTTAAATGTTAGAAAGAAAAAGGAAAGAAATGATACACAATTAAATATTGCTTTTCTTGGCACAAGCTAATACGGAACACTAGGAGCATATTTAAGTTTTTTTGAATGAGCTTGTATAAATTAAAATGTTGAATAAAAGCGAATTTAGTCAGTAAGTGTATGTAAAAAAACAAGTAAACTTACGAAGAAAAAGTACTAAGATGAATGAAGCATAAAGCCTTGTAATTGGTTATTGATTTTGTAGGTAATTAGTTAAGCTGAATCTACATACAAATCGTTACCTTACATTAATCAAAACTGTGAACATCTAAGAAATAAACTCAAATACAAAACTATTTCAACCAATTTAATTTAAGATGTATTTTATTCAATATTAACTAGGTATAAATAAATAAGTAAGGTTAGTTTCAAAGAAAGTTTCTTGCAAAAGTAAAGTTTTAAGCTTTTTTCAATTTATTTTCACCATGTCTATTTGTTTGTAATTTTTTTAACTGAATTTTCAAAGACAGCAGCAGTAAAAGTATAAAAATAACACACTGAATATTATAAACCTCAATAGAGAATATTATGTCACAGTTTATAAGTAAGAGACTTTATGTTTACAGGTCTAAAGTCACGCCTGCCTAACATTATAGTTACCAACAGCTGATAAATTTAAATTTTATTTGATATAATAAAAACGAGTAAAAAGAATAAAATAACAAAAGTTAAAATTATATCAAGAAAGTTCTATTCTCAAAGGCATAATTCCTCAATGGATAAGTCACCACTAACATTTCTCTCATTTTTTTATATCTTTTTCTTTCTTTAGAATATAAAACTGAAAATTAATACCGAATATCTCAAGACATGAATCTTTAATTCTTAATAAAAACTTTTGAAACCCGTAGGATGTAACTCCAGCACAACTATTTTTATGTAAATCAGCAACGGCGTTATTTCAACTTTTACTTGAAGACATTCCGGGTGACACTGGCGGAAACGTTATTATAATACACTTTCACAACTCCTCCACCGCAAAAAAAAGTATAATGAAAACAAGAAACAATGCGATTCACACAAGTAAATTACATAATTCTCAAAGTTTCACAAACAAACTAGGCGTGAACTAATTCAATACAAAACAAAACCTTATCAATAATTCTGTAAACATTCCTGCTATAGCCATTGTGCTTATTGAACGGCCTCGGTTTTGCGCACATTAAGATCTGGGCATTAATACTAAATTAATTAGTTCCGACATGTAAAGTTATCGGTGGGTGGGATTGCGGGCTTTAATTGAGTGGCTCCATCTGTGCCGGAATCAATCTCTATAAATCATTTAGTGAGTGACGCGAGGACACCTATAATAAATGACAGGGCTCGGTGCTTTCAATGTGGTCCCTGACACTAGTTTATCGAACTTGTAAGTCCGGCTATTTAACATCTTCTTATGCATACATTGTTGCTGGAATCAGAAAAGTATATTAAAAAAACCAAACAGCCGTAAATTTAGTAAATTGATTACATTCCAGAATATTAATGATACGTAAACTTTTGTTGCCAACATTCGTTGTTAAATTATAGGTAAATTTATTTTGTATAGAAGCAAAGTATTAAATTGCCTTACAAGGAAACTGACAAATACATAGCAATTTATTATTTGTCAACATGCCAATACTTCCAACTTGCTTAACAAATATATTTTATTCAATGTTTCAATATTTTATTAACCTTTAGTGCTTAAGGTAAAAAAAAATGGGTGCCTGTGTTTTTTTTTACTTTTCGTACGGACAAGTAAGCTTTTAGAATCCTGCGGTTTTATAATATATCTAATTAAAAAAAAAAGGTTTTTTGTTACTTTAATATATAGTCACATATCTCTATTTAATATTTATTAAAAAATAACTAGAAATTTTATTGATAATTTTGATTTTATGTCATTTTAGTTGTGTATTCCAATATGATGAACATAAAAGATAAAAATGGTAAAATAATAACGGAAGAAGATAAGATAATGGAAAGATGGAAGCGTTACTTCCAAGAACTAACAGAACAAGAAGCAGAATAAAACAAAACCAGAGGACGAAAGAAATAGAAGAAATTAAAACAGACGAAGTACTAGAAGCAATTAAGAAATTAAAGAACGGGAAGGCACCGGGAACAGATGAAATAACGCCGAAAATGATGAAATGCATGGGAGATGAGGAAATAACACAAATAACGGAATTAATAAACATAATTAGGAATTGAAAAACCCCAAAGGAATGGAATAAAGGAATAATTCTACCTATACATAAAAAAGATGATAAGAAAATGTGAAAACTATAAGGGAATCACACAAACGAGCATACCAAGCAAAATAGTCACAAGAATTATTGAAAAATGAATAAGAGACAAACTAGAAACGACACTAGAAAACAGCTAATGTGGATTTAGAAAAAAAAAGAAGCACACAAGATCTAATATTTATAATAAAACAATTAAGTGAGAAAATGATTTTAAAAAAATACAGTAATGCACGTATGCATTGTTGACTTTGAAAAAGCATTTGACAGGATCAAGAAAAAGGACATATGGAAAGAACTAAAAGAGAAAGGAATTGAAAAGAAAATAATAAACGTAATTAAAAACATGTACACATAAAACAGAAACATAGTCAGAATGAATAACAAAAAATCAAAAAAATTTGAAAAAAAAAATGTAAAGCAAGTATGTGTGTTGTGTGTTAACGCTAGAGAATTGCCGGGTTTAGTCGCCCTGTCGTGTTGTGGTGCTACTAGTGGTATTGTTATGGAAAAATATTAAATCCTATCACATCTACGTGAATATCGGTGAAACTTTTTCTCTAGAATAATATTGACACGTACAGCGCCGTTTTTAAATTAAAATTTGTTCTTATGGGACAATACGCCAACCAACTCAATATCCAAACGATAAGATTTTAGTCTTCACTGTTTTTATATGTTGAACTACATACAATATTCTATGTCTTCATGTTTTTGGTTAAAGATTTGAAGTTATAATTAACAAGTAAAAAATTAATTAAAAATTAATTAAAAACGTCACTTTTTATAAATTTATTGCGGAGAAAGGACTTATTGCATCAAATTTCTACAAATTTGAGGACAGATAGGTCTTTCATCTACAATGTGTGAAAATTTGATTCAGTTATATTCAGGCGTTTTCTTGCTGAGTTTGATGCTGTGACTCTTTATAACAACGCAACTATTTTCCTCCTTAAACGCATTGCTTTTCTCAATTGTGCTAGACAGGGCAATAAAACTAGCAAAGAAAAAAAAGAAAAATGGTAAAAATAGGATATTGGAAAATGAAAATAAAAAAAAATAGCAAAACTGCTATTTGCAGACGACATGGCAGTGATTGCTGAAACCAAAGAAGTGCTACAACACAACATGAAAATAAACTATGAAAAAACAAAGACCATGATAATTGCAAAAGAAAAACTGAATCACGAAATAAGAATAAAAGAAAGAATAATACAGATACTTAGGAACAATAATACAAAGCAACGAAAAACTAGACAAAGAAATAGAGGACAAAATAGGAAAAACAGCAAAAATGTATAACATGTTAAAAAACACTTTCTTTAACAAAAAGAAATATCAAAAACCACAAAAACAAAAACTGTAAAAAAAGTAATCAGACCAACATTAACATATATTAGCAAAACATGGACATGACAGGAAAACAAATAGAAAGAATAAATGCTATGGAGATGAGATTTTTTTGGAAGATCAAAAACAAAACAAGAAAAAATAAAACAAGGAACGAGACATATAGGACAAATTTAACTATGAAACCAATACAAGAAAAAATTACTGAAGGTCAAATGAGATGGTATGGACATATCAGAAGAATGAGTAAAGAAAGAAACACTAAAAAAATTTATGAAACAAGAGTAACAGGAAAACAAAAAAGAGGAAAACCAGAAAAGAATAGAACAGCGCAAAAAAAGGAAGAGGCTACAAGAAAAAGGAACACGTGGGAAGAAATAAAAGATATAACCAAGGATACAAACAAATGGAGAAAATATTATACAAATTAATAATGTATACGCCTGACACCGAAAGGTAAAATGGCAATAAAATAAATAAAATAAATTAGTTGTGTATTCCATTTTTATACATCCAACTTAAATAACTATAAAAGAGTAAATAAACAATATTTCATAGAAATTAACAATTTTACAAATACTACAAACAAAAACAACGTTTTACATTGTGTATATTTCATACGTTTCTTCATAATTTAAATCTATTGAAGGCCTGATTATCAATATCTACCTTCTAGCTTGTGATGTCAGTTATTACCATCTTTGAAGCAAACCACTCTCTACCTGCCTTTTTGCTAATCGATCTTTCGTCAAAAAAATTGGCTGTATTTTACCTTTTCTTGAAGTAACGTATGTGTGTATGGTTTTTAATTACTGTATAAAATTGTTTATTTATATCTGTAGTTAGAATGTATTTATTTTGTATCAAATCAAAATTCACATTCAATTTTTGTAATTTATTATTTCCGAGTCCCGATTATTAAGCACTGTGCCATTAGGTACAATTAATTCTTAAATTTCTTAGAATAGAGTAGAATACATTTATTTTGCCAATAATACCTTAAAATAATACAAAAAAATATACTTTAATATATAGTATTGATATTTCAATAAAAATTCTGATGAATTTGTTTTGAAAATTTTTAAGATAAAATACTCTTTTTCTGCAAATGTCTATACAAAGCCCACAGAAACGAAATAGTGTGTCTTGGAGAATTGGCAACATTTTCTTAGTAAGGCTACTTTGTGATTTCTAGTCAAAATGTGGCTAAGGAAATAAAGTTAAGGATTTTTATAGCATTAATTGTACACCATATAAACTATTTAATCTACTTATTACAGACAACATATTGAATAATATTACTTTTTATACTAATTTTTATGCTAAACCTGTACACTATTTTACTAGTAAACGCTGCTCACAGACAACTCTTGCAAAAATAAACATTTTTATTAAGCTAAATTTACTTTTGGGTATCAAAATATCACTTAGCTACCGTGATTACTAGAAAGTAATTGAAAGTTTGCACAATTCTTACGTTTTACAATTTATGGTTGTCAATAGGTTTAGTTGGCTAAGCCATATCTACTTGAATGGTAATTCAACAATGCTAAGAAAAAACGATGCAAATTACGACAAACTATACAAAACACAACCATTTATACAAATTTATGTCCAGTCAAACAGTTAGCAAGCGTCCGCTGAAGTTAAATCTTAATAATAAATCTTTTGTATTTTCTGCACTTTGTATTAGTTCTAAACTAAAAAAAAACACACAAAATTTAGTACGATCAAAATATCTCGAGATCGGACTCAATTTCAAATGCAACTCTATCGAGATCTTTTAACTCGAATATAACTGGAACTAATTATGCCCGGAAATCTTAGTATTTACTTCCAGAATGTTAATGGCCTCAAAACAAAAACCAATTTATAATACAAAAACATCTGCAATTTTAATTTTGATATAATTTATTTTTCTGAGACAGGTTTAGATGATTCAATCTATTCGACTGAACTATTTGACTGTAATTATACTGTTTTTAAATGTGATAGTGATTTTTTTACTCGTGCTACTAGAGGAGGTGCTTTGCTAGCGTTTTCTAATTCTATAATTTTTGAGCGGATAGATGTTTCGCATATTAGTAATAATATTTTTTTCTCCAAATGACATTAAAAGCGGCCTTTTAATGACACTTGGCAGGCTTAGAAGTTGTACTTTTAATGCCTAGGCAGAAAAAGTCCACTTTTACTGCCTAGGCAGAAAAAGTTGGCAGAAAAAGTTTGTTGCTAGGCCTTGGCTGGTTTCATAGCCTCGCTACGCTCGGCTATGAAACACCAGCCGCGGCGTTAAATCTTGTGCTTTTATGCCTAGTAAAACAAATAACTATATTAATAGATCTTATTGTGCCTAAATGTAGTTATTATTCATTTTTGTTTTATACTGTTGTATTATATATACCCCAGATGTGCACAATAGTATTTGTGACTCATTTTTCGAAGCGTTAGAGCTAATCCTAGTTGACAAAAATATATTAGTTGGTGACTTCAACGTTCTCTTTTTTTTATAAGCCAATTTTAAATAAGCCAAAGTTGTTTTCTATTATTATTTTTATAAATTTATTAAATCTATCTCAATATAACAATATTAAAAACGGCTACTGGATTTAATTTTGTGCAATTTTGATTGTAATCCTGATGTGCAGCATGATTTTTCTCCTTTGGTTTGTGAAGACATAAATTATCTAGCCTTGTGTGGGTTATTAAAAGCATAGTTGAATATACCAATTTTTGGAAAGCTAATTATGTTGATCTATACAATGATATTGCTTTAACTGATTGGTCATTTCTTGAATCATGTGAAAATGTTAATTATGCTGTTGATAAATTTTACAAATTAATTTTCTAGTTTTGATAAGTACGTTCCTTTTTATAAATGCTCTAAAAGTATCCAGTTTCCACGCTAGTTTACATATGAATTAAGAAACAATATCAAACTTAAGCTGCATTATCATCGTAGGTAGATATCTACTTTATTTCCTTTTTACAAAAGCGAATTTTACAGAATGCGAGCTTTAACTAAGTCACAAATTGAAATAGCCTACAACATATACTTACAAGAAATCCAGACTAATGTTAAAAGCAACCCAAACATTTTTTTAAAAACTCTTGCACTCAAATTCTAAAAAAAATGAGTGATGGTAAGTCTGAATTTTGTTCTCCTCAACGTATAATTGGTGCTTTTGCTGATACATTTTCTAAAGTTTATTTACCAAAAAGTTTTTCTACAATCCCAGATTTGTTTTCTAATCGACTATCTTTATACATTTCACCTATTAGTGAGTCTGATGTTATTGCTAGTGCCAAACGTTTAAAAAATGCATTTAGCTGTGGTGTTGACTGTAGTTTCTTGGCTAAAGATTGTAATATAATTTGTCGTTTCAAACCGGTCTATTTCCTAATAAATGGAAATGTACTTTTATAAATCCGGTGTTTAAAAAAGTTAATTTGTCGTTGTTAGATAATTATTGGCCTTTTGTAATTTTTCCAAATTTGTCAAAAATATTTGAGCATATATTGTTTGTGATATTATCTATAAACATGTGCGCTCCACAGTAACTAATTTAACAGTCTTAACACAATTTTTGTGTGAAAATATGAATAATAATGTGCAAACTGATGTAATTTACACCGATTTTTCCTGTGCATTTGATACTATTGATTACAATATATATATAATACCTTCAAAATTGCATCAAAATTTTTGAGTTTTTTTTCTTCTTATCTTGATAGTATAACAAATATGGTTTTAAGTCGTGCAGTTTTTTATGTTTACTTCTGATGTACTTCAAGGTTTAAACCTAGGGCATCTATTATTTGTTCTTTTCATAGACGATTTGATTACTTTATTATCATGTCCTGTTCTGGGATATGCTTACAACTTAAAATAAATAAAATATATCAAGCTATTAATTGTGTAAATGATAGTTCAATGGTGCGTTGCAAACAAACTTACTTTAAATATGGGTAAATGTTGCGTTGTCAGTTATACTCAAAAACCTGTTCCTACTTTAACATATTATGATATTGATACTACATCTTTAATGAAACAATCTGAAATGAGGGAGCTTGGAGTATTATTTGACTAAAAACTTACTTTCTCCAACCATATAAATACAACTGTGTTGTCATTAGAAATCCTAGTAACTTTAAGTTACTAGGATTTCTAGTACGATCAATTAAAAAAATTTCAAACTTAGATTTATTGAAAGCATTAAACTTTGCCTTGGTTAGCAGCAAACTTGAGTATGCATCCATCATGTGGTATCCTTTATGCGAATCTTTTTTTTGCATTAGAAAAAGTTCAGAGGCGTTTCTTTAAATACTTATGGTTCAAAATTGAAGGAATATACCCTGTAAGATTTTGTGATTATAGTAAACTGCTTGAAAAGCATAAATTTGTTTCACTGTTAGATTGCAAAGATTTATGTAGTGCAACATTTCTATATAAATTGCTTTATAATAACATTGATTGTTCCGAATTAGTTGCTAAAATACAGTTTCATTTACCACAACTGCACGAACAAACATATTAAGCAAATCACCAATTTCACTATACATGTAGTTGTTTTATACTTAGAATTTTGTTTATGATTATTGTACCTTTTATATTGTTATTTTTTTATATCTTTATTATTTTATTTCATTTTATCATATTTTTCCCTTATTGGATTTTATTATTACTTATAAAATTGACAGAAAAAGCAAAAATTGGTGAATGAGGATTTTTTGGCATATTATAAATTGCTTTGTTTAAAATATTTATACAAACTAAAAAAATTGCCACTTCTAAGGAATTTAAAGAATGGGTAATAGATGGTTTACTTGCAAAAAAAAACTGGTAGAGCTTAGAAGATAAAAAAAAATATATTGAGAAGCTATACAGAAGAAGCGTTGCAAGATGCTCTCAGAAGGTATCTACTTTTACTGCATTATACCATCAACCTATTAGATCCACAGCAGAAGAAGTGCACTTTGCAGTACAAAAACAAATCCTATAATATTTGATTTGGATACAATGTGTAAAGTAGGACTATGCCGTAAAAAAAATGTTTTTAAAAATATCATAACCACAATAATTAAAGTTAATAATTTTTCTGATTATTGAAAACAATTGCCAACAGTACAGTTGGTTGTTGCACAGAGCTATAAAACAAGGACTAGCTTGTAAATGCTATTTTAGCAATGTTTTTTATTATTTTTTTTAATCTGAAACACTTTGTTTTATTATTATTTTTTAGAATAAACTTGTAAAAACATTTTTGTATGTCAAGTTTTTACTAATTTTAAAAATGTGTTAAATCTTGTGCAGAATAAAGCCAAATAATTTTAAAATGCAAAGTACTCAATAAAATTGTTGGTAATGATAATAATAATAATTATAATAATAATACTTTATTCACGGTATATACAAAACAAACAATATTACAATTACACAAAAATATATAAAAGAATATTGAAAAATAAAAGCATGGAAAAAAGTATACATAAATAAAAACAAAATATAAAATTATTCATCAACACATTTTAATTGACACTTAAAACTACATTTTGAAACACAAAATAAATCAATATTATTAGAGAAACTATTTGCAATTCTACACATTCTACCAATTGGATTATTAAATCCATAATTGGTAGAATGTATAGATTCTCTAAATAATGGAGACTGTCTGGTTCGGCGATTATTGTTGGGGACTTGAAATGGAAGAGTTACTAGTAGCTCTTGGCAATCAATCTCAGACATCATTAGTCCACGTAAAAATGATAAATTGGCTCTTTTGCGCCGAATTTTCAGCGGCGGAAGATTATATTGCAATGCAATGAGGTTAAAATCGTAATTTTCGGATAAAATGCCTAATTTGTACGATAATAAACGAAAAAATTTGTTTTGAATACGTTCTATATTGCATATATGAACGCTGTAGAATGGACACCAAACTGACGGAGCGTACTCTAAATGAGAACGTACTAAAGCGCAATAAAGTAATTTGAGTGTGCTAGGAGATAGGTCAGTAGACATTCTGTAAACAAATCCTAACATTTTCATAGCACGGTTGCACATATAGTTTATATGCTCAATAAAAGTTAGTTTTGAATCAAAAATTACGCCCAAATCTTTTATTTGTGTAACATGTTCCAAAACATTATTATCGATAGTATAGTCAAACAATACTTTACTTAAAGTTCTGTTGAAGCTTATCGAAAAACATTTATTTGCGTTAAACAACAAGTTATTAATAAGACACCATGATTGAACAGAATCTAAATCATTTTGCAAACTAATGCAGTCCTCGATAGATGATATTCTTTTATAAATTTTAAGATCGTCAGCAAATAAAAGATAAGACGAAGAATTAATAGAATAAACAAGATCATTAATAAAGAGTAAAAACAGAATTGGTCCACAATGAGATCCTTGAGGAACCCCAGAAGGAACAACAATTGGTTGTGATAAAAAGTTATTAATTTTCACACACTGTGTACGATTTTCCAAAAAGCTCGACAACCACGCAACAACAGATTCATGAAAACCCAAAGCCCGAAGCTTAGCAATTAAAATACTATGATTAACGCGATCAAAAGCCTTTGAAAAATCTGTGTAAATAGAATCTACTTGAACTCTTGATTGAAAGGCATTCAAAAGATCATTTTCGTAACAAAGAAGATTTGTAAGAGTAGAACGACCCTCGCGAAACCCATGTTGCTGTTCCACTAAAATGCTTTTGCACATCCATTGTATTTGACCAGTTACAATTTAATCAAACAACTTAGGAATAGCAGACTGGATGCATATACCTCTATAATTAGTAATATCCTCCTTAGCTCCAGATTTATGTAAATGCATAATGTAGCTTTGTTTCCAAACTGAAGGAAACTTGGCTTCATTAAGAGAAGCCTCAAAAAGTAAGTGCAATGGCGTAGAAATTGAATAAATACATTGTTTTAACAGCATAGATGGAACACCGTCCGGTCTAGTGCTAAAGTAACATTTAAGGTTCTCAATCCTTTTAAATACATCCAACAATCTTATTGAAAATGATCGATGTAATACGTTTTTCTTAAAGTCAAACAAAGGAGTTGGATGAGTTTGTGTATCGTAAACAGAGGAAAAGAATTCAGCAAAACTATTAACATAGTCATCTCCATTACTGCAAGTTTTTTGTTTATAATACATTGTGGCTGGAAAATCATTAGTTTTTCTAGAGTCGCTAACAAATTTCCAAAAGTGTTTAGGGTTACTTTGAATGTTGTTTTCTGTTCGAGTAATATATTGCTTGTATAGACATGTACTGAGATTTTTACACGAAGTACGAATTGATTGAAACTCGTTATAATCAGACAATAGTCTTGAAGATTTATAACGTTTATGAACAGTTTTTTTGAGTCTAGTAAGTGAAATCAATTCTTTATTAAACCAAACTGGAAAATTGTTTTCTCGCCATTGTTTTTTGGGAACAAAATAGTCAATAGCAAAATACAACACAGAGTAAAATAAATTAACGCAATTATCAACATCACAATAATAAAAAAGGGCGGACCAATCAACATTCAACAAAAAATTATTGATTGCGTTAAAGTAGGCATATTTAAAATCATTAAAAACATAATTACACATTAAAATATCACGGCTAGTATCACATTTTACATCAATCACATAAGCAATATGATGTTGGCTGAGTTTTAACAAAACATGATGATAATTTTTAGGTTAGATAGTCAATATGCAAGCTCCAATTAAGTTCTTCATATACACCCTACTTTGATTGCAACGTATTAACAAACTTTAGCCATGTTCAATGGGACTCTACATATATAAAAAAATTGTAGTTTTTTGTGTGTTTTTTACAACTATTTTACATTACCACAGTAAGTATACGACTTGTTTAAAGAGGTTTGACAAAACCAACAGTTTATAAGGCAACTTCAAAACCACCCTGATAAATAAGGGCCAATTATTATTTCAGTCATATTTTGGGGATTGAACTCCAGACTGGTTGCATAATATGCAAGGGCTCTACCATTGAGCTATTTGAAATCATATTAAATTTATTGTTTTATTGAGCTAGGCCTGAAGCTGATGTATTGTATAAATTACTTTATAATAAATTTGTGATTAATTACTTTGAAAGTAAAAAACAATTGTAGTGTCTTTTGAATTTACTATTAAAGTGTAGTCAGCAACAAGCTATCCGCAGCAAAATCATTTATATAAACTATAAAGACAAAAAGACCAAAAATTAAACCTTGGGGTACTTTTCCATTTAAAGTTACTCACAGAAATATTTAACACTGTGTTTTCTGTTTTGAAGATAACTCTAACAACACTTTAAAATTAATTTCATTATTTTCCAGCTTGTCTAAGAGTATCTATCAAAAAATGCTACTAATTTTTAAACCATTTTTTTTTAATTACTTTTAAAAAAACATTTAGTAGCTTTATATTATCCAAATTTCTTTTCTTTTTAATTGTATTTATTTTTTAAGTTTTGCTTTTAGGTAAATTAAACTACTAATGCTTGATTGACACTATTTATATATTGGATTGTAGAATAAAAAATTAGGAACGTGTTAAAGTTTTTTTGTAAATTTGTTCCAAACAAAGTTAGAAATGCTATTGCTCACATTTTATGCGTCAATTATAAAAGAAAACTGTCTAATTATAGTTAGTCCGCGTTGAGACTTTAGTTATAGTTGTTATAGTAACTGGGAAACCATGCTCTGATTGGCTAAAAAGCCATCACAATTTAAAATAAAATATCTGCCGGATTAAGAGCATACCGACCGCTACCTTAATTTCCTGTATTCTAACAAAAACTGCCACTTTGGTGTACATATAATTCGATAATCAATTAGTTTTTTTATCCGTCTATTCTGAAAAGATTAAACTATATTATCTCAAAGTAGTTTAGAAAAATTGTAGTTATAAATAGCCAAAAAACATATCCTAATATAGAAATAAATGAGTTTTTACTTTTGAATGCATTTCAATGCTATTTGCAAATAATTTGAATAAAATTCTCTAACAAAACGTAGTTTGATCTTTTCTGAATGTACTGGTAAAAAAATTAATTGATTATTAAATTATATGCAGAAGTAGGAATTAAGTCAAAGTTGCTGTTTTTGTTATAACAATACAAATCAAGGTACCGGTCGAAATGGTCTTAAGACAAAAATATTAGAATGAATTTAAATAATTTCAATTAACATTTTTTATTACTATTAATATATAGTCGGCAGTACGGCAGAGAGAGCATGTACAAATACCAGCGCTAACAAAAGTTAAGCAACGGCCGCTCTGGTCACAACTTGGATGGGTGAACCCAAAGTGATGCCGAGCGTAGCGTTCTTCCCTATATGGGTCCGTTACCTCATTAAGCATCCATACATGCCTTCTCTGTGGCTCGGTGTGTCCGACACCTCGACACCTAACGGTATTAAGAGGTTATTGAGTATATATATATTACTATTAACTAGTCAATGATTTCTTTAATTTAAAAATACAAATTGATGTTGCTTACATAATATATAACCTTAAAATTTTGTGTATGTAAGACTAAACAAATACAGGATTTAAGAGAACAAAATCTTGATATGAGATGAAATGATAATAGAGTTAAATCTTACCATTTGCAATAAAAGAGATAATCCGACGTTCGTAAGAGGAAACTCAAAATCACATACTGACATTACCATAGCATAACATAAGAAATAGCAGGTATAGTAAATGAATGGACTGTGACAGAAAAAAAGTTACTGAGTTTACATAAACAAGAGTACACAAGAGAAGGTAGATAGAACGTAATAAAAATAGACAATGAGAAGATAAAAAGAGTCATAGAAACAAAAAAGTCCAAAGTCCAAAGACAGAGCAAAAAAGGAAAAACTAAAAAACGACAGGAAATTTAAAAAAACAATTATTGATAGCAGAAAATGCTGGAAAAAAAAAATTTAATCTATAGATGATGATCATTAGAAAAAGCCGTACAAAATAGTGATGAACAAATTGGGAAAAAGAGCAAATGAAGTCTACTTAAAAGAAAACAAAGGAGAAAAAATTATAACTAAAAAATTGTTTTACAAGGGAGCACAGGTAGAAGAATTTAAAAAAAAGAATAGTGGAATAGATAATGGAGATCATAAAAAAAATTGACTAACAACAAAGCAACAGGTCCAGACAAAATAGTAACAGAGATTGTTAAAGTTAAAAACACTAGCTAAAATATTGGAAAAAGTTATTGTACAAAAAATATATATTATTATTATAATTATTATACAAAAAGCGTTTAGTAGCGTGGAAAGTAATTTTAGAAACGGCAAAGAAAAAATAACTAATCAAGAAAATGATTAAGATCATATGAAGCTACTTACAGGGTAGAAACGTAGTGACCAAGAAAGAAAGATTTAAACTTACCAGAGGGGCACCACAGGGCTCAGCACTAGGACTAAAACTATAAAAACTTGTAATAACGGCATATGCGCACGACGTAACACTAGTAGGTAGAGATGTAAAAATAAAAGTACAAAAAGAATGACTAAAGTTGGCAATAAATATGATACAGTCATGAAAATATAATCAACTTTGGAGCGACACTTGGTAGACTCATGCCAAACAACGGAGGTTTGTGAGAAAAAGCCAAAAGGCTAATAGCAACTGCAGCAAAAAGCAATTTGTTAAACGCCGCAAAAACATGAGAAAACGCCATAAATACACAAAAAAAAACAAAAAATGATATCAAAAGAGTATAAAAGCCAGGTTGTTAAGGATCAGCAAGGTTTACATAACGGTGTCACAGAAGGCAGTTGTGGTGATTGCGGCAACACATCTTGCAAATATTATGGTAGAATAAAAAATAAAAAGAAAAAAAACTATTAAAAGAAAAAACCAGTAAAAAGGAAAAAATAAGGAAAGAAGGGACCATGCATACCAAGAAATAAAAGAAAACAGAAAAACCTTTACAGAGACTACAATACCAAACAAATTTGCAGAGATAAAGAAAAGGAAAAAAGAAATGTTGTTGAAATGCAGAATAACAGAAATAACTTAGCAGCACTAAATGGTAAATACGCCATCTTAAGGTTGACCGATAAAAAAACTTTTAATATGGTCAGAATATACCTGGCAACAAAAAGGACACAAAAAAGTAATCTCAAATGGAGGTACAAGGATATGACTGGAGGCAAAACTAACAAATTTAGGACTGCCAAAAGAAATACAACTAATGGAATTGCATAAACTATTCATGAAGGAGAAAAAATACAATAAAAAAGAAATGAACAAAAACCTTAAAAAACTAGAAACGCATCTAAGGACAAACCAAATAATTAGAATAAATTACTCACGGGTTGAAGAAAAATAGAAATCAAAGCTAAATGTCGGTACAGATAAAAAAAATTCAAAAAGGCAAAAAAGACAGGCAAGGGTAGGGGTTATAAGAAAAAAGGGACCGTGGACAGCATGAGTGCCGCAACTCAAACTACTGCCAAATCTAGACTAGTATGACAAAGTTATTATATCAACAGGGTTTGAGCAGAAAAAAAAACCGAAAAGTATCTTAAGAGTTACCTGTTGAAGCCAACAACTTACTACGTTTACCAAAAAAAACTTAAGAAGTATTGAGGAGTATAAATTAACAAAGATTTAAAATGAAACCAACTATAGATGAGCATGCAAAAACAATGCGTCTACCATAAGCGCAATATATTGAGCACGGAAATATCTGCTGGAAAAGCATGTACGATTCATTGTTTACGTAAAAAGTTAATAAATGTCTGGGAAAACACCGCAGCATACAGCATAAACAATATACAAAGACAACAAAACAAATTAATAAAAATAATATACCTATAATTTGAGTAAAAAAACAGAAACAAGAACAAATATGTACAGTAACAAAAATGATAAAAATAATAAAATAAGTCAATGCACACTTGTGACGTCTTTACTCTTTGAGACGTGAGGCGTCACCTGTGCGGGGGTATCTGCAGTCGTGATCGACAGGGTCCCCCTCACTTAATTGGCCGGAGACTGAAGGTGCTCGGGCGCCACCACACCGGAGTGTGGACACAAATTAAATAAAATATACAGGTTCACCAGATAAACAACGCAGATGTTATAGTAATAAATGAAACATGGCTTTACACAAACGAAGAAAAATACTTCCAAATACCATACTATACCGCAATATTTAACAACAGACCAATGAAAGGTGGGGGCATTGCCATATACATAAAAAACAAAATCGCAACAACAGTAACAGAAATTAGAACAGAAAATAATACAGAAATATTAACAATAAAACTCAATAAAACAAACATACACATAACAGCAATATATAAACCACAAACCGCAAAAGACGATGACTTCTTAAAAGTAATAGACAAATTAACAAAAACTAATACTAAAAATATAATACTAGGAGACATGAACATAAATTTAAGAGAGAATAATAAAATCACAAACAATTACAGAAATTTAATTGTAGAAAATGGTCATTGTATTTTAAATAAAATAAACGAAGAAGGAGTAACGAGAAATAATGGTGATAAACCTGGTACAATTATAGATCATGTGATAACAAACATAAAAGATTACAACAACAAAATAAAAGTAGAAAAGCTAACACTATCAGATCACAATGCGATAATCACGGAATGGAACACAATGTGTAAGAAAACCAAATATGAAAAAGCACAAAAAAAGAAAATAAACTACGAAAAAATCAAAAAAGAATTTGAAAGCATAGATAATGAAACAGTAAAAGATTTTGACATACTAACATCAATATTACAAAACACAATAAATCAAAACACAAAAATAACGGAAATAAAAAGAAAAGAAAACAATAAGTGGATAAACATGGAAATAATAACGATGATAAAAGATAGAAATAAAGCACAAGAGAGATACATCAGAAATCCAAAAAATGAAATAATAAAAAAAATACTGAAAGAAAAGAAAAAAGAAGTAGAAGACAAAATAAAAGAAAGAAAAGAAAATTTTTACAAAAACAAAATAAAAAATGCAAACGGAAACCAAGCTAAACAATGGGCAGAAATAAATAGTATGCTAAACAAGACAAAGAAGAAAAGAAAACAAAAAATAACTGAAATTATAACAGAAAACGGACAAACAAAAACAAATGAAACTGAAATAGCGGACGAACTAAACAACTACTTTGCAACAGTGGGAAAGAAATTGGCGGAAAAAATTAAAAAAAATGATGACAATGAAACAATAACAACCGCAAGAATTGAAGAAGAAGCTACATTTAACGAAACATCAGAAGAAGAGATAGAAGAAATAATCCAACAACTAAAAATAAGAAGCGCGCCAGGAGAAGATCAAATAACCCATGAAGTGATATAAGTCATAAAAAAAAATAGCACCAATATTGAAAAAACTCATAAATAAAATGATACAAACAGGTGAATACCCACAAATACTTAAAAAACAAATAATAAAACCAATATACAAAAAAGGAGAAAAATCGAAATGTGAAAACTATAGACCAATATCACTTATATCAGTTCTGAGCAAAATTACAGAAAAGGCAATGTATAACAGATTAATGACACACATAAACAAACATAATATTATAAATAAAAAGCAATACGCATTCCAAAAAAAATCAAACACAATGGGCATAACAACTGATATAATACAACATATAGCAGAAAAGTTGGACAAGAAACAGTATGTTATACCAATATTTATAGACATGAAGAAAGCTTTTGATACCATTGACAAAAACAAATTGATTAAAAAAATGGAGTTATTAGGAATAAGAAACACAAATTTAAAACTGTTAAAAACATATATTAAAAGCAGAACACAACGAACACAAATAAACAACATACTTAGTAAAACAACGGAAGCAGAATATGGGGTACCACAAGGTGGAGTGTTGGCACCAATACTGTATATGCTATACATAAATGATATATATAATATAAATCTGACTGGTGAAATATATACGTATGCTGATGACACATGTATTATATATCACGGAAAAAGTAAAGAAGCAATAGAAAGAAACATAAATGCAGACATTAAGAAACTAACTAAATGGTACGACGAAAACATACAAACAATAAATGAAGAAAAAACAACTTTTATGGTAATAAGACAAAAAAACACAAAAGATATTGACATAAAAATTGTAATAAATAACATACCAATTACTAGAACAAAACAGACAAAATACTTAGGAATAATATTAACCGAGAAACTCACCTGGGATGCACATATTAACAAATTATTAAAAGAAAGCGCAGCAACAATAGGAGCTGTCTATAGAGCCAGAAAATGCATACTAAAAGAAACAGCAATAAGTATATACCACTCACTTTATTTAGCAAAAAATAACTATTTAATAAATATATGGGGTGAAACAACAAAAACAAATATACAAAAAATCCAAAGACAACAAAACAAAATACTTAAAATAATACATAAACTTTCAAAGCTAACACCAACAGAAGAAATATACAAAATAATTAACGAAACAAACATTAACGAAAAAATAAAAATAGAAAAATGCAAACTAATATATAAAGTTAAAAATAAAGAAATTAAAACAAATCTACAAATAATATTAAACAAAGAAATTCACGGACATAACACGAGAAGAAGAAGTAATATATATGTACACACAACAAGAACAGAAAAAGCGAAAAAAACAATACTAGGAAATGGACTAATCACGTACAATCAACTACCTGAAAATATAAAAAAATCGAAAACTTTTAAAGAATTTAAAACAAAAATAAAAGAACACTACATAATAACAAGACTAAAAAAAACAAATTAATTAAAAAAAGAAAAAAAAAAAGGATAATGCACACACAAAAAAAAAAAAAGAAGATAAATGGTGCCCCGAAGCTCTGCAGCCGACCATACATGGAAAGTTGCAAAGCAGCAAGTGGGGAGAGAAAAAAAAAACTTATTTAACAATTTATTATTTATAATTTATATGACAATAAAAAAAAAAAAAAAAAAAAAAAAAAAAAAAAAAAAAAAACATTTATTTTCATTGAAACAAAAAAAATAGAAAGATAATATAAAAAAAAGTAATTATTAAACATGGATGGATGGATGGATCGGGGAACGTTGGTAGGAATTTGAGACTGGGTCGGGAATCTGGAGGTGGCTTGCCTTCCGGCTACCGCACACGCTGGGTTTTAAGGAGAAAGGAGAGAAAAAAAAGGAATTTCAATTGGGCTTGGGAGATTGTCGGCTCGACTTACAATTATCGGGGTTTCCGGATCAGGTCTGGTACTCTTCTTTGCTTGACGGATTTCGGACTGGATTTCACTGTACTCAAATCAGCTCGGACTCAATTGAATTGATGAGGACTGGACGGCGGTATATAAAGGGAAAGAAAAGAGAGGGGATAAACTTGGAAAAATCTGGTGGAAAGGGAAAGAGCGGGAACAGGGATGCCAACATATATGGGGAGTGCATAGGGGGTGGCCTATACACCCCAAACTAATTAACTAAAACTAAATTAAACAAAATGACCCCTGATAATACATAAACAATCCCACAAAAACTTAAAATCCCATTCCCCTTAATTACAAAGATATTTACAAAATAAACAAACGTCCGCCGGGTTCGGACGGTTGCATATAGTAACTAGTGATTTACCTATTAATGGCAAATCACTAATTACTGCACACAGAAGCTCCTGGATACTTCTTACTTCCGGCGGAGGTTTGTCTCACCCATGGCGAACCCCATATGGGACGCCTAGGGGCCTTATTGATTACATGGGATTGCACGTGGTTTGATAGGTTAGATCCGCGTGCATCTTCAAACAACGGAGTGGCAAGCCGACAAACACGCAGGTTTGCTGCGCCATCAATTAAACATCATGTCGCGGACATAAAAAAGTGTCGGTAGCCGGCTAATTACGATGTTTAATTAATGGCAGCAAGGTAGGCCACCCTAAATACAGCTAGTTGCAACCAAGGTTGCCTAGTATATGTGGTATACTTCACGCGGCTTGTTATGCGTGCGTTCGGAAAGAATGGCTATGAATAACGCTGCATAACAAGCGCGCGTTCGTGATACTATCCGACATAAACAGACGAACGGTATGGGCATTATTTTAATAAATAATGACGGGGTTCGTTACACACTAATGCATGTAATAAAACATTAAAAAATCAAAAGCAACATAAATATAAATATAAAATATATAAACAAATACACATTATAAACACCAGACGTATTAGTGACATACATATAATAAAAAACAGAACAAATGAAGTAATCCATAGTTTAATGATAAAGAGCATCATATATTATAAAAACGTGCCACATAATATAAAATATGAAATAAATATAAAATGTTATTAAATAAAACTAAAAAATAAAATATAAAGTGATTAAAATTGAAGAACAACTAATAAATAAAACTTATAATACTATGTTCTGCAGTTTGCACAACTTTTTTTGATGCATTTAAATATAATAATAAACAAAGTGAAGTTAGGTCTACTATAATAATACCACTAAGAATAAACAACATGTAGCTATGCAATTTCCAACTGTGTAACACTGACTTAATAAACTACTTTCACTACTGCAGCCTTAAAACGGACTATCTATAGTCTACAATAATTTCAGTTTTAGTAATTGGTTCAACAAAAATGAGACTGGATTTAACTTTATGTTTTTATTTTTAAACCCATTTTACAAATCTTAAAAAAAATATTAGCTGAAAATTTGCTTATCTAAGTTCTTTTACAAAACAACCAATTTTAAGGTTAAAAGTTTTGTTAATCTTGTTGACAAAGATCGTGTAAATGTTGATTCTGATCAGGTTGAAGCCGCCTTATTGGTTTGGAATACGGTTTTCAGCAATGAACTCCGCTTCAACACTCTATTAGAAGCAGTAGCCGTTCAATTACATTTCCTTTTCTTACTAACGGTAATTATATATATAAAATAAATTTTGTTAAATATCAGTTTAGGCATTTGTTTGATAGATCAACAACTTGAACAACTTCCGTCCCCGTTATTTCTTATAGGTGATTTTAATGCCCATAACATTATATGAAGCTTAAGTCAATCCAACGTGCAAAATCGTAACTTGGCAAATATATTTTCATATATAGATTTAGGCCCGGTATTATAAACAAAAATATAATCTTCAATTAACTAACTGACAAATAAATTTAATCATCAGTTAAATTAGGTTCATTATTATAAAACCAAATCGTATGTTAATTAACTAACTGGAGATTTAGTTAGCGTGATTTTAAATTTATTTGAGTATATGGGGCTTTTCCTTTGCACCTAGCTTCATGATATTCATTTAATTAATTACAAATGTATTAAAAATGAAAAACAAACAGAGAGAAAAGCGCCTTAATTACATAGAACTTGAAAAATATAATCTATTTGAAATAGTACAGCTATATCTACATATATTAGAAAATAAAAAAAAACATATGATTTGAATGCGAAGATAAAAAAAGATACCTGGTTAATAATCGCTAACAAATATAATGCTATTCAGCAAATACGAATTAGAAGTAGTGCACACCTGAAATTCTTACATAAAAATACATTTCGAAATCCACACAAGTTAAAAAAATCATCACAGAATAATAAATTCTGTTGTGAAAGCGTCTCTGGCATTTTTATATACTAAATAATGCAATGTAGTGAGTAACACAGTAAATTATTTGACACACTGTGTTTTTTGTAATGTTAAAATAATCTCCAATTACAATTTGAAAGAATCCTGTGGCATAAAAATGCAGTGTAATTAATAATAACTGGTCTTGTGTCCTTTGCGGGAGCATACCCTTAAGTAGTGGGGGGAAAGGTAATCCGCTGCCTATCCCTGTCCACGCGGACCTCGAACCCTAACGGCGGTGTTAGCAGCACTCACGTCGTCGAGGTCCGTCCTTGCTGACGAAGGAACATCTTCAGTCATAATAGAGTGGTGAAAGTAAACCACCGGAAAGCCTGCGGGTATTGGTGCGTCCTATACCGGGTGTTGTGGGGACGAATGCGGACAACTCGACACTGTAAACGGATAACCATCGGTGGACGTCAGAAGTGTACCTATGGTCGTTTTAACAGGTGGACTGATGGGCTTCCAACGATGCCCTAGGAGACGAGACGGGTCGAGAGGACGCTGCGCTCCTCTCGAGCTCTCCTAGCTTTTGGGAGTAACTATGACTCTCTTGTAGATATTGACTGTTTGCGTTGAGTTTGTGGTGCAATGTTACTTACAATTTGTTCTAATACATTTACGGCACATTGTTTTGATAATCGAAATCGTATTTGAAAACTGATTTCATTGTATATGTCAAAGGGATGAGTTCTACCACGGAGTTTCTCGGTAACTTTTGCTGATGATTTATTACTTCATCATCCGTTGAATCACTTAAAACTTCATCAATAGATAAAATTGACACAGTTGAAACACTTGAAAAAGACGACATAGTGCAATATTTAAATCATGTTTAATGTGCAAACAAACGTCATAACCTAAAAATCTAATTTAGAAACGTTAGATAAAACTTAAGAGCACAATTTTTGCCAGTTAGTTTAATGGCAGATTTAATGCATGATTTAATTTAACAAACTTTTATAACACTGAGATCGCCAGTTAAATTAATTTAGTAGTACTGTAAATTTTAATCATAGATTATTTAGATTTATAATATCGGGCCTTAATTATCCTAAATAAAGGAACAATACATACTTTTCCGTAGCCAATAGATTGTTTTTGGTTTTTTGCCTTACAAGTTGCTTTCCAAGTATTGCAGCATTATTAAATTTAGAACAAATTTATGATAGTGACCACTTTCCAATATTTATTTGTTAGCTTGGTTGAAATTGGACAATAATTTAAAAAATGGCGTCAAGTAAACACAATATTTCTTTTATTGAAAAAGCAATTGATAAATCAAAGTGTCTAGTTTGTAAAAGAAAAGCTTTAAATGGTGTAAAGTGTTCAGTATGTGAAGCTGTTTGCCATAACAATTGCAAATTGGTAATAAGTGATTCAACTTTATTAAAAGATGACAAATCAAGTGAATGGGTATGTCCTGCTCTGATAAAGAGAATATATTAATGGATCGTACAGATTACTTAAATATTCTACATGAAAACGATACGTTAAAACGTGAAAACAAACTACTAAAACAACTGGTGAGTCAAATAAATGATAAATTTGATTTGATAAACAAAAAGATAATTAACCTACAAGATAATAAACAAAACAAACATAAAAAACAAACGAAGTTAAAGGATTCCGAGTTTTCAACTAGTTTTATGTCAGAGCCATCTGTTATTTCAAAGCCAAACTCTGAAAATGGTAAAACACAACTTCTTCCGGAACATAAACCGACTCCAGCGGAATCTATACAAGAACTTAAGCAAACAAATGAAAATATGTCAAAACAGAAATCTACATTTAACAGAATGCAGGAACCAGTAAGTCATAAAATAACAAATAATAAAACTAATACTTCATCGGCAAAATTTGGCACTAGCAATAACAAAACCTTATCAGTTGTTGCTATGAAACCAAAATAATGCTGGCTGTTTATTTCTAGATTTAGTAATAACGTCACATGCGAGCAAATTACAGATTTTCTTAAAAACCAAGAAGAGGCAGATTATATTGTCAAAATTGTAAAACCAAATACTAATAAAGCTACTTATAATAATAATAATAATAATAATAATAAACTATTTATTGCCAGATTTAAAAATACATATAATAATACATTAAAACACATTAAAAATGGGGCAATAGGTTTTAGGATCAGTTTAGCTGTAATACTACAACTACGCTGTTCTTCCTCCTAAACCTTTACACAAACAAACAAAAAAAAACAAACAAACAAAATTATATAAAAAAAATAGTAATAATGTAAAAAAAAAAAGTAATAAAATAATACATATTTATAAACAAAGACGAAAACTAAACTTAGTAAAAATGTTCACCAAAAAAGTATATATTAAAACACAAATTATTTTTACATATCATGTTGTATGTCTTGAAGTACCGTTTTAATATAAAATTTGTACTTTTAACAGATTTGATGTATTCAAAATTATGATAACTATTTAGCGTTTTAGAGACGTTATATGTAAATGACCTTTTAAAAATTTCTGTTTTATGAGCTGGGATGGAAAGTAAACCTTTTCGTCTAACATTTACATTGTGCACATCTATCCTAAAAGATATTTTATTATGCAAATATTGCGGTGATTTTTCTTTAACCGTTTTATAAAAAAAACAAGTTGAATGAAGTGTTCGACGATTTTTCATATTTAGCCACTTTAGGTCTTTCAATTTATGTGATATTCGATCCTTTTTCCTAATTCCAAAGATTAACCTCATACACGAATTTTGCATTCTTTGAATTTTGTTGCAATCTGAACTGTCAATAAAATGATGGTATACTACGTCGCAGTAATTAAAATTAGATAATACCAAAGATTTGCATAAAATAGTTTTAGTTTTCTCAGTAAACAGACGCCGATTTATATATATATATATATAGATTTTAATGATATAAACGCTTTTTTTATAAGGTGTGTAGTGTTCTCCCTTAGTCTAAGAGCATTGTCAATTAGTATACCAAGATTTCTAACTGTATTTGACGGTATAACATGGCTCCCATCTACCATTAAGTTTATCGTATTGCCTACTTCTTCACGAATTCTTTTTGGACCAAAAACAATTGCCATAGTTTTACTATCATTTATTTTAAGGTTATGTTGTTTTGAAACACAAACTAAGTTTTGAATATCTTCATTAATTTGTTGTTCAGCTATATACATCATGTTAGCTGGAAATGATTTATACAATTGTGTATCGTCTGCGTAAAAGTGATAGTTGCAGAAATTTATTTTTGAAGTAATATTGTTGGTGTATATGATGTACAAAGGAACTAAAATTGATCCTTGCGGTACACCAGACGTAACTTCTAAACGGTTAGATAAAGCATTGTCAAGCTGCACACGTTGACCTCTATCCGACAAATATGATCTGATAAGTTGACATGCTCTTGTATCAAGTCCAATGTAATGCAAAATTGATAACAACAGCCGGTGATTGATGGTGTCAAAGGCTTTACTATAATCCAACAATACACACACTGTTACTTCTTTTTTATCTGTAGCTCTTAAAACATCATCAAGTATACATGAAATAGCTGTAGCACAGCTATATCCAGGTCTAAATCCAGACTGAACAGTTGGGAGAATTGAGTAATGTTCAAGATGATTTCTTAGCTGATGTTCAATGCACTTTTCAAAAACTTTAGAAAGCGTTGGTAAAATGTTAATTGGTCGTAGATCAGTTATATCTGTGATTGAGTTAGATTTAGGTAAAGGAATAATAAGAGCTTCTTTCCATAAAGTTGGTACTTTGTTAGTATAAATACATTCATTAATAATGTGCGTAATATAATCAATTAAAGAAGAAGCAATGTTAAGCAAAGAAAGATTTATATTGTCACAACCTGTTGCACTACTTTTTAAATTATTTAGAATGTTGCTGACAGTAACGGCATCAACAAAACAAAAGTTAAATTTGCTCGAAAAATTACATTTGAAATTACTATTATAAAATAATTCTAGATCAATATCTGTAGTAGAGTTACAATTATTAACAAAATGCGAATTTAGTATATTGAGGTCAGAAAAATGCGATGGTAATACAAAATCTTTTTTTTTGCAAATATTCAGCTTCTTTATTTCTTTCCAAAGTCCTTTTTTATTGTTTTGGTTTTTCTTACATTGAAATTCAAAATAAGCTTTTTGTTCTGCACGAATAGCTTTGGTGGTAATATTTCTTAACTGTTTGTAATAGTTAAAGTGAACACCCAACTTTGTTCTGCGGTACCGACGATATGCATTGTCTCTTAGTTTCATCATTTCTCTGATTGTGTAAGTGAGCCAAGGTGTAGGTAGGTTATAAATCATTTAAAATAGGAGTTTTATTAAATATTATAAACAAAATTGACAACTTAGCAATATAGCCATCAGTAATTCTTTTAAATAGATTTAAATTATAAAATGTGTGCTGCTTTCTGCAGGAAAGATACAAAACGTGGTGGTACCGTAATCTATGGAAACACTAAATACCAAGTACACAAAAGAGACGACATCACGCGATTGTCAACTGAAGGTGTCTTAGAGTGTTGTGTTTCTCAATATAAAGATATTACCTTAATAGCAGTGTATAGGCCTCCAAGTGGAGAATTTATTCTTTTTATGGATATACTTTGTGCTATTCTAGAATGTGTTACTCAGAATAACAAACAGATTAGTTTAGGCGGCGAGATGAATATCAATCTACTAGTGGATTCAAAAGAAAAATCTAACTTTATAGACTTAATTACATCCTATGGACTTAGACCAACAATTCACGAAGCAACCCGGATTCACCACAACAACACTTTTACCTGCATTGATAATATATTTGTAAATTTTAAAAATATTGTATCATCTGGTTGTATGAAATAAAAAAATTCCGATCATTTGTCACAATATATTACTTTTCAACGTGAAAACTCAAATAATACCCAAAAAAATATATGTAAAAGGGTACTAAACTCAGATAATATAAAATTATTATGCAATTCTTTACAGCAAAAATCATGGACGGAAGTATTATCAAATTAAAACAATAACAATTTGTTTGGCTGTTTTTTGAATATTTTTCTTTATTATTTTAATATGCATGTGCCATTAATTAGGGTAAATTAAAAAAAAATCTTTCATGGATATCACAAGACCTACTGACTTTTAAAATCCGTGTTTCCAATTTGCACAAACTTTCAAAAAAGTACACTGTTTTTAAAACTGAATATATAAACGTAAATAATGAATACAAAAATGCTTTAATTTCAGCAAAGAAACAATATCATGATGACTTAATTACTAATTCAAAAAATAAATCAAAAACAATGTGGAAGATTATAAACAATTTGAAAGGCAAAGAAAATACTAAGCATGACATTTGTATACAAAGTTCTTCAAATAAAACGCAAAGTCAGCAGGATGCAGCTGTTCAATTTAATAATTTTTTTATAAATATTTCACAAGAACTAACAAAAGACTTATCATCTGATATAAATTATACATACCTCAATAACAATATAAAACAAAATCATTCTTCTATATTTTTGAAACCAATCTCTAATTTTGATTTTGTTAACATTGTTAGATTATTAAACAATAGTAAGTGTTCAGATAGGGATGAGTTATCGTCGTTCTTAATAAAACAGTGTATCCCTTTTATAGTCAAACCTCTCACATATTTATATAATATGTCACTTGAGCAAGGCATTTTTCCAACTCTCTTAAAAAGGTCAATGGTTCTTTCTCTATTTAAAAAAGACGATCGCAGTTGTATTAGCATTTATAGACCAATAAGTATTTTACCTATTTTTTCATAAGTGTTTGAGCAAGTTTTTAATAAACAACTGACTGCCTTTTTCTTTCAACAAAAACTATTAACTGATAGCCAACATAGTTTTTGTAAGTCAAAAGATACAAACACGGCTCTGGACGCGTTGATTAGCTGCGTATTTTCAACAACAGACCACCAACAATTATCTATGGGTCTTTTTATTGACTTGTCAAAGGCTTTTGACTGCGTAAACCATGTTATACTTTTAGAAAAGCTACATTTGTCTGGCATTAGAGGTACAGCCAATCTCTGGGTAAAGTCTTATCTATCACAAAGACACCAAGTTGTAAAATTAGGTGATAAAATTTCAAGCGATTTAATAGTAGACTGTGGGGTTCAATTTTAGGCCCAATTTTATTTATTATTTATGCCAATAATATGCGTAATTGTTTGAGTTTGCGGAAAGCGAGGTTGATATCATACGCAGATGATACTAGTGTCGTTTTTAGCGGTAAACACTTAAATGACATTATAGACTCCGCAAATGCAGCTTAAAAGGAAATAGGTTTGTGGATGAAAAATAACAAATTAGCAGTAAATACAAAAAAAAACATCAATTATTCTATTTAAAAGTAATAGATCAAAATCAACAACACCAACACTTTGGATAAGGTCTCAGTGAATTTTTCTGATTCAGAAATCTTTTTAGGAGTAACTGTAGACCAATTTTTGTTATGAGATAAACACATTAATTTTCTTGCAGAAAAGTTATCTTCTGTAAATTTTGCATTAAGAACAATATCACAACAATATAGCTTGTATGTTCTAAAGATACTGTACTTTTTATGCATATGTTAGATACGGAATTGTACATTGTGGCAATTCTAAAAATTATTTAACAGAAAGAATATTTATTATTCAAAAAGGAGCTATGCGTATTATGGGTAAGCTGACTTTTAGAGAGTCATGTCGTGATACTTTCAAAAATCTTGGAATAGTTACTGTATTTAGTGTATATATTTACGAAGTTGCTGTCTTTGTCCATAAAAACTTGAATATATTTAGAACTAATGGATCGCATCATAATTTCTACACCAGACATCGGGACAACCTATGTATTAATTCTCATAATTTAAGTTTATATTAAACGGGTTTGCATTACAATGGATGTATAATTTATAATCACTTACCAACAGAATTGAAAAAATTGTGCATTTATCAATTTAAAATAAGATTAAAAAATATTTTAATTTAAAATACTGTCTACAGTCTTTCAGAGTTTTTTTCTTTATCTCTGTCTTAATTTTATATATTTGTTGTTTTTATTTTATTTTAATTTATTTGTTGTTTTTATTTTAATTATTTATTTATTTTATTTTTTTAACATGTTTGTACTGTTGCGTTAGTTGTAAGTAATTAGCATTGACTTGTTTTATATATTATTATATGTTTATTATTATATGTATGATTATTTATAAAATAAATTTATCTATCTATCAATAAAAAAATACTGATTTGGGTTAGTTTTGTTTAAACGTTTGATTATGATGACAGTGTTAAAGCCACTATTGACAAAGGTTCTATCATACAAACAGCGCATGCAAATATTCCTCGGTCTTTAGGAAAACCTTGCAGAGAACCTGTTTTTTAATAGAATTTTGATTGTGAACAAGCTAAACTAAACTGCACAAAGAACTTGCCCAAATGTTAAAAAAAATTATTGGCAGAATACGCTATTTATCAATTTGAAAACCTTTGACGGGGAGGTGTGGAAAATAGAAACAAAAAAACATTTCTGGCTGAACCGCATATGTACCAGTAAGTGGGTTATTGTCAAGTGATTAAATTTTTACCGATTCCTTTGATATTTCAATTATTCTTTATTTTGACGCTTTTAGTGATGATAATTACGATAAAATTACAAATGAAATCATTTAAGTCGCTCTGCCACAGTTTTTGGCAGTTTACAACCGGGCATGGTCAGAAAAGTACTACCCATAGTTATGGAAATGCTAAAATAGGCTAAAGATAAAAAGCTTTTCACTAACTATAGACATATGTCCCTAACTAACTGCTTATGGAGGTTACTAGAGAAAATATTTCTAAAAGGTCTATTTTACTAACGGCCTAAGTCAGTTCATCAAGCATCCGCTGTTTACTTTGTCAGGATTAGCACTTTCTAAATTTTTGTTAAATCTTAATTATGTTGGTTGATATTAACTTTATTAGATTTAAATGATTGTATAATTATTTCATAAAAAATATAAATTGATAAAACTGTGTATTATAAATAAACAGCAATTGTTTTCTTTTCAATTTTTATTTTTATTTGCTTCTAATATATGTTCTTAAACAGTGCGCTGTATTACTTCAACAAAAGACAGATACACAAACTTGAAGACCAAAAAAATTTGTTAATAGGATATCAGTATAGTAATTTATTCTAACACTATTTAATTTATTAAATTAATAAATAATATTATTGTTATTGTTTACATTTGCAAATACTGGTTACGTTATTCTGTTTTGCCTAATTGATATCTGTTTAATTTTATGTTTTATGATTAACTTTATAATCTTGTTTATAAGGTTATGTTATAGAAGCAGAGGTTTTTCATCTGGCTCATGCATACAATCAATCAAATTATTATTATTATATTGCTCAGAATGTATTTCGACCTCCTGTTTTGTAGTTTCATAGTTATCTAAAAAACAAAACAGAAGCCCATTAGTTATTTTTTTTTTATTAGACGCAAAACTGTTTTTGTTATTGCCATTACATTACAATCTTCTTAATAAATTCAATATATAACTCTAGGTACATATATAAAGAAACATAATATCAAATAATTGCTTTTTATTGTTTGCTTCCAATATTGTACATATTTTTTCTATTCAATACACTCAATAAATTGCAAAAAGCAGCGCATTTATCGATTAATTGTATGTCAACAAATATAAAAACGTCGGTATGTTGCAACACATATATACGGACAAATAACACAGACAGAATATAAGATTTGATCAGACTCAAAAAACACCGTTCTAATCCTTATAGACAATAAATCTTTCCAAATATATGAAGCTTTGTTTATTTATTTCGTAAAAATTTCAGCCTTCCGAGTGCACATTATAACACAATATAAAAAGAAAAAGCAAATGAAACCGACCGGCTGTAAAATTCCCACAACAAAATTATCGATTACATCCAATCAATTTAAAATAAACTTTATTTCTTATCTGTCATAATTTATCTCTTAACTCTGCGTGTGTGCTAAGTCGCTATTAGTTATTTACATTCAGCTAATTACTTTTATGTTCGGTTAAAATTCCTGCAATGATAATTCAAGTACTTTTTTTTTCCTGACAAAACATGCAAGTCGTGTGTAATTGATAGCCAGCCAGAAGATTAATGTTTCATGAGGTGCAATTAAATTGAATGCAAACATTTGCAGTTTTTCAATTAATTTTCAAATGAGTTGTTTTTACTATTATTTTACAGTAACAGGAAACAGAAATGTAAATTAATTTGAAAATCAGTATGATGAAAACCAGTCCTGGTAATGTAAGACAATTTCAAAGGCTCTGTAAGTAATAAGGTAATAAATTTCCGGTTAAATTAGGCAAATTTGCTGTAAGGTCCGAAGTAATTTATTCGGTTGGCGCACAAAGCAAGACTGTTTAAATTATCGCTCCCGTTATAAACCTCTCCCCGGTTACGGTTTTCGCAAAACAACAATTACTAATTTCTATTGAAATCATATTGCAAAAATATAAATTGAATTCACAATAGATGGAAAACGGACTTTTAAAAATGATTTAACTGTTTTACACTACGGGTGGTGGTGCATTTCCATTCAGAACTATTTTTGCATAAATAAATATCTACACAATTCACGTAGGTTATAATTTTTAGTGAAAATGGCGGGATTGCGTACGACGTTAATAGCCGAATCCCGGCCATATCTGAGATAAATTGCACTCATATTGCGAACATTTTATGTGCAAGTGTGATTTATTTTGTTGACTTATATAGAATTTAGTTTGCAATCTTTAACTGATTTTGAAAGTACGTTGTGTAAGAATATTGAATAGAGTAAATATTTGATTTTTTGTAATATTGAAATATCAGAGCATTGCGTTAATTTTCTTTTTTTTTTAAATACCTGTATTTGGATAGTAAATAATTTTCATTTTTTGATTTTTAAAATTAATAAACCTCAGAATAATATTAATTGGTAGTTAGTCGTTCGTAGAAACAATCAAAACATAGGCAGTGCTTCGACGTAATAAGCTGGAGTGACAATCAACCTACCTGAAAGAAGGATTACTTGGTAAAAGGGAGGCGGTCAAAACCATCTATACGACGGGTCTCGTTGATGCAATTTTCAATGCAGCCTACATCAATGTCCTGACGTGAAAAGCTATGAGAAATTTTGCACGGTATAGTACAACTAACAACATTAATCTTTGATTTGTGGTCAGTTCTCAATAGTTATTATTATTGCTAACACAACTTTTGATCAATATACAGATAACAAATTAAATCTAAAAATAAAATTAAAAAGATATAATATATGACGGTAAAAAACATGAAATTTAATAAAAATATGTAAGAATAAGAAAATTATCATGCATATAATAATAAAATAAACAAACTCACCTAAGGAACAAAGTCCGTATGACTATTACGGCTGTTCTTAAATTCAACCCGTCACTGGGTTTCCAATGCAATTAAAAAAAATTAATATTTCCTCAATGAGCCAAAAAACCGCAAAGTTGACTTAAATAAATAGTAAAATCAACCAAATAATTACGGTTGTAATGTACTTAAAACTAACCTTTATACTGAATATGCTAGATCAATTCTATTTCGCGATCATTTCTCTGAAGAAAACATTTATTAATTTAACCCAAATCTTATAAATACTAGAAATTGTGAAGATAATTGTAATACTAACTCTATAAATATATCTAGATTAACTAAAATGTTACCTGTATTTGATAGCAAAGGGAAGACGCACCCGGTAGATTTTTGAAATAGATTACAATTTCTTATCAATTTATATTTTTTTATAATGCTTTTGCCGGCAGTACAAAAAACTGGGCGGACGCCTTCCTTTTGCCATTTCATAATTACAACGAGCTAAAAGAAGCGTTTTTTTACAATATTGGAGTTTTAAAAAACAAATAGCCGTTAGGTCGGAACTTGAGCAGAGCAAATACAGCAAGGCTACAAGTTTACTTTCGGATTATCTTTCTACATGTATTGCAAAAGCAAAACATCTAGACTCACCGTACCCGGAAGCGCACTTCGTATTCATAATAGGACGCGGCTACCCTTCTTAAATTGCAATTACATTATCGGGACTAAAACTTTAAAGGAAGCTCAAAATATGATAAAACATGGTGAGTTTTACAAATAACCTTTTAAAAAATTATTACAAGGCAATAGATATAATAGAAAATTTAACGTACATTTTCGTGCTAATGACTATAATAGGTCGCGAAACGTAGAACATCAACAAAACAGTAAATGGTGAAAGAAAGAGAATAAATGTTATCAATAATGGCAGACGAGGGAGATAATTTTTCGAGAAACAACTCAGCCCCCAAAATCTCAACTCGGAGGCAGAACTAAATGAGGCGCAAATAAATGTAATTGAAAATAATAACCCGGCGTATGATCTACTTAATTCGGACTGTATCTATAACCATAAAACACAAGAAATAAGATGCCCTTTTATAAATATGCAATTACAACATATTAATTTCAATATCCAAGTTGATACCGGTTTTGTCACAAATTTGTGAACTTGTACCAGTCATGGCATTTTTTTCAACATCTGGAGTTTGCCTTAAAAGAGCATGTTAGGGCAAAAGGCGATCTGTTTCAGATTAAATCTAATTAAAGTTTAAACTAGAAACGCATACGGTTACTTATGAATTTTTAATAATCCCAGAACTAGATCACGAAATAATTATTGGAATTGACTGGCTGAGAAGTAGTCGCTTAACGATCGATTTCCACAACGCTTATCTGGTAATCTCACATTTTTCGTCGTATATAACTATACCAAAAATTATTTTTTTTACAATATTGCAAATAATGACTTAGTATCAATTAGATCTCTATCAATTAAAAATAACAGACACAATTTTGCAAGCACTGTTCAACAACAAAAACTAAGCTAAGAGGAATCTTTATTAAGTCACCTTAATCAAGCAGACTTGCCCCAAAAGATTAAAACCTGCTTAAAAACAATATTAACAAAATATAGACAAGTATTCTCAAAGTTACCGGGGTGCACAGCGGCATATGAACACAGAAAAGACGTTCAAGACCAAATTGATAAAATGGAAACACTTGGGATAATAAAACGTGCAAATACGCCATACAGTAGTCCATTGGTAACAACACTAAAAAAAGATAGTACGGTAAGGGTTTGTCTAGACGCACGACGTCTGAATAAAGACTGAAAGAGATAATGATTTTCCTAAACTATATCTGAAATAGTACACACCTTACAAACGACTAATTATATGTTGTCGATAGACTTGTCACATTCATATTGGCAAATCCCACTAAAAAAAGAAAACAAAAAAATTACAAGTTTTGGTTTGAAAAATTTTGGGTTCAGAATTTTCATATTTTGTGTTTACCTCTGTAGATGACCTGTTAATTTGTTCAGAGACGAGAGAAAAACACATTAATCATCTATCTAGAATACTTACGCGTTTAAAATAAGCCGGTCTTACGATTAAACTAAAATAATGTAAAGATCTTGTTAAGTCAAAGACTCTGTTGTACAGACCAGATTTAAAGGAACCGTTCTTTGTGCAAACTGATGCAAGTGACGTAGGGTTGGAAGCGCAGCATTTTTAAGTCCATCAAGAAACTATAGTACTCCAGAAAAAGATGCGTACAAAGTAGTTTGGGCTTTAAAACTCTGACAAATTTACTTTCTCGGCCGTCACTTTACAGTTCTTACTGACCACTGATCACTTTTTTTTTAAATTCATGCCGTTTGGTAGCTGCTTGGATAACCCAATGGGTACTTGCATTGCAAGAATACGACATTAAAGTACAATACATACCTGGAAAAGAAAATATAGTAGCCAATGTGTTATCGCAACCACCACCAACGAGATTGGCAACACCTGCAGCCAAATATTTTTAGATTATGAAAACTAAGTTCAAACAAAATCAATTGTTCATCAGAGCTTCTAAAAACCTTGAAGTTGACCAACAAAATAACCTTTAGTTTTTAGAGAATAAACCTTACTTATTATGCGTACCAAAGAGCCGAGTAAACACAATTGTTTTAGTTTTTTATGAAACAATAAGACACGCGTCATTAAAGCTTGTAAAATTTGTCAAAGTGTCGCTTTCTGCTAAACCGGAATTTACAGCAGTCCGGTCTGCCAGGCCTAACGATCTTATAGGTCTGGATATTAAATGGCCATACCAATTTTCCATTAAAGGGTTGCTTACTTGTGCGTAATAGTGGATGTTTTCACAAAATACGTCACACTATACGCACTCAAAAAAGCAACTAAAACCACAATCCTAAACAGGTTTGAAAAGGAATACTTTAGAACGCATCAATGCCCACAGCAAATTTTAACTAATAATGGGACTCAGTTTTCAACAAAAAATGGATAAACACCTTACAGTCTTACAACAAATGTTGTGCACTGCTCTGTCCGGCACGCCCAGGCCAACCTTTCGGAGCAGATTATGCGAGAGTTTAGTCGACTTTTCCGGACATATTGCCATGACCAGCATAAACGGTAGGTTCTTGAAGTTGCAAATATTGCGGTGTTTTCAAATAACGTAGTCCATGAATCAACAAGTTTTACGCCTATAGAGCTGCAAACCGAAAACCGTCAATAGCATTGTTAGATAAAATAATAACATCGCCCAAAATCGTAAGGAATTTAGATGCGCACGTAAAAATATTTTTGGCAAGAGAAACGTTCTGAAATAAGGCAAAGAGGCGGGAAGCGTTGAACCCAGACGACCATATAGAGTTTTTGGTGTGGGCGACAAAGTCTTGCTCTTAGCAAACAAATTAACAAGTTTATGTTTCTTTTTAAAGGTCCGTAACGCATTCAAAAAGCAGTAGGCCCATGTACCTACGTCTTACAGGGTCTGGAAAGCGATGTGGAGCAAAGTACTTTTCATATAACTCACTTGCGTCCATTTACAAGTTGTTTTATAGAGACAAAGCCGATATCAATAACTTCGGGGGCAGTTGTGCCGAAATAAAGACGTTTAGTCCAGCCCTGGTTAGCGCACGTCTATCAAATTTGCGTGCATTGCGGGATAAACTTGATAGGCCGGGGGTTGCTCGGTACGCAGGTCTAGAAAAATTTTATGGTACATGTGAGCAAATTGTTCTTTATATCCTCGCACATATAAATACTAAGAACAAGCTTTTGGTGCCGTGATTTATGTGCCTTTCATATGAACCATACGAAAACCAAGTTGCATCTGCTAGAAAATGTATAATTATTATTTTGTGTATATTGAAATAATGTTGTTTAGTTTGTTAATATAAAAATAGTATATGTTTAGTTTTACGATTATTGTTTATTTTAGGTTTTTAATATTAGAGGAAATAAATATATTTGGTTTATTAATTGGAATAACATTCTCTTCACTCTTAAAACTAACCACTAACGGTAGTGTTACGCTACAGTGTTTATAATATATATATATATATATATATATATATATATTAAGAAAATACGAAACGCAAGTACATTATTGTTTGCAGATAATATTTTCCAAATGGCAAAACTCAATCTGTAGTACTTTTGAAATCTAATATGCAAAATAATTACATTACTTTGCATTTATATAATTGATATGTTACAAATAATCTTTGCAAATTCAAAAACTCTAAATCAGTATTGTCACTACAATACACAAAATAATAATGTTTTAGAAATCTCAAAACATTCTACAACACGTTGTAAAAAAGTCTTAAATATATTGTTCTATTTAATACATTACTTACAGATTAAACGTATAGTATAATTTTAAATAACATCTTTAACTATATTTTAAAATGAAATTAGCGTTTTTATTCTCGATCGACCTCACCAACCTGGTGGCCGACGAAAGTCCTTCCGAGTATGAGTGATGAAATGAAGCAAGATGATTATTGTTTGTAAATTTGTTTGTCGCTGAAACCATAAATGCCGAAGCGGTTAAAGCAATGAACAAATTCACAAATAATGAGAGGCAAGCATCTAAGCTACTAACCCACGCTGCCGTCTAACTATATTCTATTTTATTAAATAAAACACATTACTATGTATTATATCACAAATATATTTAAAACCCGTGTTTCAACCTTCTACAAGGTTATGATCAGACGATGATACAAGTATATAATAGTTGTATGTATCATGTTTTATTTATCTTAAAATGAACTATTAAATAGTAACGGCCATCACTTTTCAATTTCTATTTTATTGTTTATGTAGTTATTTTTTTTATCGTGGTAGTTATATAGCATAAAATGTACGTACGTACTAGATCTCATTTACCCTATTACAATTAAGACCAATTTCTTGATAGAAAATAATGCTTACTATAAGCTTGTTTGTTTGTTTGAAACAAATAAATTGAGTATTGAAATGTTACACCGACTAAAGATGGTGAACAACATAGACGTTGTCAAAGAAAGTGCTAATAAAAATCTATGCAAATGTGGCGCAACCGCGATAACTGGAACTAAATGTGTAAATTGTGGAACTACCTATCATCAATCGTGTTTCAAAAAGTACAAAGATATCAAAAAAATTTTAAAAATAATATTCAGTGTTGTGAAAATAATGTCATCGAAATATCAAAGGAGAATCTTATAATGGAGAACCAACTGCTTAAAAAGCTTATCAAGGAAATGAAAGATAAGTATACATTTAGCAATAAAATTAATATATTACTTAATTTTTAAATAACTACTTTGTAAAAAGGTAAGTAAGCATAAACAATCAAACAGCTAAAGCGACATCTTTTGTCCGATGGCAAAACCTGCTAAGTCGCAAATAACAGAAAATAAAAATCAGAAAAGAGTAAATGTTTCTGACTTACCAACTAATACAAAACAAACTTACGCAAACATTTCAACAAATGGCAATACTTCAACTAAATCAATAAATAATCCTAGACGGTGCGTTAACATTTATAGAGCAACATTACAAAGCCAACATTATATTAGCTGGCGATACTAAAGATCTAAATAAATTATTAAACAATCAAACAAATTTATCTAATCTACTAAAGGAGCACGGCCTTAAAAGAACAATATATGAACCAACAAGGTTTGACAAAAAATCTAGTTCTTATGTAGATAATATGAAGCGTAATATCTGATCATGAAGCACAAGTAATTGAATTTTCTGCATCAATCTCTAATTCCAAAGACAATTGTAAGCGAGTCAGACATTTTACAACAGAAAATAAAGCTCAATTTATACAATATCTAAATCAAGAAAAATGGAATAGTTTACAATACATAATACAATCAGATGATCAATTTACTTTTTTTCACAACACATTGTTGATGTACTACAATGCTTCATTTCCACATAAATATAAATATGCAATCATAAAGAAACCCATAAATGAATCTCTACATCTACGTGAATGCAGACTTACGCTAGAGTTAATATACCAGGTGTAGATTAATTGGCGGACAAACGCCATGTAACTTTTTAGACCGTGTAAAAAAAAAAACAAAAATCTTTATTACAAAATGCTGAGAAACTCTTCGTTTGGCTTCACGAGGTCTTGAAAGTTTTAATTTTATAGATAGAAATATTGTTTTATTTGCGTATTTTATGTACCAAGTTGCTTTTTTTTAGTATAATAAAAATTACAAGGTTTATTAAAAATTAATAACAGAAAAATATTAAAAAATGTGCAAATTACTTTCTAAGAACAAATCAAATTTAAATTAAAAATACCGTTGGTAACGTAGCAATTTTTTTAATAAAGTTCAAATTATAACGTAGGCTATGCAATAAATGTCAGTTGATATTTTTATTTTATTATGACTTTTACTTTGAATGAATATGCAAATTACGCTGGTGATGCTTGAGAATGTCATGAATTCGATACCGTATAGTGTTTAGAAGTAAACGGTGGCCAATATGAACATTTGAAGTTTATAATATATAATAACATTTGATGTGTGTATTAAATTGCCTACATTATAGGTTAGAATATAGAAATTGAAATTTTGCTACGTTGCCAAGCGTAACAAAACTTTGAGGATCTCGTGAGGCCAAACGAATAGTTTCTCAGCATTTTAGAATTAAGATTTTCGTTTTCTTTTGGCACAGTCTACAAAGTTACCTGGCGTTTGTTCACCAATTAATCTACACCCTGTATATTGCTTATGTAGATAGAAATATTGCAGAACTAAAACAAACATATTTAAGTTATAAAAAGTATTATATAAAATGAGTAACAGAAGAACATGGATAGCTAAATTTAAATAAAATTATTAAATCAGAAAATAAAACAAAAACTCTTTGGAAAATGTGTAAAAGGGGAAACTGAAAAAACTAAAAAGCAGCTTTTGCCATCTAACGCTTCAAACAGCAAAATATTTAATAGTTTTTTCTGTAATATTGCTTAAAATCTCTATAAGGAACTTCCACATTCATGTAAAAGTGCTACCGATTATATTAACTCTAACACAAATTTAAACTTTTTCATTCAACCAACGGATAAATTTCAAAATTGAAAGAATATCTAAATCAATCAAAACAAAACAATCTAAAGACATTTACGATTTTGATACAGCAATCATGAAAACCATAATACCATCTGTTTCAACAATATTATCAGGTATTTTTAATAACTGCATTAACAAAAGACAATTTCCTGATGTTTTAAAACTAGCAAGAGTTGTTCCTATATATAAAACAGGCGATGAAAGTGAAACAAATAACTATAAGCTAATATCCATCTTGCCAGCTTTCTCAAAAAAATTTGAAAAACTTTTTTATGTCAGAATATTACAGTTTCTTGAAAAACAAAATATTTTAACAAAGCAACAATTTAAATTCCAAAAAAATTCATATATTAGTAGAACATATATTTATTGTTTTGAAAAATAAGAAAAAATGTTCCTGTAATTTTTTCGATTTAACAAAAGCAATCGACTGTATGAAACATGACATACTTTTGGATAAACTTTTTTTATAAAAAGACTACCCTTAAATTTAATAAAAAGTTATTTATCAAACAGGCAACAAATTGTAACTTTTAACAATCTCGAAAACAACACAAAATTAATCAGCAATGGTGTACCACAAGGATCAATTTTAGGTCCATTATTTTTCTTGTATATAAATAATTTGCCAACCTTTATAGAAACTACGTCTATTCTCTTTGGCGATGATACAACCTTTTTTCAAGAATCCGACACACAACTGGACTTTAGAAAAAAGTTTAAAATAAAAAAAATATATGAAGAAGTAGTGTGTTGCAAATAAACTTACACTAAACAAGTTTTAAACAATGACACTACAATTTTAATGTGCCGGTGGTTTGGAAACTAAGAAAACTGCAAAAAATTTAGGCCTGACACTTGATAGTATGGCATCTTGGCGTGATCATCTGGATTTCTTAGAAACCAAATTATCAAAATCCATTTATTTAATACAATTGCGACAAACAATAGGACACCATGCAGCTAAAATTGCTTATTTCACACAGTTATGGTATATACTATTGAAATGTGAAGAAATGCTACAAAAACACATATCAACTATTTTTATTGCAATTATTATTGCAAAAACAAACTGTACGTGCTATTGAAGGTTTGAGACACGATGAGCACTGCAAGCCACTTTTCAAAAAACATGAAATCCTAACCGTCATTTTGGCATTTATATTTGCACAAATTTTATACGTTAAAAAAAAAACGAACAAAAATATACAAAAAAAAGTGAGATGTTTAGGAAATTGAGACGATCTGTCATTGCCATCAGGTAAACTTAGACTAACCGAAAACAGAAGACCTCAGATCCATCTATTTAATAAAATCAAAACAGAAATTAAAGCAGCTACTGATAACAAGTTTAAAAAAGCAGTAAAAAAACATCTTTTAATAAATTCGCTATATAATATTAATGAATTTTTTGAAATTGAATTTTAATCTAATATTATTATTTTTAAATTTCTTTTTTTTAACGTAGTTTTTGAAATATATGTTATGTTATGTTATATATGTATGTATCTTTAAAACTAAATAAAAATTATTATTATTATTATAGTAGTTGGATTGAAAATCATATAACTTAACATAACTTACCATATAACTTATTTTATAACTACTATAATATTTAACCTTAACAACCCAAATCTTGTTTATAATTAATTATTTATCAGTTTTATATATTTTTTGTTACCGCTATCATATATTTTATCCCTCTCCCATTTTCTTTTAGTATTTCATTTCTTTCCATTTGTACTTTTCTCATCTCATTGCATTCTTTCAACATGTGTTTTATGTTTTCTTTTCCACACATTTTTGTTTTCTTGTCCATCCAAACTTAGCACATTTCTAAATCTAAACCTTGCAACTATTATTTTTTTCTTTTTTGCATACCTCACACTTTTAGCTATCATATGTATTTATCAGTTTACTTTACTCTTGCACTTGTTTACCCATATCTATCATCATAATTTTGTTTCACATATTTCTTCTATTCAATATCAGTATTTCTACTTTCTCATTAGTGTATCCGTTTCAGTTAAAAAAAAATATGTTTTCATACCTCATTGCACGCGTTTCTGTTTTTACTTTTAATTTGTTCATTTTTACTTTTTTTATTACATTGCATGTTGGAATCTCTTTTATACCCATCTCCAGTATTTTGTTTGAATAGCCTTTAATTTTGTTGCTCTTTTCATCCTCAAATTTCTTCTTTGTACAATAACATACTTCTTACTAAACTATCAAGCATCATTCTTTTTATTCTCATACACTCAAATTTTTGTTACCAATTCTCCATACTTGTCCTACTGCTTTATTTGTCTTTTTTGTCATATTGTTTATGTGCTCATTTTCATTATTGTTGATACAAAAAACATATTCTATTTGATATTTAAATGTTTTTATTTTTACAAACAGAAAGTTCATTTAACTTACAGATGATGATAAACCCTAGACATCCAAATTATAAAATTAAAATTAATACTTACAGCCCACAAATTACTACAATTAAACTAAATAGTAATAAAACGTGCTCATACGGTTAAAAAATTAAAAATCAATGACTCAACTTACTTCAATTAGTTATATGACTTATTTTTAACTAAAATTTTAAAATGGATTAGACAAATAAAAAATGTGTTTTTCTGATCTGTAAGAAAAACATTACCTAGGCTACGCAACACCGTCGCGTAACATCCTCGCGCAACCTTGTCGCTTTTCTGCCGTCGGATGAAAGGAATTTGATTCCGTGTTGCGGTACGGCACAATGTTGCAAGTGTGTACGCATTATTAAATATCTTGAAAGTATTTAAAAACCTGCATATTTCATCCACATACGGATTTTATGCATATTTCAGCAGTTTTTAGAAAAATATATTGAAAAACGTCAATTTTTAAGTTAATATATCATCTATATTAACATAAAAATATCCCAAAAATTAAACATTAGTTATTTTTACTGCCAACTATTCAATTACAATAATTTTAAATAGAAAACAAATAAAATGTTTTTTTTAAATTTACTAGGTTATATTTAAAATATCTAAAAGATTAAAAAAATAAAATAAAAAAATACATGTTGCTCTTTAAAAAAGTAAAGTTGGTTGTTATTGCAAGTATACTAAAACCTGAATTTATGGTACTCAAAAAATTCACCATTCACAATGGAGTTACGTTTTTTGTCTAACACCCTATACATATTAAGTTGTATATTTTGACTTTTTTTACCTATATAACATTATTAAAAATTTAAAAAAATTGAATTTGTTATATAAGTTGTTTTTTTGATAAAATGAATAAACTATATTTGTTTTTATTATGTTGCATATAGTTGAATATATTGGCATATTATTGCTATTTTTATGTATATTTTAGGCTTTTTTATTGCATATTTGCATGCATATTTTAGCATTTTTAAGTTGCATATAATCCGGTGTCTAAATTAACAACTATCAAAACAGTCGACATTATGAAGTTTATTTTACGTTTGAACACATTTACTAGTTTGTAATAATTTTGATAAACAAGTAAAATTGTTAAAATAAATAATAATAATAATGTATTATGTAAATGAACATTCTTAATAAAGACGATTACCGACGAATTTTTTTTTGTAGTTTTTGAAAATAAAATTTATTAATCAATATATATAAAAATCAATTAATGTAGATAATGACCAAAAATTTTCATATTCTGAGCCTCAATGTGTTACTCATTGGTTGAAACTTACAACAGCATTCTGTTGTAGACATTTTTCTAATTTATAATAATTCATAAAAGTTTTAAAATTATTACATAAAAATTAAACATTATAAACATAATCCTTAGTGTTGAGCTCTTAAGAATACCGCCTTTAACCACGATGTTTAATATAACATAACATTGGAATATTAATTGCATTAATCTTAAATTTAAAGCTGTTAATAACATTTGTTATGTTTTATAAAATTGATAATCAATTTAGCTTTTTACCAATATTGTCGGAAATATATGATAAAATGGTATAGTTTAATATAAAACGTATTTATTAACAATTCGTTACATTTTTTTATTTGCTGAAGACAAATAAACAAGTCTGCATTATTTGAAGGGCTGCATTTTATATAACTTACATCATAAATATAAATAAAAATGTATAATGCAAGCCAGTAACGCTTGTAATATAAATAGCATGTTTTTTAGTCAACAAAAGTCTTCCTCATTAAGCGAAAAATTGAGGATTTATGAACGTGGCAATTATGTGCCTTAATAATTTTAATTAACGCTTCTTTGTTTGTCCCTTTTTCCTTCCTATGGCATGTAATTCCCGGCAGATGGTTTTGCGTTTTTATTTTTAATCTCGGATTAAGGGATTCATGGAATTACGCGATCCTGGAGTGCACTTGATTATGTTGAAGGAGTAATTTTATTCAAATACGTGTCACGGGTACAAATTATAATATATTCAAAGATATGGAAAATTACCAGAAATAGTAAATACGACGGGGTGCAATCACAGTAACTGTCTCAATTTTTATGTTCCATTTTATCTCTCCGTTGCTGTTGTTATTTTGTAAAGGAATATTTTTACTACGTTATAGGAAGAACGAGAGATAAGATTTTTGGTAATGCATACATTGGTTGTAGCAGTATATATAACAATATCTGTATTTCTGTAAAGCAATTATGCATACATTGAAATAGTAAAAAAACTAATAAAAAGTTTGTTTTTTATTATATAATAATTCAAAACCAAGTCATAGATTTTTTGTAAAAATATATACTTGATAAATAACGATCGAGGCAAAATTGATTGTGTTACATTTTAATTTTAGGTTAAAGCTAAATTAATTAAATAATGCGTTAATTAAATAATAACTAATAATTTTCATTTAAATTAATTTATTAAAAATACTTCTTTACAATATATTTTATATGGAATCCTTTTTCCATTTTTACACCGACGACAATTTGTTTGCCAATATTGGGATTTCCTGTATGATTTGTTTGCAACGCTGAAAAAAGAATAAAATGTTTCTATCAATTTTTATGCAAGCATCTAGCTATGAGTTAATCAATAATTGTTTGCTATTAATAATTGTTTATTATAATTAACTTTGGTTCTTTTCCTCGAGCGGTAATTGTTTTTCATCACGTTCCCATCCTTCTTGGTTATTTTTATTCTTCCCCATTTCCTTATCATAAGCTGGAACCATTCCTATTATATTTTGTTCTGAAATTAATAACAATGTTATAAATCTTCTAAACTTATTGGTTACAGATTGATAATTAAACAATTTTTATTGTGTTCAAATATTAATTACTTACCAGCTAATTGAATCCTTGATTATTTCACTTAATGACAGCACCGTTAATAGATCTGTTCCAACCTACGATTTGGACAGTTTGCAAACCGTTCAAACTATGCACAGATTGCCTAAAGATAACAAATATTTGTTTGTGTGCATAGTTTGGACGGTTTAAAAACTGTCCAAATTGTAGGTTAAAAAGACCCTATTGTTGTCAATAATGAATGTTTTCATTTTAGTCAATTAAACTTTTAGTTCAGTACTATTAAGCAGTTGAAGTCTGGCAATGTTTCAAAGCGTGGGGTAAGCGAATTTGTCTGAGTAACACATGCGAGGTTACTTAATATTTTTTAGTGAAACCTATGAAATAAAATCACCGACGAATTTTGATTAATAACACGTCACGCTAGTTAGCAGATTTTATGTCGCCATCTTGAGGCACATGTCGATGAGCTGTAGTATTTAAAGCCATTTAACATATATTTTATGTAAATCTGATATATATTTTTGGTGATTTATTTCATTTCTGTAGTGTGTAAATTTATTCAGACTAAATATTTTTATTTCGTCTCAATTTAAAGTCATTCCCGCCGCATTTTCAAACCACGCCGCGTACCTGACAAGTTACGCAACGGGGCCGAATGCTACCTAAGGTATTTAAATTCACCTATTTTTTGTTGTTTAAACGGTTTTATTTATTTGCATTAATTATTAATTCGTTTATTCCTTGCCTTTCGGCCTTGAAAATTACATTTACAAATACATTTTCAACTTCCCAAAATTATAAAACCTAATCCTTATAAAATTAATACAACTAAAAGTATTTTCTTCTCTGTTCATCTACTTCTTTTCTTCGTTTTTTAATTGTTCTCATTTATTCTATCCCTCTTCCGTCCCCTTTCAATATCTCATTTTTTCCCATCTGTTCTTCTCTCGTTTTGTTACATTCTTTCAACATATGTTCCATAGTTTCTTTAGTCTCTCCGCACATTCTGCACATTTTCAAATCTTCTTCCGTCCAAAATTTTGTCACTCGCTTTTCATTACCACATCTGAATCTTGCAATCATCTTTTTATCATTTTTACTATATCTATCGCTCTCTAGGTACATTGGCAGTTCGCTTTCTATAATATGTTCAAAATTTGCGTTGTACCTAGACTCTTTCACTCGTATTCTCCTTTCTTGCCTTGTATATCTCTATCTCTTTCCATAATTTCGTACCATGTCTCCCTCCCAGATTCTCTCATTCTTTCAATTTCTTGGCTAGCATACCCATTCCCATTGTAATAGTTTTCCCTAATCTCTCCTGTCTTTCCATTTCTTGCTTTCATTTTCTCTTTCATGCATTCTTGTAAGATTTTACATTTGTGTCTCTGTCTCATTCTTTCTTCATACTTCATTGCTCTTTTTCCTGCTTCTGCTCTTAACTTATCTTTTTTGACTTCTTCCAGCACAATATATGTTGGAGTTTCCCTATTTAAACCTAGCACCCATCTCCAATATTTTACATGTATTGCTTCTAATTTTTCTTGTTCCTTTCATCCCCATATTTCTGACCCATACAATATCATACTTCTAACTAAACTATCAAACATAAGTCCTTTTATTCTCATACATTCAAATTTTCTTTCACTTATCCCCTAAACTTGTCCCACTACTTAAGCCATCTCTTTAATGTGTTCGCTCTCAGTGTTGTTTGTGCAAAAAACATATCCCAAATATTTAAAAGATTTTACTTCCTTAATACCTTGCCTATTCCATTTCCAGTCGTCAACTTTTTTTCTCCCACCCCCCTTTCTGAACACTATAATTTTTGTTTTAGCTACATTAACTTCTTAACTTTTTTTTTTTTTAATATTTTTCAAAACTTTTAATCAGTTCTTTCATTTCCTTCGCTTCTTTTGCTACAATTACCATATCGTCTACATAGCTAGCGACTACACTTTTTCTCTGCCGACTCCTACCTCTCCTGCTTGAGCTAACCTCATTTTTTTTTCTACATCTGCTATGTAGGTTGCAAACAAAGTGGGACTCAATGGACATCCCTGTCTTACTCCTTTTGTTGTCCAAAATCTTTCACTCATTTTCCCGTTCACCCACACTCTGCTTGCTGTCTCCTTATACACTTCTTATATTTTTTTTACCAGGTGGGTGCTCGCTAATTTCTTTCTCTCTCATACACTTCCACAGTTTCTCTCTATCCACACTAACAAATGCCGCCTTTAGATCCAGGAATAACGCATATACTTTTCTCCTTTTTTCTCCTTTTTTCTGCAATTTCTTTTTTTACAATATGGTGTAAAATATATACGTTACCCATGGTACCTCTTTCCTTCCTAAAGCCGGTCTGCCCGACTGGAATTATCTCTTTCATACCCAGTTCCTCATTCAAATTTTCTTCCAATATCATGGCGTAGATCTTGTATGCCGTATCCAGTAGTGTAATGCCCCTGTAGTTATTTACTAGCTTTTTGGTTCCACTTTTGTGTATATTGCATATAAGACCTTCTCTCCATTGATTTGGAAACCCTTCTCTCTTCCATACTCTATTTATTAACTCACTCAATCTCTCAATCAGCTCTTCCGTACTATACAACCACGCTTTATCCTGTATCCCATCCATACCTAGCGCTTTTCTTTTCTTTAATTTTTTATATTTTCTCCCATATTGCTTTTTTCTTTATTTCTTCCTCTTGTAGGATTGGCTCTTGTCTGTCAAGTTTTTCTTCTTTTTCCTTTTGTCCTCCAAACAAACTTGAAAAGTGTTCTTTCTACGCTTCCATTGGTATTGCCTCAATATCTCCTTGTTTTTTTCTTAGTTCTTTGTTTATGTATTTCTATGCTTCTGCTTCTGCTTCTGATTTTATTTTTTTTATTTCTATTTCTTCTTTTTTTTATAAATTCGCCTTTAGATTTTTCACACTGATTTTTGTATGACTTCTGATCGTTTAGATATTCTTTTTTTGTGCATTTGTTGTTTCTCCAGTGCATTAACATCTTTCTGGCTTCTAGTTTTTTCTTAGTACATTCGCTGTTCCACCATTTGCTCTTTTTCATTTTTTCTTCTTTTCTTCTACATGTTTTCTTTACTACCGCTTTCCTGATTGTTTTCTCTAAATCCCTCATTATCACTTCGACATTGCTTCCGTTTTTTCTAATTTCTCTCAGATTTTGTTTGTACATTACAACACTTTCTTCCGTCCATATTATCTTCTCTTCACTTTTCTTTTTATTTTCCTGTCTCCTCAGAGTATTTCAATTTAAGCTGAGTTCTAAAGGCTGTTGGTTTGATTCAACTCTTATTGTTACTTTAAAATTGTCAATCTCTTCCCACGCCTCCTCCTTTACAACTACGTAGTCTATAACCGATTGTCCGATTGTTCTTATATATGTAAATTTTCCCTTTTCATCTCCAGTGATGTTTCCATTTAAAATGTCCCAACCCCATTCTTCTATCATTTCCTTTCCTTCTCTATTTTCTGTGGTATCCTTTGAATCTCTGTTTCTTGTGTCATCTTGTTTGATTTTTTCTCCCTTCTTTTCAATTCTTGCGTTGAAGTCCCCTCCTATAATCAATTTTCTTCTTTCAGTTTCTGGTATTAGCGTTTCTAACTTTTGTCTAGTGCTTTTCATGCCTCTGCTATATACTGTTATTGCTTTATATTTTTCTCCTCCCCTTAAAAAGTTTCGTTCTTGTATACCTTCATTTTCAATAACCTCATCTTCTTCTTCACTTATTTCTTTTTTTATTCCGGTAAGTTGCATTAATTGACATGTGCACGGATTAGAGCTGTTAAATAACTCAAGGAGCGTTAACTGCCTTAACTTTTGCAAATTTTGTTATTAATCCTTGAACACCGACGAACTGCAAGTTGCAAAATATAGTTTTATCTATATGGATGCTTTTCAAAATTAATTAATCTGTAATCTTTCGATTGCAACGTTTGTTATTAAACATCAACAGATAAAAACTGCAATAGGCCTATATACGATTTTTACCTTATTTTTCTTGTCACAGATACATTTGACTTTTTTGACAATTTAATAATAAAACTAAAAAAACACGGTTAATAACTATTCAATTAAGAAAAAATTACATTATTTTTAAATAAATATTGTAGTAGATTAAGATTTATTTTGTAAGTAGTTTAAACAAAAATGTATGCATACGTGTAATAAACAGGGTAATTTAACTTATTTTATCTGTAGAAGGTTCTAGTTTATCCAAACCTAGTAATGTATTTGTAAAAATAAATTTGTAGTATAATAAACATATCAAATTATTTTATTATTTTATAAACATGAATTATCACGTAATAGAGGTCACAACCATCAATTATATTAATGTTTTGTGTACTTATTGTTATTTCTTCTTGTACTGTAAGAAAGAGAAAATATTCAAAAAGACACTAAGCAGCCCGTACTGTCAAGTTATGTCAGGTTTTCACTTACCTAAACCCTACTTTTATCCTATCTTACCTTGAGGAAGCTTTCTTAGCGTCCCTTGCACTGCGATGATTTACTTAAACAGTTTTGTCTTTTTAAAAAAAAACCTTATTTTTCTTCTTCTATACATCCGCAGCATACAGGGTTCATTTCTATTCTTATTCTATGCAAGTGCTTGTTGATTCTACGTAGTGTCCGGTTAGTAGTACTGTGAGCTTTCGACTCATTTGTGTTACAACTGTTTTAATATCATGTGATGGTCCTGATAAGAATATTCTTAAATGTGTCAATCTCTTACAAGTCTTCCACAGGTTGCTATGTTACACCTCAAGTCTGCTTTGGAATATTTCTTTTCCGGTCTCGTATGAGATCCCAAGAACAGGTTTTGGTCTAGTCCCTGTTGCTTCTTGTTTGGCAAGTTGATTTGCTATAAACTTTTCTTTTATTCATTGGTGTTTTTGTATTTTTACCAGGCAAACTCTGCAGGTTGTAACCATTGTTTTCAGACAGTATATGCAGGTCATAACCAGTTTGATTTCTTTTGCTGGCTATGCCAAAGATTTTACCAATTTTTATAAGACGCGTCTATAGAGAAACTGACAAAACTCCAATGTAGTATTATTTATTATAAATATAATTAATTTCACAATTTATCAATTTTTTTTCATTACGTACTTTGATTAAGATTTTGCGTCACTGTAAGCAGGAGTTGCTTATAAAATTTTATACGTTTTTTATAAATAATTTTTAATTAAACAAAATGTATGCAAATATTTTCCTTTTTGGTGTGTGTAACTAGTCAAACTCAACGTTTTTTTTTTAGAAAACTGATCAAAACGTGGCAACCAACTAAATAAATTGCTTGCGGATCATCACCCAGCAATAAAGTAATTATTTGTAGTTTGTTTTATTTATATTTTGCTTTTGTGTTAAATTTCTTTTATTAGTTTTTTTTAATAATATTTTTAGTAAATTATAACTGTTCGACGGATCATGCTGTTAAATAATAAATCTCTTAATAACTAAAGTGATCTTAATAATAGTAATCAATGTATTTTTTTAAGCGTTGCTTAATATTTTTGTTTCTACATCTATATTATTAAAACCGTTAATAATTTTTTTGCACTTCTACCCTTAGAAATTTTGTTTAGGCATGTTTTGTATTATATTGTTGATAAGTTATAATTGTACTATAAAAATTAAATTGCTGCAAAAAAGAGCAAAAGTATATTAATCAGTTTAGTCATTATATTAAAACACCGTAATCACTGCCTTTCTACCACTGTTAGAGGCATAACCCCAATTTACCGCTTGGAATTAGAATTACAAGTATGAGTTTATATTGGGTAATTAAATGCCCGTTTTCTTTTTGTTTACTTAATTAGTTCATTTGTTTTTTATGTAAGTGATGTTTTTTATGAGTTTTGAAAATTTTATTTTTTTAGATTATTATTTTCTTTTTATGTAAGTAAATTTGTGTTATTTCAACTTATCAGTCCAGCTGAGGATTTTTGGCGTTATGCTACTAATGCTTGGTTTCACCAACGTCTCATAAATTGTCAAAACGTTTCACCAAGGTAACTCAGTGATTAAATAACCATTCCGTGATTTTTATTAAGTTAGTATCATAATTGACAAAAAATTTGATAAATAAGTCAAATGAACCAGTATGTACGCATGCATAATCTTGAATTATTGGTGAAGTAGGAATATATCAACTCAAAACTAACAGAGCACAAAATTAAAAATATTTGTTGTAAATTAGTTTTTTTTGTCGTAGTGAGGTGTTGGACTCAACAAGTGGCCCTTAAGAATGACTTACGCATGGCAATACCTTCCGGTTTTTTTCTCTGCGTAAATCCTGTTGTTATATGTCTTTGTCAAAATAGTCTAGATTTGGCAGTAGTTTGAGGTAAGCTGGTTATTGCCTTGCAGATTTTCACACAAAATCTGTGGCACGATGCTGTCCCCGGCCCTTCTCTCTTTTTTAAATTTTTTTTAATCCTTTTTATCTGCATTGACATCCAGCTTTACATTCTTATCTTTCTCCAATCGGTGTGTTCTTTATTCTAATTATTTGGTTTGTCCTTAAATGCGTTCTTAGTTTTCTTAAGTTTCTTAGGTTTTCGTTCACTTCTTCTTCATTGTATCCCCTTTTCTTCATAAATACTTCTTCTTTTAGGTAGACTCTCTTTGCTCTTCCTCCCAGTTTGTTCATCACTATTTTGTACGGTTTTCTCCAAGGATCACTGTCTATAGATGCCATCATTTCTTTCTAGCATCTTCTTCTGCTATCCTTGATTGCCTTTTAAAGATTTTTGTTTTGTTTTTTTAGTTCCTCTTCCGTTTCCTCTGTATTTTCTCTTCTTTTTCTCTGTCTTTTGACTTTCCTTTCTGTTTGTCTTGTTTTTATTCTGCATTCTTTTATTTCTTCGCACCACCAGCATGGTCCATTTAGCTCTCCTTCTCTGTACCTTGGAATTGCTTTATCCGCCGCTTTTCTCAGCTTTTCTAAGTATTTTTCGCATTTTTTCTCTATGTTTTTGTTTTCTGTAACTTCTTCTGTTTCCATGACTCTCTTTATCTTCTTTTTGTCCATTCTTCTTACGTTCCATTTACTTTCTGTCGTGTACTTCTGATTTCCTTTTTCCTTTGTGTTATATTGTATATGTTTGTGTAAACTCTTCTGTCACGTTCTATTCATTCACTTAACCTGCCATTTCCCATGTTGCTATGGTAATGTCAATATGTGATTTTGAGCTTCCTCTTACGAACAAAGGTTTGTCTCCTTTGTTGCAAATGGTAAGGTTTAACCCAGTTATCATCTTTTTTAAGATTTTTTTTCTTAAATCCCTCTTGTATCTTCCCCTTCTCGGTGATTTTGCATTGAAATCTTCTCCTACTATGATTTTTTTGCTTTTCTGTTTTTTTAAACTGTTCTCTAATTCTTCTATCCACTCCCGATAGTATTCCATTCCGCAGTTTGGACTGATATAACAGCTGTATACTATCATTCTTTCTACTTCAGCCTAAACTATTCCCTATTTTGGTGTTCCCCCTCTTTCCACTTTGTCCCTACATTTTCCCGTAGCTAAAATAGCAGCATATATTTTATTGTCTCATATCCTCTTACCATTTAGTTTGTTTTTATTTGGTTCACTCACTATCATTAGGTCTATTTCCTCTCTCTCTGCTGTTGCTATCAGTATATCGTGTGCCTCTCTTCCCCTCCCTATGTTTGTTTGTATAAACTTTTAGTTTATGATCTGCTCCTCGTGTTGTCTCCAGTTACTGGGGTCGTTGTCCTCTATATTCTTCTTCGTTTCTTTTTTCTTTGTAGCCGGACATTTTTTATCTCCCGTTCTGTGTCCTAGAGTTGTGCATTCTATACAATATTCTCTGTTCTTGCATTCTGCAACCTGATGTTCCTCTTTTCCGCATTTTATGCATAGCAACCTATCTTCTCCTTTGCATTCAGCCGCTACATGTCCTTTCATCCAGCATTTGTAACATTTTCTCTCGTCTGCTTTGCTGTTACTTTTTCTACTCTGCATCTTATAAGTCCTATGTTTATTTTTCTTTCTCTTATTATCTGTTCCGCTGCTGTAAATTAGTTTATCTATTTGACAAATAACTATTTAACGTTGGTGAAACGTTTATTGGGCGAATAAGGCATTTATTCGACAAATAAATTTTATTAGACTTTGGTAAAACCGGGCATCAAAGAATAAGATGAGTTTATTGCTTTTGAATTCTACCTTAAACCAGTCTAGCAAATCAGAAAAAAAACAATTGGCGCCCTTCCAACAATATTTGGTAAGTTTTTTTAAATTAATTGTATCACAGACCCAACTTAACTGAACTAGTAGAGCTACCAAATTTGTAATTTTAAGTACAGCAAGGCGTAGCAGTGTTTTTGGTCACACATTTGTTATTTTCGGTCTGTAACGCTAGAGATTGCCAGTGTTTTCAATTATTTGTAGTTGATACGCTGCTTGTTTTGCTTATATTCTAGTGTTTAGAGAATTGTTCTCATTACTTCTGTTATCAGCAAAAATATTAGTCTTTGTTCTTTACCTAGTTTGGTTGCCGTACTCTTGAGAGTAGTATTTTTACCTTATACAAGCGCTTTGTATATAATATTTTGAATAAGTTGACTGATGCTAAGTGTATTTCTAGTATTAATTCATAAAATGCTTTTTGGCAAATTCATTAAAAAAAAAACCTTTATATTTTCTTGACGTGGTTTATTTAAATTTTTAGTAATTAGTTAATGCCGCTTAAGCGGAACAAGTGCTAATGGATTTTAGGACCTGATTTTAAACTTAATTTTTGTTTATCTAGATAATATTGTAGTAGCAACCAAAAGTTTTAAAAACGTTAAAACAATCATTTTGTAAAACTTGAAAAAAAAAAACAATTAAAATAGACAAAAGTATATTTTGTCGTTCTTTTTAAAAGTATCATGGTTTTGTAATAGACCATAAAGGTTTAAGAACGGACCTCGACAAAATAAAATGTATGCTCAACTACCCGGCACCTACAAATGTAACCAAAGTCAAGCGCTTTACAGGTTTTTGGTATTATAAATTTATTCCTTATTTATATACAACAATAGTTTTTATTAAGAATTCTATTAAATGTACAAAAAAAAACAAATAATAAATTAAACCAAAGCATAATAAATTCCTTCTGCGTCTGTTAAAGAAACCTTTCCGCTCCAACTTTAATAAACCTTGATTTTACTAAATAGACGTCGGCCTGAGAGCAATTTTGTTTTAAAAAATTGATAAAAGGGATCATATCATAGCTCAAATCCAATACTATATAAAACTTGTATATTGCAAAGAAAAATTAAATATTATTCCAGTTGCATTATTACGTATTCCAGATACTAGCATTGTTATCGAATAATTTCTAGACTTTGAACCCTGATACAAAAAGTTGTAAAAATGTAAAACAACTACTAATATGCATTGGTAAACAATTGTAGTTATTGCTGCGAGAATGATCGATGTATACTTTTTTTCCAAAGTTTCAAGAACAACTGTTTTAAGATATTTACGAATTTATACAATGAGGTGTATTTTTTTGTAAAAAGCTGTTTTAGTATCCTTGCAAACAATTGCTGCAGTTTTGCATATGAGCTTTTCTTCTCAAAAGTCTTTTTTGTTGTAATTTTAGTAATTCAAAAGTAAAACATTCAATCGAGCTTTGTTTATCAATAATAAAAAGTCATGTTCATAATTTCTTTAAATTTTTTTAATGGGGAAACAGTGTTAAAGTTTCATGTTGGAGACTAAAACAACAACACTAAAACTCTAACACGGCTTTCTCATTCCGACACCATACTCATATAATGGGATGCCAACTCCTTTATGCTCTTTCTATTTCCTTCTTCTATTAGTAGCAGCATGCAGCTTGCAAAACCAGGATGTCAATTTCTTTTTCCGCAGCTAATTTGGTAATATCTTGCATAACTGCTTAAACTTGTTGGCAGTTAAGTTGCACTATAAGAATAAAAAAATTCTTGTTTACTTTGCTTATTTATTAATTTTGCTAGAATTACAATAATGGACACTTCAAGTTTTTTTTACTTTTGCAAATTTAATAAGAGGCATTTCTGTTTATTTTGTGTTTTGTAGTGCGTTTTTCAGCATTTCACATCAACTAACGGTTTATCTAACCGCTTATTGTTATTATTATCACTTGTTGTTTATTGAGTTTTATAATTATATTTTACAGTAATTTTTTTTAATATTGATTTAGTTTTTTCAACATAATAAACCATTTTCTCAGTTGCTACTCAACATTTTGTTTTTTTTAAAGCTTCTGATTTAACCTTATTTTTTCTTAAATTTCATTCTCACTGTTAGTACGTTTCTACTTGTTTTAGTTTAATGCTTATTGGTTATCATTTCATTTATTTAACCTTTTGTTTTTAATTATTTTAAATCCTTATGTTTTTTATTTCATTTTAAAGCTTTGTTTTTAAGTTTTTCATATTTATTTTGTATTCAGTATCAAATCATAGTCTAAATAAATAAACTCAACTCTTGTTCTTTCTTTGTTACACATATGTACATATTAAACAATATTGGAAATAAACAACAACTTTGTCATATTTCTTTACAAACCCCTCGGTTGTTTGTGTAGCCTGATTGCTATGTTTTGTCCTATATACAAATTAATGAAAATAGAAGTTTTACAAAACAGAAGATATTTGTTTTCTAAATAATTTTTTGATCTGTGAAAAAGTTTTCATTTTGTTGACTCTTTTTGTTATCTTAATACTTACCATTTTTTTAAATGCAGTTTTAATTTACATTATCAGTTTGCTTAATTTTTATTTTATTATATTTTAAAACATGCTTTTTTTTTTTTTCTTCTCACCTTTTTTTTTTATTCACCATCTTAGTTAAAAGTATGTAATTAACTTATTATAACAATTATTTATTTTTTAAAATAAATTAATAATTTATTCGAACTCCATCTGACAATCACAGCGACCAAGGGTCAATCATAGACAATTGTTTCGATTCTTCAAACGTCGTCAGTATGCCTTGTATAACTATGGCATTGCATGATAAAATAAGAATTCGTTTCATTATTTAACAATTTTTTTTAAACTAATAATCAAATTATAATTTAAAAAAAATTGTTGGACAACTGGTATAATCATTTTATTTGACTTTCTCATGTAATCATAATATATTTATTTGGGCAGCATAATAACTCTAGTACCGCTAAACGCATTATGAGTTTTATTAATATTAAACAAAAATATACAAAAAGCAACTTCCATAAAGTGTCGAATGAATTATTACACGTCCCCGTTTGTTTGCTAATGCGGGCGCACTCGAAACTTTTACAACAGTTCTGAAATTGGTAAACTAGATAAATTTGAAAAGTATCATCGCGGTGAAAATAAAGCGAAACTCTGTGTAAATATTGGATTCGCTTGTAGTGTTTGGTAAACTTGGTGTCGGGTGGCACGATAAAAACCTATCCCGACGGATTTCTACCGTTACTGCAGCGCAATTTTATTGCATTTTCAATGTAGCCCAGTTCACTTGTTTATTTCATTTTATTTCCACCCTACGCAAGTGTGTTGATTTTTCATGGCAGTTTAAACAACATTACTTTAGGGATAAAAACAATTATAACTTTAGATTTTCCTTCAATAAACACCGGAAACGTGGTATAAATGAACCATCCGACAAATAATGATATCTTCTTCCGTCCTTTAATGCATGTTCGCAGTTCTCTAATTAAACCCACCCTCCACATTATCTCTCCCTTTTCTACTAAGGTCCATGAATATTTATTACCCATATTATGCAGATGGGTGTTTATCTTTGAGAGGGAAAACTGCGGAGGACGAAATTTTCTATTTACACTCTGCAATGATAAACAGGTGACACAAATTACTGCCGGGCCAAGATAAATACTGAAAGGAGAATTGAATTGCGCACGGAAGAGTGATATAATTAAATTTCCGTCGATTCCATGTTTGATGTTCTTATTTTCTTCCAAGAATTCCGTCCATAACTAATTATTAATGACTAACGATCTATATGCTAATTAATTATATTGGTAACAATCAATTTAGTATAATGTTAGTAGTATTAAACACGCTTATATAAGATAAAAGTATCATCATTAATAAATAATAAATATAGTAATTGAGTTGATGATAAATACTAATAGAGACAAAATGATTTACTAGCTGTTCCTGTAGTTGTGTGTATATTCACCTTTACGACTTAATTAAATGGGTTTGATGGGATTGGGAACGGTTTTGACTGTTAAATTACTCCAATTGATAAATTTTAATAAAAAATTAAAATTTAAAATCAATTACTAAAACCCAATCCAACTCTAAAGCGTCCAACCAAATACAGACAATTGATAAAGTTTTTATTAAGTCATGTTTTGAGAGATCAAAGGCCGGTTTCTTCAACGTCACTTAAGGCCCTTTTCACACGCAGATTCAGAATTCCAGATTCAAAATCTCAAATTCCGGTGATGCATACGTTTAAATGGGAGGAAATTCAGACGTGGATTCCAAATTGCGATTCTGAATGCCTGCGTCCGAGATTCTCTAGCGATTCCGAATCTGAGATTCACGTTATACATTACGCTATATGAAGTCTTTCAGACAAGGATTCTTTTCATAAGCAAACATTTATTATTTACGCATATTGCATATATTCTACGAGGTTATTATTCTACGGCACTGTACTCGCCCAAGAATCCGGGCGGCTGTATGCGTATACGGATTCAGAATCTCGCATTTAGAATCTAGGCTGCTGAATCTACGTGTGAAAAAAGCCTTCGACGTAACTTGGCTAAACTCAGCTTATGTCAAGTTTGCGTTGCACCAAGCATTTCGAAAAGGCACCTTGGCTATAATTCAGATAGATTTGGCAATGTTGCCAATACTTGTAATGCTGTTTACTTAAACCGACTCTGGAGCCGGGCAATATTGCACGTGTTCTTAATTTATATTTTGTTTAAAAGTGAATAAATATAACTCAACTTGCATAACAAAGGATGAGTCACATTTATGCTATGCATCGTGGTGTGAGTATAATGGTGTGTCCTAGAACGCATTTTGATCCAGTTAGCGCATGACGTCAGGTGGGTGATAGCAACTATGGCAACGCGCAATTCACACACTTATTATTAAAATTGCCCTTAGATTAGTGTATTATTCATGGCGTTGTCAGTGAATTATTAAATATATGCTTTGCTTTAAAAATAAAAGACCAAACAATTTATAATTATCAAAAACTTTATTATGCCATCTTGTTCTGTGTATGGGTGCACAAACCATACACAAAAAAACCAAAGAAACTGACATTAAATATTTTCTATTTCCGCTTTTCGGGTAATTACCCGCACATTGGCAACACTGCTTATCACCCACTTGACGTCACGGTTTAGAGAGAGATAGATAGAATAATGCGCATTGCCACACCTATATACTCACACCACGCTATGTATTGGAATGATTTTGCTAAATAGCCAAATAGTATAATATAATTTTAAAAATCTTATTTAAATATTTTAGAGTTAATTGTACTACATATATCTCATTAAATGCTAAAACTAAATTTAATATGCATTATACTTTACAAAAAAAGTAGTAGTAGTAGTAATCAATTGTTTATTTTTTAATAAAATACTATTAGTTACGTTTCAGAGTTTGAGCTTTCAAAAACGGCATCCTTTATTTGAGTTCTGCTCTGCTCTGCGCAAATAAGATAAGATTTTGCTTTGGTGCAACGGAATAAGCTCGGCTTTCAAGTTAAGGCCTTGCTTGAAGTTTAATTAGGGCTTGAGATATACTGGAGAAACAGGGCGTAAGAGACTACTAGCATGCTAAACTAACATTTTACTACTGAGTTATTTTACTCAAACAAACATCTAATACTATTTCAAAAAAATTTAACCATTTGCAAACCAGATAGTAGATCTGGTCAGTACTTACATCAAACTCATAAGTATATACTTGTTAAATATTAAATTTAGTTTAGACAACGAGTTGTTAATTAATATCTTCTAACAGCAAACACCAAAAAAGAATTGGGAATGGATAAAATTTCACCTAATAGTTTTAAAACATTTGAAAATAAATTTGCTTTCATTTTGATTAAAATATTTGCTTTATCATACAAAAAAAATATTGTTAAACTGTTAGAAAGTTTGCAAAATATTCCGGAATCAAATTTGATTCTTCAAATAATAGAGTAAGTAATATAATAATTTCAACATTGTCAATTTTTTACAACAAAATAACTTTATCTCAGATATATATTACGTTCGACAACAGATTTTCTGGCATATATTTGTTACAAATGGTATTGTAAATTGTAACTGTTGCAGTAGTTTTAAAACTTTCTAAAGCATTTTATAAGATATGGCATCCTAATCTTATTAACAATCTTGATTGTATATATCTTGATCACAAATCTATAAATTTTAAACTACAAAAAAATATAGTTAGAATTGATCGTTTTAACTCTGGCCATTAAGTTATAAATGTTTGTGTTCTTCAAGATTCTATCATTTACCCGACTCTATTTTTGATTTACATTAAAAATGCGTGCTTCTGTACAAGACCGGACATAACTTATATTTTATCACTCGTAAATATGCTAAAAATGCAAGCAAATATATCTCAACTCAGCTGCCGACACAGCAACTACAATTACGCAAAGAAAAATAATAGACCTTAACAATTATGAAAGGTACTACAAAAATATAATGTATTTAGAAATCCACCTAAAAAAAGACTAGTTTGCAGATAAAAAAGCAAACTATTTTATGTGAAAAATCACCAAAAAAATTGAAAATCTATCTCAGTTATTCTTTTAATTAGAAAAGAAGATGGTTTGTATTTGCTACTCATCTGTGCAATGTACTTCAAAATCAATTTGACTTTACAATACAACATAATATAAATCAAGTTTTAGAAAATATCAATTTAGTTATTTCTGAAGAAATTGCTTATAAGATTAAAACTAATTTAAATCCAAAAATTAATCCAGGTTTTGACTTTATTACTGTAAAGTTATTGAAACATTTTATTTATCTTATAAATGCTGCATTCTGTCTTAGGTACATTCCAGCTACGTAAAAGTAAGCAAAAATAATAGTGATTTCTTTACTTTTAATTGATTCAAAACTAATTCTCCAACTTTTAATTTTGATTTTGTCAGAAACAATTCACTATTGATTAGGTACATCAAATCACAGATATGATCAAAAAATTTGTATGTTTTGATGCTTTCCTTGACGTTGTTCAGGGTTTTGATAAAGTTTGGCACAATGGTCTGGTTTATAAACTAAATAAAAATATGCCAAAGCAGTATGCAAAAATATTATTATCACATAATTTAATCAGAATATTTTTCATAAAACAGAACAAATATTTGGATCTCTAAGAAATAAATGCAGTCAAATTACAAGGAAACGTCCTGGGGCCAACACTTTGCATTTTTTTACAAATGACCTGCCGGAAACAAGAAATATTACCACTGCAACATTGGCTAAAAATAAATACGGTTCCAATTATAGTTGGACAAATTGCAGAGATCTTAACCCTCTACTTACAAAACACTATAAACATTTCAAATTGAACAAAAATATGAAAAATAAAACTAAACCAATATAAATCTGTCAATGTCATCTATACTAATATAAATTTAATAGACCCTACAAATCTCTACATTAACTACTTTATCGTACTACAAAAAAACAATGCAAAGTATCTTGGCATGAACCTGATAGTAAAATTATGGTATAAAGAACAAATTTAAAAAAGTGTTTAAGAGTAAAATAATACAAGTAATACTACTGGTTTACTAGAAACTTTACATTGCATTTCATAATAAAATCCTTATTTATAACCAAGCCCTAAAACCGCATTTGGCTATACAAATTTCAACTCTGAGGTTGCACTAATAAGTAATATAAAACCAATATATAACTTTTAAATTAAAATATTGCGTAACATGGCAATTGCTGCATGGTATGTTTGTAATAGTCATCTCCATTGTGAATTATGTATCCCAATGACATACTATATATGTGAAAAATAAAATCTAAACACCCAAAACAATTTGCTTTATATAAAGTTGCTATATCGTTAGAGCAGCTAAATTAATTTTAACCAAACAAGAAATTCAGGGAAACAACAATAATCCATCAAAATGTTCAGTTTAACTGTTAATCCACTGTCTTCAAGCCGTTTACATACACATTCTAATCTAATTAAATGTTCTTGCTTTTTCTTGCTAGTGATTAAGATGTCGTCGATATAACATACAACTCCAGGTATACCCTTTAATAATTTTTCCATAATCTTTTGAAATATTGCTGGGCAACTGGAACTGGTTATTTCATATGGTAGACGTGTGTAACAGAATATGTCTTTATGGGTGGAAATTGTTAACAGCTTTTTTGTTTTGGAATCTACCAATACTTGCTGATGTGTTTGACTGAGATCAATCTTGGAGAAACGGTCACCACCATTTAATTCAGCATATAAATATTTTATCCGAGGTAATGTATAAACTACTTCAATCAAGCATTTATTTATAGTAACTTTAAAATCACTACATAAACGGATGTCAGATTTGAGGACCGGCTTAATATTAGTTGCCCGTTGTGCATATTTTACAGGTTCTATTATGCCACATTTTGCTAGCCAATCAATTTTATCTTCCACTTTTGCCTTAAGCGCAAAAGGTAAAGGTTTTGGTTTAAAAGATTTTGGGGCAATTTTATCATTAATTTCTAGTTTAATTTGTTCTTTATTAAAAGTACCAAGTTTATCTCTCAAAATTTTCTTGTATTTTTGACATAAACTATTTATATCTATATTATGATGTACAAAATTATTTTTTCTTAATGACAAATTTAACATTTTTAAAACAATCCTGCCTAATAACGGTGGTCTTCCATTTTAAATAACATATATTTTAAAATCATATATTTTACCATAATATGTCCCTTTAACAGTAATTTTTTTAATTGGAAAAAATGTGTGTTTAATGTAATTTTTTAAAACTAAGTTATTTTTTAATAATTTAATATGTTTAAAGTATTCATTATAAAAATTTAAGAAATGGTGAATATGCAGACCCAGTATATATTTAAAAAATTACATCTTTTTTTTCAATGTTTATTTTAATATTAATTGTATCATCTTTATGTATTATTAGATTCCGTTATATCAGAATTATCAATAAAATGATATTTGGCATATTTAATTTTATTATTACAAACTGGAGCTAAACGCCCTTTTATGCCACATTTATGACAAACATATCTTGATACCTGCAATTCGATGGTTTGTTGGAGCCCGTATATTTCCTGTGGTGTGCGATTTTGTTGGTGACGTCTTCTTGCTCTGCCGTATTTCGAAGACGTGGAAGAGTAAAGCCCACGTCCTTTTTCTCGCTGCGCTGATTCCCGCAATTGTGCTATACTAGCACAATATCACCGTGGCTTTACTCGCATCTTCTTCCAGCAATATCTTTATAATTCGTCCGGATCTAATGCCAATAACAAATATATCTCTTACTACGATCTTTAATTTATTGCCAAATTCACAATTAGCTGCCAAACTTCTGCACCAGATTCACTTGTATTGCGTTTTGCTATATAGAAAGAATACCTTGCCGAAAAGTGTTATTGAACATAACTAAAATGGCTGGTAATAATTTTAATCAGATTAGCAATTTCAATCACTTCAGGTTCATCGGGCACGTACAAGTTTCTCACCAGCTTATACGTATTTTTACTTAATGCACTTAATAAAACAGCTTGTTTAATTTCTGGTGCTGATATTTTCTTTGCCTGCAACAACTGTTCAAACCTTTTTTTGAAGATGGTCCAATCTAATGTTTTAAAATCATATTTTTTTAGGTTACCAAGATAACCACATGATGTTGAATTCGATTGATTTTCGTCCGGCATTATTAATATATTTTTTAACGTTTATTTTAATATGTATATTTGTTTGTTTAAATATTACTAATTAAATAATGTTCTAATTATGATTGTAATTGATATTCATTTAACACCTCGTCGCCACTGTTGTGTTACCGTATGATAAGGCTTGTATTAAAACTCGTACTGTTTAATATGAAACAACTTTACTTGACTCTATGAACGACTGTCCACATAAAAGGTATAACTAAAAATATACATATGCATAAAAGCATATAAAATAAAACCCCTTTTTATACAAACATATTTTGTAGTGTTTTTACATATTTCTCAATACACTACAAAATCTATGCATACAATACATAAAGATATCGTTAACACGTATTGTCAACAACTCTTATGGTATTAAAAAATTAAATTTATGAAAAAATATTCTAAACTAAAAACATCCATAGACGCGTTTCGAGGTTTACCTCTCATCAGTATGGCTTAATTTATTTAAACTTAATAATTGATTTTTAACTTACTTTGTCAACATTGTTCACCACCATAATTCAAAGTGAATATTTTAAAGGGTGTATTGACTATTTATACTAACTGACTTAATGACTTTATTTAATGGCTATGGTTAATAGCATTCTAAGAATGAACAAATAAACTAATTATTTCGGGATATTTAGCTGATGGTAATGACATGAAAAATTAAAAAGGAAATTTGAAAATTAAAAATAGAATAAATTTTTTGCATAAATTATAATTACTATTATACAATTTCGTGTATATCAGAACATATAAAATATATAAAGAAGAGACGCAATGTCCTTAAATGAGACAGCAATAATTTCGAATAAAGCTTAGGCTTAAAGCAATAATTTTCGAAATTATTGCTTTTACAACTGTCTCATTTGAGGACATTGCGTCTCTTCTTTATATATTTTAACTCTTATGGTATTTTTCTTCAACAACTCAAAGATGCAAAAATAATTTACAAAAAGGGCGACAAAAATACTTTAGATAATATAGACTAATTAACATTTTGAATTCTTTTTTCAAGGTCAAAAAAATGATTCATAATAAAATAATTTATTTCTTCTCAAACATAATTTTTTTTAAAGCATCCAACACGGTTTCTTAAAAAAAATAAATGTAGAAACTGCTATGTCAATACGTGTCGGATGCCTTGGAGAAGGAAGACATTCCATGCGGTATATTTCTAGATCTCTCCAAGATTTTCGATTGCGTGTGCTATAACATTGTTATTAAAAAATTAGATAGATATGGAGTTAGAAATTCTTCAATAAACTGGATGATATCATACCAGACAAATCAAAACCAATGTGTTCATGTAAATACAGCTTCGTAAAAGTTAAAAAAAAATATAGAAAGGTAGTATACTTGGGCCGCTATTATTTGTTGAGTTGTTGGCTCTCAACAAGTGTCCCTTAAAAACGTACGCATGGTAATACCGTCCGGTTTTTTTCTCTGCGCAAATCCTGTTGTTATAATTTCCTTGTCTAAACTAACCTACATTTGGCGCTAGTTTGAGGTGGGCTGGTTTTTGACTTGCGAATTTTCACGCATTATCTGCGGCATCCCCGGCTCCTCTCTCCCTATAGCCCCTACCTTTGTCTGTCTCTTTTGTCATTTTGTCTTTTCTTATCTGCACTGGCATCTACCTCTGCATTCTCTTCTTTCTCCCATCATTGTGTTATTTACTCTAATTATATCATCTGTTCTCAGATGTGCTCTTAGCTTACTAAGGTCTTCGTTCACTTCTTCTTCATCGTATTCTCTATAAATAATTTATGCAGTTCCATTAGTTGTATTCCTTTTGGCAGTCCTAAATTTGTAAGTTGTACCTCCAGTGATATCCTTGTATCTCCATCAGGAATTACTTCTTCATGTCCTCTCGTTGCCAGGTATATTCTGACTATCTGAAAGGTTGCGTTCTCAGTCAGCATCGAGATAGCATATCTACCATTTGGTATTTGCCTTGTTATTTCTGTTATTCTGCTTTCCTTTAATATTTCTTTTCTCCTTCTCCTTATCTCTGCAATTTTGTTTGGTATCGTAGTCTCTGTAAATGTTCTTCTTTTTTTCTTATGTTTCTTGGTATGCACAATTGTCAAGTCCTTTCTTATTTTTTTCTTTTTGATCTTTTTCTCTGTTTTCCTGTTTCCATTTAGCTTCTCTCATCTCTTTTCTTTCTCTTCTATGGCTATATTCTTCTATTGTCAAACTTTTCAATATTTTTTTTAGTACATTTGTTGCGAAGTTTCTTAGCGCCCTCCATTTATTTTCTTCTTTTAAGCATTTGTTAATGATTGTTGTTTTATCCACTTTGCTTCCTAGTATATATTCTAGTTTTTTTTTATCTTCCTTTCACGCCTCGCATTGTACTAGAGTGTGTTCTGCGTTATCGTGTGTTTTTTACCTGGCAAAATGTACACCTTTCTCCTTCCTTTATTTTTTTAATTTTTTGCAAGAATTTTCCAAATGCTCCTTGCCCGGTCAGTATTTGTGTTGTATAATAGCACGTCTCGGGTTTCGTCTCTACCCATTCTTTTATCTCTGGGATTAGTTCTCTTGTCCATTTCTCCTTTTTTCCTGTATCCCATTTTCTCTGCCATCTTTCCATAGACTTCTCTCTTGCTCTTATCTTTGCTTCTTTTTTACTCGTTCCTTCTTTTACAAGTATTTTTATTTCTATTCTTTATACATTAACGATCTACCAGTCACGCTAAAACACAATGATTATGTTTGTATGAATTATGCCAACAATACTACTTTACTAATTAATGGTTGCGATATGCACAAAGATAATATCCGAAAGGAACGTTTACTTGGAAAAAATAGAGCAATGGTTAAAAACAAACAAATTAATCCTAAATTCTAAAAAAACAAACTGCACTATTTTTAAAACAAATTGATCAAAAATAATAACACCAGACCATATATTACTAAATAACAATACAATAAAAACTGCCAAATCAAATAAATGTCTTGGTATAATATTAGACAAAACTCTAAACAAAGGCAAACACATTAACTATATCATTTCAAAACAACAATCAATAATATATGGTTTAAAAATTCTAAAAAAATTAAATTAATCAACAAGATCTTAAAACAAACTGTTGTGCAACAGAAAAGGGAAATTTGAGTTATGTTTAGTACGCAGATTCAAAATTCCTGCTGGACAGTGTTTAAATCCCACAACAGCTTACCGTGTATGGAATGTATATAAGTTAACGTTCGCGACCGAGTTTGAGGATGTTATAAATTAAACAGCGATGTTAACAATATTTATTTATTTATAAACGATTGAGAAACGTGTGTTAACTTGAAAGGAAGGATATAATATGCCTACCGTGATTACGTGTATTTTGCATTTATATTATTCCTTATCAGTTACAAGAATGTGCGATATGCGCTTACCTGGTATTGCACCTGTTGATGGTGCTGACTCCATTATGTTCTTGGAACTGCACGCGTGAGTGTCTTAGATGTGGTGACACATAACTCCTCCCTGCTTAGGATGGAACTTCTCCTGGAGTTCTAAATCCGATTCTTCTTTCTGCGTAGACACTGTTTTATCTATGACATATTTACGTGCACAAATAATACATGGTATGAACACTATTACAATTAACACGAAATACAATAAACCACTGTGGATATGTGTTGTTGTGCAAAAATTTAATCTTTCCGTTTCTTAGACTTTTAGATTCAACTGTTCTAATTTAATTCTATTTTTTTTAGCAAATAATGTGCGGTTTAAATTTAGTATAAATTGAGATTTATATTCATTTATTGTTTGGACACTGTTTTGGATAATAAGTTGTTTAATTTTATATTGACAACCATTATTTTTATGAATAATATAAGTTCCCAATTATAAATGATGCTTAACATTTGTATTACAATTTTCAATTAAAGATTCTTGTTCGTTAACAATTAATACAAGTAAATTATTAAATTCTAAAAATACGAAGGGTTTGTAAATGGTGTCTATCATTTTACAGTTTTCTAATGAAGATTTTACAATCACTTCATACTCACACTGTTTATTAGGTTTATTTTTAGATTGTTGTTCACATAGAAAATGACCCAAAACAATTTCTTTGCAATTGTTGGACATGGATAAGTATGCATTTTCGTTAATAGCTACGTAAGGGTGATTTATCTCAATATAAAATGTACTATTACTAACAGTAGTTGGTATAGGATGTAATGAAAATAGTTTGTATTCTAAAGCTTCCACAATCGGTATTTGAATTACAAAATTATATACGTTTTTATGTTGGTAAGCCTTTACAATAACAATGCTCTCTATTACGAACGCATTCTCTATTGTTAATTCCTATGGAAATTTATGCTTTACATCTAAGTGGAATTGTTTCATTATTTTTATTAACACCTGTGGTTCAATTAATAATGAATGTAAGACGTTCATTTTAGCATAATTTAAAATTTCGATTATGCCACGTAATTTATTTGAAAAGGACAACAGACTCTCAATTAATAATTCTAATGCATCATTTATTTTATTTTTAGTGTCAACAGTTAGCAGATAGTTTATGTTTTTTTCTATAGTTTCAAAGTTGGCATTTATTTGTGCATTTGTTTTATTAAGAAAAACAAAATTAGTGTTTATGTTGTTTTGATTGTTCATTAGTTGTTTAATGATAGCATCATATCTTTCTGCATTATTCGCATCCAAATTACCTGTTATAAGTTTGACTGCAAATCCTAAAACGTTAACTAATCCTCTTTTAGTTTTATAATTAGGAGTAAGTACACTCATTTGTTTATCAACATCGTTATTTAAATCTCTTATTAGCAATATTTTCTTATTAAAATAAATAAAATGATTTGCAACCATTATTGTTGCCTCAGCATAACTAGATAGGTTCTTAAAGATATTAACTATTCTACTTAAATCTATACTGGTAAATATTTCAGCTTTACTGAAGGTATTGTAGGCTGTTCCTAATCTGGAGTTAAGATTCCTCTTGAATTAGGGTTTGCTCGATTGCTCCTCCATGTCTGTGAAAAGACGAGTTTTTAATTTCTTTAGATGGACAATTTTTGTTTTTAATTTTGAATTTTTATTAAAAAGTTTTATTTCATATTTATTATGCTCTAACTGTTTAGATATAGCATATGGACCTTGGTAAATTGTTTTGGATTTATTACCTTTTTGTTGATGTTTCCAGAAAACTTTTCTTCCTATCTTCAAAACTTTGTCAATCCTGTCCTGATTTCGTATGTTAATTACCTTTTCTTTACTTTGTATCGTTCTTTTTCTAATAGAATTGTACAATAATCCTGTCAAAGTTTTATGGTGATTAATGTAGTATTCGCAAAGTTTTTCTTTAAATGCTAGATTTGAAGGGTCCGTTGAATTGGTTCTTCCAAACACAATTTCAAAAGGTGTATGTTTGATACCAGGATACTATAGTAGAATTATAGGCTAAAATTGCCCTATCTACGGCATGACAATTTATGATATCTTCATCCATTAGTTTTAAAATTCTTAAGTGTTCGATTAATGTAGAATGTAATCTTTCAATGTTAGGGTTAGATTCATGATGTCCGGTAGTTCCAAAATGTAAGTCAATTTTGTACAATTTTATCAGTTCTAGTATTACCTAATTTTTAAATTCTGTGCCATTATTAAAAACAATTTGTTTTGGTACGCCAAATTTATTAAAATGTTTTATCAAAGTCTTCGTGACTGTTATAGCTGTTCTATTTTCTATTTTGTAAGCTTGAGCAAATTTTGAAAATTTATCGGTAATGGTCAAAAATTGACTTCTATCAAATTTGAATACATCTATTTGCAAAGTTTCTAATGGTTTACATGGTGTTTCTGTAATTTCCATTGGTGGTTTTTCAGGCCTTCTATCATTCTTGGATTTTTGACAATATTCACAATTATTGATGAAAGTTGCTACCTGTTTCTGAATATTCTTCCAATAATTTTTTTTTTTAATCTGTCTAGTGTTTCAACTATACCTCTATGATTTGAAATTCCTTCATGACTTTCTATTATTAGTTCTAACTGTTTTTCTGGGTTTTTAATAATTTCAACTCTTCTCATACATCGAATGATTTTTAATGCGTTTCTTTTAAAATTTTCTAGATAAATTTTTGATAATAAACTATAAATTTCGTCATTGCAATACGTGTGTATTGTACCTTCTCCTGCGTAGTCTTCAAGTAATTTGATAATTTCTTCATCGGCTTCATTTCGATTTACATGAAATTTGTAAATTTTTTGAGGGCCAAGAGTTATCTCTATATCTGTCGGTAAATTGTGGCTATAAAAAAAGAATTGTTTTGGTTTTGTGTCAATTGGGTCTTGTGATATAGGAATTACTTCATCATGTTCACTAATCACATTACTATTCAAACTACCTTCTTCTTCTGAATGTATACTAGAACCATCATTTGCGATAACTGATTCTGTTATATTAATCTCATTTATTTTAATTCTGCTTAAAGCGTCGGCATTACTATTAATTTTGCCCTGTTTATATAGTATGGTATACTGATATTCTTGTAAATATATTTTCCATCGTTGCATCTTTAAATTATTATCTTTCAGTTTATGTAGCCAAAGTAACGGTTTATGGTCCGTTATAATCGTAAAATGATTTGCATATATGTATGGCCTAAATTGTTTGCATGCATATATTATGCCCAAGAATTCTTTTTTGATGGTAGAGTACTTTATTTCACTTTTACTTAAAGTACGAGATGCATAAGCAACAGGTTTGTCTTTACCTACTGTTCCTTGACTAAGGACAGCGCCGATAGCATAATTGCTAGCGTCTGTGGTAATTATGAAAGGTTTAGTAAAGTCCGATATAGTAGTATCGGGTCGTAGCTTAACAAATTTTAGCAAGTTTCAAAACATTCTTTATACTCTTTATTAATTATGACTTGTTCAGTTTTTGCCAAATATTTAGTCATAGGTCTTAATATTTTTGCATAGTCTTTGACAAATCGTCTGTAATAACCTAATAGTCCAGTGAATGTTTTTGTTTTAGGAATAGGATACCTTTTATGGCTTTTATTTTACTAGGGTCAGGTTCTACTCCTTTATCTGTTATCAAATGACCCAAATATTTTAATTCCTTTTTCATAAACTCGCATTTGTTTAATGTAATTTTTACGACAGTTTTCTGATAGTTTTTGAAATACATTTTCTAAACGATGTTTGTGCTTTTGTAGTGAGGTAGAATAGATAACAATGTCGTCTAAATAAACATGACAGATTTCGTCTGTTAATCCTCTTAAGATGTTATTCATGGCCCTTTGAAATGTTGATGGGGCATTACATAAGCCAAAAGACATGCGATTGAATTTGTATAAGCCTTTGTCTGTTATAAATGCTGTCTTATCTTTATCTTCTTCTCTCATTTCAATCTGGTGGTAGCCAGATGCCAAATCTAAACTGGAAAAATAATTTGCTCTTCCTAATTTGTTTAAAATTTCGCATATATTAGGTAATGGAAATTTGTCTCTAATTGTATTCTCGTTCAAACGTCGATAGTCGATTATCAGTCGCCATTTTCTTTCTCCTGATACGTCTATCTTTTTAGGTACTAATAAAATGGGTGAGGCCCAGGAACTGTTACTATGTTGGATTATTCCTTGTTTCAACATTTCATCCACTTGTCTGTCAATTTCTAATTTATGTGTATAGGGTTTTTGATAAATGGGATTATTATTAATTAATTTAATTTTATGTTTTATTTTAGAATGAAAAGTTAGCGGGATATTTTCATCATGAACAATGTCCTTGTATTTACATAATAATTTCGTTATCATTTCTTTTTCTTCTTCGTTTAGATGGGATAAACGTAATTGTTCTGTTACGGTTTTTAATCGATTATTGGGTTTTCTTTCATTATTGTATCCTTCAATGATGCTATCAACTGGTAAATAGTCGCAAATAAATTTAATGGGATATTCGTTAAAATTAGTTATTTCTACTAACGCTTCGTTATGATCTATATTTATTAAGGCGTTTGGTAGTTCGACACCTTTTGTTAAGATCATATGATTAATATCTTTTTTGCCATTACTTTCGCGTATTGGAATTTTTACAATTTGTCTTGCTCTAGGAGTTAATTAAATTACAGGTTTATTTAAATGAAAAGGGATTTTTGTATATCTTGTCTCTAATATTTCTTTATCATAATCTAATTTAGCTTTGAATTTTGATAATAAGTCTGAACCAATTAGTCCATCAAATATTTCATGAAAATCAACTATACTATAACAATGTAATTGATCTGGATCATTAAATGTTTCTAAGCTAGGGATTTCAATTTTGTAATCATTTTTTGTTATGCCGTGCATAGTCTTTATTTCATAAGGTTCATAAATTAAAAAATTTAGAAAATATTTTTCAACTAATTTTGGGGATATTACTGAAGTAGAGGCACCTGTATCTATTAAAAAATTTGCATTGTCTAATTTGGGTAAAATTATATAAGGTAACTTAGTATCTACTTGAACGTTTATTTCGTGGTGTGCAAAGACGAGGCTGTCTTGCAAAAATCCTGAAAATAATAATTTTCTTCATTTGGAGTTTCATTTTCAACAGTTTCTTTTTTATACGTTTCTTCCTCATTAGGTATGTCGTACTTGTTTGAATCTACATATTGATAATATTGACAAGTATCTGCGTCATAAATTGTATCATCGTTTGACATATCTAAATTATGATGTTCCGATCTTAATCTTTTAGGGGCAATTCGCATAGCACTCAAAGATGGGTCTATTGCCATTGGTTATTGTTTATTTTGATTAAATGGATGTCTTTGATAACTATTATTTTCGTTTCTGTGCATTACTGGTCTAAAATTTCTACCGCTCGGGCTTGGTTGCATCGTTTTATTAAAAAAAGGTTTATTAATAAAAGGTGTTTTAACAGGGAATTTATTTTGAGTTTCAGGTATTCTCACCGGAATAAATAATGGTTGTTGACCATATTTATTATTATAATTTTGATGATTAGTTTGAGAATTTGTTAAAGCTCTATCTGCGTATTTTATCATATGAGTTCCAGGTATTCTGGGTATTATTTTTGGAGAATTAGTTAAATTAATTTGTGAAGGTTTTTTACAAAGATATAACCAATTTTGTCTTTCGAGAACATAAGCCATTGCTGTTTCTAAACTTGTGGGGTTTTTATTATAAATTACTTAGCCGAAATTGGAATATTGCATTAGGATTCTCAAATAAGTCTGTAAAGCTGTTTTCTTATATAAACGGTCTTTCATTTGTCTCATTTGATCTTCATCATTTACTAATTTTACTTTTGTCAATAATAAGATCTTGAATTCTATATCCTAAGCTATATGGATTTTCATCTCTTACCGGGGTTATTTGCATTAAATCGGTTAAAAGGCAATCGGAATCATTAAGCTATTAATTGTTGTGCATTATTTATAAATTTTCCTTTGACAATTTTTATGACAAATGAATTCATTGAATTTCGTAAATTAGTATGATCAAAATAAACAGAAATAAATTCTTCTACCACTTCAATAAATAAAGGTAAAACTACCGGATTTCCATCGAAGTTTGGAATTGCATTTACTTCTGTATGTGTAATAGAGGCTCGTGTGTATGTATGAGGCATGTTTAAATTTAAATTTAATTGATTAAAATTATTAATTAACAAATCAATTTTGAAAAATGTGGAAACAATAGATTACTTACTGTTGGTTTATGGAGCAAATAATTATTAATATTGCAGTAATCTTCATGGAGTTGCTGGTTCACTTGTAGAAATAATTATTCGGTGTGTATGCAGCTTGTTGTGGGTTGGAGTTGACCAATTTTAGGCGGCTCCGGGAAGACGGTGTGGTGAGCGCTCACTGGAAATGATGATCCACGGCTCCTGTTGACTCTGGGAAATGTTATCCGCTGGTCCGGGGACTTGGCAATTACCAATTTTAGGTTTCTTGCCCTGTGCGTATCAATCCTTACTTTTTGTGTCACTAGTTAAAGTCCTTTTATTTCGGGTTCTCCACTAATAACACGTTGTTCACACAAATCCTACCGACTGCGCCAGTTAACTTTCGCGACCGAGTTTGGGGATGTTATAAATTAAACAGCGATGTTAACAATATTTATTTATTTATGAACGATTGAGAAACGTGTGTTAACTTGAAAGGAAGGATATAATATCCTACCATGATTACGTGTATTTTGCATTTATATTATTCCTTATCAGTAACAAGAATGTGCGGTATGCGCTTTCCTGGTATTGCACCTGTTGATGGTGCTGACTCCTTTATGTTCTTGGAACTGCACGCGTGAGAGTCTTAGATGTGCTGACACATAACTTATATAACAGACACCTTTGTTTTACAAAAAGCATAGCCATCAAACTAGGTCAAATATTTTTTTCTATCCCAAACACAGACCCAATGTTACTGAAATAAATACTATATATACCACAATTAAATTATATAACCAATTACCTGACACTATAAAAAACATCACTAGTTTTAAACCTTTTAAACGCAAACATGTGATTGATAGTAAACCACACAGCATGAAAGAGTTCTTTGATATCTGCCAAAACACTATTCAATAATTTGACTTTATTTAATTAGTTATATGATGCGTTTTACTTTATTTTCATGTATTGTATATTGTATATTTTATGTGTAAATCTTGTTAAAATAAAAGCACTATGCCAGACTTCATGATCACGTCAATTTAAGAGCGAACCAGTTGTTAGATAACAAAAATTCAGTAGAAAGACTTTAAAAAAACAAACTGCATAAACTAATGTGCTGTAGCACATACAGGAAGTACTAAGAACATCAATGGATGGACTTTAGCTTTTAAGTATTTAGCTTTAGGATGTATTAGAAATCTATTGGTTGATAATAAGGATTTGTGAAATTTTAAAATAATTTATAACTGCATAAGTAGTATAACTGAAAATCTTGACGAATTTAAAATTTACTTGGAACATCTAGAAACAGATTTTGATTGCATTGTTCTGACACATGGATGATTCGTAACATTGCATTGTTCAAATATAAAAACTACAATATTATATACTATCAAGGCTTTGTGAATCAAAATAATGGAGTTTTAATTTATATCAATTCTAATCTTAATTTCAATTATAGTGTAATCAAAATGAATATGAATAATATTGTAAAACTTAAAATAACAAACTATTACAAAGAGCATATTGAAATTTTTGCTATAAACAAGCATAAACTCAATTGAATTTGTTCATGATTTTAGGAATTATTTATTTAATAATCAAAACAGTTTAGTAACATATAGTGTTATTGTGGGTAATAATTATATTGATATTTTGGGAAACAACCATGATAGTCAAGAATATTTAAGTACTTTAGCTGAATTTGGATACTTGTCTGCTATTAACGAACGACTACACAAGAGTATAAAACAATTCATGTATGTATTGATCACATATTTGTTAAAAACAAGAACAATACCACAGATTTTTTATTGCCACTTGTAATACAAACTGACATAACGGACCATTTCATAATATCAATACAATTATACTTAAACTCCACAAATACAAAAAAAGTAATGTTGAAAAATACCAAAAATATATTCAATATGGAAAATTAGTTAAATGTATATCTAATATTTCATGGAATACTATTTTTACATCTAATGACCTAGAAGTATGTCCTACTCTTAGTGATATGGTCAATAAACAAATAAAAATGTGCACATATTTAAAACTAATAAAGACAAACAAAATAAAAAGAAAAGAATGAATTACTCAGGGTTCAATAAAATCAATAAATAACAAGAATAAACAATTTTGACAATTGCAAAATAATCTTAATAACTTTAGACTTAAATCTGTAAAACTAAATTACATAAAATAATTCAACAAAAAAAAAACGTGATCATTATCAAAACTATATGGGCAATTCCATTTCAAACGGACCAGAGCTGGGGGGGGGGGGTGCATTGAGAAACTTGCTCATGTATTTTTTTTTAGTTTCTATAACTTATTAGTAGTCTTTTGATCGGTATATGAGGGTATGAAACCCATTAAGTTTTAAGTTTTTTTGTTGTTTTTTAACTTAATTGCATTTTTTGTTAAAAAACCGCAATTTTAACTCAAAAAAATAAATTTACTAATGAAATCGATCAGAAATTTTCCGTAGAATCCAAATCTGGTGCCATTTCAGGTTTATACCCTGTCTATAAGCCGCAAAAGCCATTAAACCATGGTTTTGTTCTCAGTGGGCTGGGCAAAAAGGAGCATTTTTTAAATTTTTTTTAACCGCCAAAGTTGACGTGTTTTGATGTAAGTTAATTAGAAAATATAAATTTGTTCTGTGTATTTGGGTTTTAAAGGTCTAAAACACAAAAAAAAACTGCAAAAATAAGCCTATTTTTCAACATAAACTTTTACAAATGCACATTTTGCAGTTTTCAGAGAAACTATACACCAAATATTATTAAAAAACTGAGTTTTGCAAACAATTTTACATAGAAAATAGTCAGTGTCGTGCTTATCTGGCAATGAAAAACCCATCTAGAAAAAAAAATTTGTTTAACATTTACTTAAAAAAAAATATTTTCTATTTTTTTTAAAGATTATTTGGATTATATTTTTATAAGCTTATTTCAAAAGTTTAACAAAGTCATCTTTTGTTGTTTGAACCAATTTTGGGTCATTTTACTCTTTGTTTGATAGTTTTTGCGCTTGCGGCACAAATTTTGACTCAATCTATCGGCGCGAAAATTAGAAAATATTATTATTTTTGGCATTCAAACATAAATCCTCCTGGCGTTTATCAAAATTTGTTAAAAAGAAGTTTTAAACCACACCCTAGTGTGTTTATAATATTTTTTGTAGATATAAAAAATAATTAATTTTTAACGCATTTTTTGTCTGAAAATTTTGTAAACATTTCTTTCTAGATGGACTTTTCTATAGACGATAAGTACAACACTGACTATTTTCCATGTAAAATTGTCTCCAGAATTCAAATTTTTAATAATATTTGGTGTATTGTTCCTCTGAGCGCGGCTAAACGTGCATTTGTAAGAGTTTATGTTGAAGAATAGGCCTACTTTGCAGATTTGCAGAGTTTTAGACTCTTAAAACTCAAATACACAGAACTTATTTATATTTTTTAATTAATTTACATCAAAATACGTCAACTTTGGCGGTTAAAAAAAAATAAAAAATGTTCCTTTTTGCCCAGACCACTAAGAACAAAAACATGGTTTTATGGCTTTTGCGGCTTATTGACAGAGTATAGACTTGAAATGGCACCAGATTTGGATTCTACGAAAAATTTCTGATTGATTTCATTAGTAAATTTATTTTTTTTTGACTTAAAATTGCGGTTTTTAAACAAAAAATGCGATTAAGTTAAAAAACGACAAAAAAACTTTTTTTTTTGTGTTACATACTCTCATATACCGATCAAAAGACTACTAATAAGTTATAAAAACTAAAAAACAAATACATATACAAGTTTCTCAACGCACCCCTCCCCCCCCAGCTCTGGTCCGTTTGAAATGGAATTGCCCATATATTAGTTAACAAAAATATCAATAAACTACTGTGGAATAAAGTTAAAAATACTTTGCAAATTTCAACAAAAAAACACAAGTTTGAACTTTTATAAAATAAAGATAAAGAAAATATAACAAATAGCAAAGAAATTGCAAATTATTTTATCAAATATTACACTACAATAGGTAGGAAATTAGCAAATAAAATTCCGTTGGAATTTGCTGACGTTTTTCTGAACCGATTCAACAAAATATAAATTCTAACACTTTTTTCTTAGATCCTACAAACTTTCAAGAAGTATTACATGATATTTTAAATCTAAAAAATAACAAATCACCAGGTAGATACCATTAAAATAATTGGCCCATATATAACTGAACCATTAACCTATTTAATAAACAAAATTTTTGAAACTGGATATTCTCCAACGCATTTTAAAACTTCGGTTATTATAACTATTAAAAAATTGAGAGATCTGCACTATGTCATTTAACAACTAATATCTACAAAAGTGTCGTCAACAGCAAAGTTTCTTTATGTGTATTTATAGATCTTGCTAAAGCTTTTGATACAATATGCCATACTTTGCTATTGGAATCAGTAGAAGATTGTGGTATCAGAGGAATACCGTTAATGATGTTTGAAAGTTATTTAAAAAACAGACAAAGTTGTGTAAAAATTAATAATATATTAAACGAATCTGAAACATGGAATTTTGTTTGCCACTATTCTTGGGCTACTACTATTTATTATTTATCTCAAAGAGATATTTAATGTAAAATCTAATGGAGATACTAATAGTTACGCTGATGACACAGCAATTTTTTTTTTAAGGCCGGGTATGAATTAAAGCAAAAAGCAGAAACTGGTTTATTTCGTACCAAACAATGGTTCAACTTAAAACTTCTAACCATAAACGTATCTAAAACAATCTATAGTTTTTTCTTGTAATTCTAGAATAACTGTATTTTTTACAGAATTAATCATTCCAATTTAGGATACAATATTCTCATAATCATTAGTGCATAGTGTAAAATATCTTAGTATTATAATAGATAAGAATCGTAGATGGGACATCCATATTAACCACTCACAAAAACTGCGGTTTTTAGACATCTACGAAACATTTTAAATATACCGCAGTTGCTGTATTATGCGTTAGTTGAGACCCACTTATGGCATCATTGGATGGGGAGGTGTAAAAACTAACTATTTACAATCCCTAAACAGACAACAAAAAAATATTATTAAACTAGTATATAATAAAAAAATTACATATTAATCTGATGCACTGCTTGCTGAAAGTATTATACTCGATATAAGGCAACTATTTTACAGCACAGATTGCAAAACTTAGTACGTTTGTTATTCAACATTAAAACAGCATAAAGATGATCATAACACAAGACAACAACAATATGTTACACCGTTAATGCATAAAACAGTTGGACAAAGAACATATATATTTTTATGCCCAAAACTTTTTAATAGCATTCCAAAAGAATTAAAAACAGCGAACTCTATCTTAATTTTTGAGAAACGTACATTTATATATTATTAATTTTATATTTTTCTTTGTCCTATACAAGTTTATAACTTTGTGACATTATATAGTTTATTGATGTTCATCTGTAGATAGCTCTAGTAGAGCCAAAACTAGTAATGTATTAATATAAAGTCAATTGTTTTATTGTTTCATAAATATATAAAATAAAAAAATAAAAACAGAATTAAAATGCACAAAAAGTCGTTTCAGTGTGCCATTTTTGTCGGAGCCTGACATAAAGTGTTAATAATAATATTTAACATAAAAATAATAATAACGACCATTCCCAGATCCTAACAAACTTTTTTGCTTGTTTTCCACAAATTATATAATGTATTTTCTAATATACTTACCGTAAAATCATTTTTTTTTATTTACAATATTAATTTTTTAATATTTTATTATTGGAAAACAATTTCATATAAAATAAATTAATTATTTATTTGAACTCAATCTAATAACTACAGCAGCCAATATAATAATAAAGTTAGTTTTCTTTATTATAAAATTTATTATTATGATTGTCTATTGAGCAATAAAAATAATTGTTGTTATTAGCCATCAAACTTAAAAAGGTTTTGAGTAGATAAATTAGCACATTCTTTTATGATTCTGGCTTATTAATATATTTATTATTATTTTACGATCAAAAATTAATGTAATGACATTAATTATATTACTAAATTTTAATTTGTTTTATTATATTTTATGTTTCAGTCATTATCTTTTAATGAATTTATTACTGTTATGGGTTTATTCCACTTGAGACAAATAATAATTAGAAATATTTTAATTTAAATTGAATTCAAAAACTTCTACCTATTTTTAACATTAAATCAAACAAAAAATCTATTAAATGTAATTGAGTAATTTAAATATAGTATTTTATATACGAGTATCTACGTAAAAAACTGTTTACATCTGTTAAGAAATCTTAGTTTTCTAGATATCTTCAAAGCTATATTAACAACATGGTTGTTCCAGAGAAGATATAAATAAAATATAGATATGAATTTGTTGTTTAGTTTAATATTTGGTATTGATAATACCTCAGACTTAGAGTTTGAAACAGTTTTTTAAGTCAAAATTGACCAATTTTTTAAGTACCCTATTCAAATATTGTTTCAAGATCTTTGTTTATATGTGCTACAGATTCTAACCTTGAAATTTCAAGACGTTTTGTGTGGATATAGTTTTTGGAAAGTATGTTTTGCAGATGATAGCACCCATCATCTGCAAAACTACAAATAAAACTGTTGCTTATTTGAAGAAGTTGATTAATGTAAATGAAAAATAAAATTGGCAAAAGAGCAAAACTTTGAACACCATCATTTATAACTTTACAATTATATCTTTGTTCTGTAAGAAGAATTATGTTTACTTTATTAAAAATATAATTATTAAATCTTTGAAATCAATTTTGAATTTTGTATCACTCTATATAATAATATTAATTGTATTATAACAATACTTACTATTGGCAACTTTAAAATGTTTAGTAAAATCTTTAATACACTGATAAATAAATTTTGCACTAAATACAATTATATATACATATGCAAGGATCTAAACGTAGACTACTTTTAAACAAACTATCAATCTGAATCATTATTTGACATCCTAAATTTATTTAAATCAAATTTGTTTTATATAATAATATTATTGATGATAATATTGATCGTCTGGGGGCACCTTTAAGCACACCCGTATTTAATTTATATTTTAATGATCGGGTATCTTTTAGTTTAACCGATATTTTGCAATCTTTCAAATAAGATTTAATCTTTTTATAAGCAATTTATGTTGGACTGTACTATCATAAATGTTATCTTAAACAAAGCATGACACTGATTTCTAGAGAATCTTTCGGTGTTTTTTATGTTTCTTAGATTGCTGTAAACACCACATGCTACAGTCTTATGCCCTTCTATGTCATATATCTATTTTAATTTCATTTTATAAAATACTTGCAGTTTTTTGTTTTGCATGCAGCACAGCGGTTAAATAATTCTTGTACTAATATTTTTTAATTCTAATTTTGATTGTACTGTTGTCGAGGCTGTCTGCTTTATTTTTTGTGGCTTAACTGTATGCTTAGGTAATGTTTGTAATACAATAATTTTGTCTAAAACTTGGTTAATTGCCTTTTTTTGTTGAGGTTTTATCAATGCTCTTTATATATATTGTTTTTTATTGTCTATCTTTAGTATAAAATACTTTTTTTTGCTCGGTTTTATATACGTATTACAGGCTTTTCTTCAATTGTTTTTGTTTTGGTTCCACTTTTTTATTTGTTAGTGTTTTTTTTTATATCACGGTTTCAATTTTACTTTTACAATTACTTCATTACTATTTCTATACATACATTCTGCAATGTTTTCAATAATTTTTTATTACTTTGTTTAGCGCTTTGTTCAGTTTTTCCAGTTAAATTTTCATATGTTCCGAGTTTTTGTTTTCCAACACTTCCATTACTATTAAAAAAGGTGTAATGTTTTCTTTGCTTTTATTGTTCATTTTAAAAATGATGTATGTGTTTTTGAAACATAATAATGGATTAAAGTTTTATTTGTGCTTATTTTTCAAAATTGTTGTTCTACCAGTGATTTTATTGTTGGGTTATTATTAATTGTAGTTTAAATCATCTATTTTATCTCATTTTGTTTTGCAATATCATTAAGTTTAGTTTTTATTTTTATTTTTAACCAATTTTCCGGTTCTTAGTAGTGACGATTTATCTATTTGCTGACTGCAATAAAAAATGTAGATTTGAGTCTGCACTCTTGCCAAAGTGTTATATGCTCTGCTTTTTTCATGTTAGCGTTGTTGGTTATAGTTTAATTTTTTATGCGGTTTTTATTTTTGGCAGCAATTAAATTTTATTTTTAAAAATCTAAGATTATTTTCTAGTAGTTGTAAACAAATTTATTTTATATACACACATACAAAGTTTCGTTAGGGAAAATAAACATATTCAAAGTAAAGTAAAAATAACCAAAGTTTTTCTGCACATAAGTATGATTATAGTGGTAAAAAAATTAAATATAGAAATTAAGAGAATATGTTTAAGGATGGATTTAGATAGAAATTTATATTTAGAAATATTTTGACGTATTTTAATGATACTTCTAATAACTGATTGTTCAGCAACGTGCAGAGTCTTTTATGGCATTGAAATAAATTGTGATGCATAATCTAAGAGAGGTCTGCATATAGATTTATAAATATGTGTACCTGTTTTTATATTTATATCTTTGTCTCTATAGAACAGGAAAGGGGTTTAAAGGATAATTTATTATCAAAAAGCACGCCTAGATATTTGTGTTGAAGATGGTTGAATTGTTACATGGCACAGATTAATATTCGGTGAGTTTTTTGATATACGATGGTATAGAATAATGAGTTAAGTTTTGTTAGAATTGGAATAAAACCTCCATGTTGAACCTTGTTTTAATATGTTTGGTTAGAGATTGTAAATACTGGATAGAATGTTCCAGATTTTTTGCATGAGATATCAGCACAGTGTCATCGGTAAATTGTAGTATGTTCATTTTTAGATTAAAATGTTGACCCACGTCCAATATATCACTACAATTTACACTATACAAGAGTAATGACAATGGAGATTTTTGCGGAACGTCCTGCTTAAGATAAAAGAATTAGAGAAAGAGTTTTTAACTTTAACACGTTGTTGTCTATTTTGAATTAAATTATTTATTGTGCAAGTTAGGTAAAAATAAACTTGCATTAATGACAGTTTGAACAAGAGACTTTTTAACCAAACAGAGTCAAAAGCCTTGTTTATGTCAAAAAACAATTCTGACGTCTGTCCGCCCTCAAGGTGAGTTGTTTGGATGTTGAAGGTAAAAATGCATGAAGGATGTATAGTAGATTTGTTTGCGAAAAAACTGAACTGATGGATACGTATATTGGGTTGTACATGATTTAACAATTTTTGCTTAATGTAGGATTCAATGATTTTAGCTATAACTGGAAGAAGTGTTATAGGTCTATAATTGAATGCAGAAGTAGCATTTGAGTTTTTTTTTAGTATGCAAATTACTATTCCACACTTGAATTGAGCAGAAATTAAGGATTTTAATTATATGAATGTGGATATTATTGAGTAAGCGTTTTAGGATTTTTTTGGGAATATTATCTACACTAGGAGATGAATTTTTACCAGTATTTAGAATTAGAAAATATTCATCTTCAGTTATTAATACATTGTCAGGCATTTGGTATAGGGTTTTAAAATAATTGTCATACCAGTTATCAGATCCGTTTTTGTTTGTTATAGTCATCATTTTTACTAAAACTGAACGCTTTTGTATTAAAGAAAATCTTTGATATGTTTTCATCAAGTTTATGTTGTTGTTAGTGTCTGGATAAGTTTTAGGCTGCATTCTTAGAGATGAGGTATATTTAGTTAATTAGTTTTTTAATTTCCGTACAGTATGTCCGTCCCATTTGTTCGTTAATTTTGTCTCAAACTTTTGTCTAATTGCTTTCTTTGTAGTTGCATATTAACGTATGAATGTTTTTATTTAATTTGTTAAATTTACGTTTAATAGTTGCGTCTTCAGTTTCTTTAAAATCTCTGTATAACTGTCTTTTTGTTTTATAAGTCTAAAGATGAATGGAGGATGTGGGTAGTTAAAATAGGTTTTTTTTTAGGGGCAAGTTGATCTTAATTGCATTGGTTAGTTTTCCCAAAAAACTTGATATTTTGGTTGGAGCAATAGTAGGATTGGTTGCTATATACTTTCTCATGTCTGTCAACTTTTTTAATGTCGCATAGGTCATACTGCTGAATATATTCTATGGGATTGGGGATAAGAGAACTTTGAGTATTTAGTTAATAATTGCATACTTGCATAGAGAGGCTTTAACAAATATACTATCTTCTATATTTGAGTGGGGATGAATATAAACCAAAAAAATATTATTTTTTTGTTATCAAACGGTATAGTGAATTGTAACGTATCATATCATATAATAAATTATTTTTTTTAGCAGGATTGGCTTTGCCTAAGTGGACAAGTGGATTTGCCAGGATTAGTGATCCACCTCTGTAATTTCGATTAAAAATAGTGGCAGAGTTTTGAATTCAAGACCAGTTTTGAATTTTTTTTTTTTAATTTAGTTGCTAGAAACATAGCACACAACATATTTTGATTAAGATTATAGTTGTATATAAGATGGATCTTTGGGTTAAAAGAATTTATGTTAGAGTTTAGGAATTTTAAGGTAGTAGGTAGGTAAAACTCCATGACTGCTGATGAATATGTATGCACACCTTGTATCGGAGCAGTAGATTGAGGTGCGTCCATGTCATTTAAGTCAAACATTAGTATGTGCATTTGGTTGCCGGAAATAGTGACAACTGCATCAATATTGTAAGATTAATCGCCTCGTCCGCTAGTAGTACTGTTATGAAAAAATATTATTAGCAAACATTACAAACTAAAATTCCATCACATCTACAAGAATATTGACGTTGAGTGAAGGAATAGAATAGAGGCGCAGGTCGTAAGAGTTTCTTGAAACATCATTCCCTCTCAAATAATCTGTTGCTTTCTCACATTTATGGGTCTGTTGTGTGGCGATCCTTACGACAGAATTTCATACTATCAGCTAAGTTTTAAACCGGCAGACTCACCAGCGAGATTTAGTGCCGAGTGATAGTTTCATGTTCTCCTGTCACTACCGAACCGCAAACTAAATTTTGTAAACAGCAGATATTTATTTATTCTTTATTTTCCGATTTTATTATTAAATGCAATTTTATTTAAAAAATATCATAATCTATCGAATTCGCCAACAATTTTTTTTATATGCCAATTTTTAATGTAGATAAATGACAAAATAAAGAAAAAAAATGAAATTTAATTATTTAATTTGATTGCAAAAATATAAATTTATAATATAATCAATCGTTGAATGAAGAAATAGATATTAATATTCCTTCACTCAACGATATAATATATCACTAAATATTTATAAACAATACCACGCAATTGATTAATTAGATTGCAAAAATTATAAACATACAATATATATTATATCACCAGTTATTGCATAAAGAAAATACAAGCAGTTGTTTAATTTGATTTCAATACTATAAACATATAATAGGTATAGCATATATCACCAGATATTACTTAAAGAAAATACAAGCAATTGTTTAATTTAATTGCAAAAACATAAACATACAATATAGAATATATCACCAATTATTACATAAACAAAACACTAGCAGTTGTTTAATTTGATCTTATTACAATTATTACTTATAAAATTGCACCAGTTATTAAAAACAAAATACGCAATTATTTAATTTAATTGCAAAAAGTTAATATATCACTAGATATATAAACAAAACAGAAGTAATTGTTTGAATTTGATTGCAAAAATATAAATATATAATACATCACAAGTTATAGTTATTTAAATGTATAAATATATAATAATAATGAATAATACATGGTAACTTTGTACCAATTTTATAGTGCTGTTAAAAAGTACAATATTCTTAATAAGTTTTGGAGTACATACTTTGTTAGAAATGTCGTTATACAATTTTCTATTGACTTATTCTATACATGTCAATTTAAAAACTAAAAAAAAACTACTTTGAATCACCATGTATAATTCACTAGTTATTGTATAAACAATATACAGATACAATTTTTTTTTTATAAATTTATTTCTGATCAAATTCTGACTTTTTGATGAGGTTTATTATTTTGACTTTTTGATTTAATATATTTAGCGAACACCTTAAATTGCAAAACAATTTTATTTGTATCAAAAGTTTAATTAATTGTTTGATATGCATCTAGCACAACGAAGTAGACGTGTTGTACCAGTCTGTATACAAGTTCAAGAAATTTAGTACTTTTTCAATATTTTATGCAACATTATTGCCACACTTATACAACTTATAAGCAATATTAAACCGGTCTAACAAATTGGAAATAATATTAGAAAAACTATCAGATGGTCTTTTCAAAAATGATACATTTTTACAAAAATAATCTTTTGCCAACAAAAACAATTTATTATTTCGTAACAACTCGTCATTTGTTTTAAACACTATACTAGCACAATTTTTTTATCCAGATTTTTTTATATTGTTATTTGCCAAATATCCTGCAACGTAAATATTAGATCAAGTCTCTAACGTATTTTCTTTAAAATTTAAGTTGTTATCAAAGTTTTCTTTGTCTTCTGTTTTAACTATCATCTGAATGGTTGTGTCATGACTTAATTTTTTTGCAGAACTTGCAATATCCGTGGAGGTAACCGGAGATACATCCGATACATCTAAATAATTGGTTTTGTTGCACAGTTAGTTACCAGTGTCAATTGTCATTTGAAGTCTGACGTTCACATTGTGTTGAACTCCAATTTGGAACTGGCAAACTGTAGGTGTTGAATTGTATCCAAATTTTCAAAAGAATCTTGATAATTAAGTATTTAAATCCTTCATCTTTCAAATTTTCACAAAACATTAAAATAGATTTTATTGTTCACGCAAATCCGTCTAAACAAAAAATATTATTTCGTATCTTGTTTTATACATATAACCGAATCTTTTTAAAATAATTTAGTGCATTTTTTTAAATTGTCTTCGGAGGTAGTCTGATAAATAGATAATGCACACTTGTTAGAATTTCTATCATTGAGTGTTTGGCTGTTTAATAAATCAAAAACATTGTTGATAGTTTCAACAAACTTTGCTGTGTTTATACCAGTCGTACTCATTAAATTGTTTTGTTTTGGTTGCCGTTTTTATAGCAGCCACAACAGTATGCAAAAATATTTGTGTTGCATACTTCACTCGCATTTTTTGAATATCATTTGGATCAATATGAGCTTTAATCATCTATAACATTGTTCGAGTTGTAGTACTGTTTTAATCAATACGAAATGTTTCCGATATATCATTCCATGATATCATTTCACCATTGACATCAAAATACAAGTTGGGCGTTATTAAATTTTTTCTTAAACTTTTCATACGATGTGGAGCATCAAAAACAGTAGATATTGTCATATTTTCTATATTGATAGCAGGATTTTCTTTTGTAACAATTTGAAAAATTTATTATTTGTTCCTTGGTCGCATACAAATGCTTTAGGTTCAGATGACAGTCGCTTTAATATTGTCGCAACATCAATAAATATTTATATACAGGCCGTTTCCTAAAAAACGCCGGAAGCTATAATTTTTATATTTTAAATTTTAGACCCAGCAAACTATATATATATATTCTTAAATAAGAAATAAGCTATCTTTTGACGTTTTCAGTTTGTAAATATATTTTACCTGTTTTGAGTAACAATATCCATCATCGTTATTTTAAATGGAACAATATGTATATTTTTTCATATTTTGATTCAGGGTGAAATTCTGCATACAGCAGTTTATTTTATTTATTTATTTGTAGACGGAAATATTTTTAAAAAAATTATTAAATGTGCATGAAAAACAATCGTAAATACTGAAATATTGTAATAGAAAAAAAATTACAAAACATACTATACGTGCCTATCACCATTATGAGGGGTAGCCCCATCTTGTTGAAAATAAACTGTAATACGATCAGCAAGAGGCAATTCATCCAAAAAAGAGTCTAAGTCATGAGTCAACAGTTGATGGTATTTCTCTTGATTTAGGGTCCCATCAATGAAGAATGGCCCAATCAAAGTATTTCCTAAAATACCACACCAAACATTCAGACTAAATCTTTGTTGAAAATTAGTTTCAAGATCATGTTTATCTAACACAACCAGAAAACAAAGAAATACTAAGGCTTAGAATTATCAATGCTTGCCACGATTTATCTCCCAATTTGATATTAAATGCCAGTAATGAAGTAACTAAAAGATGTCAGTTTTGTATTCAGCACGGTTCGAATCAATTTGAACTATATTTGTAGATATTATGTTTTGTAGTTTTTTTTTCAATAAAATATTTCAGTATTTACGATTGTTTTTCTTGCACATTTCATAATTTTTTTAAAAATATTTTTGTTGTTTGTTGTTCGTTGTATTGTTGGGTCTAAAATTTAAAATAAGAAAATTTTAGCTTCCGACGTTTTTTAGGAAACAGCCTGTATCAGTAGTGTATCTCCATTGACCAGTCCATGTGATGTATAATAACATAACAAAATCATCCAATTATAATAAAGACCTTGAATTAAAACCACAAATGCAGTGTTTGCCAACATATTTGTTCTCCTTATGCTAGCAAAATCTTGGTAGCCTTCAACTAGATCGTCTGTTGTATTATATTCTAATTGTTTTTTTAAAGTCAAAACAATATAAAAACACCCAAAAAAATAAACATTATTTATTTTCAATGCCAATTATTTAATTACAATCATTTAAAATAAACAACAACTATTATGTTTTTTAAATTTATCAGAAAATTTTGTTATAAAAGTATAATATTATTTTACATAGTTGAATCAAAAATATTATAAAAATAAAAAAAAAATAATGAGTGTTGCTATTTTAAGAAAATAAAGTTAGTTGCCATGGCAACTACTACTAAAATAAAAACATTCATGTATGAACTTGCCTTTATAATATACTCAAGAAACCATTTAAAATGGTTTTTAAGTTATATTCGGTTAAAAAATAACGAGTTATTCAACCGTACGTTTTTTGTCTAAAACTCCAAAAAAATATATTGTGGTAAGTTCTATTGCAAATAAATAAATCTCAGCGACTTCAATTTAATTTCAAAACTTTACAAACTATTGAACATTTTGAATTTAAAAAAGAAATTATTGGAAATTGGAGTTGTGCTCAAAGTTTTATGACTCTTAAAATATTGCGTCCTTAATTTAAAAATATTGTACCAAATTTGTTTTTTTATAAACCATCTTAATACTTTTCAACTAAACCTAAAAATATAACATAACAAAAGTTTCATTTTATCATAGCCATAAAAAGCATTTTAGTAGTATACCAATACAAAAATTAATGTCAACAATTATATGTCAAATTAATTAATATTTTATAACATTAGATATTTATACAATAAGTTAGCCAAGTGTGAATTTTGCTTAGAAATTTTGATCAAACAGATTCTGTCTACTTCACGAAATAAATTTGATAACTTACTTTGCATTAAATAGTGATAACTGGCAATACAATTTTTAATTGATAAAACAAACTAGATTATTAAATTAGATTATTATAAAAAAAAAACTACTTTTATTCAAGAATACAATAAACATTTTGGGGAATTTAATGTTCAAATTTTTGTTTTAATATCTATTTATTATGCAAATTCTACACGTCTATTTTTAATGTCTTTCTTTTATAAAATCAAAAAAGTAGTTTGCATATATAAATCGCCATGTTTCACATTTGAAGTATAAATAATTATAGCCAAACACAGTTAAAATAATATTATAATGTTAATATGTTGGTTAACATATTTAAATGGTACTGCAGATTTTGTCAACAATTTACGTTTTGAATTCAATATGAAATCATTCGGCTGTTCACAAATTAATTTATAAGATAAACAATCCACATCTTTTAGAGCAATTTTAATGTTTCCCCAGTTCTTTTTCTATTCTACAGTCTTTTTATTTATGAAGCGATAGAGCATAGTTCAACATCAATATTATACTATTTCTATTTTAATATAATGCGTGGATAGCAGATCCCGCGCCCGAGTGTGTATTTACACCTCTTATTGCGTGCTGCTACCCTGTTACGTCTGGAGCGTATTCATATTTAGCAAAGTTTACAACACAAAATAGGCAGCGCTTCATCTGGTAATACTTGAAAGCTAAGTCATCTAATAACTTCCGTGCTGCCCCCTGGATCTCGGCGAATTTAATGTGTTACATATTTATACGTACACTTGCGCCTCTATTCTATTCCTTCACTCAACGATATTGGTAAACCGTTTTTTCTAAAAAAACATTGTTCAAATAGGACAAAACGACAACCAAGTCAATATCCAAACGATAAGATTTTAGTCATAATTTATTTTGGGTTAAAGATATGCAGTTATATTTAACGAGTAAAAAATTAATTAAGCATTAAATACAAAACTCCACTTTTTAAAAATTAATTGCGGAAAAACAACTTTTCGGATAATTTCTTTAAAAGTTTGAGGACACAGACTGTATGAGTTTTATTCTGTAAACCCTTATAATAGCGTAACTATTCTTCCCCTTTAAATTTTTTAATTAGATCTTGTCTATTAGTATGTGCGTGAGAATAGATTTTTGTTACATACGTGTCAATGATGTTGTCATAAATGGATATGAATGAGTGGATGCGACTGTTGTTTGTTGTATTCTTGATCAGACTCCTTTTATTTGTGGATTTTATTTTCATATTTGGGATTCTTTCTATAGGCTGAAGAGGTCTTTTTTTACATTTAGTGCTCTAGGCGCCATGACCTAGTTCTCCGCATGCTGTACATTTTTCCGGTTGTTGTAAGGTGCATTTGTTTGTGCTGTGTGGCTCAGTGCAATTTGCACTTTTGATTTCAGCGTTGCAGTTCTTAGTCGTATGTGTAAATGAGTTGCATTTACTTTATGGAATTCAAAGTGGTGGTGGTGCTAGGCTTTTATCAGTATGTTTCATTGTTTCATATGCATCTAGTTATTATGCGCATCATTTGGATAGCTAGACCAGTTGCTTTTAAATAATGCATTTGCAAGCAATATCTGTGAGTAATATTGTTGTTGTTTAATTGATCGCTAATTTCTTTTTCTGTGAATTCATTTTCAATACCGTCAATAACGCATGGGGGTTTTCTTTTCATGTTCCGGTCTTAGTAATAATTCTTTAAAATTATTTATAATATTAATTGATTTTAAGTTGTTTAAAATAATAATCATTTCCTGTGTCCTATTTGAATTTGGTTTTACAATAAATCCAGTTTTACTGTTAATTAAGTAAAATATCCCGCTGTCCTATGTTATTTTTTTTCCCAAATATCTACAATTTCATTTTTTGACATTGGGTTTTTGTTGTAAATAAAATTGTGTTGTTGTGTTGTGTTTTTTTGGTTTGTGTAATGTGAGTCGATTTGTTAATTATTGCAGTTATATTGGATGTATTTGGTAAGTCTGCCATTAAGTTGCTTGCATTAATAATAACCTCTGTGTGATTTGCAATCGGTATTTTGTTTTCAATATGAGAGAATCACCAAGTAGCACTATACTTGCCCGTGATAGAACGACCAATTTTAATTTGTTAGCATTTGTTTTAGTGGAGCAAATAATAAGTCGACTGTATTCATTCCCATACGAAAGATTATTTTCTATTTTTATAGTTTTGTCGTTTTTAAAGTGATAGTTGCTTTTTCCATAATTTAGGGAACTGCCCAGAACTCGTTGCACAATCACTACAAGTTACTTGTAATTAAATTGTCAGTTGTAATTTTGTTTTAGATTTGCTCCGATAAGTAAAATATTTGCTAGTAAATTACATCCACGTTGATAATGTGACAATAGTTAAAATTGCGTATATGTGTTCTCTACTTTATTTAAGTAACATAATTTTGTAAATAACAAGTACAAGATTAATGTTGTTGTGACGTCTTTCCTCTTTGAGACGTGAGGCGTCACCTGTGCGGGGGTATCTGCAGTCGTGATCGACAGGGTCCCCTCGCTTAATTGGCCGGAGACTGAAGGTGCTCGGGCGCCACCACACCGGAGTGTGGACACAAATAAAATAATAATTGGGTACTCAAATGAAACATTTATTTTTGTAGAAAAAACAAAGAAAGCAAGATAATAAAAAAAAAAATAATTATTATGCATGGATGGATGGATGGATCGGGGGACGTTGGTAAGAATAGGAGACTGGGTCGGGAATCTGGAGGTGGCTTGCCTTCCGGCTACCGCACACGCTGGGTTATAAGGAGAAAGGAGAGAAAAAAAAGGAATTTCAACTGGGTTTGGGGAGATTGTCGGCTCGACTTACGGTTATGGTACTCTTCGGTTTTCGGACTCGGATTTTGGTTTTCACTATGGTTAATTCGGTTCGGACTCAAATACTGGACTGGACTCAACTTGGACTGGACTCAACTTGGACTGGACTCAACTGATCCCGGACTGGACTCCACTTGGACTGGACTCAACTTGGACTGGACTCAACTCCACTGGTCCCGGACTGGACTCCACTTGGACTGGACTCAACTTGGACTGGACTCAACTCCACTGGTCCCGGACTGGACTCCACTGAATTGATGAGGACTGGACGGCGGTATTTAAAGGGAAAGAAAAGAGAGGGGATAAACTTTGCAAAATCTGGTGGAAAGGGAACAGGGATACCAACATATATGGGGAGTGCATAGGGAGTGGCCTATACACCCCAAACTAATTAACTAAAACTAAATATAACAAAATAACCCCTGACAATACATAAACAATTTCACAAAAACTTAAAATCCCATTCCCCTTAATTACAAAGATATTTACAAAATAGACAAACATCCGCCGGGTTCGGATGGTTGCATATAGTAATTAGTGATCTACCCATTAATGGCAAATCACTAATTACTGCACACAGAAGCTCCTGGATACTTCTTACTTTCGGCGGAGGTTTGTCTCACCCATGGCGAACCCCACATGGGACGCCTAGGGGCCTTATTGATTACATGAGATTGCACGTGGTTTGATAGGTTAGATCCGCGTGCATCCTCAAACAACGGAGTGGCAAGCCGACAAACACGCAGGTTTGTTGCGCCATCAATTAAACATCATGTCGCGGACATAAAAAGTGTCGGTAGCCGGCTAATTACGATGTTTAATTAATGGCAGCAAAGTAGGCCACCCGAAATACAGCTAGTTGCAACCAAGGTTGCCTAGTATATGTGGTATACTTCACGCGGCTTGTTATGAGTGCGTTCGGAAAGAATGTCTATGAATAACGCTGCATAACAAGCGCGCGTTCGTAATACTATCCGCCATAAACAGACGAACGGTTTGGGCATTATTTTAATAAATGATCACAGGGTTCGTTACATTGTTTTTACTAATATATTGATTGTGTTCTTGAGATATTTTGTATGTATCGGCCTACATTTAATTCTATTCCAGGCTTCTCAAATTATTGTAGTTAGTTAATAGCACCCACCGGTAGCCAAAAGATTCGTCTGAAGAATTTGACCAAGGGAGGTTGATAGTCCGCTTAGGATATAAATAAAAAACGGGAGCCATTGTCAAATTACAGCTACGGTGCAATAATGACATTCATGTTATTGGGTCCAAGTAAGGAGTAAAACTATGTAACTAATTTTTATTTATATGATTTATTGCAATTTTTATTAATTTTGGATATTAGATAACTATATTATTTGTATAATTAAAATCATCTAATTATAAAAATTAGGCATGTATATTCAAATAATCAAAAATCATGAAAGAGGCGTATAAATAAATTTAAATTAAATTCAGCAAAAAATACATGAAGCTAATAAAGTTAAAAACCGCAGCATGAATTATGAAAACTTTTTAAACGGAAAGCGGATTACCATAACGGTTCCGTGGAGGGACGGAGTGGGTGGCATCCTGGCGTTGATATTGAAAAATTATCGAACGTCATGAATATTTATAGGGGTATCAGCATTTTTTTCTGTAAAGATTCTTCTCCATAATTTGAAATTAATATTCTTCGATGTGTGTTTAATATACATATTTTAAAGTTTTAATGGGTGGTTTTGTTGTAGAAAAAAACAATTTAAGTTTATAATTAATTAAATTATGTTTATAATTTTATAAATAAAAACAATTTAAAAAATTTGATCACACGCACCTACTGGTGAAATAATTTTATTTTTATTGATTATGTAATGTCAATGTTTAAGTGCTGTTTTAACAATTATTTTTATAATATTAAAGTATAATTTCATTGCAATTTTATATTTAAAAAAACACGATTAATTAATAAATATAAATATCAGTTAAAGAAAAAATTTTACTCATCGAGTGGAAACTTTTCAAACCCTTTACCCTTAATTGACTGTCTAGATAATATCACGTGTTGCATGACTCAAAACATCACGGAAAAACCATCAAGCCTTATCTATACAAGTGTCAAGATGGCTGCTCCCAATTTCCACTTTACTTCCTACGTTGATATCATAAAAACCTTTAAAATGTTTGTATACATACATAATATTATCTAAAAATTCATATTGAATTTTCAAAAAAATATAAAAGTTTATAAATTTAAAATGTTTATTGTGATGGTTTGCTTGTTTGTTTGTAATAAATAAAACAGATTTATTAGGTAACATGTTAAACATTTTTAATTTAATTTGTAATATTAAAATTAGACTTGGCCGTAATGTTTTCTACAATTGTAAATATTTATAATAGTTTGCTTAATTTATTGTATAAAATAATACGATGATTGTTAAAAATATAAATTGAAACAACTTCATATTGTTTGCAACCAATATAAATAATGGAAAAAAACCCTAGACGTATAACCATAAACATCATTTTCGATGTGGTAATTAATGTAATTATAAACAATTAAAATAAATAGCATATAATACAAAAAAAATTACATAAATGTCAATAAATAGCATTTTTTTAAAATTATATTACATTTAATTTGAACTGTTTTCTAATTGAGTGAAACTTTTAACAAAATCGAACAGTAACTGTATATGTAACATAATGTCAATACGCTATCATATAGTGTAATATCATTATTATAGCAAATTTATTATTTAGATTATATGTACATTTTATAATGTATATAATTAATTACATCTATTTCTTTTTTTTTTTTAGTTTTTATAAATGATAATTTTTTTGTATGTGTATGTACAATTAAATATGTAGTTCTTCTTGCCACCTAACTCCTTAAAAATCAGTTCTAAAGAATACAATCTTCTATTTTGTTAAATATTATTGCTTTATACGTTGCGTTATTTTATTTGAACGTTTTCCAATTGCATGTAACATTGAAACAAAAACATATGTTATGAATGATGCATCGTATTTATAATATAAAAATATAAAATTGCATTAACATTTCAAGATACATGTATGATGCAAGATTTATGTAATAATTTACAACGAATGCAAATATCCATTTGAAGTTGAAAATCAATTTTTTTTCTGATTATTACTAATTTAGTATAAAATTTGCGAAATGACATTTATGTTACAAGTAATATTTATTTTTATATTGTTAATGATGGAATAATTATTTTCTTGTCAATTTTTTTCAGAATTATTTCTTACAGTTTTTTACGTTTTTTACTTTCACAGTTAGTAAATTTAAAATAAAAAACATTTTAAAATTTGCCACCAACAAGAACGGTATATTATGGCAAATCGCTTCATATCAAATAATAACTGGTATAGAGTACCTAAAGATATATCGGCTTCATTTCTTTGATTTATCGGATTAGCTGATTAGTAGTCTCCTTGGGGGTCCATTAACTGAGAATTTAACAATCTCCCATCTTTTATACCTTTACGGAACGGGCTATTAAAATGTTACCTAAATACTATAAAAGCAGAGTTTGTATTAAAATTATTCTTACAATTTCTGTGAGCGGCTATGTTTTGTTTTCTTAAAAAAAAATTGTTTTACCCCTTTAGTACAGGTGTAAACGATGAGAAATTGTTTGGTACTCATTTAATGGACCCCCAAAGAGACTACTAATGAGCTAATCCAATAAGTCAAAGTAATAAAACCGATATATTTTTGGGTACACTAAAAACCTGATATCTGTGTCTGGTAGCATATTTATGGTGCTGGGTACATGTTCCAGGGTGCAAGTAAACTCCTTCAGCAAAAATTTTAATCATAAACTTATAGACAAACATGTTCACCCTAGAAGCTGCACGTCAAAATTTTTTTGGTTTTTTTTATACAATATTGGAAATATCTCTCTTAAAATTCTAAATAAAAAAAAACAATAAAATATAAAAATTATAGGCAATTAAATTGTCCATTTTTTTTGAACAGCATATCTGGATCTATCTCTAAATGTACTTATGTTATAAATTAAAAAATGATTTTTTTGTTTATTTTTTTTATTTTTGTTAAAAATTATGTTTAAAAGTCAAAAATATAAAAAAAAATAAAATTCAAAATTAAATGCCATTCAATTGCGCATTTTTCACCTAATTACATGTTTTAATGTAGCTCCTACCGATTGTGTGCTATTAAAGAAAAACTTCAAGGGGAACATTTTTTAACCTTACTTAAAAAAACATTAATAGAATGTTACAAATTTGACAAAATAAAAAAAATATGTACAATACGTCATTTTAAAATTTTTTTAAATAAAAAAAATAAAGGCCTAAGCCTTATTAAATTCCAATAATTTTAGTTTACAAGTCTAATTTTATGTTCAAAATTTAAAATATAATAAAAATATTATAATTTAAAAAATATATATACAGAGTATATTGATGTAAAGTTTCATGTGAAACCTAATTAGCAAGTACTCATTTGCTTTTTTGGGGACCCAGGGTATGCATCTGACTCAAAATCTGGAAGCTAATGATACTTATTAAATATATTAATTTTAAAAATTCAATGGTAGTGCGACACGTGTTCTTTTGAATCTTATGGTCTGAAATTTCTCATGGCATACTTTTTTTGTATAAAGATCACTTTCTGATAGTGCACACATAGAAATTCTACAAAAAAATTTTAAAACCACTCAAATATAAAAAATTTTGATTAAAAAATGGTTTTGTGCGTTCAAGAAGCTCTAGAGCAAAAACTACCACTAGTGTGGGAAAATTTCATTTAAGCATCTTAAAGTACATACCTTTAGCTGCCTTTGCCCAAAATTTGGAGTCTTAGTCGGTGGCAACTTTTGAGAAATGAATTTTTGAAAAAAAAACTGTTTTTTGCGTTTTTTGCGCGTGCGGGACAAGATAACAAAAATTTTACCGCTGCATTCGATTTCTTAGAAAATTTCCTATCGGTTATGATTATTCTAAAATTTTTACAGGCTTAAATGCAATTAAGATAAATAAAGTTAAAAGTTGAACTTAAAAATTGCCGTGAAATTCAATTGACTCTACAAGGCGAACTATGTGACCTAGAGGTCTGAAATTTGGCATGAAGTCATATTTTGGGTACTCAAATAAGTGTAGAAAATTTGAGCTAAATCGGAGAGGGTCGCGTAAAATGGACTGCTTACGTAACGTGGAATTGCCCAGGTGCAAAATCTCATAAACCTTTAAACTTGCTTTTTGTTGGTACTTTGGGGATGTTTTCAAATCAGTTTCAAGTGGTGCTCTATGGGTTGGTTTCCTACGGCCGTGATGGTCTAGCCTAAATATTCTACTTTTTTTTATCCAAATACCCACTTTGTCAGATTGCATTTTCTTCCGTTTTTCTGCAGGCGTTCTAGTACTTTCGGTAACTGGTCTAGATGTTCACTCATAATTTCCGAGTATACTATGATGTTATCAAAATATAATATATTTGTCAATAATATATAAGAAAAACATTATTGTTTTCTTCTAAGTATGCACGGGCATTCAATTGTCAAGATTGTACAGCTTCATATATAGAACAAACTGGTAGAGCACTTAAATACAGACTCAAAGAACACACACACACACAAAAATCACAACTCCACTTTTTCCAAACACTTACAAATACACAAACACACTTTCAATATCAAAAACAAAAATAATATAAAACTCTTACACCAATGTAAAAAAGGTTTAAAATTGACAATACTAGAATCATATGAAATAGACAAATTAAAAAACAATAAAAACTACAGATGTCTGAATGAACAAATCAATAACCCATACCAACATATCTATACATTTTTAAAAAACAATAACCACACTACAGCTAATCACTCGACAACAATAACCACACTACACAATAACCAATCAATGTAACAGTAACCGCAACAAATTCACACCACCCGCAACACACAACAACACCTGTGAAAAGTGAGTTTTGTTAATAAAATCATCTATGTAATACATATATATTTATAATTTATGTAATATTTTTAGAACTAATGATGGCCTAACAGCCGAAACCGGTCTTAATAAAAATTAAAATTAAAATCAGCACAATAAAGTATATATAAATTTTATTAAAATACACTAACTTCAAATTAGATTTTTTAGTATGTGGAATTCGTGAATATTGAAGGTTTGTTGAATCTTGAGTTCTACTAGACTGGCTAGTGCATTTGTCCTTTGTAACGTATCTACGTTGTATACGGCACAACTACCAAGATAAGTCAGACGGTTGTCCAGAGTTTGGTTGTTCAAGCGCAAATTATAATTCAACTATCAATTAAAATAAATATTTTACAAATTATAATTCAATAAAAAATAATTATTTATATTTGTTTAAAAATTTACAACACTTTTTTTATTCTTTTAAACAAAACTAATAATAAACTACTAAATCAAAATGATAAATAAATTCTACAAAGCTTTAACTACCGCGCTCGTCTAGCACAAGAATGGCAAGTGTAAAACTCTGTCTCTGTACAAAAATATCGACAGATCTGACAACAAGTTTGATGTAACGCACCTTATAAGCAAATCTACTAATAAAACGCCATCTAGGAGTTTTTACCCGTACAGCTACTTGGCAAAACTTTGACGATGTAGATTTACGCCGGCCGGTGAATGCAAATGCAAATTAAATTTTATTGTACTACTGCCAGAACTTGACCTTATAAAATTATCTGTTAAAATTAATATTAAAATTAAGTTAAGTGAAATGATTGTGATGGAATTAAATCGTAGAGAGTAAGTTTGTCACACTTTTTGGTAGAACTGCCTGTTGCAACAAAAAGTTTTTTAATAAATTTTCTGAGTTGGTAGTGCGTCTTCATCGGCGAAATGCTCCACCAAGCTAGGATCGGCATATTGTTTAAATTTCTGCTCAAATTTTTGGCATTTCCGCACAGGCTTTGGAGTAATGCTTCTAGCACGCGGTAGATAGTATAGTTTATCTTCAGTCTTCTAAAGTAGTTTTTTGGGTATTTGTGGTTGTAAAGTCCGTCAAAGATTGGCAAGTTTTCTGATTTAGTTTTAATTTGTTGATTTGATGTTGACATAAAAGTACTGTATAAGATATTTTATTTGTTTAGTTCTTAGATATCGTATGTTAACTATACTTCCAACGCATATCATTTTCTGTTGACATGTTTTAGGATGGGGAGTTTTATATTTTGTTAGTGTAGTTATTTTTTTCTTATTACATTTTTTAGGTTCTATAGTGTTCCATTTGATTTTGTGTTACCGCCGTGCTTACGATACAATAACTAGTCTTTGACACTAGTACTAAAGGTGTATTGGCATAATTACACGTGTATCGGTTTAATAACAAGTGGATTGGCATAATAACATTTGTAAGGGAATAACCGGCAAAGAATCGAAAAACTACTGACGCCATCTAAAAAATAGGACTGTTTTTCTGTGCCAAAACTCACAATTTGGTTTTTTATACAACCATTATAGCTGATTGAATAAAATCAACACACATCAAGCAATCATTCTCTAAAGGAATGGACACTTTTGACAGTTTATTTGCAAAAATTTATTTCATAAGAAGCTAAAAAAAAACAAATCACCAAAGAAAATCAAAAAAGAGAGAATAACTGCGCACAAAGCACTTAGGAGTTACTAGAAACTAATAATTACGGACTAGAAAATAGAAAATATAAAACCCCATCCTATAAGCAACTACAGCAAACAGCTTAGTAATCATATTGCTTTACAATCGGAGTGTAAAAACTTTCTTTTGTGCAAATCCGTAGTAAATTTATTTGGCTACAATAGCTAAAAGAACACATTCAAAGCTGACTGCGAGACTTTGCATTGGCAAACCGCAATTTTATTGGATAGCCAAAAGAAATAAAGCTTGTAAGCATTGAATAAACTGGTTCAATGGCCATTCGAGTATACCCCCAAATTGGACCGTGACAAAAAAGAAAGAAAAAAACTAACAATCCTACTTCCTGGCATGTCTGCCGAGAAGACGACTTCTAGCGTAGCCGGTAAAAAAGTGTAGACAGGAAAAACTCCTAAATAGTTGCACCAACTTTTACAACAAGACGACTCAAGTCAAGTACCTTAGATCCGTTAGCAGCACGGACAGTTTTTACTACCAAAAACAAAAAAGAAAAATTATGATCAGCATACTAAAGAAAAACATGTGTTTTTCATGAGTGCTACTAGTTGTCAGTTTTCTGTCTAATACGTCTACTAAAAATTAGTATATCAACATAGGGAAGAAGAACAAAAAGAATATCTGGCAAAAACAAAACAAAAACCCTGTAATAACTTTTGGGTGCAATATCAACTAGCAGAGACAAATATAGAACTGGGTTGTATACCAGGTGTATAAAAAATAAGTGATTGATAGCTCGACTTGGTTTAGGTTGAGTAAACTTGTAACTTATTGTCTGGAGCAAACCTGAAAGTTAAAGCGCATAAGTTTAATCAGCAAAAAACTGTATTTTTATACGCGTTTATTTTTATAAATCTCTAAAATTTGTCTTTTCTTATCAAAGGCAACATACTTGAAAAAATCTTTTATTTGCGTTTCAACATTTAACCGGCAAATACTCCATTGCTTATTGTAAAAATAAATTCTTCTATCTTATGGGTTTATGACTAATTACCCGCCGCTAAGTTTAATTAATTATTTATTTTGTGTTGATTATATTCTTAGTATGATAATATTATTTAGTTGATTTTAGAAACTTGTTTATTAGTTTAATTTATTAATTGGGTGTTGGGTAGTCACGTTATCAATTTAATTATGTTTTATTTAGGAAATTATAATTACATCTAGCGTTAGGAGTATATTTATATAGGATAAAACGTTGTTGGAGTATATCTTATTTTGGATCGATCTTTATTTTATTGAATTTTTTATTAATATAATAAAATTATACAACATCTCCAAGCTACTAACAAAACCACCTTGAGAAATTTAATATTAAAAAACATATTAAAAAACTACTACAAATCATTTTTTTTAATAAAAACAGACCAAAATTTTACAATAAGGAAGATTAACTAAATCAGTTAAGTTTATAGAAAAATAAATCTTAATTAAAAATGATTGATTAAAACAAGTCGTCATATATATTATTGATATCCTTAAAACGGCAACAAGCTATAGAGGTCTTCGGATATTACACACACAAAAAAAATATAAATAAGCTCAATACTTTGTGTTTCCAGAATAAGTCAAAATAACGAATTTATATTAAAAGTGCTAAAGATCCTCACTACTTCAATCGACAGATGGAAAAAAAATTAAATGTGGTGATCAATAAGATGTTAACTTAACTGATTTAATATTAACAATATATACAATAAAATGTTTATACAAAAACTAAGAATAAATAACTAAACAAAAACTATTCTATTTATTTAATACATATTTACTATATGAATATAAAATAAACATTAATACTTATAGAATAATAATAATAATAAAAACAAATTATTTACGAAGCCTTAAATTGTAAGGCTTAGATGAAGAAGCATTTAAAAAGTTTGTATTTGAATTATATTGAATAGGAATATATATTCTATATGAAATATCATTTATTAATTGATTAGTGTACCTTTTAAATTCCTTTCCCTCTCTGTTTCTTATTAAATAGTTACATTTACCTATTTGTCCAATTATTTTGCGATGTATGATTTTTTTATTTAATATATTTCAATAATAAATTTCTGTCATTTCTGAAGTACTAGTCAGATTTTCTTGTTTTTGCCACATGATCTCTAACACTTTCTATATCTTTCCCCTTTTTAAAATGTTTAGGATGTTTGAAGTTAAATTCTAGTTAAAACATTCTCTGATTGAACATCAAATAATATGGTGATGCACTTGTCGTTGTATGAGGTGTCACGCGGTAATCAAAGACAATTATTTATTACTAAATTTATATTTTCTAACGTAATTTTCTTGTCGATCATCAGTTTCTTTATAGCAATTTTAACTGTTTTTACAACGTTTTCAGCTGCGCCATTAGAAGCTGGACTATAAGAAGCTGATGTTATATGTTTAATGCCGTTAATGTTTAAAAAGGTTTGAAATTCACTGCTAACAAAAGCTACAATTGTTTCGCATAAACCAAATCAGGAAAATAATGATCTTAAAATGTCAATTGTAGTTTTTGCTGTAATCAATTTTGTTGGAATTATTTTCAACCATTTACTAAACGCATCAACTACCACTAAAAAGTTTTTACTCATAAATGGTTCCATATAGTCTATTATATGTATTTGTGTCCAAGAAAATGAAGGCCATTTCTATGTGTTTATCTCAATTTTATTTGGACTTTTGGAACACATCATACATGTAGAACATCTTTTAAATAATTGTTCAATGTTTTGTGAAATGCCAGGCCACCAATAATAAGATCTTTCTAAACTTTTTAATTTGCATATTCTATAATCCAATTCTAAAGAATGCAATTCATTTAATAATTCACTTCTTAAAAGGAAGGGAATAACTAATCGATTATTCCACATTAAACAACCTTCTTCTATTGCTATCTCATTTTTATAAGGTATGTAAGGAAGTAATAATTTACATTTAGTATGGTTAAGCTAACCTATTTTACTAAATCTAAATATAATTTTTAAAATCTTATCCTTTTTTAATTCTTCTTGGATATTAGCAAAATCAATTAGTATATTTCCATTTTCTAAAAATAATTGAAGTAATCAACATCTGAAATATTGTTTTCATTGTTGTTATTATATTAAAGTGGCAATCTTAACAAACTATGTGCTAAATTATTCTCTGATTTAATATATTCAATGAAATAGTTAAATCCACTTAATATTATTGCCCAAATTTTTAGTCAATTTGCCGAATATTGAGAAATCTCTCTATGATGGTTTATGATCTGTAACAATCACAAATTGTTGCCCATATAAATAATAATAAAATTTATTCAAACCATAAACTATGCTTAGCGCTTTGTTTTTCAATTTGCAAGTAGCGTTGTTCCGCAGAATCCAAGGTCCTAGAAGCATATGCTATTGGTCGCTCTCTGTTATCAGCCATAATATGTGTGATAACATATGCTATACCATTACTAGCATCTATTGACTGTCAAATGGGTAATTCAGGTTGAAAATGTATTAATATATTATTTCACAACTCTCATTCCAATTCTACAAAATATCTATTATTTTTAATAGATTATAAAGCGGATGCAAAGTTTCCGATATTTTTGCTATAATTTTGCAATACTAATTTACCATACCCAAAAATGATTTTAATGAAATGATTTTATACTCTATCGAACCCAACCAACTTGGTTCCAGTAGGCCGAAGGTCTTTTTGAATATGAGTGATAAAATGAGGCAAGATGAGTATTGTTTGCAAATTTGTTTGAAACCATAAATGCCAAATGCGGTTAAAGCAGTAAACAATTTTACAAGTAATATACGGCAGAGTAGAATTTGGACTCAAGACCGCCATGAAAGGCAAGCTGCCGCTGATTTAAATTGAGTAAAGTTTTGAGATATAGGTACATTATTAATTACGTTGAACTTATCTGGAGAAGTTCGTATACTTTTTGCATCAATTATCTGACCTAAATATCATAATTTTTGAAAAGAACTCAAATTTTTCAATAGCTAATTTTAATCCTGCATTTTTTTAAACGAGTTAAAACTTCATTTATTCTTCACAAATGCTGATTTGTATTTTTCACCATTTATTAAAATATCGTCTAGAAAAACCATACACCCATCTTTGCCCTGTAATACCGTTTCAATCACTTTTTGAAACTTTGCTGACGCGCAAACTACACCAAACGGTAACCTATTATATTTAAAAAGCCCCTTATGCGTAGACATTGTTGTTAATATTTTAGACTTTTTTTCCAAACATATTTGTTAGTAAGCTCGAGCCAGATTTAATTTAGAAAAAAATACTATCATTGCTTAATTTAGTCAGCAAATCTTTGGTAGCGGATATTTATCAATTTCAATTGATTGATCCGACTTTTTTAATAATTGGAACAATAGGTGTTCCCTATTCACTGTAGTCAACTGGTGTAATTACTCCTAGTTGCTCTAATCTTTTTAATTCTACTTAAACTTTTTCTTGCATTAAATAATATAAAGACCTAGATTAAAAAAAGTTGGCTTATAATTTGATTTCAATGTTATAGAAATTACACCTTTATTAAATGTGCCTATTTGTGCAGTAAATAGTTTTTTATATTTATTAGTAATAGCATTTATGTTCTTATTTTCAATTTCAGAATAGTTAAATTTATTAATATAATTTAATTTGAATTTATTTATAAAATTATGGCCTAAAATTTGTATTGCTCCGTTTCTTATTATAACATAATTTTTTTATTCTTGCTCTGAATTTTTATAGAGAATATTTAATTTGCATGTACATTGGTTTAATTTCTGATCCGTTACATTAAGATAATACTTTGTTTGTATTTTGTAATTTTAATTTTGAAAAATATCTTAAATATAAATCTTCAGAAATGGCAGAAATACTCGCTCCCGTATCAAGTTGAAATTTTATTTTATTTTTATTTATTTCTATTTTAAGATGAAGAGGTAGGTTATTTTTATTGTCAATACGAAATAAAAAATCCAAAGAAGTTAATTAATTGCAAAGATTTTTAGTTTTATTAAATTATTTTTATTTATTATTAAATTGCTTTACCTTACTTGGACATATAGATGAAATGTGACCTTATTGTTATGGCATATGTGGCATGATGAGTTTTAGAAAAAACTTTTTTTCATATGATTCCTTTTCCGCACACTATGCACTTTTTTGCTGTTCATTATTTTTCCTGCTGGTTAATCCTGATGTCATATCCCGCCATGACTTCTTTTTGACATCTTTAACCAAATGATGAAATTTTTATCTTGAGCAATGAATTCATAACTGCCATTTTAGTTTCCGCTAAATCTACCATATCGGACAACGTAGCTGTTATCTTTTCTTCAAAAAATCTTTCTTGCGCTTTTTAGTTATCGTACCCATTATGAATTGATCCCGCAGCATCATGGATAGTTCCGGTGCACAGAAAATGTTAAATGCTGCTAAACTCTTTTGCGTTTTTTCTTGCGCGATAAAATTTATAGCGTGCCGCAAAAGCACTATCTCTCAGTGCAAAATGTTTTGATAACATTTCAATTAACTCCTGGTAGCTTTTGCTTTCTGGACATACTGGCAGACACAAACTGTGCACTAATTTATAAGTTTCCTTGCTGAAGTTATTTAGCAAAATTGCCCCTTTTAGTGCATTGTCCGTTATTTCATTTGCTATGAAATAATTTTTAAGCCTGTGCTTGAATAAGGACCATTTGCATAATTGCATGTCAAACTCGCGTAAATGTCTTAACCACGTCTTTGAAAACCATTTAACGCGCACATGTGTATTTATATATCTGTATTTAAATTAACAAAATTTATAAAAATATAACTAAATTTCATTAGTTTTTATCCTTTATTTATGTGGTGATCAATAAGATGTTAACTTAACTGAGACTGATTTAATTCTAACAATATCTACATTAAAATGTTTAGACAAAAATTAAGAATAAAAATTTAAACAAAAACTATTCTATTTATTTAATACATATTTACTATATGAATATAATTAATATATTACAAAAAACCTTTAACCGCTGTCTTAATTTCCAGTATTGTAACCAAATCAGCAAGTTATTCCTATTTAATTTAATAATTGGTTTATTTTTTTACAGAAAGGATCAAACTATATTTTCTCAATATATCTTAGTCAAACTATAGTTGGAATCAGCCAAAAACTCAAATTAAGAAATAAAAGAGTTTTTATGTACTTTTAAATGCATTTTAAAAATTAAAAAAACTAAAGTTTTATTAAAAAATTGGAAAAAAACATTTTGCTATGTAAGTAATAAAAATTACTTCTATCTATATAAACCTTAAATAGTAAATTAGTTATCTAAAATAGATTTACCGCTGTTTAGTTAGCAATGTCTAGCAATAATGTGTGCAATAATGTGTGCAATAACGATTTATAGTGTAATTAGTTTTTTTGTTGAAGACAACTTGACGATTTTTTAATTGGTCCTATTTAACTCTTTTAACTTATACGAAAAGCTTTTTAGAATCTTCTCATTGTCAGCTTCCTAATGATACTAGATAAGTTTGTTCAAACTTATATCGTAATGCTAGTAATAACAATTTATAGTGTAATTAGTTTTTGGTAGAAGACAATTTGACATTTTTTTTAATTGGTCCAATTTAACTCCGTTAACTAATGCGAATAATTTTTTAGATACCTCTCGTTGTCAGCTTTTTCAATGATACCACACACCAAACTTAAATAGTAATGCTAGCAATATCGAATTATTGTGTAATTAGTAATAATTTCTTAAATTTTTGATTGCGGATTTGTGATGTACTCATAAAGATCTATCAAAAAAAACCTTTTGTTTTTAAAATGCTGTTGTTAATTAGTTAATTATTTGCTATTTTAATTAATTGCTAATTAGCTCTACAAATCATTAATTACTTTCTTGGCATTTTTGGAATCAGCGTTTCTTTAACTATTCAAATCTGTTTTTATTTTTCTTCTAGTTTGCACATTATTGCTAGGAATTGCTAACTAAACGCGATAATAGGTTTTTATATACATTACAAAATAAATAAATAATCTCATCAATTCAACTTTAGAAAGAAAAGTATACACAACTAAGAGTAGAACGTGTGTTATTTTTATCATTTTATAAAAAAATGTATAGTAAAATTAATTATAATTGGGACAGCGGTGTCAGGTTGTTAGCGCCGGCCGCATGCTAAATTTGTTTGAAAACCACTGATATTAAAGTTTAACCTACACTATACAGAGTTTAATGTTGTAAAACGGGCTCTGGTGTTTTTTTAAATAATAATAGTACTATTTCTAATCACTCTAGTCAACAACTTTGTGACAAGTGATAAAAAATGTACCTCAATTTTTAGTCTTTTTACGTATATTTTCCTATAGAGCAGCTTATGTTTCAGTTTAAAGTGCGCAGCCAGCAGTCTGTGGTCACTGTCTCACTCCGCTCCTGATTTGGTTTTGATAGTTACCCTCAGGGGATTCCCACGTATACAAACGTCTAATATGTTGTTGGTATAAGTGTGTTTGTAATAGAAAAACTATTTTCTGTGCAGAAGTTTATCAGACGATCTCCTCTATCATTTCTGACTCAAACACCAAATTTACCAACAATGTTCCTTATGAGGTCATCTCTTTGAGTGTCACCCACTTTCGCGTTAAAGTCACCGATTATTATAGCACTTTCTCTTTCTGGGACTTTTTGCAGTGTTTCATCCAGTTTTCCATAGAATTCTTCTATTTCTTGATCACTGTCTGCGCTTGTTGGAGCATAGACTTGAAATATGTTTGAAGGGATTGGTTTGGAGTTAAGTTTGATACTTGCTATTTTGTCGCTGATTGTGTCGTAGGCCATTAAGTATTGACTACTACTCGCTGGTAAGACAAATCCCACTCATTTCAACTGTTGTCCTCATTGCCAGAGAAAATGATTGTATTTCTATTAGATGTTTCTAAAAGACCCCTTGCACTTTTCCAGCTCTTTTTCTATAATGTGTGTTTTTCCGATTTGCAGAAGATCTCTAACGTTCTATGTTCCGATGTTGAGAACATCTATCGTTCCTTTGTTGTAATCTTTAGGAGATTAGTTTTACTTTTGGTACATTTTACATTAAGCAATGCTTTTCTTGGGAATATGTTTATAGTTGAGGTGTTGTTGCCTTCCTCAAGGGAGACAGGTGTTTAATCCTGTTGATTCTGTGATTAGGTTATCCCGCCAGTATTCGGTTGCTAAAGCCTTGTTAGATATCTTGCAGGGTGTACCACGTGCAGGTGAGGTTGGCATATGGGTGTCATTTGATTTTAGTGATGATATTTGACTACCCCTTGCACCCCAACAAAGTTGTTTTTATTTTTATAAACATATATTCGCTTTTGCCACAGACTAGTACATTGAATAACTTATGCGAGTATACAAGTGCGTAGTAATCAATGATTTAACGCTAAAATTGTGTTTTAGTTTTAATATTTGCGCTACTTAGTTTACTACTTACGTGATCAACTTGCTTATCCCATGACAGTTTGTCATCAATTAGGCTTCTTAGGCCCGTTTGCACCATAGTGGCTTAAATCTACGCTTAATTAAACCATAGTTAACTTTAAGGGTAGTTTTAATTTTTATTGCATTGCACCAACATATTTTAAGCGTAGTTTAGCAAACAGAAGTTTAAAACAGATTACACATGGCAACATTGCACATTTTTAGTAGTTTTACAAAAACTGTTGGTATTTGTGTCTATTTATTTAATAAAAACGCAAAAATAACATAAAACTTAACCTTTAATAGCGTGTGTCAGTCCAGATCATATTAAATTTGTACATTTTTATTAATATTGTTGCTTAGGAACGGAAAAAAAGCCAGAATACCACAGCAAAAAAATAAATCTTTACGTTGAATTATATTTTTAGGTTAAGTTTTTACTAAGCCGACAATATTGACCGCTTAAGTTAAGGGTCCCTTAAACTCCCTTAAATATGTGGTGCAACGAAATAAGCCACCCTTTACGTTTTAAGGGCAGTTTAAGATTTAAGCGATGTTGGTGCAAACGGGCCTTAGATATTTGACAAACTTTGAATTATTTTTTATAAGGTTTTCAGACGGCTTCCGATTATAGAATTGAATAGAAATAGTTTTTTCTTTATTTAAAATAAGTTTGTTTTTAAAGTACCAATCATTTACTTCTACATTTGTCGTATTTATTTTAGATATAAGGTCTTCCTGGTTGTCAGCTGATAAAACTATTGCGGTGTTATCGGCAAAGTTAATCATGTATCCTGTACTAATAGATTCACTAAGATCATTAATAAACAGAAGAAACAAGGTGTAACCTTAGGTCCAATACACCTAAGGTTACACCTTGCACAATTCCTTTACTTAAATCACATGTTTTTGAGGCGTGTTTGCACATACAAATTACGGGCTGTCAGAAATGATTGCACAAGTTTTAAAGCTGTTCGTCGTATGCCAAGCGCATTAAATATAGTACTAATAGATTTCACTTCCACGGTGTCAAAAGTTTGCGAGAAGTCATAAAAGAGACTTGCAACGCACTAACCCGCATCAACATTTTTTGATATGTGCTCTATCAACTCTACACTTGCTGTTTCTGTAGAACGGTTTTGTTTTTTAATCCATGTTGCGCTTTATTAATTAAGTTGTAGTTTTCAAGAAAACTTTGCAATTTTAGAGTAATGTAATTATAATGATTTTCTTGTACACTTTTGAGAAATATCCAGAAGTGCTATAGGTCGGTAATTATCTTTATTTTTTTTGTCACTTTTTTTGTGTGTTGGCACAATCTTTGATGTTTTCAGTTTGCTCGAAAAAATACTGGTGCTGGATAGATTGATAGATTTATTAGGTATTGTAATGGTTCTATTATCTCATTTACTGTACTTTTAACTAATAGTGGTGGTATTTCATTTCTGCCAATTCTTGCACTATTTCTAAGATTGTGAATAACAACAGTTAGTTGTATATAATATTATAAAAATTTGTAATTCATCATTGCCAGCATAATCATCTAATTCATTAGTAGAAAAACCACAGTAAATAGAACTTTTTATATACATCACCCACTCAACGTATAATATAATTAATGTTTGCATTTTAATATAAAATAAATGTACTTATTACTCTCGACATAATATTAATTTATGAACCCCAGAAGCGTAGAAAAATATATCATATTTGAAATTGCAATATTGTTGTTTGTGGAAATAAGCAGAGAATAAACAAAAAGTGCTTCAGGACGCGATACAATTAAACTTGATGATTATATCAAATTATCAAGTTTCGCGGTGAAAATAGAGAGTGGTTCGTATCTGAATAAATGTATTCATGACTCCATGTTAACTGCGTACATATTTCACACTGGGAATATTACTTTTTCAGAATATTATAGTATATGTATATTGTTAAAGTAAATTAAACTAGATAAATAAAAACTGTTTATATTACAGAATAAATTTACAATAAATAGAAACAACACAAACGGTATATTTTAATTTAAATAAATATAATGAAACTACTTTTTGTTTGATTAAATTATATAAGTACTTAATGTAATATTCAATGTTCTAATTTCAGGTTTGGTTGTGTGCATATTGACAACAGTAAAACATAAAAAAAAACATAATTGTTACTAATTTTCAAAAATTATAGAGGGTATGGTAATTTTTAATAATAAATTAGTTGACGGGCTTGTCAAGGTGAGATTTGTGAGCTAGCTAGGTCGCAAATGCAGCAACAATCGTGTGTCGTGTTGCATTATTTATTTGCTGAATATTTAACTATTTAGAAAACATTGATGTTTAGAGTTTGATGCTATTCTTTGTATATGTGACAAAAATCAAGGGTTTCGTTAATTGTTAATCTAGAGGTTAGAAGCTGTCAGTTCACAGTACTAAAAAAATAAATTTGGTTATAAAATAAAGTATATAAAATTGCCACTACTACAACTAATACATACTGTTATTATAATTATTAATTAATTATTACAAAACAAGGTATGTAAGTTTCTATTAAATATTACTTTGTATATAAAATAACAAACTTAATACTTCTTGTTAGTTTTTACTAATCAGCTTAAATCTCAGAGAATACATTTTAAGCCTGCTTTTAATATAACATGTTTGATAATGCAGTATAGCTACATCGAAAACTTCCTCTTGCAAAATCCATTTCGTAAAAGCTGTTAAATCTGTATTTGGTGCATAAAACTTCTCAACTATTCAATAATCGCGTTCACGCCATATTTCGATGCTATAATGATAATAAGAGCGGGGCTTGTCTTTAAACTTTATGTAGAATATGTGCAGTGCAGAATGTCTTCTTAAGCTCTCCGTAATGCAAACGAACGTTGTAAGGAATTTTGGGTCGTGTAAAGAGTAAAGCCTGCATTAAATACATGTATAAACAGCAACAAGTACTGAACCATGTCTATGATTATAATTATAATAAAACAATTAAGTCATGCATTTAAAAAAAATAAAAATTTACATAAAGAAACTCATTAAAGTTGTGAGATTTACTCAGTGAATGTTATCTATTCATTTTAGGATATAATTCGAAGTACGTACGTAAAGCATATTCATTCTTTTTGCAATTAAATTAAGTAGATTATAAGCCTGAGAACAACTATAAAACTGCAATTCCCTGCAATCGTTAAATGCAGCCAGTTAAGTACTTTGTAAATTGGTCCGTTACGTGCGGATATTCGGTGTATAATCGGATTGATTGCAAATCGAAAAATATGAAGCAGCTTGTCTATATAGAGCTTATATTATTTTGATAAAACACTGGATTGACTATATTAGTATTGTAAGCTAATATTGCTCTATACACAATAGAAAACAAACTATTATCTTTTGTTGAAACGCAGCAATAAATTACTTGTTACTGAATATTTTTTTAACAAACACAAAATATTAAAAAATATAAAATAAAATTATATTGAATAGGCTAAATGTGCTAAATAATTTAGTAGACAAGAAAAATATTAAACACACGCTTTATAATTCTGCAAACTCGCAACTATAATTGAGATATTTCATGCCACTATATAATTAGGAATTTGTTACAAAATATATACCAAATATCAATGTACGTTCGTTATGAATTATGTTTTGTTATATGTATTTACGGATATAATAATCATGTAGTATTCATAAATGATTGTTATGGTGTACCTAGTAGAGGTAACCCACTCAAATTGATGGGCGTCTTAACTTTCTAAGAGCTATTTATCTTATATAAAGATTACAATAAAATTGTATACGTTAAGTTTGAACATTTAACATTAAGAACGTACAAAAAACTTTTGGTTAGATTATTTTTGTACATTGTTTCTTAGAAAATATATAATAAATTTAAAAGCTGTTAGATAATTAATAAAGTGACTGGAATTTGTTATTTAATGATTACACTGTGACTGGATATGGCTGAATGAAAGTATATTTGTAAAAAAAAATTGTAGTCAAAAATCTTTTTAATTTGAAGTTCAACATTGTTTACCACTCATCAATAAAAAAACATAATTATAAACATAATATAACTCTTTATTTTCTTTGTCAATTCTATGAAACTAATATATTATTCATTTTTTATTATAATTGTATTTTCAAATTAAATTCAGTTTATTTTATTTTATTTATTTATTTACTTCAAAATGATATTAAATTTATATATTAAAACTAATTGTGAATAATTAAATAAAATAAATTTAATTTAATTTAAAACATAATGTTTTAATAAAAGTAGTAGATTTGATATCCTGTAAATAAATTGCTGTCGGCCAACGAATGAAACAATGAATACAAGATTGCGTGCAATAAAATCCATTAATTGTGGAATAAAATATAATATTTATAAGAACATTGTCTAAGCAACCTTTGGGTAGATTAAATTGATATACAAGTAAAATAGAGTGCTTTCAAACTTCAACCTTTCGGCAGCAAATATGTTATAAATCAATCAAATATTACTATTCAATCAAATTTTGATATAATTGTTCTGTCAGAAACACAGTTAAATAGCATTTCGATATGCAAAATAATCTTTTAGGTTGGATGGGAGACTGTAATATTGTTAAAATTGCATTACTAATCGGACAATTTTAAACTTGATTGGATTACTTGAACTGTACTAGATTATTTCCAAACTTACAAAATCACTGAAACAACTATTTTAAATTTAGTCATTGTTAACCAATTAAGGAGTAGAATAAGTAATCGCAGATTAAGCAACCATTGATTGATGATTGATATCCTCACGTGGTTTAAGTTATTTTATTTATGATAAATGTCCGATTTTTACTGTGGTCGGTGGTTTTAAATATATGATGAATAATATGAATGATTAGCTTTATTGTTTTAATAGTAAATTAGTTCATTTAATTAATATTTATGCTACAAGCAGAACAACTAAAATCTTAAGACTTTTAGCTCTTTGGCTAACATACATGACTAAAAAAATGACAAAAATAAGAAACATTTCTTCAAAACGTTTAAAGCACAAACATTAGCCAAACCTTTCAGTTTTTATAAAAAATGCAAAATTTGAACTTATTTTTTAAGATCCTAATGGCAATAATATTCTCGTGGGGATCATGTATATTTTTTTAGACGAGTTGAAGTGAAATAAAAAGATATATGTCACAAAATGTTTATATCAACAAGTAGAGTAGATATTATAGGTGTTGAAAATTATTCGAATGGATTACAAGAAAAGCTGCCCAACATGCAAAGTGATAGAGTATTAAAAAAAAATAATGCCAAAATGAGTCTTACAAACAGTGGCGTAGCTATCTGTAAGTAAGACATTTATTCCAAAATCAGGGAGGCATCCTGGGTTTGCTACTTTAAACATTCCATAAATAGAATTTGGTATTTTTTCACAGTTTTTGCTTCTTTTGAACAACATTTTTCAATTATAGCTCAATTCTACTATTTATCAAATTTCATGAAGATGTTTACACTTTTTAAATTTTATGATTGGATTTTGCACTTTTCAACAGCAAACCGGACTTTGGTTTTTTAAAACAAAATTTTGCAGTTTTTAATAGTTTTTGGCAAAATTTTTGTTATTTTTATTTTATGACCGGAGTTTTGATTTTTTATCAGTTTATGTCTATATTTTGATCCTTTCTTAGACTCATTTCACACGTATACGATTTCTATTCGTTTTGGTTTGTTTTCGGTTGCAACCGAAAAGGAATAAAACTTTTTCACACATACACGGTTTGTATCAGGTTTTTTTTGTTTTTTCGTGCACAGGCTCAGTAGTAATCATAATGGAAAGAAATCAAGTTGTTGCGATGTTGTTTCTTTAAAGAAAAATAGAAAAACGAAGAAGGAATTCATTAGGAGCATCCTTTTATCACTTTTACGAAGGAGTATTTGGTGCTATACTGTTTTTATTAAGTACCAAATAGAAACCATAAATGAACTGAAAATAAACCGATAACGAACCAAAAACAAACCGAAAACGAACCAAAAACATACCGAACTTTGCTATTTTTTAACCGAATTTTTTAATTTTTAACTAATCTTTAACTAATCTTGGTCGGATTTTAATTGTTTTGGTATTATTGTAAAAAAAATTAACCAGATATTGTTATTTTTGACTTTTTATATATAGATTGGTATCAACAGATTATTTTGCTATTTCTGACATTATTTTGATGTTTCAAAGCTGGATATTGCTATTTTTGAGATATAATAAGTAGAATTTTGTGGTTTTTATTAGTTTATAGCTGGATTTTGGTTCTTTGTAACAATATTGTAAAATTTTGTAACCAAATATTGCTATTTTTTACATTATATATATTTGCAGTTTTCAACAATTTATTTAACTACTTCTAACATTATTTTTTATATTTTATTGCCGAATTTTGCTAGTTGCTCTCCATCTATCTTTTAGGTGGTCTGCCTGGGGTCTTTGGTGCATTTGGCAACTCTGCTGTAGTCTATTCTTTCCATATAATAAATGACGATTTAAATATGAGTTATACATGGTTCTCTGCTAATTATTTAAAATTATTAATCTAACTATAATACTAACTACAGCATGTTTTGTCATAAAAAAAAATAGCATTCAAGATGGGTTATCAAACAGCAATGGAATTATACTACGCGATATTTGAATCTAGGAAAAAGCAATACGAATTTTATGTAGAGTCCGTTGCAAACCACTGTTAAAAAAAATGATACTCTAACTATTGCCAGCATATTCCTTTTAGAACTTTTTGTATTATTACATAAACATGTGAAAAAATTTTATAAAGCGTCAGATATACATAATTGTCAAACAAAATTTTTAGATCGGTTATATTTGCTAATACCTCGTACTACTCTAGTGCGCAAACTAGCTTATTTTTTAGGTTTTTTTAATTATAATTGTATTCCAAAAAATGTGCGTAATCTAAATTAAATAGAAACAAGTTTAAAAATGGACTTAGATCATATGTTAATAATGTATGTTACTATTCATTAAAAAATTCAAAGCAAATGGTTTGGAATTGCTATCTTTTAAACTGTTTTTAAAATTTATATATGTATTTGTTTGTGCTTGTGTGATACTGTATGGTCTTTTGTTTGAAAGTTTGCGTGGTGTGTTTTTGTGCGGTATTCTGTACAGTTTATATACTGTATCAATCATCATACAGCAGTATATAAATTGTATAGGATGCTGTATGTAGGTTTTCCGCGTCGGATTAGTGCAGAGTTGTGCTAGTTTCTCTAAGAAGGCTGCTTAGTAATAAGCACTCAGTAGTAGCAATATTTATGTTTGTATGTTATTTTGTAAGCTTCAAATTGTACAAGATTTATATTTTTTTAATAAACATTATTATTATTATTATTAATATACAACTTCAGTATTTAGTACTTTTTTATTTAGATTTTATCATATAGGGTTACTCCTTTGAATGTTTTTAGAGTATTTATTTTGGTGTTCTATATTAATCCTTTGGTTTTAGACGGTTCAGCACGGGTTTCAGCGGCGTAGGTTAGAATTGGCCGTACATAAATTAAACATTACCCTGTGTGGGTATATTATATTTGTTTTTCCATATCTTTTAAAATCACCATTGACTCATCAGCTGTTTCTTTTTTTCTGCTGCTGTTTTGAATCTAAACAAAAACCATTGCAGATTATCTTTGTTATCTGTAATTAGTGCAGCGTCTTTGATTCTTTATTTTTTTAAATATTTTGTTTATCAGGGTATTAAAAAATGCTAAATTTTGATTATATTTTTGTCTGATTCCAGTCTTCACGTCTATTTTTTTTTGCTGTTTTTGTTTAAATCTTGGATGATCCTGACATTTGTTGTTAATTTTATATTGCCGCAGGATAGCTATGATGACTGTCAGCCGCATTTGTGTCCTTGTGTAAGTTCTACTATGCATAAAAAGACAGGTTTATTTTGACTTTTTATGAATAGAAATTTTCATTTTTACAATAGAATTTTTTTTTGTTCTAGGCAGTATTTTGATGTTTCAATACCAAATTTTGCTATTTTTGATGTTTTATTAATAGAATTTTGAACTTTTCAACCTTTTTTAAACGGATATAGTTTTTTTTCTTGACATAATTTCAATATTTTATGATCAGATTTTGTTAGGATTAAATAGATTTTGAATTTAAATGCTAATGTTAAGAATATTTTGATGTTTCAAAGCCAGATTTTGCTATTTTGGACATTTTATAAATTTGTATGGAATTTTCAATAGTTAATGGTCTGTTTTTGCCGCTTTCTGACAATATTTAAATTTTATGACCTATTTTGACGTTTTGTAAATAGCATTTTAAATTGTTTAACAGTTTATAGCCAGATTTTAGTTGTTTTTAATAATAGTTGATAATAATAATAATTCACGGCCAGATTCTGTTATTTTTGACATTTTATGAATAAAATTTTACATTTTTAACAGTTTTATAGCTGCTTTTTTTTAATTTTTGAGATTCTATAAGAAAATACACTTTTTTACAACTTATAGCTGGATTTGGTGCTTTTGGGCAATATTTTGATGAGTCGAAGCTGAGTTGGGTTATATTTGTCATTTTATAAAATGTCAAAGTTACAGTTTTTGCTTTTGGCTAAGTTTTGTTATTTGTGACTGTTTAAGAACAAAGCTTTATACTTTTCTATAGTTTAAAATGTGTACACTTTTTTCAACATCATCAGGAGGGGCTTCTTAATATTTTGCAGTGAGACCTAAAAACCACAGCTCACAAAATGTTTTCAGAACTATCTGAAAGCCCTGTAGCCATTTCCAACTATTTAAGCAGAATTTCCTTAATAAGTAAGTACAGGAATAGATAGGTTCTCTGCATGGCATATAGTGTACACTTTCTATAAACTTAACACTTTGCATAAGTTTTTTTTTGCTTAAAAGTACATTGCCAGAGTAGTTACTAAATGTTTCTATACTAAAACACAATTGTTTTTATTTGTAATTCCACATTATAAAAGCTAATATAAAAATTAAGACTTGCTGTTGTGGACTATACAGAGTGTTTACAGTGTTGTGATTTTATTTTTATAGGGTAATTAAACTTTTTAAAAAAAGGTTATTAAAACTAAAACGTTTCAATAAAAGTTGGATAATAAAAAAAAAAATTAAATTAATTTTTAAAAATTGTGCCAACATTAAATATTACAACACAATAAACATTAACATCAGTTGTTCGAAATTATTGCCTTGTTGTTAAACATAAAGTTTCATTTAACGTATCCATAAAATTTAGTACACGCTCTATAAATAAAAATGTAGTAGTGTTAGGTCGAGTGAGCAAAGAGGCCATGGAAAAGTGCTACATTAAATAATCTTTTTATTTTTAAACATATAGTTTAATGTTGAAAAACTAAACGATCAAAATGCAAAGAATCTACTTTTAAAAGTTTATTTCAAATTATGATGCAAAATAAGATAATCATTTCTAGTCATCAATTTGGCAATACAAAAAGACAAATACGTTGTTAAAATTATTCCGGCTCAAACGTTGCAATTGGAGAAGATTATCTACAAATAATTCTTGCACAATGTTTGCCAAACAATCCGATATAAGACACCTACTTGGCAAAATATTTTTTGGTATCTAAAACTGGTTGGTATGGGCCACCACCATGTTACTTGACCTGTTTGCAGTACACCAGTTTTTGTGCACCTAATACAAGGGCAGTAATTTTTTGGGAAATATACGTTAAGAAACCGCTTAGCGCTCAGCTACATCAACAAAATTCTGGCGGATTTCTTCTTATTACTTCCGTTATTAGAATTGATTCAGAACAATTTATGACACCCAACAAATTATTTTGTTGGAAAGTTTGTTAAAAAACACAGGTTATTACTATTAGTATAAAGATCATTGTATAATTGTAGCTTAAAGTCTAGTTCTAAAAAAAAAAAATTTAAAGAAAGCTTGTTTTTAAAAAATATGCCAACTAAGCTTTTATGCTAGAAATATAGTATAACTATATTTCTAGCATAAAGTTATAATGATGCACATGTAAATTCAAAAATTAAATATAAAAACCCTTACCAGAATCGTCATTAATTTGCAAAAATGGTATTAGCAATCATTGCATTTTCTCTAAATTATTATGTTTGTTGTTATTTTAATAATATAAGTAAATAAATTACAAAATTAACTCAAAGGATGTAAGTTGTTGTGGACAACTTGAATGTTGATAAATAAAAAAGTTCTTCTTTTACTAATGTCTTGCAAAACAACAGTTAAATAAGGAATAATTTTTTCTACAATGTTTATTAACAATAAAAGTAAAGATGTTTGTAAATGCGACAGTGACTTAAAACACCACATTTATAGATGATAAAACAGCTAAAATTTATTTGGATTTATATAATGAAAACTGATTCGTAGTCATTAGTTTTTTTATGACAGATTTTTCTTGGGCAGTGGCGTAATCTAACGTAATCTAAATGTTGTTCCTTGCAGTCACTCAACTGATAATATCCGTACATGGAAATTTTTTGTGCAATAAGATGTACAGGTGTAAATTTGATATTTTTGCAACGTGTTGCGGTGTGATCAAATCTCTGACACTTAAAATAACGCTTTGGTGTCAGGAAAGATGATTTATTTCTTAGATTTTTTATCATTTTTTTTAGCCAGACTGTTTAAAAATCACGTTGGTATACAAAACCTTTGCTAGAATTTAACGACTTATGAACTGTTCCGCACATCTCAAAATTGTACAGTTTTGCTACTTTAAACAACTTTGCTTAAAGTTCTCCAAAGGCTGTCTCCACAAGTATACTGTTTTTATCTTTATGTGTTTGTTTTGTTTTGTCAATAAAATTGTACAGTATTTTAGAAAAAAACTTTGACAAGAAAATGTGTGCTACCTCTCGGTTCATAATTCTAATTAAAAAAAAATCAATTTTTGTCAGTCGATTCTCCGTTTGTCTTGCAAAGTAAATTGATTTAGTTGTATAATTAATTTATTGGTTTTAACTAACCTCTTTAGTTATCTTTAGCGAATTTTAAAATAAAGAGTAGGTGTAGTGTATAGAGATGAGAAGAGATAACAGAAGGTAGCAAAGATTGGTATTTAACACATTTAGTTTTGCTACTGTTTATTCAATTTAATTAAAGTCCCGCTGGTATAATTTCAGGAGAGTGTACTATTTTGTCATAAGAGCTTTACCTCGACAAGGTAGTACTTACTGATTTATTATTATTAGTATTATTTAGTTGTCTTCAATAGCAATTACTTAATAACTTGGAATAGTTGACATAATTAACTAATTAAAGATTTTAGTATTTCAGAAATGAAACAAAAATGATAAAAATAAAATAAAAAACTATGTTTATTTAAATAAATTGACTTTTTTAATAATAAATTTATTCAGATAAAAAAATAATTTAGTAGATCTTGTATATTGTCCTCAACAATTCAGATGTGAAAGTTTTGGCATTAAAATTGTAGTAAAACACTGCGATAAAATAATTTAAAATTGGTTTGTATATTTTTCAGAAACTTGTAGTGTTTATAAGAACCATATTAATACTATCAAATACATACAAATAAATTTAGATCAGCAAATTTATCATATTCTGAACCTTACATGTTTAATTATGGTCAATTATTATCAGGTAGATGTGCTAAATAACACTACTTGCATGTTTATGATTTGAATACTATGAAATAACTTATTTTTAAAATAATTAGTTATATCAAATGAATTTTTTTGTTTTTACAATTTTTTTAATCTTGCGCAAATTATAATTTTTGACATTTTATAATATGACCACACTGGGAGTAATAGTACTGTCTATTTTAAATTGCATTATAAAGAGTAAATTGTAGTAAAAACACAAAACCTTTTAATCAGAGCAGTTTATAATTGTAAGTTATATACAAAAAAGTCAAGTTAATTATAAAAATAATAAATAATTAATACAACAAATTAAATTAGCAGCAATATTTTTCTTCTTGATTTGAACCAGAAAAAGTTTATATTTGTAAGTTATATACAGCAAAGTCAAAATAATAAATAATTAAAGTATCAAATTAAATTAGTAGCAATATTTTTCCTTTAACATAAAGAAAACGGTAATTTGAAACAAACAAATTAATTATTTAAATAATTAATTAAGGTAAGGCCTAAATCTCATAACTAACAAGAAAACAAAAAGCAATTTGGTTAAATAATAGTTTTTAAAACCAGAAAAAAGAAACAATATTACAAAAAAGTAAACTAATTAACACATTAATATCGAGCATAATACAAAGAAGTGTCGAAATAGAAGGAATACTAAAAACCATACAATTCATAAAAAGTAACATAAATCTAAGATTTCATAAGAGTCTATTAAATTCTTAATTTTTAGTAAAATACTTAAATTTTTTGAAATGCACTTAAAGAGGAACTCTTAAAAATGCAGTTAAATTAGCCAAAAAGTAGTTTCGCTGTACATCTGTTAAGACCAAAGACCTTGAAATAAATGGTCTAAAGAAACTGCCAGATTAAAAAACATGTTATGGTGATCGAGGCTACTACTCGAACCACCGGGTATCTTGTTAAACAGGTTGGACGTGCGCCAAGATTTGACAAAAAAAAAACTTTAAGGAACAAATTTTACTTAGGTTTTATCAAAATTACCTTTAAAACACTGTTTTATTCATATAAACATCGAAACAAATTGAAAAAAAACGAGTTTAGTTAAAAAAGGAAAAAAATATCGGATGTTTGCCAAACGACGACAAGAAAACTAATGCTAAGTAAAATTGTTGAAAGTTGAGCAGAATAATGTACATCACTGCAAAGCCCAAATGACTAATGTCATTATAGTATGGAAGAAAATCAGTAGGAAGATTATTATCCAGATATTTTCTTTACAATCAACAGGGTTTTCTACCACCAAAAGAATTTTGAAAGATGATTAGTAGCAAAAACATGAAGTGTTTGTATGGGGTAAAAACACCTTTTATTTGCATGAAAAAAGCCCCGACATCAGCCCAAAAAGTTAGAAATTGTTAAAAGATATTTTAGATACTAACATTGTCATTATGAATAAAGGTAACTCAACCACGTCCAAAAACGCTACTTGAAATAAAGTTACACATTCAACACTAACCAATTATATAGCAATAAAATTGAAAAAAGTTGACGTATTAGTCAAATGTGGTTTTGCTGTCAGACCACGCAACGCATGCATTCGATTCAACAATAAATCTTGTATAACGTTCTTTTAGGAATACATAAGTTTAAGAAAACTAACTAGGATTTAAATTAAAAATACTAGTCTCAGATCACACTGCAAATATTGGATCTCTGTTGACAATAAAAAGAAATTATACAGAGTTGGTCAAAGAAATCCTACATAAGCTAATGCAGACACATTTCTCAGTTTGTACGCTTGCAAACTCTTTTAAGCAAAAAGACCTTCAAAGATTTAATAAAAACGCAAACAAAATTTTAGAATAAGAAATCGGCATGTTTAAATTATTTAATTCACCGGGAGCTGATGAAATTCATCTTATCATCTTACAAAAAAAGATTTGTTGCTTTAAGATAAAATAAGTAAAATTCTCAGAGAAAGCTAAACACTTTTATATATTCGTACGTCAAATAGTTGGAACTGGTCTCATAAAAAGTATTTATACTTAGCCGTGGCAACTCACGTATTTTCTGGCTAAATTTTACAAACCAGTTGAACTTACATATTTTTATACTTGAACTAAAAAAAAAGTAGTCAACAAATATATACGAGCGGGACACTATATGTTCTGTTTCCAGACCAATACCAAAACGCATATTATTTAGGAATATGCTAAAACTTATACATCAGCTAAATTACAAGTGCAAAAAACTACACTGCAAAGAAATTGATTTGGGAACTTTTTTAGATATTGAAGCTTTTGAGATTACTACTATTTTTATCAATTGCTGCGGCAATGTAAAACAGAGGCAAATCAACTCTCTTCTAATATTTAACAAACTCTATACTTAAAAATCAAGCCATAACAATTATATTATTGTAAAACTATATATAAGAACAAAAGTTTCTAGCGGCTGTATGTTATTATTTTTATTGTAGTGGCTTTCCATAAACGGCATACTGCGGCCTACAAAATGTTTAAAACAATTGGATCTAACCTGATGCAGAAAGAATTAAACACCTTAGGAAAGTTGTGCAAAACGTGAATCCAAACAAAAAAGTATTCATTTTTTTACACTACGACAAAATATCCAAAAAATTGAAAAATCTAATTATATATGGAACTACACTTACAGTTAGAGAGAATAAAAAAACGTATCTTGTTACCAAAACAACTTTTCATACTTATCTAAATATTGTGCATACAAATGTGTTTTTTGCAAGCAAATCAATGGTTAGACAATTATAGAAACTAACACTTAATATGACCAGATTGTTATATACTTAATATCATCACGTATGAAGTGTTTGTATGGGGTGAAAAAGCTATCATCAAAAGTAGGGCAACTAAAATAGGAAAAATACATAAATGAAATAATTGCTGATATAAAAAAAGCATTGAAAACATCATCACCATCTACATTATATAGTAAGGTAAAGAAGCAAAATACCAATTGCAGATAAATAAATACACTTTAAATTTCAGTTTTTATAAAATGGAGATAATAAATGTGTTGCATAAGAAAGAGGCACTCCTGATAATATGGGACTTTATAAAAGAACAAATAAAATATACCCAGAAATTAAAAACAATAATCTAGTATACAAAAGCGCTAAAAATTACATTCCAATATTTAGGTTACCTCAACACATTTGTCTACTACTTTTTAGTAAACTTTATAAATTTCTGTTAGAATAGATGTTTATTAGAAAAGCATTAATTTTATTAAACAGTATTTTAGTTATAGTTAGTCACTAGAAATGTAAGTGCTGTTTATAATTTTTCTTATTTATGTTTAATTAGTAAATTATCATCTCAGATTTTGTACTTCTTATATACCCACTAAGGACATAAAAAGCAATCTAAAATCTAACAAATATATCCTTCCATAGTTAAATTTAAATTGCATTCCTATTTGTTCCCACAGCAATTGATTGCGTCCTCCTTTACAAAACGTAAAACTCCAACCCGATAAATTTCTCCAAAAGCGCTTTAATAACAATAAGAGAATTAAGTGGCTCAACAATTCGGCGGCGGTCCCAAATCCCATCTTACATAGAAAGTTGTTCAATTGCGTAACTATCGGGTTGCTTTAGACGCGAAGGTGGTTTCAACTAAGGAACTGCAATCCAGCAGGATGTGCTTACTTGGGAGATTTCTTCCCCACACTACCAGCAAAACCAACCTGCCCCTCTCTCTTTGCTCCCAGCGTTTATTTCCCTACTTGCAGGATTAGATTATAAACTGGTTGGATTATATTATAAAAGTTTCGAAAAAGGATTAGGATTTAATTCGTATCAGCGTTTAGCGTTTAATGAAGCGTGCAAGCGAATCATTTATTATTAGTTCTTATTATCAAAATAAATTTAATTTGAAATCATTTTAAATTTATGTGCATTCATTAAATTTATAATTAATAATTAGTTATGCCATAAGATATTATTTTATTTGTAATGTTTTTTTTTTTAATTTAAAATTTAGTTAAATGCAGCTAGATATATCTTAAACAATTTCTAGAAATTTGTATGACATAATAAACAAAGAACATAGTTTCTACTACTTATATATAAGTCTGTTGGTAGTGCAGTGTAATGTACATAGAAACATTTCTACACTGCTCATTTCATCAAATTCTAATAGACAAGAGTTTTAGACGCTCATCGGCCTTAACTGAAAACCGCATTGTTATGAAGTTTGTCCTATATACGGCTACGTATGGCAGCATTAACCAAAACTTCAACCGAAACCAACGCCGCATCTGAAACGTATTAAGCCGCAGATTCACAATAGTAGCAATCTTCCCTTCCAAGTATGAATATTTAACGAGAATAATGTATGCAAGTATAATATAATATTATATTCTTAATTCTAATACTCTTATTTGACAATTTTAATTTGTGGATTAGATTTTTTTTATTATTGGGGTATATGAGTATTAGCTCATATTATGATTATTATTTCTAGTAATTAGGTACTAACATTAAAAAAATATGATAACCAAAAATTACGTAATACTTTAAACCAGAATGACTTTGGCTCAGTAATTAATTAATTTTATTTATAAATTATATTATTGAAATTATTACAGTAACAATTAATTAAAACTCATCAAAGTTATAACATAAATTGTTTGAAAATATATTATAATAAAAATAGACAATTAATTAACAGCAAAAATCAAATGAGTACTAGTTGTTTATTTAAGATTTTTTTTTTCTCCGTACATGCTGCTCTACACCGTTTCCATGTGGATGGCTGCAGAGCTTTGTATTCGGGGCACCATTTTATGTTTCCATTTATCTTCTTCTATCTTTTTCTAACTAGATCTTATTAACATATAGTGTTTTTAAAATTTTATTTTGAATTCTTTTTTTTCTTGATACTTTCAGGCAGTTGGTTGTACGTTACAAGCCCATTGCCTAGTATTGTTTGTTTCGCTTTTTCTGTCCTTGTTGTGTGTACATGTATATTGCTTCTTCTTCTTGTCTTATGTCCGTGAATTTCTTTGTTGCATTTTATTTGGAGGTTGGTTTTAATTTCTTTATTTTTAATTTTGTATATTAGTTTGTATTTTTCTATTTATATGTTTTTGTTTATCTTTGTTTCGTTAATTATTTTGTATACTTCTTCTGTTGGTGTTAGTTTTGGTAGTTTGTGTATTATTTTTAGAATTTTGTTCTGTTGTTTTTGTATTTTTTGAATGTTTGTTTTTGTTGTTTCTCCCCATATGTTTGTTAAACCATATTTAAGCATATTGGTGCCTGTAACTTAAAACCGAAAAAGTTTTTATGATAAATGCAAAATATAAAACGGTTTGAAACTCATGCAAAACTTGTTAAAGCTAAAGTCTCTAAAACGGCAGTAATGATTATGATAAAAAAGCAAACAATTTTTGTTCTTGTTTAAAATATAAACTTAATGATTTTTAAATTGTTTTATTTAAAAAATAGTTTATGCAGACGTAGGTCTAAAATTGTTTAACTACTGATAGACATTTCACGTTTTATTACATTTTATCAATTTGTTTTTTTGTGAATATGCTATCAATAAGCCATGCAAATAAAAATTACAAATAACCGTGCAAAAAAGATTTATGAAGTTACTGGTAACTTGTGGAGTATTATTAAGAATTAAAAAATATCTTGTAACTTTGTAAAAAAGCGTTTTTGAAACAAGGTCTTTAATATGTTTTCTTCACTTTTTACATTTATTGTTTTTCACAATCTACTTGTTAACGTTTATTACATCAAAAAACAGTTTTTATATCATTTCAAATTAATTGAATTTGGACCGCAATCTATATATGTATACAGGGTGTCCGGAAAATACGTGTACAACGTTTGACGACAGACTCCTGACGTCAAAATAAGTCAATCTAAGCCGACTTAGTTATATCCAAAATTGTCTCGTTTAGCCGGTAGAGGGCGTCAAAAAAAACAAAAGTATAACAAAGTTGAAAGTATCTATTGTAAGAAACTAAGTAAAACAAAAACATTATTTAAGCAAATGTGTAAAATGACCGCCATCTTGCTGAATACACTTATTAACACTCTTTAAAAAATGATATTGGACTCTATCTAATGTCTCGGGATTATTAAAATGGTTGCCTGCATTTAAAATCCGCTGCAATAAATCATCGCGTGTGTTTACCGGAGTCTTGTAAACTTCTGTTTTAATAGCGCCCCACAAAAAAAAGTCACACATATTTAACTCAGGAGAACGTGGTGGCCATTTTACTGGTGCATCATTGCCTCTTCCAATCCATCGGTTGGGATATTGATGATGGCAACGGAAAAATGGGGCGGGGCACCATCATGCATATACCACATTTCCCTCCGAAGTAAAAGGGGCAAATTCTCCAGAAGAATTGGTAATGTGTCTTGCAAAAAATTTAAATAAATATTTCCATCTAACCTGTCTGGAATAACAATGGGACCAATAAGGTAGTGATCAATAATACCTGCCCAAATATTAATTTTAAATTGATGCTGATGATGTGCAACTTTAATGGCATGTGGATTTTCATCGGAATAAATATGTTCGTTGTGCAGATTGGTTACCCCAGATCTTATAAAGCATGCCTCGTCAGTAAACATAATTTTTCTACAAAAAATTGGAACAAGGATTCTTTTGTTTCTAATAAATTGACAAAATGTGGGCCGCATGGGGGGTTCAGTCGGTAAAAGTTCCTGGACTTTTTGTATGTGGTAAGGATGTAACAACTGTTCTCTTAAAACTTCATTGACAATCGTTTTAGGAACATTTAACTCACGTTCTAAGAGACGGGTACTGGTACTTGGTTCTTCTTCAACTCTTTCCAGAATCATCTCTTCTGTTTCCACAGTTCGAGTTGTTCGCATACGACCCCTGCCTTCAAACTTTTTCTCAAAACTGCCCGTTTCCCGAAGATGACGCTCAATATTGGCAAATGTTTGGTGGTTTGGTATTCGACGGTTAGGAAACCTCTCCATGTAAACCCTAACACTCTGACGCCCATTTCCTTGACAAAACCCGTATACCAGGAGCATGTCAACTTTCTGAGAGTTTGTATAATTTTCCATTTTTAATGGTAAAATGAACTTGTAATTCAAGAATGTTGATCGTATACTTGAGTAAATTTCATAGACTGGTGACAATTTGTCAATAATTGTCAAATTATTAAACGCCATAGCAACAAGGTCACTTAAAAAATTATTGTTACAGGTAATTTCTTTTTAATATTTACAAATTTTTGACGCCCTCTACCGGCTAAACGAGACAATTTTGGATATAACTAAATCGGCTTAGATCGACCTATTTTGACGTCAGGAGTCTGTCGTCAAACGTTGTACACGTATTTTCCGGACACCCTGTATATATTTTTCAATCTAAAAAACTATTTTCTAAAATTTGTTGCATCTTGTTTACAGTCTTGTAGATGTAATGTAGTAAAACAAAAAGTAAACTGTCAAAAACAGCTAATAACATTTGTTGTCTAAGAAGGAGTTTTGTTACATTTACCCAACATTTACAAAAGTTGCCATTAAGCTTATTTGTATCACTCACAATATGTTTTGATTATAAGTTTTACTGGGATTTAAATGGGATATACTAAACAGCTTAATTAATGGGGATGAAGAAGAAGAGTTAACCCATATTGGAGTAAGAGGAGCATCAGTTAGCTAGAAAATCGGTACAAACTATGGAGGTAGGACAGAGAGTAGAATCCGATCACATGCCGTTACAAATAAATGTCAAAAATTTCACAAAAAAAGAATTAATCTAAGACTCAAAAAACCAGTACAGAGATAAGATTAACAACATAATAAAATATATCAATATTGGAATTAAGTGAAGGAATGAAGAGAGCAATAAAAACAAAAATTATTAGCTTAAATCGAATCAAAGCTAAAAGTTAGTTTAATAAAAATTGCAGAGATCAAAAAAATGAATTGAGAATAAGCTTAAAGAGACTGAGACAAGAAGAAGGGAGCATTACAGAATTTAATCAAACTAAAAAAAAAAATTGAAGAAGTATGTAAGAAAAGAAAAAGAAGAAGTGGAAAATAGAAGAGTTAAATAAAGTGAGTGAAATAAAAGAAGTAAATAACGTGCGGGAATATATTAAGAATAACAATGACAATGACAGCAAGAGTCACCTTCTTGCTCATGATAAAAGAGAACTAAAAAAGTGGATAAAACATTTTGAAAATCTGAAGACAACGGTAAAATGGAACCAAACAATATAAGCAAAAAAACGAATTTAGAAGAGAATATTTAAAAGAAATACTAGATTAAATACAAAAACGGAAAAGCGGGAGGGCCAGACGGCATACCAAATGAAGCTTTGAAATACGCGCCTGATGGAGTGACGGACAGATTATACGAAAAATGCAATCAAATAAAGCAAGGAACAAAACATGCCAGAAAGCTGGAAGTTAGAGGATATAACACTTTATATAAAAAAGGAAAAAAGAAAATCCGGCTAACTATAGGGGCATCACGTTAATGGATGCTTTCTATAAAATATTTGCAGCTTTGTAAACTAATTAAATCATTTATTTAAATTCAAATCTTATGAGCTTTATGTTTATGTAGTTGATAAAAGTTTACACGGTTGGCAACAGTCTAAAATATACCGTTCAGACATGCTAAGCGCTTACTTCCGATTCATGACTCAACGATTGCGACTGATGAGTCGTTCTGAACGCGGCTAATCTAGTTGGTTTGAAAAACTAAGAAAAAGCTATTCAGTTGGTTCTTGAATGTTTTCTAATGATATGAATGTGAGTGTATAGAAACAAGCAATCCTTTCAAAACCTATGTTGTTGTAATTAATACTGATCAATGCCAGTTTTCAACTATGCTGAATACAAAAAGTAATGTTTTTATTTTAAAGATACATTCAACCCAAATTAATTTTGATTTGCCGATTTACCAATACAGATTAAAGCAATTGAGTAACTAGTACATTAAAAACAAATTAAACTGAAATATGTCACCAAATATTAGTAGAGAGAATGCTCCAATTAAAAGTAGACAAAAAGCAGTTAATCTCAGAAGTACAGGCAGGTTTTAGAAAAAGAAGAAGAACATCCGATCATTTGATGGCGCTAAAATATATTAAAAATAATAATAATAATAATAATAATAATAGCTTTATTTCAACAAATTGACAGAAATATAAACAAAAAACGTACAAATTTTGCAATGAGCGATACAGCGTCAGACAGAATACACACATATACATTGTATATACATATATATAAACAAATACATAAATTCATGGAACAAAATATTTTTAGATTTGTTGATAAAATTCTTGTAAATTATATGGTTCTATTTCTAATAAACTTTACACAATTTAATTGTTTTTAAGGTTTTAATATTTTCTGGTAAAGCATTATATAACTTTATTGACATATATAAGGGTCCTTTTTCAAATAACGTTAGCCTATGGTTAGGTATTGAGTAGATTTTCAACCTGGTGTTGTGAGGATGATTTGTTTTATTGTTATAATTTTAAACAGTAAACAATTTAAAACATAACAACCATAGGTTGTAAATATTGTGTTTTCTTTAAATTTTTCTCTGCACGATATTCTATAAGGAATGTTAAACATAATTCGAACGGCTCTTTTTTGAATTATGAGTACGTTTTGTATTCGTGTTGCACTTTCCCAGAAAATTAAGCCAAAGTTTAGTATACTACTAAAGTTTGGAGTAGTAAAGTGTTTGCAGAATGTTGATTGACACTTGATTTTTGAGTACACGCAGACTATAACAAACTCTATTTAGTTTAGAACATGTATGATCTATTTGACTGGACCAGTTTAAATGTTCATTAAGATTTAGTCCCAAAAACTTTGTGTTACTAGATAGTTTTAATTTTTTAATATCATTAAAAGTTAATTTTGTTTTAAATTAAACATTAAATAGTTTGTTTTTTCATTGTTTAATATTAGTTGATTTCGATTTTACCTTATCTCGATCTTAGAAAGCGTTTTGCTTATGTCATCTTCTAGTTCAGAAATTGAGTTAGAACTCACAATGATGTTTGTATCGTCTGCAAAATTAATTAGATGTTTATCTATTGAATGATTAATATCATTTATATAAATAATAAATAGTAATGGGGCGATTTACTAAATACGATTTGAACCATTTCAATGCATTTCCCCGTATACCATATTTATTCAGCTTTTCTAACAATGTTGTGGCTAATAGTGTCGAATGCCTTTGACAGATCAAGAAATATACTACACGGTATTTTTTTGGATTCTAAATCATTTAGTATAGCTGTTAAAAAATCAAATATTGCTGTTGCTGTTGACTTGTTCTTTGGATAGCCATGTTGAAATTTACTAAATAATTAACATGATTTAAATAAGTTTAAAACTCGTTTACATAATACTGCTTCAAATATTTTTGAAAAACTAGTTAATAGTGAATAGGTCTGAAGTTGGGTAACAAGTTGAGATCGCCTTTTTTGAATATTGATACAATGTCCCATAATTTAAGTTGATCCGGAAATATTCCATGTTTTATAGATAAATTTATTATGTTGTTACGGTCCATTTTTCATCTGGAGATCGGCAACCAAATGTAAATCTTGGACCTGAAACGATTAAGGTAGTTAATAGTTTTCAACTTAATTGGAATTATTTAATTGTTAAATAAATTAATAGTTTAATTATCAGATATGTTAGGGATTAAGTGAAGTTAATTAATTAGTTGCTTACCTGTCGATATTGATGATTAATTGCTGGATGACATCTGATATCGATAGTTAGCCGATCTTGGATTCCGCTAACTTCCTTCTACCAATGTAACATCTGGAAAAATAGATTTGTTATTGGTTGATTATAATTATTACTAGTGGGAATTATAATTAGAAATTGTTTAGTGTCAATAAGTCAGATTATCAACCAATGTTGTTGTTATTATTAGTTTAGGTTATGTGAGTTATTATAAGTTCACATCTTAGTTGAATCTTAGTTATTGGAGGAATTAATTTTATTATTGCTTTACTAATGTCTACTTACCATTATCTGATATTTAATCCGTTTATTGTGCATATACACAGGCACTGTCACTTCACTGTCAGTGTTGTTGTCAAACGCCATGTTGATTGGGCGGCGTGAAGTTGCCGGGACAGGACGTGGTTGGCAAATCTGTGTACTGATGAAAGGGTGACAGCATTCACTTTGTTGTTGCGAATAATTTAATTGCGCATCACTTTCTTGCAAATCGTGGTCCGTTAAGCGTGTGTGTCCGTCTTCATATAGAGCAAGTGGAATAAATCCATGGCCATCCGAGCCGATTAACTGCTCTAGAAGATTTTTGTGGGTGCACAATTTATTTGGTTAAATGCAAATGTGCAACCCAACGCTTGATGCGGATTATTGACCCCACGTGGACCACGCGCGGACACTACGAAGCCGCACAACAACTTAGGTAGGATTAAAGTTTAAGGTAAAGAGACATTAATTAATTTTAGTTTGTGGTTATAGGCTTTGAATTTACATTTATCTTCAGATAAAATGTAAAATCTGATTGCTTCATCCTCCATACTCAATACTGCTGTATGCTTGAGTAAACTGGTCAAGCAAAAGTGAATAGGAGTGGATAGGAATTATTATTCGACTTGGGAAATGGTTAGAAAGAGTCGAGATCCAACGACTATTAATCAGGAGCTGTGGCATCTGGATCTGGTTGGAAGGAGCTGTCCGTTCCTTGGATTTGTATTAATTTATATGTGTATTTTGTCGAATATCAGGTTCAATTTTAATTAAGTATTAACCAGTTAGCCAGGTTTTTCTTCACTATTTTACTATTGTATTAAACGTCATATTTTAACTGGCAACTGAAGGTAAAGTCATTTATTTCATATTCAAATCGATGATTCAATTGAACATCGGGCAACATAAATAGTTGCTAGCATCCATGTTTGTAATCCAAGGTTCACATGAACTTAAGTTTAGCTTTAAGCATTTTAAAATCTTATTCAATTTTTAAAGTAGAATTCTAGGGTACAATTTTATTGTTAAGACGTTGAAGTATCTGTGTCGGGTTAAACCATTCTATTACAGGGTCTTGTGCAGGGATAGCGCTATTCCGGACATAACGACAGTGAGTATTAACCATTTTATAATTTACTTTATGTATACCTATACCCAGATAATTCAAGTCTGATATTTTACAAAATTGTGTTGTACTCAACAAATATTGATTTTGAACGGTGTATTATTATATGGGGTGCAAGGGGTTACAGCACACGCTGGCCCAAATGACAACCTTACCTGCACGTGGTGCACCCTGCCAGAAACTAACAAGGCTCTGTCGACCGAGTGACTACCGGTATAAGTAGTTCCCTTCCTGTCAATCAACAGCTTCGGGTGGAAGAATTGAGAGAAAGAAGGGCACTCTTTTGTCCAGGGATTGAGAAATCGACCCAAAGGGGGATGAACTGTAGAAGGAAATCAATGCAGTGAACGGCATAAGGATGAAGAAGAAGTTTGGACACTCACCTCATTAAAGATCGAAGGAGATAAGTCCTAGTAAATTGAACATGACTATGCTCAGAACTAAATTTCAATCCGGAGTTTCAAGTCTCCCATTCGGATCTCCGGGAGAGACAGTGAAGAGCGAACCAACTACATCAATAGATACAAAGAAAAGTAAAATGAGAATCTGTACGTGGAATGTTAAAACAATGGCACAAGAAGGAAAAATATACAACGCAATGAAAGAAATGAAACGACTAAATATTGGCATAATGGGGGTAAGTGAAATGCGGTGGCCGGGCACAGGAGTTATAGATATAGACGAACACAAAGTATTTTATTCTGGAACATCTAATAACAAGCACGAACATGGAGTTGGCGTCATTATGACCAAACAAATGGCTCGAAGCGTGAAGAACTTCACACCGGTATCAGAAAGAGTTATACTGATACAACTTGACGCAACTCCCGCAAACATCAATATTATCGAGGTCTACGCACCTACTGCGGATAAACCAAAAGAAGAGATGGAGGAATTTTACGGATCCATCACAGAACTAGTACGAGCCTTACCAAAACAAGAAATCATCATTACGATGGGGGACTTTAATTCAAAACTTGAAGTCGGAATACATCGGTCAGTACGGGTTAGGAGAAAGAAACCATCGGGGGGATACTATGGAAGTCTTCGTCGAGGAGAATGAATTTGTCGTACTAAACACGCAATTCAAGATGCCCCCAAGGAAGCTCTATACTTGGAAATCTCCACTCAGCAGGCCAGACCGTCTCATCAGAAATCAGATTGACTTTATACTGATAAATAAATGATTCCGAAATAGCTGCACTTGTGCTAAAACATTCCCCGGTGCCGATATTAACTCCGACCATATACCAGTGGTTGGGGAATTTAAAGTTCGGTTTAAGAAAACGAAGGCCAAAAGCTATAACAAATATAACATGAGAATACTGAAGGACCCTAACATCAAAAGAGAGGTAGAAAAGGAACTAAACGAGAAAATCAATAAAGAAATTGATGAAACCGTGTCAGTAGAACAACAAATAACAGTTTTAAATAAAATCATCCAAAATACCAAGAAGACACATATGAAGGAGGGAGAAAATAAAAAGAAGAAATCATGGATGACAAACGAGATACTAAAATTAATGGATCAGAGACGTGAACAAAAGAACAACAATGAAGAATACAGAAAAATAAACAAGACAATTAGACAAGAAATTAAAAAGGCAAAAGAAAGAGAAAGAGACGAAGCATGTCAAGAGATAGAACAGCTGCAGAAAAGATATGATGATTTTAACGTGCATCGAAGAATTAGAGAACTGACAGGCAAAACAAGAAAAAAGAACTTTGGAAAGCTGATGAACAACGAAGGAAAAATCATCATAAACTTAGAAGACAAAAAGAAAACGTGGAGAGAATACCTCAACAAACTATTTGAAGATGAAGAGAGAATAGCAACACCAATCATCGAAAGAGAAACGGGACCGCTCATCTTGGAAGAGGAAGTGGACGTAGCAATAAAACGAATGAAAGATGGGAAGGCGGCGGGGCCGGATGGTATACAAGTTGAAATCCTGAAACTGCTAAGTGACAAACATATCAAAATACTTACCAACATCTTCAACAAAATATACAACTTGGGCAACATACCAGAAGAGTGGTTGAAGTCAGAATTCATCGTATTACCAAAGAAAGTAGGAGCAAAACGGTGCGAGGAATATAGAAGTATCAGTCTCATGAGTCATCTTCTCAAAATATTCCTAAAAATAATACACAAGAGAATTTATAACAAATGTGAAGAACAAATCTCAGCAAATCAATTTGGATTCATCAACGCCGTAGGCACACGGGAAGCGTTTTTCTCAGTGCAGGTGCTCTTTCAAAGATCTAGAGACGTAAACTGCGATATCTACGTATGCCTAATCGATTATCAGAAAGCGTTTGATCGAGTGCAACATCACAAAATGATAGACATCCTTAAACAAGTGGGAATTGACGCCAAAGACCTACAAATTATCACTAACTTGTACTGGAAACAGACCGCATCCATGAAAATTGAAAAGGAACAAATAGACATTGAAATAGCTAGAGGGGTAAGGCAGGGGTGTATTATTTCTCCGATTCTGTTCAATCTATACTCCGAACGGATCTTTAACGAAGCGCTAGAAGGCATAGAAGAAGGCATTTTACTAAACGGAGTCAGATTGAATAACATCCGATATGCCGACGACACAATGGTATTCGCTGACTCTCTTGAAGGACTCCAAACACTAATGAACAGAATTGTAGCGGCTAGTGAAAAATATGGACTTAACATTAATAACAACAAAACAAAATTCATGGTCATTAGCAAAGACAATATAACTAATGCAAATCTCTACGTTCACAACCAACAAATAGAGAGAGTGAGACAAACAACATACTTAGGTACACTTGTGAACGAAAACTGGGACAATAGCCAAGAGATAAAATGTAGAATTGGAAAAGCTTGATCTGCCTTCAATACAATGAATAACCTCTACAAAAATCACGAACTACATCTTGAAACCAAAGTTCGCATGTTGAGGTGTTACATTTTCCCAATATTACTTTACGGAGTCGAGTCATGGACACTAAATGATGCAACAACAAAAAAGCTTGAAGCCTTTGAGATGTGGCTGTATCGACGTATCCTGCAAATATCTTAGAAGGACCGGGTAACAAACATCGAAGTCCTCCACAGGATGAAGAAAGAGAAGGAGATCATGGACACCATCAAAACCCGCAAGCTTCAATATCTAGGCCACATCATGCGGAACGAAGACAGATACGCCCTATAACAAGCCATCATTCAAGGCAAGATACACGGAAAACGAGGACTTGGACGGAGGAGAATTTCATGGTTGCAGAATCTCAGGGCGTGGTACGGGAAGACTTCGAACGAGCTCTTCAGAATAGCAACCAATAAAGTGAAAATAGTCATGCTCATCGCAAACATCCGAAATCACATATACACATGAAGAAGAAGATTATTATATCGGATTTTTTTTGAAGCATTACTTTATTGGTTTTGCAAGTGTGCTTGATTTTGGATCTTTTTGTGATTCGACTATTGTTGACTATTATTATGATGTTTTGTGTACGACCTCTCTTACAATATCAATGACATTTAGTCATTGACATAGATTTTTTTTTTATTATCATTGGAGCGGAATCTCTCTAATAATCATATTTTTTTTGTTAAAATTAAAGTTATAATCTCTAATAAATTTACTCTTTGTTTTAAATTTAGAGTTAAAATCTAATAAATATTAGTTAACTTGGCCTTTTTTTTTTCTTTTCTTAACATCCATATATGGTATCGGGTTCTACCTTTTAGGAGGTGTGATTACATACAGGGTGGACTTCAAAAGAGATCCCGTGGCGCTCACTCTTTACCACCCCCGTCTACACTGAGCTCCTCCTACTCAATAAAGAAGAAAAGAAATATAGTAGGCCAAAGGGAGCGTGACAATGTGACACAGATGAGTTACAATTTGGAATATAGTGTTTTTTATTGTTGAGATAGGTATCTCATCATACCAAGTGCTTTTTTTATATTTCATGCACTTAATTATTTCTATAAGCTCATGTTCATCTACAGCGTGTAAAATATCGATTTCTCGTTTTGTTTAATAGCATTGCTGTGTTCAATGTGTGGTATAGTAGTAAGCAAATTTACAACTGCGTCTGTGAAATAATTGTTAAATTCGTTGGAGCTTTTTCTATGCATATGTGTGTTTTATTTGAGAGATTTGTGTTTGATATTTTATTTACTACCGCCGAAGTTGTTTGTGGTATGATTTCTAATGATTCGATTTGATTGCAATAATAATCTCTTTTTGTTTTTGTTAACACCGCGTTGTATTTATTTTTAGTTTTTTTGTACGATTTGTTTAGTGTGGGTTTAAATTGATTTAATAAAAATTAAAGATCAAGTTCGCTTTTAATTTTTTGAACTTCCGGCGTTTAAAATATTTAATTTGTATCTTTCGTTGGTGTTTTAAGATATCGGGGAAAGGTTTTATTAAATATTAATAAAAATTGATTTAAGAAGTAATTCCATTTTTCGATTACTTTATATTCTTCAATATTATACGTTTCATTCCAATTTGTTGTGGATAAACCATGTTAAAAAAAAATTGTATTTGTTTGATTAAAAGTTCTTCCATAATGATTTTTACTTTTTTTCAGTTAGCTGAAAGGTTATTTTTAGTTCATAGTGGTCTATATGATAATTTAAAATATTTGTTTTATACTCGTACGCATTCTGTAAGTTTGTTACGATGTTGTCTATGCACGTTGTAGAAGTTTTTGTTACTCTTGTGGGTTCAAATATTGTAAGTTTTAAATTAAACGATTGCAGTAATTACTTAAATAATTTGGTTGGATTATTATTTATAAGCGTATTTATATTGTGCATAAAGAGCTAGAACAAAAGGGAGAGACAATCTTTGCCCTCTTTATCGACTTAAAGGCCGCGTATGACACAATATAGAAGTATGCTTACAGAATGTTTGAGAATGAAAGGTGCATCACAGCAGATGATAGAAGCAGTAAAAGAAATATATAAGAAAACTTGGTGTCGAATAAAAGTGGGTGAAGTGAAAGGTTTAGAGTGACTAAAAGGTTACGACAAGGTCTGTTGAGCCCTTTACTATTTAATATATATATATACGGCAAGTTTAGAAAGAGTATTAGAAATGGGCCAGGCTTGCAGAGTACTAATATGGGCAAAAAAAGAGTGGTTGCTAGCATACGCTGACGATGTAATACTTGCACTATTAGTAGTAGCATGAAAGATATGATTGAAAGAGTAAGAAAGTTTTTTGAACGAAAGAAATTAGAAGTAAATGTCGATAAAACCAAATTGATGCTGTTTATAAAAAAAGGAAGAAAAACAAAACAGAAGAGTTTAAGATGAATGGTCAATTGATTGAACAGGTAAAAGTATTTAGGATTTATGTGATGAGTCTAATACAGAGCATGTACAATATGTAAGTATAAAAGCAGCTAAAAAATTTATGATTATATGGAAAGAAAATGTCAAAAATTGTTTTAAAGTGAAAATAGTAATTTGGAATGCATGAATTAGAAGTGTTATGTTATATGGAGCAGAAGTCGGGGATGTGAAAGAAGAGCAATTGATAGAAAAGGTACAACTGACATTTTTAAAGCGAGCATTAGGAGTACAGCCTTCAACACTTGGTTATATACTTTTGCAAGAAACCAACTGTAAGAAAGTTAGCTAGAGAGCTGCAGCAAATCTGCTAAAATTTGAATGAAAAGTGTTTTTTAAGGAACAATAAAGTTTAGTAAAGGAAATAATAAAGTTAGTAGGACTGAAAGAGAATGGAAAATATACGTATGACAAATTTTGGTATAGAAAAAAATGAAATTGTAAAAAAGGGGTGGAATGTCAGTGAAAAAAGTAATAGAGAGTAGTAGGGTAAATGTAGACTGAGAATTATTGAACAGACTAAGAATATTATAAACTATCAGTCTATTTGCAGGAAAACCAATTAGAAGATGGTAGAGAATGGTAATAAATGCTGGATGACTGAAAAATATAGAAAGTGTGAGATTCATAAAAATGCAGGCAAGAAAATGGAAAGAATGTTTATATAAGAATGGGAAAAGGGTGAAAATATTTAAAAAAAATAAAAAGGGCAAAGTGAATTCATTAGGGTAAAGTTTTAAATTTTTGAGGTTAGGGTATTTTAATAAAATAATTTATACTTTATTGTGCTGATTTTACTTTTTTATATATTATGACCGGTTTCGGCGGTTAGGCCATCATCAGGTTGCCGAATGCAGAAACAAAGAATACTGCATTGAATGCAAAGTATTAGGACACAGAACGGGAGAGAAAAGATGTCCAGCTACAAAGAAAAAAGAAATGAGGAAAACAAATAAGTATATGGAGGACAACAACCCAGATAACTGGAGAGAACAGGAGGAAAAAATAGTATCACATAATGTATAAGTTTATACAAATAAACATAGGGAGGGAAAGAGCGGAATGGGACACTTCGGCGCCGCCGTTTCGGCGCGACCAATTCGGCGCGGCCGATTCGGCGCGAGGACACCTCGGCGCTGGCTATTTCGGCGCCAGAACTTTTCAAATAAAACAAAAATATATATACACATTATAATAAAAATTGATTTGTTTTATGAGACATAACAAATAATGTATGATAAATAAAATATAAAATACATTTAAATTACATAACATATCAAACAAAAATTATACTTAAAAATCAAAACATATGTACGTACATATTTAAATTGTCAAATATACAATATATATTATAATAAACATAATTTTGGCCCGCAAATAATTTATGGGTAATTAATTATCACTTTTTAATAATAGGTAATTACCTAAAAAATATAAAGGATAATAGTCTATTAAAATAAATAACTAAAAGAAGTAAAAATATAAAATAGTGAAAAATATCAAATAAATTTTTATGATTATAATATATATGTATATACTATGTTTTATTTGAAAAGTTTTGGCGCCAAAACGGCCGGCGCCGAATCGGCCGACGCCGAATTGGCCGCGCCGAAATGGCGGCGCCGAAGTGTCCTAGACCCGGGGAAGAGAGGCTCACGATTTACTAATAGTAACAGCGGAGAGAGAGGAAATAGACCTAGTGCTAGTGAGTGAACCTAATAAAAACAAACTAAATGGTAAGTGGATAAGAGACAAAGGAACAGATGCAGCAATCTTAGCTAGGGGGAAGTGTAGGGACAAGGTGGAAAGATGGGGAACACCAAAAGAAGAAATAGTGTGGGCAGAAGTACAAAACATGATAGTATACAGCTGTTATATCAGCCCAAACTGCGATCTGGAATACTATAGAGAGTGGATAGAAGAATTAGAAAGAAGTTTAAGAAAACAGAAAAACAAAAAAATTATTGTAGGAGGAGATTTCAACGCAAAATCACCGAGATGGGGAGGCTACAAGAACGATTTAAGAGGAAAAATCTTAGAGGAGATGATAGCAGGGTTAAATCTTACAATCTGCAACAAAGGAGACAAACCGACGTTTGTAAGAGGAAGCTCAAAATCACATATTGACATCACCATAGCAACGTGGGAAATGGCAAAAATAATAAATGAATGGACCGTGACTGAAGAAGAATCACTGAGTCTACACAAACATATACAATACAATACAAAGGAGAAAGGAAAACAGGAGCACACGAGAGAAGGTAAATGGAACGTAAGAAGAATGGGCAAAGAAAAGATAAAGAGAGGCATGGAAACAGAAGAAGTGGCAGAAAACGAAAATATTGAGAAAAGATGCGAGAGGTACTCAGAAAAACTGAGAAAAGCGGCGGAGGAAGCAATTCCTAGGTACAAGGAAGGCGGACGAAAAGGACCATACTGGTGGTGTGAAGAAATAAAAGAATGCAGGAAAAACACAATACAAACAGCGAGGAAAATCAAAAGGCTGAGAAGAAGAGGAGAGAACACAGAGAAAATAGAAGAGAAACTAAAAAACGACAGAAATTTTTAAAAAAAGCCAATTAAGGATAGCAGAAAAAGATGCTGGAAAGAAATGATAGAATCTATAGATGGGGAGCCTTGGGGAACCGTACAAAATAGTGATGGAAAAATTGGGTGGAAAAACAATAGGAATCTGCTTAAAAGAAGACGAAGAAGAAGAAGTCATAATTAAAAAATTATTTCCCAAGGGAGAACCAGTAGAAGAACCAGAAACAAAAGAAGAAGAAGCAACAGTTATGGCAACAGTGGAAGAGATCAAAGAGATCATAAAAGAATTGCCTAACAACAAAGCTCCAGGTCCGGACGAAATAACAACAGAGATTGTTAAAGCAGCTTTAGACGGAAACGAGATAGAAATATCTCAAATAATCAACAAGTGCCTAAAAGAAGGAACTTTCCCAGGATGTTGGAAAGAAAACACTCTGGTACTGATTGAGAAAAAAAAAAGAAGCAGGAAAAGCAACATCATACAGACCAATATGCTTAATCAACACACTGGCTAAAATAATGGAGAAAGTTATTGTACGGAGAATAGAACAAAAAATAGAAGAAAAAGGAGGATGGGAAAAAGAACAATACGGATTTACCAAAGGAAAAACAACCTTAGGAGCTATTGAAAAAGTGAAAGCAATAGCAAAAGAAGCAAACAGCGGAACGCAAAAGAAAAGGCAACACTGTGTAATGATTGCGTTGGACATACAGAACGCGTTTAATAGCGTATCATGAGCAGCAATCATAGAGGCGGCAAAGAAGAAAGAACTGAACAAAAAAACAATCAAGATTATATGGAGCTACTTACAGGACAGAAACCTAGTAACCAAAAATGGAAGATTCAAACTTACTAGAGGGGTACCGCAGGACTCAGCACTGGGACCAAAACTGTGGAACCTTGTCTATAACGAGTTACTTCGAATGAACATGCCGGAAGGCATGTCAATAACAGCGGACGACATAGCAGTAGTAGGTAGAGACGTAGAAATAGAAGTACTAAAAGGAAGATTAGAGCTGGCAATTGATATGATACAAATATGGATGAGAAGTAAGGGCTTAAAACTAGCAACTCAAAAAACTGAGGCGGCATGGCTATCGACTAAGAGGAATAATAGAGGAACAGGTAAGATACAGGTGGGAGATCAAGAGATAACCATAAGAAAAAAAATCAAATACCTTGGAGTGACACTCGAAGCAAAGGGATGGAATGAACAGGTTAAGGAAGCGGTCATTGGAACAAAGGAAATTGAGAGAAAGCTTGGTAGACTTATGCCAAACAACGGAAGTCCAGGAGAAGAAAGCAGAAGGCTAATAGCAACGGCAGCAAGAAGCAAATTGCTGTACGCCGCAGAAACATGGGGAGAAGCCATGAAAACAAAGAAAAACAGAAAGGAAGTAAGAGGAGCCACAAGAGCAAGCTCGCTAAGGATTTGTAGAGCTTACAGAACAGTGTCACAAGAGGCAGTAGAGGTAATTGCGGCAACACCTCCCGCGGATATGATGGTGGAGGAAAGAATAGAAATAAAAAAACTTGTAAAAGAAGGAACGAGTAAAAAAGAAGCAAAGATAAGAGCAAAAGAGAAGACTATGGAAAGATGGCAGAGAAAATGGGATACAGGAGAAAAGGGGAAATGGACGAGAGAATTAATCCCAGACATAATGAATGGGTAGAGAAAAAACCCGAGACGTGCTATTATACAACACAAATACTGACCGGGCACGGAGCATTTGGAAAATTCTTGCAAAAAATTAAAAAAATAAATGAAGAAGAAAGTTGTACATTTTGTCAGGAAAAAACACACGATAACGCAGAACACACTCTAGTAGAATGCGAGGCGTGAAAGGAAGATAGAAAAAAACTAGAATATATACTAGGAAGCAAAGTGGATAAAAGAACAATCAATAACAAATGCTTAAAAGATGAAAATAAATGGAGGGCGTTAAAAAACTTTGAAACAAGTGTACTAAAAAAAAAATTGAAGAGTTTGACAATAGAAGAATATAGAAAAACAAACAATGGAAACAAACACACAAGCTAAAAGCCATAGAAGAGAAAGGAACGAGATGAGAGAAGCTAAATGGAAACAAGAAAACAGAGAAAAAGATCAAAAAGAAAAAAATAAGAAAGGACATGACAATTGTGCATACCAAGAAACAGAAGAAAAAAGAAGAACATTTACAGAGACTACGATACCAAACGAAATTGCAGAGATAAGGAGAAGGAGAAAAGAAATATTGAAGGAAAGCAGAATAACAGAAATAACAAGGCAAATACCAAATGGTAGATATGCTATCTCGAGGATGACTGAGAACGCAACCTTTCAGATAGTCAGAATATACCTGGAAACGAGAGGACATGAAGAAGTAATTCCTGATGGAGATATAAGGATATCAATGGAGGTATAACTTACAAATCTATTCATGAAGGAGAGGGGATACGATAAAGAAGAAGTGAACGAAGACCTTAGTAAGCTAAGAGCACATCTGAGAACAAATTATATAATTAGAGTAAATAACACAAAGATGGGAGAAAGAAGAGAATGCAGAGGTAGAGGCCAGTGCAGATAAGAAAAGGCAAAATGACAAAAGAGACAGACAAAGGTAGGGGCTATAGGGAGAGAGGGGCCGGGGACAGCATGCGTGCCGCAGATGATGCGTGAAAATCCGCGAAGCAAAAACCAGCCCGCCTCAAACTAGCACTAAATGTAGGTTAGTCTAGACAGGGACATTAAAATCAGTTCTAAAAATATTACATAAATTATAAATATATATGTTTTACATAGATGATTTTAACAAAACTTACTTTTCTTTTCACAGGTGTTGTTGTGTGTTGCGGGTGGTGTGAATTTGTTGTGGTTACTGTTACATTAATTGGTTATTGTGTATTGTGGTTATTGTTGTCGAGTGATTAACTGCAGTGTGGTTATTGTTTTTTAAAAATGTATAGATATGTTGGTATGGGTTATTGATTTGTTCGTTTAGGCATCTGTAGTTTTTATTGTTTTTTAATTTGTCTATTTCATATGATTCTAGTATTGTCATTTTTAAGCCTTTTTTACATTGGTGTAGGAGTTTTATATTATTTTTGTTTTTGATATTGAAAGTGAGTTTGTGTATTTGTAAGTGTTTGGAAAAAGTGGAGTTGTGATTTTTGTGAGTGTGTTCTTTGAGTCTGTATTTAAGTGCTCTACCAGTTTGTCCTATATATGAAGCTGTGCAATCTTGACAATTGATTTGGTATATTCCTGATTTAGTCAGTTTGTCTGATGCATGTTTTTGATTGCAGATGTTATTTTTGATAGTGTTAGGGTTAGATAGTGAAGCTTTAAGATCGTATTTGTACAATAGTTTTTGTATTTTGTTACTGGTGTTGTTGTAATATGTTAACTTTCTGTATTGGTTGTTTGTGTTTTTGGTGTTGTGTGTAAGAAGTGATATGTTGTCAAGTAGTGTTTTTTGTGTATGTTTCTTAATTATTTTGTCTATTGTGCTGAGGGGAAATTGATTATTTATAGCTAGCTATTTTATTGTATTATATTCAAGCTGTAGATGTGTAGATGATAGTGGAAGTGATAGTGCTCTATGTCTATGTATTAGGGAGTGAAAAGCTACAAATTTGTTGTTGAAACTGTGATTTCAGTTGAAAGGGATTATTATGCCTGAATTGGTTGGTTTTCTGAAAATTTTGAAGTCTAGTTTGTTTGAATTGTTTTTGATTATTGTCAGATCAAGAAAATTTATTTGATTGTTACTTTCTAATTCTATTGTAAATTGTATGTTTTTAGTTAAGCTATTAATATATGAATGTAAATTATTTATGTCATTTGGTTGCCCTCTAAATATACAAAATATGTCATCTATATATCTACGCCATAGTATTATGTTATTGTGTAGTGGCTTGTTGTTAGTTAGTATTTTTTCTTTGATTGTATTGAGAAAAATGTTTGCTAGGATAGTTGAGCTTGATGCTCCCATTGGTAGTCCATCGGTTAACCTATATGTTTTTTCATTATATGTGCAAATTGTTTCTGAAGTGAGAAATTTTGCAATTTCTATTATGTTCTTTAATTCTTCAGTGTCTATGTTTAGTGTTGATAATGTATTTTGTAATGCAGAAAAAGTTTCAGGTATAGGTATGTTTGTGTACAAGTTGGTGATGTCGAAGGAGATCATCGTATCGTTAGGTAGTATTTTAATGTTTTTTAGATTGTTTGCTAGTTCTATAGAGTTGATAGTTGTGTGTTTAGGTGTAATTTGTAAGTTTTTTGTTAATATGTTAGTAAATAATTTATCCAGTTTATATGTTGGTGAATCGGTTGTAGATACTATGGGTCTTATGGGGATGTTCGGTTTGTGTAGTTTGGGAAGGCCATATAATTTTTATTAAAATACCCTAACCTCAATTATTTTAAACTGTGCAATAATCAGAAACAAATACTATTTTAAATTTTTATTTTATGTTTTTGAGAGGATTGTTTTTTTTTTGTTTAATCTAAAAAAGAATGTTGTTTACTTATTATTTGAGTGTTATTACTACTGATGTATGTATAATTATGCCAATAAAGGATTTATTATTATTAGTTTTACTGCAAAAGCCTATTTTGTAAGAAGTTTTTATTTAATTAGATATCCCACTTTAAGGATTTTTAATTGATCATATCATCAACCGTATTACCTATGTAATTATATTAACTAAACCTATGCTTTATCCAAGCCAACAAATAAACAATCAACAACTTTTCTTGTAACAACACAATAAACCTTTAAAAGTTTTAACGCGCTTTTATCTTACTTGCGCTCGTCTTTAACACACAGTAATTACAGCTATGAAGAAGAAAAAAGATTGCCGTGCAATATTGTTATGTGTAATCAGTTTGTTAACATTATTTATAATAGTTAATATAATGTACACATTATTATTTACTGCAGTTGTGATCTACAAGGTTCAATCAATTGGCAAAACGGATGCCTCAGGCACCATAACACTTTTGTGCGGACACAAAGTAAACAACACAATAATTTTATGTAAAGGACAGAAAATAAACGTTAGCTAAATTAAAAAAAAAAAACAACATTTTTCAAAATTATGCACCGGTAAAATTATAAACGGGAAAACTGAACACGGGGGAACAACAAGAAACAGAAGAAGTTTGGTGAGAACGTCGTCCAACCCACCATTAACACCCGGGAAGAAATACTGATAGTGGTGACCGGTTCGACTTTGCACCACACAATCCCAGACAAACACAAGGAATATAGAAAAAACTGGTATAAGAAGTATATACAAAGCAGGAGAATAGCTGACATATGTACTGGAACGGCACTGGCAAAACTTACTGGAATTGGTTTGTTGGCTTTCTAAAGCGGAGACTGAACTGCCTTTCTCTGGCCAAAGTGATTCTGCAAAGCTCCATTTTTGCTCCGGTCCACGGGGTTAAAATGGCACAATACTCCGACGACACAGCGCTTCTCTACTTGTCAAGGTCACCCATGGTGATTACTAGTGACCGGATTATATGCAAATGCATATTTGCATATGCATTTCCATATTTTGACCATATTTAGGTTTTGTTGCATATTTCATCCATATTCGGTTTTTATGCATATTTTACCGATTTTTAGAAAAAAATATTGAAAAACGTAAATTTTTAAGTATAACTATATTATGCATATTTACATAAAAATTAAACATTAGTTATTTTTACTGCCAACTATTCAATTCAATCATTTTATATAGAAAACAAATAAAATGTTTTTTTTTTATTTGCTAGGTTATACTTAAAATACCTTGAAGATAAAAAAATAAAATAAATGTTGCCCTTTAGAAAGCTAAGGTTAATTGTTATTGCAAGTATACTAAAAATTATAACATCTATGTGCGTACCTGCTTTTATAGTATTCAAAAAACCATTCAAATGCGTTATTTAGCCGTGCGTTTTTTGTCTAATTCCTTGAATATATATATATAAAATACATTTTACTTGATTAACTTAAAAACCTATTAAAAATTTAAAAAAATAGAATTTGTTATATATTTTGTTTTTTGATAAAAGGATTAAACTATATTTGCTTATATTTATGTTGCATATAGTTGCATGATTTGGCATATTTTTGCTATTTTCATGCATATTTTTTGGGCATTTTTATTGCATATTTGCTTGCATATTTCAGCGTTTTTAAGTGGCATATAATTCGGTCTCTAGTGATTACCTTCAGGCTACAAGTCAATTCAAAGTGAATCTGGAAAAAAGCTGAGTCGTTTTTTTCCCACGGCAACGAAACGCCCCTCATGAGAACGTTTGTCTTGACGACGTTCCCAAACCGTGGTCCGATTCTGCCAAATATCTAAGGATAACCTTTGACAAAAAGCTCACGTACAAGTTGCACGTGCAGTCAATTCTTAATAATGCCAAAATGCAAAAAAATTAGTCGTAATAAAATCCGGATGTACACGTTTACTATCAGGCCCATGATGACACATGCGTGCGCAATCTGGAGAACCGCGTCTTGATAAATTGGAGTCGTTTCAAAGCTTAACCTTGCAGATGCTCCTCGGAGCTCCATGGTTCGTTTGAAATCGTGAAATTTAAAGCAATCTCGTGATTCCTCCATTGCGCTGACACATCAAAGCTTTAGTCGCAAAGTACTTCAACAATCTTGCGGTTTACTTCAATCCTGATCTGACCCGATCCTCCGAGCCAGACAACATCTCCTAACTACCTACCTATTCTTCCCTCAGCCTATAGGTCGCATCTGCCCCTTCTTAGTTTAGTCGGTAGGCACCTTCCTCGTGAGGGCGAATCCGAAACTTTAAGTCTTCGAAAGATTCCACAACCACAAAAAAAAATTGATGCTAATAAATAAAACTATTACGTTTTTATATAACAAAGTATTAATTTAATAAATGTATGAAAAGAAAAAACCTATTGCTGTATGCAAAGTTTTTGTTACTAACTTAACTTTTATATCAACAAAAAAGTAGATTATGTAAATTTTAAAAAATTATTCATAATTATTTGGACTAAATCAAAAACATTTTAGACACTCGTTAAGTCTCAATAAAAGTTATTTTATTTATAAATAAAGTGTTTTTTATTAATCAAATTTATTTATTTTATAATTTGGTTGAAATCTAAAACGAACCAAATTTATGTAGTAAATTAAACCACAACAAGCATTAACAGCAGCAAGTTGAATAAATTTATTTGATTTATTTAAATTTTGGCTTTCCTGTTTTCCAATATACAACTTAATTTGTCATTTATATTCCAATTATTATTGCAGATCTAAATAGAATGATTAAATTGCAAGTTCTTGCTAGTGGGATGCGTACGTAAAATACCTTTTTAGTATGGCTGAATCGATTTTAATAAAATTGGGTATGCGTGGGCAATCCCTTCCTTTGGCATGTAGGACATTTTCTACCCGTGGGCATATTTTTACAAATTACATCCCGCCGATGAGAATATTTTAAAAGTTAATTTAACGTATAATTATATTAAAATTAATGAAAGGCTTCCTGTATGTGTATGATTCATGAAATAAATAAAAATAAAATAAAATAAAAAATAAGCTAAAAACTATTAAATAGTTATTAATAATCTTTACTTAAAAAAAATAAACATAATATAATAAACTTTTGAAATAATAAGCTTTTAAAATTTTTCACTTTAAAGTAATTTGATTCAGAGATAAGTTTAGCATTTAAAAATATCAAATCTAATCTAAGATTATTCTCACAGAATGTGCACATGAATAAATTTTAGTAATATTTTATGTAGTTTTATCGACATTTGTTTTATCTGTTAGCAAATTATTAACTTTAAAATCATTGTGTATATAACGTCACTAGACGTTAAGTAAATATTTTGTTGTAAAAAGTATTAATAGTGTGATATATTATGAATCCCGTTTTGAACATAATTATGTTCATATTACCTTATTTGTAATTATTCCAAAAAATATTTAAATACATTTTTTTGCATATATATTTTGAAGCATTTTCTATATGAATAATGCAGCACAAATAACTCTCTTCAGTAATTTTAATAAGATTAAGTATTCGCATGTACTGTACTAAAATAAACCGGCTGGCTAGTATGCTAGAAATTCCTTTGAATAATAGCACTACAATACGCGGCTATTCTGATTTTTAGGAATAAACTTGGAGAAGGTTTGACAGTGGGCATTTTGTGACTTTGCGGTTTAGTCCCGGTCCAACGACCGCAAACCTCAAGCGATTATTGGATTTCCTCGCGTGCTTTCAAATATCATGATTTAATCACAATAATTTTACCAATCTTTCACATCTGATCCTATTATTTTGAATTGTTCTAATAACTATGGAATGGTGTATATTATTTTTGCAATGATTAACTTGATAACGTTTTGTAATTACATTAATAAATTAATTTCTTCTTCTCTCACAAAACTTTGTTTATATAAGAAATAATTGCATATTGTGCATACGTTAGTGTAACTACAATTACTAGTTTTTTCAAAATAAAGCTAGAATTAATAAAACTGTCACTAGAACAAGAACGTAATAAAGGAGTTCTTATAAAACATAAACCTTGAAACAACTCCATAACAATCTTATAAAATTGGAAATAAACAGTGCTCATAAAAAAGATTTATCAACAAACAAACTTAGTTGTCGATTCTCTTTTGGATAATTTTCATACATGCTTTCAGTGTATGGTTCATTAAGCTAATGGTCCTGTCGTCACTGCATTCTCTGGCATTCGGCTTTTTCGATAAGGTTATAAAGGTAGATTTAATCCAGTTTGATATATTTCATTAAAAAGATCAACAATAAGATCAACAATAACGTCCAGCTAGCAAAACAAATATTTTAAAAAACACTAGAAAACTTGCGAGATGGAATCAAAGTTATGATGAACTACTGAACTACCTCAAATACGCAGACAATAAAGGAATATTTGCAGATAGTCTCAAGGTTTCAATTATCTAAACCACGTTAGTAGGTAATGCGTTTAGACTAAAATGAAACATGGTCAAAATTAAAGTCATAATAATCAGAAGATCAAATGTTTAAGCTCGCCTGCGTGTAAACAATAACTAGATAGAATAGGTTGGTAAATTTAGATACCTTGGCTGTAAGATTACAAATAAAAATAGCGAGAATAACCTTCTTTAAAATAAAAAAATAAAAAATGCAAACAAACAACATTTAATCTGTACTGCTTTGTGGTGCGGACATTAAAGTTCAATAGCATGAACAAACTTGATGCTTAGAAGTTGTGGACATTCCGGCGGATGCATAGAATATCTTACTTAAAGCACATTAGAAACACTAATGATGTATGGGAAAAAACAGAAAACTACTAAGAAATTGTTAAATAAAAAAAAAGCATAACTTGGGCACATCCAGAGATGCAGTAAATATAGTTTGCTTAAACTTATAATGGAAAGCAAGATAGATGGTCAAAGAGCTCAAGCCTCAGAAAAGTTCTGGCTGAAAATCATAAATGACCGGATAGAACTAAAATTTGCAATAGTTGTTGCTTATAATTAAAAACACTAGTGACATTATAAGTGATTTTTTGTCTCATTGCATTGTTAAGACCTTAAGTTAATCATACGTTTCTATCAATTTAATTAATACATTCAATAAGAAAAATACATATTTGTTTCGTTAATAATTTTAATGAGTTTAACACAATCAGCATAATTCATCAAAATATAGGTAACGTTTTAGCAGTATTAGCTGTGTTTATAAATAATTAATTATAACTGTGATTTAATTTGCATATTGGCTTAACGTAATTGAACGTAAATCTGTCATTATATGGTTATTATATTGGTAATTTGCAATGTAGATATATGTCTATAAATAATTACAGCGGTGTAAACTGTATTTGTTAAGAGATGTTATACAGTTCACCCTATAGATTTACATTTATATTGTATAGATCAACATATTAAAAGTAGATTTGCTTCAGTAAAAAAATGCTATAACGTTTTTACAATAATATATAGTCCATGCAAGGATATTACTGTATTTATGGATCAACTGAGTAAAATACTTCAACTTGTTCCTGAAAAAAGAATAATTATGTAATGATTTTAATTTAATTTTCTTGATAATTCTTGAAAAATATACTAAAATTGTTTAATATATGCTTTTTTATTAATTTACCTACTAAGCGTAGCCGATGGATTAACATATGCAATGCATATCCTATATTCTGAGTTTTATATTAAATCTGAAGTGATATGCAATGTTTTATCAAATCACAACGTTCAAATTGTCTGTTTAGTATACCATAGATTTAAAAATAAATTATAAGTATGTAATGATTAAAAAATAGTTCTATAGTAGTACAAGAAATAAAAATGTCATGAGATATTAAATTATACAAATTGCAAATATAGTAAAGTAGAGCTTTACATACATTTCATGTTAGTATTGCATACTAGAACAAAGAAACAATGGAGTTGCCTGCACAACACAAAATTGTAACATAGATAATATACCAGAGCCATTGGTTAAGTCATAAATGATTTTATATAAAAATGTTATTTGTTTACCATTGTGCCTTAACTCTAGTAATTAAAACTAACTAATATAGGGTCAACAGTACATTGTAGTCCTATCTATAATTAAAATTCACAACAGTATCTTTAAAATATAAAAACCAGGGGTGAAAATAAAACTGATATCTGAGAAACCCCTTCCAATATTTTGTGGGGGGCTTTACAAAAACATGTTGTTTTTATAGTATCCAAATTAGAAAACTGTCTACAATTCCTAATGACAAACCTATTATTTTTGTTGCTGATTATACCATTTGTGTAATATAGGAAAAGAATGACAAATTTCAATCAAAAACCATACTAAAGTCTGTTTTAGCGTACAATATAAAATAATTATATATTTTAAAATTAAATAAAAATATTTATTTCTTTTTTCTTTATTTATTTTCTTCCGTCCTTCAATGTATAATGTTTGGTTTAAAATTAACAAGCGGTATATAGGACTATTTGTTTTATTAATTATAATACAGATAACATGTGCATGTTTTGAATCCTATCCCGGATTTTTTTCAGCACTATAATAAATACATAAAAGATAGTGAATAATTTTGTAAATATATAATAAAAGTATCCTTTTTAAAAACATATTAAAACATTAATTAATTAGTACAAAAAATAGACATATTTAAAAAGGGGTGAACAATAGGTAATTTTACTTTTGTATAGGATATCACACAACACTTACTAATATTTGATAAGAAATTGTTATTAAAACACTATGAATATAGTTTATTAAGGTCATTTTTTAATGTGACACAGTCTTTAAGACCATTGATTTTAGAATATATTTTCAGATCATTAACACTGAGTTTTGGAAGATTTCACAAATTTTTGGGACTCACATGACGTTTGATTAATTATCTTAAACCTTTGTCCAAAAGTTCAACATATTGTTATTTATTGCGTAAAACAGATGTCACTTATAACTGCAAACATCTCAAGATACTAGAATTACTGAGTTTTTAGAAACGGACTGGCTTTGAATATATGGTGTAACATGAATGACAAATGACAAGGTAAACCAGTGTGTTGTAGAGCTTGATCAACCTTATAGGATCTGGTGCCTTAAGCAGATAAATAAATAATTAATACCGTCCTAGAAGTTAATCTTTCCCTACCATATTTTTTTGTTTGCATCATATTGTAATTATATTATTGTAGTAATAATAATAATATTATAATAAAATTAATTAAAAAACATAAATGTTGTACAATATAAGATTTATAAGACTTACTAACTAAACATATAAAATACATTAATAATCAAAAACTAAATATTACCGTACAGTGTCACACAGGCACAAGCAAAAAAATACATATATAAATTTTCAAATTCTTCAAATGAATAATAACATGCATTAATAAAATATAATTTAAGTCGATTTTTAAATTTGTTCAAATTTAGGTGACAAACATTTTTTGGGATACGATTATAATAAGAAAGACCTAAAAAATAAATTGGTTTGCGCACTAGGGTAGTACGAGGTATTGGCAAGTATAACTTTTTTTTGGCAATTATGTATATTTGATGTTATATTAAATTTGTTTACATGTTTATGAATTAACCCAAAAAGTTCTAGAAGAAATATGGATGGACAGAATGTTACTCTTTTTGAATAGTAGCTTGCAATGGACTCTACCTCTTTTGCCATTTAAAATTTGTATTGCTTTTTTCTGCAATGAGATTTAAGTTTTTATGTTATCTGTGCCGCAAAAACCCTAAATACAGATTCCATATCTCATCCTAGATTCAAATAATGCGTAGTATGATTCCGTTGCTGTTTGATAACCCATAATGAATTTTAATGGCAAAACATGCTGAAGCTAATTTTATAGTTAGATTTTTTACATGGTCTCCCCACTTTAGTTTTTCTTCAACTGTTACACCTAAAAACTTAAATGATTCAGTTCTTGAGTAGTTAAATTTAAACGTGTGGATCTTTTACTAAACTGCATATAATTTGTTTTAGAGCTATTTAATTTTAAATAATTTGCACAGAACCATGTATAAATCATATATAGATCGTCATTTATTATAGATTCTATTTCTAAGAATTTATTTTCGCTCCAGAAATTTGTAGTATCATCAGCAAATAATGTGAATTTACAGGACACGGGAAGGAAAACTAGATCATTGATAAACAATTAAACCAAAACTGGTTCTATCACCTTGTGGGAAACCTCTCAGTTGTACATAGTGAGTCCTTTCTGTTAAATACAAACATCATTAAGGTTTATTGCTTTACGAAATCCAAATTGTTTTACATTTGGAATATTATATTTATTTGAAAACAGCAAAAATCTATTTTTAAATAAAGTTTCTATATTTTTTTTAAATATAGACAGTATGCAAATAGGTTTATAGATATTTGTACTAGTTTTAACGCTCGTTTTATGAATTGGTTTAATAATTCCAGTTTTAAAGTTGCTTGGAAAGATACCACTAATAAATGAGTCATTTATAACATACACTAGTAGTTCTAACATATGGTCAGAAAGTAATTTAATTATTTTAAGTGATAATCCGTCAGGACCAACATTATTTTTATATTTTAAATTTTAAATAACGTCTTTTAGTTCATCTAAATTTGTCGTTTTAATAAAAAAGTGGTCTGTTAGTGGTTTTGTATTCAAGTTTAAAAACTCTTTAAAGCATTTTGCAATTTCTGCGAAATACGTATTCAGTTTTTTGGATATAACTGTTTGGTCCGTGATATTTTGATCAGATATATTTAAGGTAATAATAATAATAATAATAATAATAATAATAATAATACTTTATAATACTTTATTCACGGTATAATCTTACCATTTACATCTACATCAAATATACATAAACAATGATGTTTTACAATACAAAAATAAAGAATACAAAAAATAACATTTATAAAAGCGCACATATTAAACATTAGTCAGCATGACTTAGCTGACTTCTGAACGTAGATTTAGAGAAACAAAATACATTAATATCAGTTGGTAAATTATTTGCAAATCTACACATGCTACCGAGTGGATTATTGAAACCATAATTAGTAGAATAGGTAGAATCGCGAAATAAAGAAGAATGTCTGCTGTGTCTATTATTAGATGCTACATAGAATGGAAGAGTACCAAGTAGCTCCGGACAATCAATCTCAGACATAATTAAATTACGCAAGAAGGACAAATCAGCTTTTTGCGGCAAATCTTCAATGGCGGTAGATTGTACAATGAAGCAATGTAGCAGTAATCATAATTTACAGATAATATGCCGGATTTATAAGACAATAAAGGACAAAACTTTTTTGAATTTGTTCAATACTACGGTTATGAATTTTATAAACAGGACTCTAAACTGACGGAGCATACTGTAAATGCGAACGCACCAAAGCACAATTTAAAAGTTTTAGTGTACTGGCTGATAAATCCGCAGACATTCTATATACAAATCCTAACATTTTTATGGCACGATTGCACATGATGTTTATATGTTCAACAAATGTAAGTTTATGATCAAAAATAACGCCTAAATCTTTTATTTGTGTGACTTTGTTTAACACTTTAGTGTCAATTATATAGTTAAAAGAAATTTTACTTAAAGTTCTATATGGAAACTTATTGAAAAACATTTATCAGCATTAAAAAATAATTTATTAATAAAACACCAAGTATTTATAGAATCCAAGTTCAGTTGTAAAAGATAGCAGTCATTAAAAGATGATATTCTTCTATACATTTTTCAGTCATCCGCAAATAAAAGAAATTACGATGAATTGATATACTGTGGGATATCATTAATGAAAAGCAAAAATAAAATTGGTCCACAATGAGATCTTTGAGCAACACCAGATGAAACAAGAATGGGCTGTGACAAAAAGTTATTAATTTTTACACACTGCGTGCGGTTTTTCAAAAAGCTGAATAACCAGGAAGTCACATCGTGATGAAATCTCAGAGCACTGAGCTTGGCAATCAAAATATTATGACTCACATAATCAAACGATTTTGAAAAATTGGTGTATATTAAGTCAACTTGTACTTTAGATTCAAATTCATTTAAAATATCATTTTCATAACAGAGTAAATTAGTAAGTGTGGAACGCCTTTCACGAAATCCATGCTGCTCTTCTATTAAGATGCTTTTGCACATCCATTGCAACTGACCAGTTACAATTTTATCGAACAATTTAGGTATAGCAGATTGAATGCAAACGCCTCTATAGTTAGTGATATTCTTTTTGGCTCCAGATTTAAACAAAAGCGTTATATAGCTTTGTTTCCATATTTAAGGAAATTTAATTTCATTCAATGAAGCATTGAAAAGTAAGTGCAATGGCTTTGCAATAGAATAAAGCACTTTTTTAACAGTAAAGAAGAAATGCCGTCGGGTCCAACGCTTAAATTACATTTAAAGTTTTCAATCTTCTTAAAAACATCACACAAACTAATAGAAAATTTTGAATGTATTACGTTATTATTAAAATTAAACAATGGAGTTGGATGAGTTTTGTTATCATAGACTGAAAAAAAAAATCTACAAAATTAGTTACAAAGTCGTTCTCATTATTACAAGTTTGATCTTTATAATGCATTGTGGCTGAAAAACCATTAGTTTTTTTGTACTCATTAACAAATCTCCAAAAATGTTTTGAATTATTTTGAATTTTACTTTCAGTTTGTAAAATATATTGCTCGTATTGATGTGCACTGAGATTTTTGCACGTAGTACGAATAGATTGGAATTCAATATAGTCCAACAATCGTTTTGAAGATTTATAGCGTTTGTGTACAAATTTCTTGAGTTTAGTAAGTGATATCAATTCTTTGTTGAACCAAACAGGAAAACTGCTTTTACGCCACAGTTTTTTAGGTACAAAACAATCAATATCATAATCGATTACAGAGTAAAATACATCAAGACACATATCAATATCACAGTTATAAAATAGTGCAGTCCAATCAACATTTAACAAATAATTATTGATTGCGTTGTAGTCAGCAAGTTTAAAATCATTAAAAACATAATTACAATTTAAAATATCACAGGTAGTATCACATTTTATAGTTAACAAGTACGCAGTATGGTGTTGGCTTAAATTTAACAAAACATCTACAGCTTCTATCACAGAAATATCACGATTGTTAGTAAAACATAAATCTAAAAACACACCCTCACTATTAGGAATAGAAATGCATTGTACGTAGTTTAAGAACCCAAATGAATTAACTACTAAATGAGCAGGGTAACTATCATTACAAATTACTTCTATACCTAAATTATCGTTAACTCAAGATGCTGCAGGTAGATTGTAATCGCCCAATAAAACTAGTTTACTGCTTGGAAACTCGTCGGCAATAGATTCGACGGAATAACAATGGTCAATATATTTGTCACTAGTTGAATTAGGAGGTAAATAAACCGCACAAATTATATAAGACACAAAATTAAACTTAAGAACTACAAACAAATGTTCAACACTAATAAACGTGGGGTAAAGTAATACAGATTTGAGGTGAGTTTTGATAGCAATTAAAACACCACCTCCGCTTTGTTTAGGGCTTGTAAGGGCCGAGCAATCACACCTAAATAAATGATAGCCTTTTAGATTTATTTTAGAGTCACTGATGTCTGGAGAAAGCCAGGTTTCAGTGAAAACAATCACATCGTAGTCTGATACTGCTACAGCTAGCAAAGGTGATACATTCTTTTTGTTTAACTGTGACAGTCAAAATTTTAATAATATTCCACACTTCTTTTTGTTTGTTGTTTGAGTTAATAATTTTATTTTTTAATGATATTCGAATTCTTTTTGTAATCCAATATCTTTTAGTAAATCTATAAAGCGGTTGAATTTATGGCTAGGTTTGATGTAAAATATTGAGTCCCAATTTGTGTTCTGACAAAATAATAAAAATGTATGAATATTATTTTTGCCATATTTACAAGATTTGTGTTTACTAACACTATATTGCAATTTATTTGTAGAAGCACTAATTTGGATGGAAGTAATGACAGCTTCATGGTCACTCAATGAGGTATTTACCGTTTCAGACTTTATTTTAGTTAAATTATTTTCAAAATTACTACAAGCATACTCGATAATTGTAATACTATCTTTGGTAATTCGTGTATAATTTTTCACATGCATTGTAAGGTTAAACATTTTTAGTATTAACTTAAGTTTGTCTAATTTTTGCGAATTTACATCATAATCTATATTTAAGTCACCAGGTTATTTAAAAATACATCACAAATTCTTAAAGGTGATCTACATATATTTTATAGGGTTTAATATATATTATAGAAAATTCAATATTAACAGATAATTACAACTTAAAATTGCTAAACAGGTTTATAACATAGTATAGCTGTAACAGTATTATAATTATTTAGTAGATTTTAACCAATGCTCAGATTAACATAAAATATCCAGTTTAATATCTAGACTATTTATAAAATATCTAGGTCATCTACGCAGAGTTTAATACTATTAAATATACAATATAATATATTGGATATTTAAAGAAAGTACTGAGATATTGAATGAATTTATAAAAAAATACTGTTTTCTATTGATGTACTCCCACCAGATGTTATATCTTTATTAATACTATTATCCAGTTTAGTTTTATTAAAAACTGTATTATCAATAAAAATTTCAGTGATATTATTTAAATAAGTAAACAATGAATTAAGTGTGATTATTATTTAAATTTTTTATTAAAAAAAAATTAAAAAAATTTGCAATTCAATATTATTTATAGAAAATAAAAAATAAGAAAATAAAAAATTAGAAATTAAAATATAATTTTTGCGCAAAAAAAATTGGATTACGTATAATCTTTCAAGTTACTAATTAAAGAATTGTTTTTTTTTTGTTTAGTCACCTGCAAGCAGCCAACTAGAGAACATCGATCTAAGGAATAAAAACCGTTGCGGAAGTATATGCAATTTTTTTTGCAACCTTAGGCTCAACTAGCTTGTTCTATCTGTTGTATATACAACAAACCGAACAAATTTCTTTCATAAGAGAACTGCAGCTCATCTTAAATCTGTTGAAGCGGGCTTCCACACGTGGTCGACCGCAGCGGAAAGATGCATGGAGATAGTATAACGGCACGTTTATCGCATGGGCAATAAACACGTCCGCTTTAGCATGGTCTTGATACACCTGCCAAAAACAGCTAAACATGCCAAAATTATGGATCTGACCGTTTTTCTGGGGTTGAAGGTCAAGGTCGAACACAAAATACGCGGTAATGGCATCCTGCTACAAGTGCCAAAGGTTGGGGCACACGTCAAAGCGTTGTTTTACTAAGAAGATTGTTTATCGAATCTGTTCGAGGCCCCACCAATCGGCGTCCTGCCCCAAGGACACATATAAACATATAAACATAAAAGACAAACATTTAAAAACTTATATTATTAAAATTAACTAAATTATTACAAACAAATAGTTAAGTTGATAAATTATGAAATATTTAATAGCAATGACTAGACTCATAAAATAGACTAACTATCTGATAAGCATTCTATTAAGTTATAAAACAATTTTTTAACAAGATAACTTTTAACAGTGTTTTTTAATTATCTTATATCCAATTCTTTTACTGGTTCTGGTAGTAAATTAATTTTTTTTGGACTAATATAATTTATTCCATTTTTTACTTTTTCTAAACGTAAAGTTGTTATACAAATATTAGTACTACGTCTAGTATTGTGACTGTAAATACTATTATAAACAAGATATGTAGATATGTTTTTTCAAACATGTAACAAACATTCTATTACGTACATATACCGAGACGTTTTTAAAGTGGCTGTTGTCAAGAACGTTAACTTTGACCAGACCATTTGAGTAGTCAACCAAATGAGCTCTAACCACTTCCCGGTCTTACTGGAGAGCTCTTCGGAAAAGGATTACCCAAAGAGAGAAGAAGAGTTGTCATTTGCACGAGTTGGCATCTCTTCTCACAATCTTTAGAAGAGAGCATAAATCATCTGACTTCAGTAAGATCGTCCGCGGACTCCAAAAAGGTCGTCAAACATTTTACTTGCCAAATCCAACACGTTTTAGAAAATACCTTTAAAATCCTTCAGGTTTTTAAAGATAATCTTCTTGAGTTATCACATGACATTGAACTCTTTTTCCAGAAAAGTGGGAAAAGCTATAAAGTCACACAAAGATTTGTGCTTAATAAACACTTAAAAATCCTTTACAATAGACAACCATCCAATGTGGAGAATATCCAAAACCATAAAAAAACCCATTTCAGCTATTTATAACAAAAATGGGGTACAGTACACTTGCGGACAGCCTGGAACTCCAATGCTCCCCGTCGTCTAACAATAAAACAAATTTAGAGCACGTCAAACGAGTTGAACGCATCATGTTAATTTTAACAATCTATTTTTTTCTCACCAGCACGGATTTCAATGGAAACACTCAGCGGTTCATTATATAAAATGAGTTACAAACATCATCGTTGAGAGTTTTAGGTTGAAAAGAGCTTTCTTTACAAACTCTACAATCAAAACTTTTATCTGCGTCTTATAAAGCTGATAGATTCATATTTAAACCGCAAAATCCTGGCTGTTAAAATTTGAAAACACATTTTTTCTACACGGGATATCACGGCAAAGGTCGCGGACATTCCTTCGGGATAAAAATATAGGGTTAAAATGGCACAATGCGCCGATGATAAAACGCTTCTCTACTCTTCAAAGTCACTTATGGTAGTTACTTCCAGGCTACAAAAAGCTACCACCGATCTGAAATGCTGGTTAGATGACTGGCAAGTCAAAATGAATCCGGAAAAAAGCAATGCTGTTTTCTTCACACGGCGAGGAAACGCTCCTTATGAGAACGCCTGCCTCAACGACGTTCCTTTATTGTAGTTTGATTATCCCAAGTATTTAGGGATAACCTTTAATAAGTGGTTCAAGTACAAATTGCACGTGCAGTCAATTTCTAACAAAGCTAAAATGTCAAAAAAAAATTTAGTTCCGATGCTGCGTGGGAACAGTAGTTTATCTCTCCGGAATAAATTCCGGTTATACTCGTCTCTTATCAGGCCCAGGAAGATATACGCGTGCTCTATCTGGGAAACCAAAGCAAACACGCATCTTGATAAATTGAAGTTGGTTTAAAGCTTGACTTTGCGAATGTTCTTTGGAGCTCCATAGTTTATTCAAAATCGTAAAATTTAAAGCAATCTCGGAATTCCTCCATTGCGCAGATACATTGCTTTGGCCGCAAAGTGTTTCGACAATCTCGCGGTTTTTTTCCAATCCTGATCTGCCCGATTTGCCAAGCTAGACAAGGAAGTTTTGTGACATAGACGTCCGGTTAATCAATTGATTAACATTACTTAATTTAATTACTTACTTTTTCTTCAGCCTAAAGGTCGCTTTAATCACCTCTTTGCCACTGGTTTTTGCTCATGAGTCTAACAGTCTCAAACTTCCGGGCAATTCATCAGCGGGAGTTTAGTTGGTAAAAAGATTCTCATCCTAAGCCACAAAAAAAAATTTTTTGCTACGGTACCTCAAAATCAAACTTGGCAAAAACAAATATACAAAAAAAATATGAAAAAACTATGTTTGAAGAATGGCAAACAACAGATATACAAACCTAACATAAACAGACATCTAAGCTTTCAAGGAAATGGCATAAGTGTTGGACAATCAGTTTGAAGAAAATATGACATAAATAGTAAAATTTAAGTATCTGAAATATATTGTTGTAATTAACAGGATGTAATTTTATGTTAAAGAAAAAAAAAAGTATAAAGCATTCTAAAGCTAATATATACAACTTTATTTTGTTATGTAATATTTTAAAAATTACAAACAGTAAAAGTTTTTAATTTAATAAAAATTTGCGTATTCCTCTCTATTTTTTTAAATCTTGCTTATGGTACTTACACATTTATACTGTCAAATTTCTAGATGCATAATTCTTCTAAAATTGTTATTTTTGTGTTTTTGTTTTAAATAACAAAGTAATATAATTTGTTCACGTCCAGATTTAGCACCAACTTTAGTTCTTTATTGATATCTCACAAGTTGCTCTACTTAAAACCTAAACAATTAAACGTTTCAAACTTAATGTCAAAATTTATACATAAAATTTTGTGTTCTTACATTTGACAATCTAATGATAGAAATACAGAAAATGTCAAACATCTGTCTATACTGCGGTATCCTAAGCACTGTGCACAAAAACCTGCAACTGCTCTTGCACTCACTTTATTTGCACTCAAGCCCAATTACTAACGGAACGTGTCTCATACCCATCAAACATAATCTGAGCAGCTGGTTGACACTTTAAGAACATGGCCGTTACCTTAATATTCTGTATTCTAACAAAAACAATAAAATGGCGTAATTCCTATTTCTATATAATTTGATAATCATTACTGGATTAAACTATATTTTGTTAGTTTTTTAGTCAAGTTATAATTGGAAATATTTAAAAAATATATTCAAACATAGAAATAAATGCATTTTGGGTACTTTTGAATGCATTTAATGCTATTTGCAAATATAATTTGTCTAAAATAATCTGGCAAAACATAGTTTGTTTCTTTTCTAAATGTACTGGTAAAAACTATTATCAAAAATTGTCCAGAAACTCTGAAAGACCTACAAAAGAACATCTGAGCAAAATTTGCCTATATACCGGTCGACATGCTTAAAAAGAGTGCACATATTCTTTCGAATATAACTGAATCAGTGTATTGACATTTAAAGGCGACAATTAAAATATATTCTTTTTAAAATGGTGTATAATCAAATCTACCATATTTTGTGATAAGGAAAAAAATAAATATAAAAACAAGAAATGTATACACTCCACCTTATATAAATTGTAGGACGTGTCTTTCACTCTGGATTTAGTATACAAATGTGTAACTTGAAGTAGCGTTTTACTTATAATAGTCTACCTTATGTGTCACAATTACATTATCATATTATGCCACATATCTGCGCTTTAATAAATGTATTTGAATTATATTATTACACATAGGCAAGATCAATTAACTACAATAATTTAGAAACTTGGCTGTTATAGATTTAATTATGAATAAAGTATTTATCTTTGAATCATGATTATAGTACACGTTAATTTAAATTTACGTACAAAAATGAATGCAAATAAATTTCATTGATTTTTTATTATGAGACTTTGTACTGACTTTTTGTTTATATATTTATTTGTTTATCAAAATCAAAAAATTTCTGTTAGAAAACTTTAACTCATTTACTAAAGAAAGATACTTCTCTTAAATTACAGTAATATCAATTTTGGTAAGTATAAATCATCAACTCTACTATCTGTACTATTGTTGAAGAATATAATGTCATTCTTAGGCAAATGATAAAACTAGATTTGATTAAACATTGTTAGTCAAAGACTATTATAAATTGCCCCTATTAATAAGCTGCATACATTCCAGGTGCGGAACATCGCAAACATTCCATAATTTATGTAGCTGCAACTGATTACAGTTCCTGTGAAAGTGTGCCAATGCATTTTCATGATTAGATCATCACATCCCGAGCGCTGCACGCCATGCAAATTGCCCTGTGTTTACTAATAACGAATGCATCTGTTGGTAGTGCAAATTGCCATACACTTTAGTATCCTTAATCTATTTGCATCAAATTTGTAGCAGCAATACCATTTTTTGTCAAACATTTAAGTAATGAATAAAAAATTATTGATGGCTTTTATAGTATCAATTCGTCTGTAGTGTGAGTAGTTCAAGCTTCGATGATCGATTACATTGATGATGAAAATCCGGGCGCAAACATAAAAAATTAATAGGGTAGTGAGGGTTCTCTGTGCAGGGTTAAATAATAGTCGTCCCGTGAGAGAAATTGAACATCAGCTGCTTTTGCGAGTAGAGAACATAAATCGTTCATGCTATCTGCTTAATATTTTCTCTGGGAGTATAGAATGCAAACAACTTTATATTTTATTTAGAGAATGACATTTTAAACATTATATAAATTTCAACATACAAATTTGATATATGTATTATATTTCTAGCTATTTTGAGCAAAGCTATAAGTTATTAAAAAAGTGTATTTAATCAATCCTATGCTATTTTTAGTAGTTTAGATAATAGTAATAAATAAAAACGATTGCGTAACTAATTTATTTTTAATTTTAAAATAAGTATAATATTGTATGGAAAATTTGATATAATATGCTTATCATACTTGCAAATTATTGATATTATTTATACATCATGAAGTAGAAAGGATAAACCTATATACATACTTCACACCAAGAAAACTTTGATGGTGACTAACATTTACGACATAAGACACGTTTTTGGTAAAACAGGAAACAATTACATACGAAGAATAAAATTAAAGTTGTTTATAAACTATCATATATCGATTAAACTTAATATTGGTAAAAAATTTTAATGGACTGTATATAATCTTAATAATAGCTTGTATAAATTCTGTACGAACATTTTCATATTTGTCATATATATTTTGCATACCACATGAACGTTATGGAGTTAGTAACTCTTCCAATGATTCTTTATAGTGTTTGGATTTATATAATCTTTTAAACCAAGATAATTTGATGATTTGAACATTTTGCAATATTGACTTTTTTGGTTTATTTTATATAATTGTTTTTATTTTGCATATAGCATTCGTAGAGATGAATATATTTATATCTGATTGAAGTTTACTTTAGACATTAAGAACATAATTATAATTTAAAACTTTACGTTAGTGCTTACAACAAAACTTTAGTAAGCACTATCAATTCAATTGTATAAATTGAATATTTATTAGAAAACAGATTCCTTTTTTTTAACTTTGATACATTTATTATAAAATTGACATCGTGATTTATAGTTAATATGCAATTTTTCAATGAATTTGATTAATAAAATGTATTATAATCAAATATTAAAAATTGTTAAGAGACGGTTTAACTATAATTGGCAAATGTTTGATGATGGTGATATCAAATGTATTATTCTTTTGTGGAGATGCATTATTTGATGCTAAGACAGTGAGAAGTTTATCAATATTAAATTTTATCAATAGCATATGTTCAGCAATTTATGTATCTTTGTTGGGTTGTACATTGTTAAGTTTTGATAGTGCTAGTTTATAATAAAAACAATCACAACAGTTTTTTTTTTAATTATTAAATGTTTTCTGGTTGAATTAGGTTTTTTTTTAATATTAGTTTAAATTTCATCAATCAATTTTATAATTATCAACATTTAAAACATTTTGAGCATTCCGAGCTGTTTTCTGTTGAATCTATCTACTTCTAAATTGCATGGATGGAATTACTAAGAATAATTTTATTAAAACTATTTTCACTATGAAGGATGTCATGTCTTGAAATGACTTTTACAAAAAATAACGCCAAGAACAAAATCATCTCATTGATTGCAAACAAGAGTCTGATTAAAATGCAAACTCCCACATCAAATATTTAATTGCAAACAACATATGCGGTAAATACTCAAATTAAGAATGGAAGAAGCATAGGTTTTAATGTTATGCATCATTTTACTAGAATCTGTAAATCCAGAAATTGTAAACGTTGCAATAAAAAACAATATAAAGATTGCATATTCCAGTTGTTGATAACAAGCTGTAAGGGATGATACACAAGTTCCAAGCGCATATTAAACCAGGACAAACACTTCTCAGTCAGCATTACCAGCACATGCTATACTCAATATTTATGCCAATAAACTTTAAATCTGCTAAGTAGTATTAGATAACGGAGTCAAATTTCATCAGAAGCATTTTCATACAAAAATATTTACAACATAAATAAAAATGTCAATAATCAGAACGGTGTGTACACAGAAAAAATCTGTCATACTATTAAACATACATTATTTACATTGACACATTGAAAACACCAAAAATGATAAAACTCTCAAAAAAGAAGAAATAGATATGCGTTTAAATGCTAGAATATTTTGAGAACTGATTTTAATTTAGTAAATAAATTTTGTATTATTTTTTATTCAATTTCTGTACTGATTGTTACTGCTAACCAAAACAAAACGCTTTTATGCATTAGATTCTTTTTAATGCATAACAGAAAAGCATGTTCTTATATATAGTATTTGCAGTTTATGAAAAAACATCATTATCATTAATGCTCTGTTTTTTGCAAGTTTTACGTGTCTTTTTTTTTCAGATTTTTCAGTCCTCCGTTCACATTCTTCCATAAACAATTTTTTTTTAATGCATGTCAAGTACCTGTACATAATTTTTCTTTTTTATACCTTGTACCTGCTAATGCTTTTTTTTCTTTTGTTTTTCTTAACATTTTTTTATTCCAGATTTTGGATGACTATTTAATGCTCATTAACTTCCTCCAGGACCACATTTAGAATGCTTCTATGCGTTTTTAATCTTTTTTTTTTTTTATTATTATTCAAGTTTTACATTTGCATAGGAACACACTTTATACAAAACATTTCACAATTTTTTTTTTCAAATTTGTATCTAAATTGCTACTTATTTTCCATCAGTTTTTTCGACATTTTTATTTGTACCTTTATTTTTCTCACGTTTCTCCAATTTTTTGTAATTGCAGTACCATGGTATTTACTTTTCCATTTGCTCCAATTTAGTTTCACGTACACTTCCATTTCTTTCGCCTCAACAGTTCTCATAACCACTGTCTTGTTTCTGTATATACTTAGTCTATACATTGATTATATTTCTTTAAGTTTTTTAAATAGCATCTTCAGATCTTCTATGCTCTTTGCAAACATAATTATATCATAAAATCTCCTTTTCAGCACTCCGGTACTATCTCTTTGTCATACATATTAAACAACGTTAGTAATAAACAGTCTTGATTCACTCTTTTTATTTAATTTTAAACCACTTGGTCATTTTATCATCTAATCTTGTTGCTACTTAAAAGAAAAGTGTTCTATCTTTTCAAAATAATTTTTTTCTACCAAACACTGTCAAATGCTCTTACTAAGTCTATAAAATACACTCTTAAACTTTTGTCTTTCTTTAATTATTCTCACTATATGAATTGCATTTCTTGTCTTCATCTCTTGTCTGAATTGTTATTCCGTTACATTTTTCTTCATAATTTTGATTTATTACCTTCAGCTAGATCATCTCTGCGTGCACTACCCAATTAATTATTCTATACTCTTTGCATTTTTTTCTTATATTTTTTGCCGTCGATATCATTTGTCTTTAAAAATATATCATACTCTATGTTTTCAAATTATTTCAACAGGTGTTGCAGTATTCTATCTAAATCTGAAACCTTTTCAATCTTCAATTTGTTCATAGCTGATATCACTTCTTCTACCATAAAGCTTTCACCTATATTATCTTTATTTACAAACTTCTTCTTTTTCATATCCAACCTTTCTGGAATTTCATTTGTTTTATACAAAACAAGATCTGTCATGTTTTCTTTCAATCTATTTAAAACTTTTTTTTATCTTTCAATTTTTTTTTGCTTTTCTCCTATTTCTATTCTGTTTTGTTTTGATTTACTGTTTTAGTTTATTTGATAATTTTGTTATACAGTAGCTTGTACTTAACCATCATATACATTAGTTTTATTTCCATACACTCATCATCAAACTATTGCAATCTGATTTAATTTTTTTTTTCTAAGTTCCGTATTAAGATTTCTATATTTTATTTGTTTTTCTTTTGTGTATATACTTACCCACCATTCCTCCTATACTAATTTTACCCACAATTCAGTCTCCCATCACAATATTACAGCAAGCTTTGCCTTCTTTCTCTAAGATGTTTTCTTCTCTGCTATATACTTCTTCTACCGCGTCTTCTTTTTTATAAATGCTGGTTGCCATATAAACTTGTATTATTAGTATATTTTGTTTGTGCCGCGTTAATCTTTACTGCTATTACTTTATCACAGCCGTACACTTATATAACTTCTTACTCAGTAGCACTCCTACCCAAAAATCTATTTTAATGAAGAAAAAGAAAACTTTCTAGTTTTTTTTTTAATTAATAGGTATTAATTTCACATGCCTTCTCCACCTCCCCTCTTGCGTGAAAGAGAAATATTTGAGTGGGAGATTTTTGAGATGCATCCCACCCTTTACATCCCATAAAGTATAAGCATTTAATATATATAGTAGAGGAACCAAATGATAACAAACGTGGCTACTGGCGACTATCTACCGCATTACTGAGGAATCAAAAAAAGTAATAGCACAACTAAACTATGAGTAATATTGCACGGATCAACGAAGACGCAATTTAACATAATATAATACATAATAATTTGTGTTTCACCTTAATCAGATTTAGACATCATTTTTATTAAGTTTTGTTACAAAAGCTAATTGCAACCAATGTTTATTAAGACTTTTTTGTTTGTTGTGGTTTGTACTACCACCCCCTTAAATATTTTACATTCTTTTTTTAATACCCTGTATATTGAGTTACAGTAAATGAAAAGTAGTAAATACATAAACTAAATACACCTTGCAGTGTGATAATTGAAACAATAACCTATTGACAACGACAATAACAGCCACTGCAATAAAAAAACATAAAGAATTGCATAACTATGTGTCATCATTCAAACCGGTTGTGACGCATAGCCTGTTTACAAATTACTACAAAATAAACATTAACGAACTGATAAACAATTTTACGACAAAAAATCTAGTTCAAAAACATGGTGTGCACTGAATAACGCCAAAAGAACACCTTATTTTTTTAAAACTATCTAATTTTTACACAAAACTAATGGTGACAAAAGATCATACTCTTTAAACTGTAATTTTGTTTTTAATCTAGTAGAACGCCTGGGACCCATTACAGTATTGACACAAGATTAGTTTTATTATCAAATAAAGTAGAAGGAATCTGCAATGTCAATTATGAGTCGCACTATTAAATGTCCAAATGCTACCAAGACTGAAACTTTGTGGAGCCGTATTTCTTTTACAATTTTTTAAATTTAACATTTAAAGCATTAGGTATGACACAAAGAAAAAACTTCTACTAGATCCATTTAAAAATTATGTTGAAGTAGATTTGCTCCAGCTGTTTGCAACATGTTCAGACATTTTATTTAAAAAAATTAAATACAAAAAAACTAAACAATAAATTTGTGTGGTAGAATCCTCGAACCTTTCTGGAATAAAAAGAAAAAAATTGGCTAAACTGATACATGATGATGTGTAGTTGTATTAGAACAACAAAAACATTTAAAAGCATTATTGGTAGTAGCCCTTGAAGCTAACAAACTTTTTGAGAGATGATCTTCACTCATAATTTTACAATGAATAACAAAACCAAGAATTTATGTAATAAAAGAAGCATGGTCTATTGACTAATACTAAATTACACAAAGAAATAAACATTTTAATTAGATTAGCTCAATAAGAAGCATTTTACAAAGAAATAAGTTAAAAAAAATATATATATATAATATCGATAATATTTGATCTCATTGGTTGAAGCAACTACTTTCTTTTGCAAAAACAGAAAGTCAGAAAAACGGAATAGTCTTATAGTCAAATTTATTTTTTCAAATACTTAAACAATGCAGTTAATATTACTTAACACAACTGCGTATATATCAAGAACTCCGAGTTTTTTCTAAAACAAAGATAACATCACCTATAGTTTTATTAATACAAAAAATGTTTTTGTACAAAAGCATAAACTTGTTGATTTACATGGTGATAGTTAAAGGCAGTCGGTTTGATTTTAAAAATAAACTGTTGTTTACTCACAATATGTGAGCATATTTTGAGTAAATGGCCGTCCAAAGTGAAAAGCTGCAACGTTTTGCTTTTCCAAAAGTTCATTCCAAGTCAAAAACCATGTAGTATACATACGCATCTTACTTAATTGAATTTATTAACTATTTTAAAAATAAGAAAGGAAAGTTGTGGATAACGTTATTCATTAAATGACAAATTTTAGGAACTTACAATGCCCATTGTGTTGTTAAAGTAGTACATGCAAAACAACTTTTCCAGTTTTCGTATTATCTTCTCGTTTAGGCTAGCTGAAGCATGTCGTACCAAACAATGTAAAACTTAAACTTTGAAGAATGGTTTTAAAAATCCTACGTAAATTGCTTTTCATAATTGGCTAGTATTTTTATGGAGTTGTTGAAATCGTAAATTATAACGTAATTTAAGACGACGCAATACAGATGAACCTACTTCTACCGGTCACACAGTTTTTGGTGTACTGTACAGTAACCTATAGCCAGAATGAAGAAACAATACACTCAGACACACTATTTTACATAATAAATATATTCATTCCCGAGTAGCGCCGGCTTTGCATGTACATATATAGATGTTAAAGTCCTCCCATTTTATGCTATACTACCTATTGGTGTCGTTTAGAGCTCTCATCCTACTTTTGTCTCTTGAGTGACCAGTTACAGTGTTTTTGGTATACTGCATGTATTTTCAATTATAATTATATACAAATATATTTTTGAGATTAAAATTGATCAATGACAAACATTTTATGCTTATTTTTAACGGAATTGCTAATTTTTTTGTTAATTTTGTTTAACTGTCGCTGAAATCAAATATTTTTAGCAGCAGTTAAAACTGACTGAGTTAAAAAAAGGTTAATCCAAAAAAAAATCTAACATATAAGTGACAAGAAAGGTAGAATGCAAATAATGAAAAAGTACAATAGACACAAAAAATTAAAAACTGAAAAACTTTACAAAAAGTAGTTGTTACTATTATGAAAGAGAAAAGATTAGATCAAAAAGAGTTAATAGAAATAAGACTGAAAAAGATTATAACTAACAAAAAAGCATGTTTTTTTCTTGTTGATAAATCAAAAACAGTAAGCAGAGAACAAATAAAAAAGAAAGCAGGTAGAAAGGAGTTTTAGCCGGCTTGAATCCAGAACCACTGATACGCAGAAGAAAAAAAAGAATAAGTGCCTGTAGGAATTTCTTTCATAAAAAAGGCTAATTACAGCAAAGTACCATAAAGATTTATGGCCAATAAGTCTTAGCAACAGGAATCGCTAGTTGCGAAAATATAAAGAGATAAAACCTACTTTTTTGTTAAATTTTTTAAAATTTCATTATTTGTTTTAAATCGATGTATATTTCGCCACCAAACTTTAGCATGTAGAGCGAACTAAGTTTTGTATACTTTAAATTGCTTCATAGCTACTAAGAGTGGAATTTTCCAAAAGATCTTTTTAAATTAATCCAACTCTATTAATTTAATGCATATTGAACATTTTTTATATGTTACGGACAAAAGTGATAACACACAAAATAATACTGATGCAAATTAGACAACGCAATTTAGTCCACTTTGTTTAGCACAATCTTTGGCACAAAAAATATTGCATAGTTTTATATACATATACTGACTATCATAAAAAACGCAACAACAGAACTATTTTGATAAAACAACATTTTTTTCATTTTATAATAAATAAAATTTTATGGACTGCATTCGTATTGTTCGTTTTTGTGTTTTTCTGTTACTCCACTTTACAGTACCTGCACACTAGAATAAAACAACGAACGAGAAGAATGGCATCAAACTGTATTTAGTGACAAGTCTCAATACAATATTAAATTGTTGGATAAGTGATTTACTACAATCAAATTAAATTTAACAAGTATAATTGCATTGTCTATTTACAAGTAATTTTGTTTACAAAAATTTAGAATGATCCTTTACCATTAATTAAAACTACAATAAATATACCTGCAAACGGAAACCGGACACATCTTTTTAAATGCGTATATTGTTGGTTTTTTGTTTCTTAGTATAGACATAATTGAAGTCTATGTTATATCAATGTTTCTTGTTTTCGATTTAACATAACTTTTTTTAGTAATTTAAATGTCTGTCATTATGTAAGCTAGTCGGCAACGTTGGTTCCGAAATGTTTATGATAGCTCCTAACTAATACAGAGTACAATTTGTTGTTCAAAAACATGTTCGTTAGTGGCATCAATTTCTGATGTATTTTGATGGCCTGTCGATAAGGTTATCTAAGTCATTTTTTTTTTTCAAAATTAAAATTGTGCTCTCCAAACATTTCCGCATTTATGCATAACGGTAAATGTAAGTCCATAAATCTGAAATCTAAAATCTTTCAACCATTCCAATGAGTTTAGGCAATTTAAGGTAGAAATCCCCGGTTGTCTTGTCGTCTATTTTACATTTATTACTAGTCTGTTTACAATGTTTATTGTATGAATGAGTTTTTTTTAATTGAGAATACCCATTCAAAATTTCTGTTATGATTTGTAGGTTTTTGCAGGATAGTTGCAATTAGAAGTTGGCCGTTTTAGGATTTAGAAAAATCATTACTTTTTTTGCACGTTTGCAGCCCGTATTGTTTTATTATCGTGCTTGAAATACTTTGCATGTATTTGTTTTTAGTATGGTGTTGATACTTTTAAATAGTAGTGTGGTCCAGGGTTCAGGTCCACACACCTTAAGAGTCAATTCGTTGTGTGCCAATCTATCAACTTTAACGTTACTTATTGTGTTCAAATGCCATTTCACCTAGCCCAGCTCAATGTTAATTGCGCAAGATGCTAATGTGAGGGCTATGTTTCGTTTAAGTATTGGCTTTAATGTAAATTTAAGCTTATAGATTTATTTTATTCATATTATTTAAATTAATGATTTTATTTAAATATTTATTTTATTTATTCAGCATACATGTTTCGATAAATAATTATCATTTTCAATGTAATTATGTATATAATATTTTCAAACTGATTAGTTATTAATATTTAAATAATTGTTTTTTCCCGCTACCCTGATATCCGTTTTTTAAATATTTCCCCGTTAACTTGAATTTTTATATTGTCATTTATTAGATTTCTAGCTAAAATTACTGCTATGCTGTCTGTAAGGATTTGCACGTTTTTACCTGATTTTTTTTTTGAGATTTTTATTTTACCACCATAGGTTATATCAGCTATCTCGGATAAATGTATGTGGTAAGAATAATATGATCTCTAGATCTTGGAATTAAACTCCCGGTCCAGAGCCTCAATGAGCTTGAGCTTGTGAAGATTTAAAGGAGTGTGTTCTTTTTTGCTTTTTGTTTTTATTGTTGATTATTATGTGTACACTCTTGAGTTTTTTAAATAGAAAATAAAGTGGCATGATATGTTCTGTTATCACAGCAACGGAGATTGCCGGCCCTCACTGCAGTGCGCTAAAGTTTGGTTGCACACTGGCGCATAGTTGCTGATGTTGCAACTTTGTAGACATAGTTATTTTTAGTTTTAATAATTGATTGATGTTTTTTTTTTTTTTTTTTTATTTTGTAACTGTTAGTTAAAATATATTGAATAAATGTTGATCTAAGTTAATTTAAAAATTATCCCGTAATAAGTTTATAAAAGCTGTTGGATAATAAATAAATAAATAAATGTCAAGGGTTGGCAGACACAGATTGCTTCTATGCTATTTGTTGCAACTGATACAATTAATTTGCTGACGTTTTTAGTTTGGTTTTTAGCATAGTGTCTTATAGCTAAGCATAGGTCTTCTGACAACTGTATATAGCCATAATACAATTTTTGGAGACTGTTCCTATGTCTTGATATCAGCCAGTCTACATTCTCCGAATGACTTGAACACCTTTTTAGATTTTACATTCCAAGTTTAAGTGTGGTCCCCATATGAGCTTGGTGTCAAAAATTACACTCAAGTATTTTACTTTGGTTAACAGCCTTTATAAGATGGCAATTTTGTTTTTTTTTTAAGAGAGCCTGTTTGGTTTTTTGAGAGTTAACCATACCAGGTTTTTGAACCAACTTTCTATTGTCTTTAGAGCTTTTTGTATTAGCAAAATTATTATATCGTCCTAGTAGCCAATTGTGTAAAAACTACGGTAATTAAATCTTATTACAGGATAATTTTAATTTAACTTAAAACAAAACATTCATTTAATTTAACTTAACTAACAGTTAAAAAAAAACTTATAATACGTAAAAAATTAAATACATAATATAATATAATATAATATATAGTACAGTACCTCTCATTAATTTAATTGTTCATACAAAAGCCTAATTAAAGATTTATCAGTTACATTTAATAAATTTATACTTTTACAATAAGTATTAACTGACCTGTACATTGAATTGATAGGTGAATAATATAAAACGTGTTGTCATTGCGTGATGTAGTGCGTGGAACAAAATGAAGTAGTTTCAATAGTAAATTTGAATCCCGTATTTGATTATTTAATAATTTATAAATAAACATTGTTTCTGCTACAAATCTTCTTGTTTTTAATGATATTACGTTAAATTCACTTTCAAGTGAAGTTGATGGGTATCTTCTAGGTGGGTAAATACCATGTATTTGATAAATTAAACATTTTAAAAATTTTAAAAATTTTCTTTGAACGTTATCAATTTCTTAAAAATGTACATTATATGACGGATAGAACAATATTCAAGCGTGCTGCGGACATAAGCATTATAAAACCTGATTATCGGTTGTATATCAGTAAATTGGCTTGTACTTCTGATTAAAAAACCAAGTGTTCTATAGGACGTTGTAATAATGTTTTTAATGTGGTTGTTAAAAGTTAATTTTGTGTCAAAGTACAACTTAAGTCTTCAAACAACGTTACCTTATGAAACGGCACACTGCCAATGGAATAGTTGTAAGTAATATTAGTATGTTTACGACTTAGGGCCGATTTATTCATCTGTTTTATAAGTTATTGGTTAGTTATGTGTGCAATAAACTTATAGATCTCTTTGAAATATATATATAATATGAAATTTGGGTGTATTCATCCCAGTTTATATGACACGTAATTACTGAACGCTAACAATGTTTTTATAGGGGTAGTACAGTTTGGAGAAAAGGATAGCTATATATATATATATTTCTGTGAGAAAGAAAGAGATATAATTTTTAGTTGAAGGTTGTGGTATTACTGTTTTTTTTAACTTAAAAAAAAAACATGTATAAAAAATGTGAATAGTTTATTCTGTGAAATAATGTCAGGTAAGTTAATACATAATTAATAAAAAGCAAATCAATTGCCATAATAAATCAATTTTAAAATGGGTACTAGACCTATTTGCTCTATTTATATCTAAAAAAATAATTAATTAATTTTGAGTAGATTAACTGTTGGTCAGAAAGTTCAGTACCTGTTATATGGCCCATAAGGCACACTATTTCTTGCAGTTTATTTGCTATTGAAACTAAGAATTATCTCAGTCATTCTTTTTCATGTGTTGAAAAGTACTTAAATATGCATAATATCAATATCAAACAAAGGGTTCTAATGTATATAATATGTAATACTAACTTTTCTGTTGCCGAGACAAAATGCTTAGTGGAAGAAGTACTAAAAAGAGTAGATGTTATTGAAAATAAAAGAACGGATGCAGTTACTTGGAGGCAAACGAAAAAGCATGGGATGATTTAATGAAATGTAATAAAATTATTTGTCAAAGAAGGCATCCAAGCTGAAATTATTCTTGACGCTCCAGAGGCAAGTTCATCAACACCAACTTCAAATGTGTTTCAAGAAATTACTAATAATGAAAATGGTATTTATATATAATATTGAATTTTAACTGTTTTTTAATCACACATGTAAATTATATTTTATTAGTTTTATTTTTAACGATTAAATAATATTCTAAAACCCAGTCACAACATAAGTTTTAACTTTAACCTTATATTCAAAATAAAATTTCTATGTACTTATGTGTAAAAGTTATAAAATAATTTAATTTCAGTTGGTAATTGGGATTCTTGGACTCCTGCCACGCTGAGAACACCAAGAAACAAAAAACTAAAAACTTTCAAACACCGGGATGAAGTAAACAAATTTACAAACATTACCAAAGGTCGTGAAGAAGTAATTGAACTTTAAAAAAAAGTTGCCAAGCAGGAGTTAGCTAAAATAAATCTTGAAATGGAACTTCTACGCAGAGATGATGATAGAAAGGAAGAGCTGCACCAATTCAAAATTAAATATAATATTAAATTGATAAACCAAAATGTAAATTTATTATAATAAACTTTAAAAAATGTATACACTTTAGTTTTATTTTACAAATTTCTAAAGTTTTTTAAAAACTCTGCACGATAAAAATTATTATTATCCGCATTAATAATATCATCCAATTCTTCTACATTATTTTCAAACTCCTCAATATTTTAATTGCTATTTCTTGCAATATTGTGCAAGACTGCTGTTGCAACTATTATATTTTGAACCATTGGTATTTTGCACCTCATCCCAATAGAAAGACATGGAAAACGCCGCTTCCACATTCCAAATGTTATTTTGACTGTACCTTTAGTCCTAAAAAGATTTTCAATATTGTTTTGCGGGTTTGAAATTGGTGTTATCATGTAACGTCTTAAAGGATATGCACTGTCACCTAATAAAACACCATTTTCAAACTCGTTTCTTTCTAGTCTTTGTTAATACAAGAAATTATCAAAAATATTGGCATCGTGTGAAGATCCTGGCCATCGAGCTACAATATCTTTAATTTTATAGTTGGCATTGCAGATGCACTGAACATTTAATGCAAAAAATCCTTTACGGTTTCCATAGAGTTCTGCATTTGCTCCTCCTAAAAATGTTATTTTTTATATTATACCATACACCATCAATTGGATAAAAACTTTGTTATATGTATTATATACATACCTGGGCTTTGAATTTTTATGTGCGTACAGTCTATTGCAATCGACTAATTTACATTTTATTTGTTTGCTGATTCTTTTTTCTTGTGTTGAAGGCACACAAATAAATTGTTGCCTCAAACCAGCTATAGCCGAATTTACTTTATGAATTATCTTAGCTGCAGTTGATTTGTGAATGTTTCCAAAATCCACTATTGATACATAAAAACCACCGGTGGCATAAAATCTTAGTGTCAACAATAACTGTTGCAAAGGTGGAATGGGATTGTTTCTAAAAAAATTGTATTGTTAGAACATATTAATGAAAATAAATTTATGCCTGTGTGATTGATGTAAAAGTTCATCTTGGAATTAGATTTATTAATGAAAATTAATTTATACCGGTTTGATTGATGTAAAAGTTCTTCTTCTATTAGGGGTAATATTTCTAACACTGAATTTTTAATTAAACAAAACCGCTGGAAAAAGTCTACATCATCCCAACAATTTAAATTGTCTCATTGTTGAAGACGATTCTGACTATTATATGGACGGCGATTTAAATTATTATCATTCACATCAATTTGGTCAAGCAAAATATCTAGATAATTTATAATATCCATGACTAGATTGAACACAAGAAATCACAATGCACAAATAAAAATTGAGGTTAAGTTCTTCCCTTTACGTCGTTACTAGTGGGTGAATGTGATCTATAAAATATCTGATCCGTAAATTCGATTTACTTAAAGATTGTCACTACTGACAGATAAACAGACGTTTATGCATGGCAATCTTATCAGTAATGCTACAGAGCACTTTATAGAAAGGTGAATAAATTGGCCCTTAGTCTCATAAACTTACATGTATTAACATTAAGGTTAAGACAATTATCAGTGCACCAATCTTCCAAAAAATCTAAATCTTTCTGCAGTAAAATACAGTCGCTATTTGATTGTATACTTTTGTATAGCTTAAGGTTATTAGCATACACTAGATAAGATGATGTAAAACAAGTGCCAATATCGTTAATGAAAAGCAAAAACAATAGGGGGCCTAAGTTGAATCCTTGAGGCATACCACTTATTGACTCAAATGAAAATGATCTTACACTATTCAGATCTACATAGTTAGTAAGTTTTTTTTATATATGATAAAAGCAGGGTTATTAAAGAATTGTTCAGGCCAAAATGATGTAGTTTATTTATAAGTAACTCATGACTGACAGTGTCAAAGGCTTTTGGAAAATCTGTGTAAACTACATCAACTTGTAGATTAGAATCTAAAACCTTTGACACATCATCAGTGTCATCAGTGTCTGTAGTTTTTAATATTTTTGACGTCACCACTTTTAAAAATTAGAGTTAATTTAGTTTGTTTCCAAATGTCCGAAAATATAAAGCATTTCAATATCAAGTTATATATATGAAGAAGGGGTTTAGCAAGGGCATAATGACAATCTTTAAAAATATTAGCAGGAATTCCATCCGGTCCAGCAGTAAAGTTGTTTTTGATTGATTTGACCGCATCAAGATAACCAGATAGTGTAAAAAAATTAATACTTAATAAAAAAAAAGTTTTTTATGAATAATGGTGTTACTAAGTTGCAAGTTAGTCTTAATGAATACTGTTGAAAAATACTGGGCAAAAAAACCATTAGATATAGATTGAATCAAACGTCAATTCATCCAGTGACATATCACCTGGAGTTCTTGTTTGTCTTTTTTGTTCTTTTATAAATGACCATAAATGTTTAGGTTCGGCTTTAACTGACTGTTCAATATTTGAGATGTAACATCAAAAATCTACATCAATGCAATTTTAACTTTACGTCGATAACTTAGAAAACATTAATTTGTAATAGTGTGAGGTACGTTTTTTATATAACGAGCGAAGATGCATTTTTAATTTAATATTGCTCTTTGTTTCCTTGCTAAACCAGTGGGGAAATTTTGGTTTTTTATTTACTTGTAAAAGTACCGTTAATAAAATGTAATTATCAAGTATATTGTACAACTCAAATAAGCTTTATTTGGTTTTATAGTCTGAACTACAGAGTGCCAGTCGGTAGAGACAATCATATACAAAAATATAAAGTTAGTTTTCTTGAAGTTATAAGTAAGAATATTTGAGTAAAATGATATGTGTATTATGCTTTCTTGTGAAAAACTGAAACTAAAAGCTGGATGGTATTTATCCTCACAAACTACAGGGCAGTCCAAACGAGTGACTTCACAATCAATCCCTTCGGAACAAATAATTAAATCAAAAAAATTAAGTTGCAAGTTTTTAATATTATTGTGTTGATATCCTGACGTAAAACTTATAAAATTGTTAATACAATTAGATTTTAAACAAGACACAGATGGAAACTAGCAATCATTAAAATCTCCAGCAATTATAAACATTTGATTCATTAGTATAGATTCTTATGAGGTTAAATTTGTTTAGAATAAAAGAATGGTTTAGTATTATCTCTCTTTACAAGAATGCCCCAAAAAAACAGAAACAGAAAATTTAAGTTTTACGACATATTTGCTGTTGTGACAGACATTTAAATAGAGAGATGGTGGACAGTCCGTTAATATTAAAAATAAACTGCTATACAACATTGCAATATTTTCGTTTAATATTATTATAAAAATAATAAAAGTGATTTTGACTATCTGAAAATTGCGTTCAATATTTGGTTATTTAAAAGTTCCAAGTGCATCAACTATAAAAATAAAACTTCGAAAAGACTAGACCGATTACTAATGTCAGACTATTGAAACATGTTTGTTTCATTGCCAAAATGTGATCGAGAGTCCAAAAACATCTGTTTGGCATTGTGCAGTGTACTTTTACAAAAAAAAAAACAACAGCTACTGGTGTTTTAAGAAAAACAGAAAGCAATAATGGATAATTTTTTTTCAAAGACAAAAACAAATAATATGAATCTTAAAGACCTGTAGTTACAACTGAACGGTGCTATTTGCTGGATTTTGCAACTTAACGTCTTTGGACTTCTGTTTCTGTTTTTTTTTTTTTAATCTAAAGTTTATGCCTAAACCTTAAAGGATGGTCTATGATATGATTATCCACAGATATGCCAAACTATAATTTTGTCAAAAGAACGCAAATGTACCACCAAAACCAAAAAAGACATTTATCACATATGTTGTTCCAAACAAAAATTTTACATGTCTACTTTATGATTAAACTAAAACAGCTTTTCTATACTATGAACGTAGTCAAAATGTTGCTGCTGTGTATGATAACTTGTCCTGTAGTTATCAATCAGAGCCAGTAGACCATACATTTTTTTTTTTTGGTTATTACTAATATTAAATGCGATAAAAATTTTGTTTCCATTAACATTGGCCCATTAAGTTTGACCACTGTCCGGTACCAGCCGATGCTGGTAGGTTAGATTTTTGTGAGCACCAGTCAATCTTTATAGATTTCATGTTACTGGAAGTGGTTGACTTTTGCAGCAGCGTTTTTTTTAATTATCATAAACCGTATTTACGGGTCGCAAAAAACAAACGGCAAAATACGTAAAGCAACGCAATTTCTAACGCGTTAACTATTTTTTTTTTCTATTAGAGCATCATTAGAAATAATATTAAAAATAAAAGTTTTATTACAACTTGGACATGCTTAAACAATTTTACATCGTTTATAAATAATATTGTAAAATTAATTTTTTTGAGGATTTATTTATTAATGATGATGTACACATAATAATTAAAAAGATATTTGCAACATTATGAAAAATTATTCAAAATATGAATACATAATGCCCTATGTAGGTTGTTATTTATAAATTATGATATGAGCAATGGTTTACTAACCCATTAGTAGTAAATAAGCTATTGTTGATAATTGTAATATTTTTAACAATTAAAATAAAATAGCTTAAAACAAAACATCAAAAATTATTAATTGAATTAAATACGCTTCTTATATAATACATACTTCACTTCAAAACAAGTTGTTTAATCGTAAATAATTCACTTAATGGTTAACCCTTATTTGATTATCATCTGGCTGTGACACAATTATTTGCTTGAAAATTATTGTAAGCACACATTTCCTGTTTATTATACTCTACAAACTGTGTATACATTACAAAGTCAAACACACTTTCAACGAGAAACATCATTGAAATATATTGCTGCTCACTTAAAAGCAAAAAAAAAAGTTGAGCATATCCCATTTTATTTTCCAGGCTATTGAAGGCGGTTCAATGTAGAGTGAAACAGGACGATGGCGATGTCCTGGGGCTATTATATGCAGATACAACGGTTGTTGTTTCAAACAAGGAACACTCCTTATTCACACTCAATTGATCTAAATTGTATGCCTCGAGAATCCGCAATGGCCGTTGTGATTCTGGCCATTTCCACGGCAATATTTTAAATTTTAATTAAACGTAACGGAGATAGCTTCATAATGCCAACAAAACATTGATTATTTAGCACACAATGCAACAATTATATTTGATTAGTGAAGTGGAACAAAACAATATAAAATAATTTATTGGAAATGGAATTATTGTAAGGTTTTATTGTGCTTTGTTGTAATTAATATTGGAGTTTTGTAAAAACGATATTTAGTCATATGATAATAATGTGTAATCATTTATTATTGCATTGTAATTATGTTTTTATCATATTACAATTTATACTATATGAAATGATGTAGATTTAAATGCAAATGCATTAGATAGTATCTCCTATAGTTATTCATATTATGTTAACTTAACAAAATAAACTTATTTATACATATAATGTTTAGATTATATATTTTATAATTTAGCATTAGTAATAGAAAATGTTAATACATAAAAAGTTATAGTTACAAATAATTTCAAATTGTAAATGTAACTGATTGAGATAAATTAAATAAAACAATTACCAGGCTCATCGCGACCACTATACTCCCAAAAAGACCACTAGTAAGTACCGCTTCCACTACAGTTCCATTCCTATGCCACACAACAAATGATAATTATACAAAGCCCAAACTACCAATGCCTTTGATGGAATAATTAGAATTTCACATAGAACCTACACAAACATTTAGAACAAAAAATAAATAAAATTTTACATTCGAAACACTTTTTTACAGTTTTAATTGTTTGGAGAAGAGTGCAAATTAATAGACTGAGAACCATTTATTATATTTCATGGTTATGGCGAATGAACATTACATTAAATAAAATTCATTAATTAAGGTTATTAACTTATTCAATAAATTAAAAATGCATTTTAATTAAAATTGGTTTTTCTGGTTTTATTATTGAAAAATTAAGCCCGACTGTTTTTAATCAAAATTAAATTAACAAAAACAATATAAAATAATAATAAAACATCAATAGAATAAAATAGAATGTTATTTGTTACAAGAAACACAATACAATCTTTAAAGTGGATATGATTGTCTCGTCATAAAAAAACATAAAACGTCGATTTAGTTTGTTAAAAAGTATTTACGATCCTATTGCATGTTAATTTAGTATTATATAGATACTTTTAGTTGGCAATAATGCTTTACAAACCAAGTACAAATGTATATTTTTTTAAATAAAAAATAGCAAGGGCGCAAAAAATGATAGACTGAGTTGAGGCTGACACGTAGTGAGAATTGATTATAATTATTACTGTGTGGTATTACAATAAAGTATTTTTAAACTTTCCCACTACATTAGTGATTTATTATAAAAAGTAATATTTGTAGATAACGATAAAATGTGATAATAAAAACTTAATATATTGCTAAAACCAGATATCTTGAAATAGTTCATATGTACTTATCTTACGACTGTTAAAGTTCGGTTTAACGCTAAATTTATTAAATAGAAAAATATATATATATATATATATAATGGTATGCAACTAAACATCCATCAATTGAAAATGCAAAGCTTTGATGCCGCGATTCGCGGTATTTTCTTATATTTGCTGATTCTCCTTTTTGTTGTTAGTTTTCGGGTCACTTATTAAACTAAGTAATATTACCGTGAATAGAATTGGCAACAGTTTAAAATATTCGACAACGCGCGTATTATTTTTTTTTGCATTACAATATTTCTATAAATTAAATAGCAGATGCAAACTCTTCTTCTTTGGTCCATGTGCTCTGGGGTAGTTAAGTTAGTTTTGTCGGCAAATCTCCTGATTATCTGTAGCCATTCATCCAAAACGTACGATTTCGTCGTAATTGTTGAATGATTAATAATCTTACGTTAATATTGCTTATTGCGGATATAAAAAGGACCAGGCAGGAATTATTATTAAGCCGCACAAGACCTTAGGTGAGTGTAATTAATTTTTACTCGCGATTTAATTTATAATGAATATAACTTTAGTACGTCTTTTTCTTTTTTTTTATGTACAGTTTTTATTATCAAATAATGAAAATTGTCTTGTTATATGAAGTTGGATAATTATTACAGAGTGAAAATTATTTATTTGTATATGTATGAGAGAATCTCGCGCGGCATTAGGAACATCTTTCCGCGGACGAGTTGAGGAGGATGAGGACTTAAAGCAGACTATTTTTAGATATTTTTTGCAGTATTATTTTATCTAAATAAATGCATGTACTATTTAATCTAAATGAAATAATGAAACAATTTACTATGTTTTTATCTACAGATATAGCACGTTATATGAAGAAGGCTCTAGTAGAACCAAAACTGGTGATGAAAAATAGTAACATTAAACAAATTACATTAAAAGTTAAAAGCAAATAGATAAAAAAATATAATATAGTAGCAGAAACAATTTTAAAACAATTACAAATAATGAACGAGACGCAAACTATTATCCTGCAAGAACTAGCAAAATTAAGAGAAGAAAACAAAAAATTAAACAATAAAATCAATGTAATGAAAACAACAAAAATAAATATCTTCCAAATGAAGTCGTTGAGTTAAACAAAAATTAGAAAAACAAGAAAGAAATGAACAAAAAAATAATGTAATTATGCAGGGATTAAATGAAGACATAATTGATGGAGCTACGTTAAAAGAAAAAGTTGAAAACTGGACTAGAACTAAATTAAAAGAAGAAGGTGTAAAAAAAGCATATAAAATAAAAAACAATAATAAAATGGATATCATTTTTGTACAATTAGAGAGTTGGTAAGATAATCAAAAAATTATGATGAAAAATAACGAATTAATGGGAAGCGACATATTTATTGATAATGATCTCACAAGAAAATAAAGAGAAACACAAAAAAAAACCTAAAAAATATCGCAAAAGAAAAGAAAAGAAAAGGCAAGACGGCAATTGTTGGATATATAGATGGTGGTAAATAGAGAGAAACGTTGTTCCAACGAAAGAAGTGTGATAAAACTAGTACCAGTAAATTAATCTAAACATCGTTAATGGAGAAAGTTGTAAAAGAAGAGCGTTAAACAAATCAGAAGATAACAAAGATGATCTAAAAATAAGTTAAATAAATATATTATTTTGGAATGTAGCAGGTTTAAATAACAAGGATGAAGATTTTTGGAAATACATAATAAAATTTGATTTAACTAGAATGGTGGAAACATGGATATATGAAACAAGCTGGAGAAACATGGAAGATCAAATGGCTAAAAAGTTCAGATAGAAATGCCAACCAGCTATTAAGGAAAAAAAATGGGCAGAAGAAAAGGAGGCATCATAACAGGAATAAGAAAAAAAATACCACAAGAAGAAAATAAAAAATTGAAAACAAAAAGGTTGGTGCAGCAAAATTTTATACTGGGAACTACAAAATACAAGTTGGTTACGTTGTATAAAGAAATGAAAAAAAATACGGAAAGAATGAAAAGCGGACAAAAAATAAAAAAAAAATCAAAAGACAAAAATAGTACGGACACAAGAGAGCGTAGAAACGTTTAGGCAAAATTTATATAAAAGTCATTTTGAAGAGAAAAGCCTAGAACAAAAAATGGCAAAACTAAAAAACTTAATTGCAAACGCAACAATAAAGAAAACGTTTTTACTAACAAAAGAATTATTTGAAAAAAAAAACAAACGGTGGAGCACAAAATGCACACAGAAAAAAAAGCTAGAAAAGTACTTCGAAATTGAAAAAATAAAAAGGCGACTAAACAAGAATATCAGAATGCTCAAGAGTTATACAAGAATAAATGCAAAAAAGTTAAGGCAATATATATATATATATATATATATAAAAAAAAACAAAGATAAAAGAAATACGTTTGGAAGAAGAAGCATGGAAATACATAAACAAAGAAAGAAAAAGCAGAAAACAAGAAATCATATATTGATGGAAGACTTAAGGATACATTTCTTAAAACTATATGAAGAATCGGATAGAAAAACTGTTAGACAGCCAATGACAACACAACAACTGAAACAAAATAAAATGAAATAACAAAAGAAATGATATGAAAGCAAATAAAAAGACTAAAAAAACAAAAAGCGCCAGGTGTAGATGGAATACAAAATAAAGCATGGATGTATGGTACGAAAGATCTGATTCAGAAACTGCTCAGATAATAAATGATGTATAAAACGGAAAAAAGTTTTCTAGTCAGTGGAGAGTAAGTCTTGTATGTCCGATACACAGAAAAGAAAACAAAAAGCTTGAAGAAAATGTCAGAGGTATAACGTTACTAAGTACAGCACACAAAAATTACGCCATGGTACTAGGAGAAAAAACTGAATAAAGAACTTAAGATGAATGGGATATTGCCAGATGGCTTTAGAAAAGGAAGAGGTACCATGAATAATGTATACATACTACACCATATAGTTCAAAAGGAAATAACAAAAAAATGAGGAAAGTTGTATGCATTATTCTTGGACTTAAAAGCGGCGTTTGACAGTGTGAGTAGAGAGAAATTGTGGATGCATTTGAGAAAAAAGAAAAAAATGAGCATCTAATAAAAATAATGGAAGAAGTATACTTAGAAACAGTTAACAGAGTAAGTATAAGTGGCAAAATAAGTGATAAGTTTTGAACTATGAAAGGTGTGAGACAAGGATGACTTTGTTAATTTTATCAACAAATGTTATATTCTTATTATTATTATAGGGGTATATATGTATATATGTGTGTATGTATTTAATTTAGGAAATAACGGGTAATATGTGCAGCATCTAATAAAACTGATTTTATAGTAGCAGATAAAATCTCTTCAGTGCATAAAGTTTTTAAATTTTGAATTGTTTTTTTAGACTAAACCTGTTGCTAATATTATAGTAGATAGTATAATCACTTAATTTTGTCTCTATACCTGTTTAATTTTAAATGAGAGATTTGTGTATTTCTGTTTCATTTCTTCAATTTTTTTATTTATGTTTTCATTTAATGGTATTGCTACGTCAATAATATGTGTTGTTTTTGATTGTTTATTTGTTCATATGACATCTGGTCTATTGAGAACAATATTTTTATCGTTTTGAATTGATACGTCCTTGAGTATTTTATGGTTGTTATTTTCTTTAACGGGCTTTTGAGTGTAGCTGTAATAAGGAATTTTATCTTCTTGATCTTTGAAAGACGTGTTTTTAACATTTTTTTATGTATTATTGCTACAACTTTGTTATGCGTTTTTGCATACTTTGTTAGTACTAGTTTTTCACACCTGGTTATTATATGTGTTATAGTTTTTGTTTCTTTTTTGAATTTTCTACATATATCCATTCCTTGTGAAGTTAGTAGTAGTTTTTTCAATAAATTTCTTTTTGTGGTCATTCAGTTTCTTTACTCTCAATTCTAACAGTATTAAACGGTTTTATGTTATTGAGTAAATTTAGAGGGTTAGATGTTTGTCGGATTCTATTACAATTTTGTATGTGCCTTAATTTTTTTTTAATAATTTTTTAAATCTATTTGTTTGTTGTGATGATATTTAATATTGTTGATACTTCTTTCACATTTAGATTTTGGCAGTGTCATTCATTGCATTCAAGATTTTGGAAGATAAGCTCTATATTTAGTAAAAGTTGTTCTTATTTGCTTGTTAAGGTCATCTAATACAGTATTATTCTACTTGGTGATGACAAAAGAATAAGTAAGTACCGAGATAGCATACGTATTAATAGCTTTAGTAAGATTTTTCGAGTTTAATTTACTACTAGTAAGAGTTTAATCTGATTTTAAAATTTTTGTTATATGTTTTTTTTTATGCCTTTGTTATCAGTGACAATATTTTGCATTATTCTTAGATATTTATACATTTCTGTTTTTTCCATATTATTTGTTTATCATCAAGCTGAATCATTAATCAATTTTCCGTATCCCCTTTTCCATTACTACAACTTTGCATTTATTTATTCCAAATTTTATAATAATAATAATAATAATAATATACAGCAATAAAAGCTAGATAATTAAAAAAAAAAATTATTATTATTTTTTTAATAATAATAATAATAATAATAATAATAATATTTATTTCCCAACAGAAAATACATTACAATAACAGGAAAACATCCAATTTAATAATAATATTGATACAAGTACTATAAACAATTAAACAATTAATTTAAAAAATAGGTATATAAAAAAGTAATAACAAACAAAATATAATATTAAAAATTAAAAAAAAGAGAACACATAAAAATTTATAATCAATCAACTAGATCTAAAACTTAATTTTTAAATGTTTGCAGTGATTTACAAAATATATCAACACTGTATTGAATATTATGATATGACCTAACCATTCTAAACATAGGCGAACTGAAGCAATGAGCTGTATTAGGTGTAGCATAGTAAAATGTTAATGGATTTTGCAAGGCAACACAAAATACATGTAAACTGAAGTTATCAATAAGTTGAGTATCATATCTAAAATGTATTATTTTATACAAGTTAATCAGTATAACTATAGTTTGCCTGCTCTGTATTGATTTCATACTAAATTCAGTTAGTAGTAGGTTATAAGAGTAATATCTCTCAGGATATGAACCATGTTTAATAAAGTACAAGTACTTTAAAAAACGTTTTTGCATTGATTCTAGCAGATTGATATATTTAACATAGTTTGGCGCCCAAATTGCAGAGCAATATTCTAGTTTGCTGATTATGTATGAATTGTACAATAAAATTGTTGTTGATATATACTTAAAACATTTGGACGTTCTAATAATAAAACCCATTGTTTTAAAACACTCAGCACACACTTTTAAAACATGACTATTAAAACTTAACCCAGAGTCAAATAACACACCAAGATCACGAACTTCATTTACAGATTTTAAAACTGAACCATTAACATTGTAGTTATAGTTAACAAATTGAGCATTCCTTGTATAAGATACGATACAACATTTATTTACATTTATATTTTTAAAAAGTTAGCTTGCAGCATATTACAGTCAGTTATATCATACAGATAACTTTGTTCATTTTGTCTACACTGTTAATCAGTTGAGTTAGTTGATGTTTGTTGTATCCATACAGTTTTAAATCATCCATGTATAAAAAGTGATTTATTGATTAAGTGTTGGTTGCACATTTTAATTTGAATCCCGATTTGGTTTTATTTAAGAAGTTTGAAATAAGATTAATGGCGCTTAATGTGACGTCTTGAAGTATTCCTTTTTTTATTAAAATTTGTTTTTAATGGTAGTGCCGTTATTTATATGCATTCCCGTTTTCCAGTTTGCATTAAATGTATAAGGAATATATTTATTATTGGATAGATTTTATATATTTGCAGTACTTCTTGTATCCATGAATAATTTAGTGAATTGTATGCTTTTTGGTAGTCTTTATATCCTGTATACAGATTTTTTTTAAGTTTTTGCTTAATTAGTTATAACTGTATCTACTATATTCTGTTCATTACATTTACAAGAACCTTTCTTGCAACTCTTTTGCTCTTTTATCATTATTTTATGTTTTTCAAGATGGTTTGTTATTTTACTAGTTATTATGGAAATTAATAATTTTTAAATAGTTGGTAAGCATGTGATGGGTCGGTATTTTCCAGGATTTTCCGTGTCGTTTTTATCTTTAGGTTTAAGATATGTAATTCCGTGCATTATGTACTCTGACATCTTATGGGCGTGTTTTATTATATCTGTATAAATTCTTGCAAGGTGTTTGTGTGTTGCTGTAAAGTGTAACCAGTAGTACTAAATAAACATTTGTTAATATTTAATGTCATCTTTGGTTGTGTTTATTAATTGCATTTGATCACAGTCACTATAATTTTCTTTTTCTCTCTTTACATATCCAAGCTGCATTGTACGGTGTGTCTGTGCGGTGATAGAAACAAGTTTTTTCTTTTTGTGTTATTGTATGTAATTCATAATCATTTTAATGTGATTTTTGACCTTTCTATATACTTTATGCTTTCTTGTTGTATATAAACTTTTCTTACTTATTAATTGTAGCAATACTGATTGTTAATATTTAAATTATTATGTTTAAAAGCAAAGTAGAAGTTTAACCCGCGAAATGCCAATGCCTATTGCATAAATGCTAAATGATAGCGATTAATGCGTATGATTATTTATAACATTAATTGCCAATAATTAATAATAAAATTAAGAAATTTTCATATGCTTATAGAATTTAGTATATATTAATAGCAGTACAAATAACTTATTTATTACTAGAAATATAAAATTAAAAATACAATCTTAAACATAATATTTGAGTTGATTTTTGGGCTATGGATTGTCGTTAATCTTGAGCGATTGTGCTATTAAAATGATTGGGATTAACTGGTTGGATTAAATTAATTTTCAAATGAATATGATAATAAAATTATAACTAGCACTTAATAACAAGTAGAATCTTGTAAGATTAATTTTGCAAAGCACACTCAATTCATTTTAATTTAAATTTTATTGAAGTTCATTGCAGGTCAGTCCGAGCTATCTACTAAGTTCGAATATTGAATTAGCCAGTATTAGATAATATTTCACTTTGAGGTAAAATTTACCAGAATGATCTGGAAATAGACATTTCGTAGTGCAATTAACAATTCCTAATACGCAAAATTCATTTAGAATTAAATTAAGTTTGAGCGTTATTACTGCTTATTGCAAACGCTTCATACATAGAGAGTAGGTTAATTACAGTTTAGTATTTGTATGTGCTTGAGATGTTATTGAGTAATATTTTAATTTTAACATTGGCAATTACTACTACGCTAGTCAAATCAAATGTATCGAGTGCATTTAAGTGTTTTTTTCATTATACAAAGTTTTTTAATTTGGATATTAGTCCATTCAGCTAAAAAATAGAGATTTTTCAATCAAATAGTCATACATCACAAATAAATTTTATATAAAAAATCAAACTTAATTCACCACCAAATATAAAACTTCTGCTATATGCTTTTTTAGTAAAGTTCATATATTTTTGTGTTTTTTAATTTCTATTATATATGTTAAACGTATTATTAAAATTTAATTTGTTTTTTAGGCATTTCACCTATGTTTTTATTGAAATCAATTTCCCAGGATTTGTTTAAAGTTAAATTTTTTAATAAATATTATAGATTCAGATTTTTGTATATAAACCTAATAGGACGATTCCATAATGCCAGCCCTTCAACAACTTTTTTGTTTTCTCTACAGTTGCAACAAAAATGGAATAAAAACTTAGCGATGCTTCATACAACTTTTGCATAACCCGAAGAAAAAATTAATGTGCTGTTTGGTATAAATTTTTCCAAACTTGTTTTTTATATATACCTATCAAACAATTTCCGCTTTGTTTGCGCTGTTTATTGTGCTGATCAAGCTGGTGGCATCTTGTCTAGCTATGTACTAAGGCAAGTCAATTTGTCCGTGACTTTTTGAATGTATTGCCTTACCTGAAAGGACAGCACTGCTTCAATCAAGAAGCATCTGTTAGCAGACTCCTGTCAAACTTTTAATAAGCTGCGTTATTTAATTTGTGTTTGACAGCCATTGATTAAAAAAAAATGAATTTTGTGTGCTTATTAAGCATTATTTTTTGCCGAAAAAAAACATCACTCAAACAAAAGCTAAGCTTAATAAATACTATGAGAACTCCACCATAAATTTTAATGGTAAAAAAGTGGTTTACTGAATTTAGTGGCTTAGTGGTTTCAATTGTGAATGATTACTTGGATATGAGAAAGCTTTCCGCAAGATGGGTGCCGCGTTTGCTCACAATCGACCACAAATGCAATTGTGTGACAACTTTGCAGGAGTGTTTTACGTTATTCAACCGCAATATCGACGAGTTTTTGCGTCGTTTTGTAACCGTGGACAAACCGTGGATTTACCACAACACACCAGAGACAAAATAGCAGTCAGAACAATGGAGTTTTCGTGGTGAAACGGCGCCAAAAAAGGTCAAGATGGGTTTGTTATTCAATAAAGTTAAAAGGACCGTTTTTTGGGATGCACTCGGTATAATCTACATTAACTACTTTTAAAAGGGTAAAACAATTAATGGCAAATATTATGTCAACTTATTGGGTCGATTTAATAAAGATTTGAAAAAAAAAATCGACTGCATTTAGCTAAAGTGTGTGGAGCTCAAAGGAGACTACGTTGAAAAATAAAATAATTTTTTATCCAAAAACGTGTTTTATTTAAAAAGTCATGGACTTATTGACCCGCCCTTGTAGATACTCATTTATATTTCATGTTTTTAATGTGTGTTTTTCTTAGTTGTTTGATTGTTGGTAATGGTTGTGGGTATATATTTTCTACTTTAATGTTGTGACTGCTGCTCACATCCATAATCTTGTTTTCCTTTTTTCAAAGATGCATTATGTGCCTTAATTATTGCAAAATTATAGTTAGATATTTTTGCTGCTGTTGTTGATTATAATTATATCATCTTCAAAACGTAAATGATTTATGAATCTTTTATCTATGTTTATGCTTTTTTAATCAATTTGTTTAGATATTTTTTTTAAGTAAGCAATTTATTAGTCTTTTGTGCCGATGTAATGTTTTTTGAAGTCTATAGTGTTATTTTTTTGTAAGTGTATATGTTTTTCAAGAAATCATAGTTTGCATCTGTAATCTAGGGCGACATTTTGTTGTTATATCTTGCTTTTTATCTAGTTTGAAATCTAACTTCAACGTGGCCATGTTATTTAAAGTATACATTTTGTTGTAAACGTAACAGTATTTTTTTCTGGTGTAATTACAAAGAAAATATTTTTAACTTTAATTTTTGTGGGCGAAAGAGTTAAAATCTTATTTTGTTTGATAAAAACTTGCAGTAAAGAAAGTGACCAAATTAGATAAGTTGAACGACATGGTGTCTGCCTTATTGTGGGTTACTAAAATTTAACAAAACATAAAAAAAGTTTTAAAGTATCTGGAAAGTATGGCCGAATCCAAATGTACAATTTGAGAATCTAAGTTGGCGAGGTAGTTTTTGTGACAGCTTAGAAGTTGCGACTATTCAAAAATTAAAAACTAAATGTGCCCATATTATTTTCAGTAGAACAATCTTAACAATTAAACAACGCTGGCCTAGAAATAAATATGTATTGTTTCTATACCGAAGCGATTATCCAGTATAATTTTTTTTAGAATTTGGTCTAAGCTTATTATGATCGCAACCAACAACTAACATCGGCTCCACTGAAAGAGTTTTTTTTTAAACAATGCATGGAAACAGCACAATTTTGACTCTAAGAAAGTTGTCAGTGGAAAGTCCTAGTAGCGATGTTGTGAATAAAACCATTTTATACCTAAGCGTTATTGAAGTGTTAAGCGATATTGCTATTATATGGTACCGTGCAAACAAAACTTTGTCTTATTGCTTTTGAGTAAACTTCTAAAAATTGAATGCAGTATCTGAACCGTATGCGTACCTCTTGTTGTACATAAACTCTATCTTTACAGTTTAAGTAGCTTGGATCAAAAACCCTCCTATTTGCAAATTGCAATAGCTAAAGATAGTTAAGTTTGTACACAGTTCCGGAGCATGTCATTTGGGCTAAGCAAAGCCTCAAGTTTAAGGCATCGTTAGATCAAATTTTTAGACTTGAACTAAAACTTTATTTTTTAAAATATCTCGACAACATCATTATTGTGACTCCGGATTTTGCTACTCATCTTCGAATATTTGAAGAAATGTTTAAGCGGTTGGAGGAAAAATGTATTTTTTGTAGAAAACAATTAATTTATCTGGGGTGTTCAGTAAACGGCAGTGAGTTAAACGTAGATCCTAGCAAGGTAAAAAACAATTGTTCAAATGCTTTCTCCCAAAACAATTTATGAGGTCAGGTCCTGGCTTATAAAAATGGTATCCAAGTATTGTCAGTTTATTTTCTAATATTAAAAAAAAAGAATTATTAATTAATCTAACAAAGAAACGGCAAAAGTTTGTATGGAATAAGAAGTGTAAGAGAGCATCTACAATTCTCAACTAAGCGCTAGTGAGCTCTCTTGTATTGGTATGCTTTGACTTCACAAAGTCTTTTACGCTACAATTTGATGCAAGTTATGTAGGGTTAGGTGCGGTGTTTACACAGGATATTATGGGAACCAAAACGGTTTTTTATTTATTTATTTGAGAAATATAAAGAACGCTTAACAGTTTTGTATAGCATTGATAAGCTGCGGTGTTACTTGGAGGAAGGCAGATTTGCAGTTATAACAAACCATTACAGTCTGTTACGGCTAAACTATCTTAAAGACCTTTAAAGAAAGCTAAACCAATGCGCCTTACGGACTCAGCAGTCTGATTTTTAAATCATCCACATAAAAGGCAAAAATTATGTAGTTCCGGATTGTTTCTCTCAAGTTATACCGGAAGGAAATTCTATCAATGTTAGTTCCTTACAAACTTAAATGGTACCAGTAGTTGACACAAGACAATAAATTTTATTAATAAAGAATGGTTTAGGAGGAACTATTTTATTTTCTTAAAAACAGTTTAGGGCAGGGTAGTTTTGTAGCATGACGTTGGAAAAAAGTGATTCCAAAAAAGAAGCGGAAAAAGGTGCTGCTTAAGTGCCATGATGATCCAACTGCAAGGGATCTTGGCATTTATTAATTATTTATAACTAAATTTTGTTGAATTACTATTGGCCTAAGTTAAAAGCAGATGTTACCTGATAAGTGAACGTTTGTTTGTACCGCTTGTGCTACCCCTAATTTTAAACAAACATGCCTGCAGGCCTTATGGGTTTCCGTTATTTGGTTTTGCGTTGCTGGCAGATGATAAATATGGATCTAATTAACACATTTCTTTTAGTAGTTACTGACCAGATAGTCAACAAGTTTTTCTTAATATTACCACATTGAAAAACCACTATTAAAATGTTTGTAAAATAGTAAAAAATAATGAGTTTTTGATATACGGAATACCAGAATTACTTATTACAGACAAATAATTGTTATTTTGCCTGACACAAATAGAGTGTGTAAATGTACAAAAACATAATAACTTGAGGCTCTGGTATGTGCAGTTTTACATCGGAGGTAAAGTTTAGACACAGAGTTTAAGCTATCTAATGAATCTAAACGTTTCAACACTTAATTAAAATTTAAGTTTTTGGAGCCTTACTTGATTAAAAACAAATTCATTTTTAACGCATATAAACTGTTCACTGAAGCTAAGTAATCTAAAAGAAATTATCTTGTGTAAGAAACCTGTTCACAAACATTTTTTTAGGCTGATATGCCATAAATTTAAATTAATCCAGTTTGCACAAATGTAGAAGAAAAATAATATTGAATATGTTTTATTTTTGTTATCATGTGTGTATATATAGATGGCATTTGAATTTGTATGTTAATTTAAAGTCAATAAATAATTTTTTTTTAATTTGAATTAATTATTCTTGACAAACCTGTCACATAAACTATCAATTCAACAAACAACTTATTACCTTTATTAACTATCAACTTAATTCTTGACAAACTAGTAGTATGGTAAATCAATTACCAGATTAACAAAAAACTGTCAATTGTTCTACAAACCTGTTATATAAGTAATCTTTTGTATGAACTTATCAGATAAACTGCAGGATGTCAATTTGTCAATGTAAGTATCAACTGTTTCACAAATGTGTTATATGAACTGTCAACTATTAATTCAATAAAGTAATTTTCAACTGTATTAGAAATTTGTCACATACACTGTTAATTGTAAATTATATTATAAGACAATAGTTTATTTGTTCCCGGACCCAATTATATACAAGTTTGGCTCTGTCGTAACTTTTTGAGTTATTAAGTTTTTGGTAACCCTATACTGGTTGATATTTTGACTAAGATCAAATTTCGCATTTTTTATTGGAGTAGTGGTTTTATTTTTGGCCAATAAATTGCTGCAATTAAGCGTAGCTAGACACTGGACCAAATTTTTACCACATATGTACTGACGTGAAAGTGAGGATCAACTGGTTGATTTTTCAACCACAGTGCGTGTGCGGTAGTTTATCAAATTACTTCGTGCTCAGTTTATGTTTAATATAAAATTGATAATGTGTTATTTGATCTAAGTGAAAGTTAAAAATTAGTAGATAAGTAAAGTAATATATAGTGAATATGGTAGCATAATTAGATTTACTGTTTAAGTAACCATAAAGATGTTATTAACAGTTTTGATATAATTAACACAGTGATTTTTTATTTAGCTTTTTACGTATCTCAACTTTATTTATTGAAATTTGTACACTAATTAAATTTTTTGTTTTTTTTTATAATTTATTTACGTTCTATACATTGATGTAAACTTATGTATTAAATTTTTTATAACAATATCAACCAAACTGTAAAAAAATCAAAAAATTAATGGAAAACATATTTTAGTTTGATCAGTTTAAAGCAATGGATCTAGAAAGTTTTTATAACTTTATTGACAGAATTATTATTCGATAGATTATATTCCAGCTAGGAATCTTACATTTTAGGATATTCTAGAGCAAGCCTTTCTACTTCTAAAACAAATAATAATGTCATCTTGGCCAACAGTTAGGAAAAACAAATTAAAAAAAAGCTCTGCTAGTGTAGAAAATTTTGTGAAATTTGCCAATTAATCATTTACTTCAACATACGTAGGTGTGCTCGGAAAAAAACCAAAGAAATCAAATATCAAATACTCGATTTGCAAAGTTGCACTATGCATATCTTGTTATGCAACTTTTTATAATAAATAAACTTTCAAATGCTGTTATTGCAAAATCTATTTATATATTATTAAAACTGTTAGCTTATTCAACCGGTATCCAATACCGTTTTTTACTACGTAATTGGATAGTGGTTAAAATATTGACCTACCCAAAATAATTTTTGTCATTATATGTATTTGTTTTTTAATTGATAAAAAATATATTTTCTCAAAAAAAATAATTTTGTTTAACCTTTGTTTTCTGCCCTATAAAGGGCTAATCTTTATTTGTCTATTAGTGCAATGTTTATTTTGTATGTACTGTCTATACTTTTATTAAACTAAATGCTTTGTTAAAATACAAAATAAACAAATGTAAAAATAATTATTATATTTTTCTTTTAGCATCCGTATTGTTCGAATGTATTCTATAGTACTGTACCTTTTATAGAATCCCGCTTGTTCTTTTGTATATCTGGCGACAAGTTTTTATTTGTTTTACTTTTTGTATAACAATTTTTAGTTGTTTTGATATTTTTCAATGCTTTGTTCTAGCTTCATTCTTGTTGATGCTGCTAGCTGAGCACACTGATAACAATATTCAATAGTAGGAGTGTGTTTTTAGACTTTTGCTTTACAAATAATCGTGATTTAAAAGTTGTAATGGCTGTTGATGTTCTGTTAAACATTAGCCAACACCACTATGTTTATGTGATAGATGTTAAATGTGATACCAACTGTGATATTTTAAAGTGTCAATGCGCTATCAATGGTTTTTTATTCTGTTGATTGGTTTTTACTTTTTTATAACTGTGATAATAATGAATGTGTTGATTTATTTTATTTTGTTTATTATTATGCAATTGATGGTTACGTACCTAAAAAACTGTAGCGTAAAAACAACTTTCCTATTTAGTTTAGCAAGGAACTGGTTTCACTTACTAAATTAAAAAAGTTGTTCATACACGTTTTAAAGCTTCAAAACTTTCTATCTGATTATAATAAGTTTGAATCTATTCGCACTTCATGTAAAAATCATTGCGCTCGCCTTTACAAGCGATATATTGCACGTACCAAAAATAATATTTAAACAAATCCAAAACATTTTTAGAGATTTGTTAACGAAACCAGAAAATCGAATGGCTTTCCGTCTACAATGTACTATGGAAACCTAATCTGCACTAATGGGGATGATTATTCCAACAAGTTTGCAGATTTTCTTCTTCTCTTTACAATTTTGAAGTTCATGTAACTTCAATGTTTGAGTTTCAAAACAACGTAATACATTCAAATTTTTCAATTAGTTTGTTTAATGTTTTTAAAAATATTGAATACTTTCAAAGTAACCTTAGCACTGGCCCAGACGGCATTCCTTCTATGATGTTGAAAGAATACATTTAATATCTACGACATTACATCTACTTTTTAATGCTTCCTTAAGCAAATTTAAATTTTCTAATATGCAAAAACAAACTTACATTATGCCTTTATTTAAATCTGGGGCTAAGGAAAACATAACTAACTATAGAGGTATATGCATTTAATCTGCCATTCCTAAATTAATTGATCAACTTGTAATTGAACAAATACAATGGATGTGCAATAGTATTATAATTGATAAAAATTATATTTTGAAGGCTTTTAAATCAAGAGTACAAATTGATTCTAATTACATTATTTTTTTTATCGTGTGAGCCACAGTATTTTGATAGCACTGCAATCCAATTCTGTTTCTGCTTTTTATCAATGATATTTCACAGGGTATTTATTTATCGTCTTTTCTTTTACTAATAATAATAATAATATTATATCTGTTATAAAAAAAAATTACACAGGTCAAAATACGATATAGTGAAGATATACATAATTTAAACTAAATATAAAAAATGAATTGTTATACAACATAAAAAACAAAAAAATATAAAAAGTAATATAAAATGTACACATTAAAATATAGCGTAGCTAAAACATATTTAAAAGTTAAAACAATAACTAGGACATAATAAAATGCTTTCTTGCATAAATATAACTTGACTATTTTTTTAAATTTTACAATATCAAGTTGTTTGATAATGTTTAGCACAACATTAAAACATTTTACATCATAAAACCTAGATCCAGTTTGGGTTTTTACTAATCTGGATTAATTTGCAAGTAAATGTGATTTATTCCGTGTTGAATAATTATGCATAATTTTATGGCTATTATAGTTCTGGATATGTTGTTTTACATGCAATAGACATTTATAAATAAACACACATGAAAGAGTTAAGATCATCATATTGCAATAACTTTGTCAACAATCATCTCTGTACGCTATTCCTGCAACTATACGTACCGCCCGTCTCTGCATTTTAAATGTCCCCTTGGTAAAATACTGTAAGACAACACAAAATGGCAGAATGCGAAGTATGCAGTTTGTAATACATTTTGAGACACTAAATTTGCTTACAAACATAAAAAAATTATATTTTTGTTTACTTTCTTTGACAAAGTATCACCATGTCTAAACCAGTTTAACGATTGATCTAATATTAAACCTATAAAATTGACTGAATTGTCAAATTTTGGTGTATTTAGAGACACAGGCGTGGTTTTTAATGTAAAGCATATGTTTGATGATCAAATTTTACTTAGAACAAGTCGATTGGCATCAAACTAATTTACAGCGTTCAAGTGCATTTTGGGTCACAACTGTCTCAATACATGAAATTGTATAAACTAAAGTTGTGTCATCTGCAAAAAACATCAAGATTTTGTAATAGATCATTTATATGCATAATAAAAACAGCAATGGCCCAAGAATAGATCTTTGAGGGACACCATTTAATAGTTTTAGTTTATTTGATTTTATGTTATTATACAAAATTGTTTGATACCTATTTTTTAAATAAGATAATATTACTTTTATGCTTTTGAAGATAAAGTTGTATGATTATCACTTTTTTAGTAATAAGTTATGTGGTACACAATCAAAAGATTTTGACAAATCGAGAAATTATCCAATGTGTATTATCCTTCTTTGAAGCATTCAATAATTTTAAAAATAAGACATTCAATTGCCTTAGTAGTATTCTGTCCTTTTCTAAAGCCAAATTGGTTTTTAGAAAACAAATTATTATTTTCAAAATAATCTTTTATTTGGTATGATAATAGTTTCTCAAACACTTTTGAGATAATAGGTAAGATGGATATAGGACAAAAGTTATTAACATTTTTCCGATCTCATTTTTTATATATAATCCCTATATATATATATATAACTAACTCGTTCTTAAGAACATCGGAAAAATGGATTTGTTAATACATGCATTAAACAATTTTGTTATTGGACTAATTAAAATACTTGAAACATTTTTTAGAATGTCTACTCTTAACCCATATATACCTCTACTATGAAACATGTTTAGAATATCTACTCTTATCCCATATATATTTCTACTATAGCTATTTTTTAGATCTTTTATAGCAAGAATCGGCTAATTTTTTTTGTACTTGCATCAAAACCCAAAAAACGTTGTTGTAACTGTAATTTAACTACGAAAAATATATCCGCCGCAATTTTGTTTTAATTGAGGACTTTGCGGGCCGAATTAAAAACATATGGCAGGCCAGATTTGTCCCGCGGGCCGTAATTTGCCGACCCCTGTTTTATAGCATCACGAACTTATAATACTTCTCTAAAGTTAGAATTTAAATCAGCATCTGTTTTATTTTATTTGCTGATGATTTAAAGCTTTATAGTAAAATATCATCTGTTAATGATTGCCATCTGTTACAACGGGATTTAGATTCCGTAAATGCATGGTGTCATAATAATTATCTTTTTCTTAACGTTAACAAATGTTTTTTAATTAGTTTTAATAGATCACAAACTCACATTTGTTGAGCTTATTAATTATATGGGTAACCGGACTATAAAAAGCTGGGATTTGTTTATAGAATGTCAGCTGACTTATCCCTAAGTACGCTCAAATTACTTTATTGTTCATTGGTGCGCTCTCATTTAGAATATGCTTCGTCAGTCTAGTGCCCGTCTTTCAAAATTCATATTCAAAGTATCAAACAATTTCATAATAAGTTTGTTAGATTATTATCTTATAAATCTGGGGTTTTAGCGGTTGATTTTGATCGCAATTACATTACATGTTTATATAATTAGCTACCACTAAAACTTTGTCGCAAAAAAACTGATCTTTTGTTTTTGCGTGAACTAGGGATGTCTGAAGTAGACTGTCCTGGGTTTTTTGCATCTCCACCATTCAGTATACCTATTAGCGATTGACGTTCCAGGCATGGTGCAACATCCCACATGTTCGGATGTGTAAACTGGCAAATTGTTTGATAAGTAAATTTAATTGGTTTTGTACTAAATCGCAGTTTTGGTTGCAATTAAATCATATTGATTGAATTGTGAACCTGAATTGTAATTTAGATTAAACTTGTTTTAATGTATTTTTTATATGTTATGTATATTATTATGATGTAATATGTTTATTTATATATTATAGTGTAGATGTTAATAGTTTTGCCGTGAATAAAAAACTATTGTCATTATATATATTATTAACCGGGCATGAGTTATATATAGTGCAACAATTGCAATAGAAGCAACCAAATGATACTAAACAAATAAGACTATTAGATTAATTTTGTTTATAGCAATTATTATTTTTTGATAACTTTGATAGTATATTTGAGGCTATGAGAAAATAGAAGCTTAACGTAAAAAAATAGGGAAACTAATATTTTTGCAATGAAATGTTAAAGTTTTTTAAGATTGAACAAAAACTAATTAAATTAATATAAATTATAAATATTTTAAAAATTGCAAACATTTTGTGGAAAACAAAAATAAAAGTTAACTTCTAAAAAATACTATTTAGCTTCATTAGATGTGCTAGTGTGTTAGGCCACTGTTGTTTCATAGCCTCATTTATATACATGTATACAAAAAGAAATAAATTATTTATTAAATGTGTTAAATGTGTTATAATATAACAGGTGATTTGTCATTTTTTTATTGCTTCAGGCGCAATATTAATTTTTTGCATTATGAGCGCGTGATAAAAAGTATGAAATAGTTAACTTTTCCGTAGCAACAGTTGCAGAATGAACATATTACAGTAAAATGTAGAAAATATATACTATAAAAAATTAAATAGTAGACAATACGATTTATTAAAACATGCCTTTAAAATAAACTTTGACTTATAACTTTATATTCATTTGAAGCTGAGCACGTGCCATCAAATAGAGACTGAATTTCAAAGTAACAGATTCATCTTACATTACTGGCTTAATAAATAATTTAGCTACCAAATTAACTAAATTAAGACACGCCATCTGCAATCATAATAATAATTTCATATTTTTATATGTCCTACCCATATAACATGCAGTCATTATATTAGGCCACTTTACGGCATTAAAGGAAATGTTCTTTTAAACTAGTAAACGTAGTGACAAGCCTGACAAGTTTGTATTACCAAGATATGTGCAAACAAGGTTTTATTGGATATATGACATTACCACTTCCCTGAGTATATATTTTAGAGTACATACTTGAGATGAGAAGCATCAATCGATATTAGTAGTATACAACACTCAAATGCAGGCAATATAAACGTGGTCAGTAATAGTATTAACTAATCACAATATGACAATTTGCAATTAAATTGTATGTGGTTTTAATGAGAACAAAATTAGCTATGAACAAATGTAATCGAGAAATGTTTAAATTATATAAAGTTTAATTTAAATTAATCCAACAATAATAATTGTAATACTCTTCTATTAACGTAGTAAATAATAATTACATTATTATAAATTCATTATTTTATATAATATTGCCAGGTTTGAATTATTTGATTATGTAAGTATAGTATAAACATTACTTTATAATACTGAATATATAAATATCATTATCATATTGCAAAGCAAATTTTTCACTTTCTGTAGCTGCTTTAGTTTAATTAAAACATTTTTTTGTTGATATGCAAATATTATACAATAAAAACATAGTAATTGTAAATAAACACTTTTTTTATAGATTAATTAAATGTTTTTAACGTTTCATATGTGCAGGTTTCACATTAAATTTATTTTAACGATGTATCAGTTTCATAATACGTACGCAATATAAAAGCATCCATTTTTGTATCGCCAGATGTACCCTAAAAAATCAATTTTGCGCTTGAGTCGAGACTTCAACTATCCCCAAACCGGTTAAATACTCATTAATCCCATGCGTACAGAATAAAAAATGCACAGAAGATATACCAATTACTACCAATGTAGACAATATGGTCTCCAGTGGCAATAACAATTATAATATTCAATTAAAAAAAAAATTGAAACATTGTTGACTTATTAAATTATTTTCTATGCATTACAGCAACTACAAGTAATGTGATTGTTCATTAGCGGTTATTATTTTTTTTAATGAAAAACACCACACACATGTAGTGATGTAAGAAAACTGATAAATATCAAGTGCGCGTTTCTCTTTAGATCAATTTATTTATTAATCAATTAATCATCTAAACTAATCTGGATGGGTAAGCTTTGTTTTTTTTTTGTTATTTAATTCTGGGTAATTTTGTTTGGGCAAAATCCTGCAATATGATTGAGTCAAGAAATTTAAGGGTAAAAAAAATGCAGCTGACTAAACCACACCTCATGGATAAGTTTATTATATCTGTTATTAGTTCTTATCAAATTTATGACAAACTATTTTATACTACTGTATATGGATAGTTAATTTTAGAAGTACAAATTTTAATATAGCAACAACTTAAAGTCATTTATTTCTTCACATCACATTGCATAAAAAGGCATTCTAAAATTGGAAAGACTGGGTAGGAAAAACAAATTAGTTGACAATACTGGCTTTTTGTATAAACCATCTAATATAGATTTAATTCGATGTTATAAATGCTGCGGATTTAATCATTTTGCAGACAAATGTCAAAAGGAACAACACTGTTCGGAGTGTGGTGAAAACCACAAATACACAGATTGCCAGAAGGATATTAAAAAATGTATTAATTGTATACACAATAAAAATAATGAAGATATAAACCACTCAGCCATGGATCGAAAGTGTCCCATTTATATGAAGAACTTATATTTAAAGCAACAGCAAATTGATTACTCTGGTATCTAGCAATTACAGAATACTTACCTGGACATTGAAATTGATCCGTATATTTCTAACATTGTACGCAATAAGAAAATCATACAAAATCAAGATAAAATTGGAAAAGAACTTTTTAGCATTATCCACAGCAATGTTCGATCTATCAACAACTGTATATATAAAATTGAGGTAATATTAGAAAATCACTCTGATTGCAGTATAATAGCTATTACTGAACACTGGCAGACATTAGAACACTTAAAAGTACTTCAATTAAATAATTTTTCTTTAGTTAGTAGCTTCTGCCGTCCAAAACATGTTACCAAAAGAGATACTGGCTATGGGGGTGTTGCCCTTTATGTCAAAAATAGCATTGTTAATCATTTTAAATTTAAAGAGAGAACTGATATTAATATGCTCTCAATAAATAATGTATTTGAATGTGCAGGATTAGAGTTTATAATTAATAATAAGAAATATGTTTGTGTTGCTCTTTATAGGCCGCCTAAATCTGATATAGATGTTTTTTTTAACAGATTAGACACACTATTACAGGTTATTACTGTAGAAAATTCTACATATTTTATTGCAGGCGACTTTAATGTGGACGTCTCTATGAATAATAATGCCAAACATGAATTTATGAGTATTCTTGACACGTTTGATGCTGGATTATCAATAAATAAATTTACAAGAATATCAAAAAGGGGAGGTTCGATAATTGATAATATCATAACTAACTTGCAAGAGAACTATACAACAGAAGTATTTCCAGCCCATGTTTCTGATCACAATGCACAAAAGATTATGTTATGTTTGCAATTAAAAATGATATAATAGAGTTACCCTTATTAATACGTAAGTTTAATTATAATAATATTAGTCATTTTCTTAATTCTCTAAATGAAGAGAAATGGGAAACCACATTGCAAAGCGTAAATGTCAACGAAGCTTGGAATTGTTTTATGAATGCATTTCAATTGCATTTCAATAAGGCATTTCCATTAACAAAAACTAAAAACATGATTCCTAAAAAGAAATATATGAGTAATGATATTCTCAAATGCAAAAATGCTCTTGATGCTCTATATGTAATATCCTGTTGTGAGCCAAGCTTTAAACCGGTATATAATTCTCAAAACATAATTTATAATGAACTACTACAACAGGCAAATCGTAATTATATAATGGAAAAACTGAATAAAAGTCAAAATATTAGTAAGACTTCTTGGAGCATTATTCAAGACATTACAGGAAAAAAGAAAAAAAATTATCAAACGGTAAATATTGAAACCTGCCCCAAAATTCTTGCAAACGATTTTAATTTATATTTTATAAACAATATTAGAAATATACTCCCTGGCAATATTTCAAACATAAACCATAACAACATAAAAAATAATCAAAACTCTATTTATCTAAAGCCTACTTCAGAAACGGAGGTATTTAATGTTATCCATTCTCTAAAATCTAGTGCTAGTGCAGGGTTTGATGAAATAAACTCAAACATTTTAAAACAATCTTCGGCAAAAATAGTTGAACCAATTGCTCACTTAATAAACCTTAGTTTTAGTGAGGGCATATTCCCCGAGTGTTTAAAATTAGCAATTGTAAAACCTGTTTTTAAGAAAGGAGACCAAATCGAAATGGGAAATTACAGGCCAATCAGCATACTTAGCTCGTTCTCAAAAATCATTGAAACAATTATATGCCAAAGAATAACTGAGTTCTTTGATGCAAATAATCTTTTTAACAGTTCTCAGCATGGATTTAGGAAGGGAAAATCTACAAACAGTGCAATTTTTGATCTTGTTAACAATATTAATAATGCTCTTGATAATAAAGAACAAGCTTTAGCAATATTTATAGATCTCACAAAGGCTTTTGACTGTATAAACCACAGCAGTCTACTTCAAAAGCTTTATAGGTATGGTATAAGAGGTTTGCCATTAAAATTAATTACGTCATACTTGGCTGATAGGAAACAAATTGTTAAAGTTAACGGATCATTGTCAGAAGCAATGAACATTAGTCAAGGTGTTCCACAGGGGAGTATAGCTGGTCCAATGCTCTTTATAATCTATATAAACGATTTGTTGGACCACGTACAAACTGAAGGAGGCACGATTGCTAATTATGCAGATGACACTAATCTTGTCATATCAGATACCAGCACTACAGAATTAATTCATAAGGCAAATATTATATACACTAGTACTGAAAATTGGTTAGAACAAAATGGCTTAATTTTAAATTTAGACAAAACGCAAGCAGTATGGTTTAAAACAGGTCATGGTAATCGTCCTGATCATGTTAATTTTAATAACTTAGATATCTCAATTACTGATCATTCAAAGGTTTTAGGCATATATATTGATGATGAACTGAAATGGTTAAAACACATAGATGAGTTGTCCACAAAACTAAATAAAGTATGTTTTATGCTGAGAACTGTAAAAAAAGTGGGCAATACACAAATACTGAAAAAGATGTATTTTGGTAATTTTGATTCACTGGTAAGGTTTGGCATTATTATTTATGGAAATAGCTCTTATGTAAATCGTATATTTGTGTGTCAAAAAAAAGCAATAAGAATCATGTTTAATTTAAAATATAATGAAACATGCAGGGGTAGTTTTCGCAAACATAATATTTTAACAATAACAGCCCTTTATGTGTATGAGCTACTAATGTTTAATTTTAAAAACAAAAACAAATTTTTAGGTTACGTATGTAATCATTCATACAACACCAGGCATGATAATTATAATTATCCAATTCATAGGCTAATTCAATTTGAAAAATCGCCACAATACATGGCAATAAAATGTTTTAATCATCTTCCAACTGTGATAAAATCAATATGTGATATAAAAAAATTTAAAAACAACTTGCGAAACTATCTCATAGAGTTAGAACCATATTCTCTGTTTGAATTTTATGATAAATTTTAATATGTCTGTAATCTATTATATAGGTAGAAGTTTTATGTTATTGTTTTATTGTATTGTATTATTTTTATAAACGTGAAAATATATGTGACCCGTTTTCGTTATGCATGTATTGTAAATGCATTTTTGAAAATAAAGAAAATTATTATTATTATTATTATAATACTATCTTAGTCATATTCAGGTGACACGTTTTTCCTCAGTACATTTCTTTAAAATTTGCAAAAACTGTACTTCCGTACTGTGCCCGGCTAATAATAAAATTGAAGGTTGTCTTACTAAAGATTCTTTAATTTGTATTTTCTTTAACGATAAGCACTTTAGTAACAAAAAAAAAACTTTCTTTTGTGAACAGAATCTGCTCAGAATATTTTAGACAATCAAAAGAAACTCCACTATTTAGGTATTTCCTCTCTACTTTACCAAAATTAAAACCGTCTTGCACTCTTACTCGCCACTTGATTTTACAGTTGTGAAACAAACTTTAGTTGCAATTTTACTAGCTTGTTGAGCAATATCTCCAACTTTAACTCTACTTTGGTTCAATCTTCAAAACGTAAAAAAAAAACTTTTAACTCCCATCTCTTTTTTGCAAAATCTTTTAAGTATCTTTTTCTCAGACTAAAGTTTCTTCTATATGTGTACCATATTATCTTAGTTTATTCTATTGATAAACCAAAAAAATACTGTAACGCTAACTTCATTAATAAAGTGAAAACTTTTAAGAAGGTAAATCTACTTGATTGACTAGCACACAGTTCCACTAACATAAATAGTCTTTTAAACAATCTATCGTAAGATAATTGAATATCAATAGCTCAGAGGTCAATTTGGTAAACTTGCTAAAACAGATCCAAAAACACTAATATAATGCTAAAAAAATTTACTATTTTTTTAGATTGATTTTTAAATTCTTGTTTATTTCCTTTTTGGTAGTCTACAGCCCTTCTAACCGATTTATTAATAGAAAGCAATGGTTAGACATCCTCAACTCTATGTCCCATTTTTTTATTTTAATAAATGATTTTAATGTTCATCTTTTGGTATGAGGACACAATACCAGAAGGCTTGGAACTAGAAGGTGCCATCCACCATTTGGGACTGGTAATTATAAATAATATTTTTCTAAGTAATATTTATAAAAACGTTACCAAGCTAGTTATAGCCTTGCCCAAAATTGCGTTTAAATGTAACTCTACAACTGCTGGATACATGCAAAAAAATACACTTCTTTATAGTTGCGGTACACATATTTCTTTTACAATTAGTAAAAATCTAAGAAAAACGTCTAAAACTCATAATATTTCTAAAGGTAAGTCAGCCGTCTGCAAAACACTCTCAATTAGAGAACTGGATTAAAGCTTCTTTAAAAACAGCAATCAAGACACTCCCCGTGCCCGTGGTAGAATAAGTAGCTTCAATATAATGAAGTTTATTTCTAATCAATTGTCCACCATTACTGTAGAACTTATACGCCATTTGTAAATCGTTAATTATAAGTTTGGGTCATAAATGAAATAAAATGCTCATTATAGCATAATATTAAATGCACCTGTTAGACATCTAACATTAAAGTAGTTTTTGGGAATCATTGCAAAATTAATTTTAAAATAAAATTGTGTTAGGTCCCCAGTTACAGGGGCATATATCAAAATAAACGTGCTTATTTTTTGGCTAACAAAAGTCACAAGAATAAAATTGGTGTAATAATATATTCATTAATTATACCAACTTTCCTGAAAGTTTTAAAATTAAAAAGACAAAAAATACGTGGCAAAATCAGTTCCTAAACCATAAGGAAAAACTACTATGAAGGAGTTAATAGTAAAATTAGCATAAACCGTTAGTTCAAAGATGTTATTTTTTATAAATAACAGATATCAGTTTTTTTAGCAGATTAAGTTCGATCACTGTTTGACACCTTGCATTTAAGACAATTATATATTATAGACAATTCACATTGTGAGTGTGTTTAAAGTGCACTTAATTTTATTGGGATGTGTCTGATTAAATGCTCAATTTACCGTCCTAATTAACAAACTATTTTTATATGGTATCAAACTTTCAACCAATGCTTATCTATTATTATTCTTAAATAACGTTAATGTCTATTCTTTTCTTTTGCATCACCATAAAACAGTAAAATTCTGCGTTGCCTTACTGTATATTCTTCGTGCTTTACCATATCTATATATGACATGGTGAATTATGGTGCAAGGTGCAAAACAACTTAAATGAGTAATAAGATTGCAATGCACATTTATGCTTGAAAAAGTTTACGTACTCTGTTCAGAACTCTAACTATTTATTATAGAAATAAATTTACAATAAAAGTCTGCACGTTTAAAAATTAATAAACTTATGCTAAAACCAAAAGATGCATAAATAAAATTAGATTAAAAAAAAATTAATAATTTTAAATGAATGATAATAATAACTCCATACTTAAATTATAATAATTTAATAAACTCTCATTCATCAATCCCGCGTTTAATATAACTTATTATTACAAAAGAAAATGAATATTATTTTAAATTTTGCAATTATAACAAATAATAAAAATAATAAAATAATAATTGACCCATGGGTAATTAAAAGGCTTTTCTTTCTTAAATTTTTGAGATCCCGTTTTCACGTGGAATTTATTAAATTCTTAATTAATAATAATTAGTAGAGCTTTTATATATAATCAACAATGCTGTAAGAAGTAAATTTCAAAGACAAAACTGAAATCTTACAACTTAATATACAAAAAAAATGATTAATAAAAAAGTTTATTTTTTGCCTTTCGTCGTTGAAAATTACATCACATTTATAAATATATTTATAGTTCCTCAAAATAATAAATCATAATTCTATAAAATTAACACATTATAAAATTGTTACAAAATTTTTTTTTCTGTTTGTCTACTTCTTTTTTTTTTTTTTAACTGTCTTTGTCCATTCTATCCCTCTTCCGGCTTCGTTTAATATTCATTTTTTCTAATATCTGCTCTTCTCTCATTTTACACTTTTTTAACATATGTTCCATAGTTTTCTTAGTTTTTCCGCACACTCTGTACATTTTCAAATTTTCTTCCATCCAAAATCTTGTCACTTGCTCTTCCTTGCCGTACTTCAATTCTACAATTATTTATTTTAATCTTTGGTACATCTATTGCTCTCTAGGTACATTAGCAGTTCACTTTCTATAATATGTTTATAATTTGCATTGTACTTACACTCTTTCACTCCTATTCTCTTTTTTAGTTTTTGTATATCTATCTTTTTTCATTATTTTCTGCTATGTTTCTCTCTCAGTTTCTTTTATTCTTTCAATTTCTTGCTCTAACTTTCCATTTCTTGCTCTCATTTTTTCTTTCAAGCTGGTGTTTTTCTATTTAAACCTAGCACCCATCTCCAATATTTTACGTGTATTACTTCTAATTTTTCTTGTTCTTTCTATTCCCATGTTTCTGACTCATACAATATAATTCTTGTAACTAAACCAACAAATATAAGTTCTTTAACATATCCCAAATACTTAAATGATTTTACTTCTGCAATACCTTGCTCCTTCCATTTTCAAACTTTCATTTTTCTTCTTCTATAGTAACATCCAAATTCTTTTTTCTAAAATATCTTTCTAAACTTTTAAACATTTTTTTTTTTCATTTTTTTGCTTTTTTTGAAACTATTACCATGTCGTTAGCATATGCTAGCGACCATACTTTTTCTCTTCTAACTACTATCTCAACTGCTTGAGCCAACCTTAGTTTAGTTTTTCTTTCACATTTGATATGTAAATCACAAACAAAATGTGACTTAATGGGCAGCACTGTCTTACTCTTTTTGTTGTCTAAAACTTTATTCTCATTTTTTGTTAACTCACACCCTGTTTGCTGTCTCCTTATTCTTTTATTATTTTTACCAGGCGTTCACTAATTCGTTTTTCTCTCATACTTTCAAATGCCGCCCAGGAATAACGCATATACTTTTCCCCCTTTCTCTGCTATTTCTTTTTTGACCATATCGTGTAAAATAGAGTAAATATAATAAGAATCATATATTAATAAATATATAATAGAAACTTATTGTCCCCACGATTACTATAAGTTGACTTAAGTAAAATTCTATTCTTAGACTGTAGTAGAGTAGCTATGAGAGTACGGGCTCAATTTCTTATGGAGATTTACATGAGGATTAAATACGCAACTTTTTCGCCATCTTGGATTTTGCATCCGGTTGAGGACGCCCATCTGAGCTTGTCTGCCAGCAGGAAGTAGGCGCCGCACGCGGCGCCGTTGGGTTTCTCATACGGTCGCGGGCGCCTATCTGGGCATGTCTGTAAGGCCGAGCGCGTGAAGTAGGCGCCGCCGGTGGCGCCCTTCTGTGCGCAAAGTGGACTACAGTACCGCCATAACCGCTGGGCCACGAGCCATGACGCTATGAGCGTAAACGCTCGGCGCTGCAAAAAGGAGCGTCAAGCGTCCAATTCAAATACATGGGTTTATACGTACCAGGCCACGAAATAGCGCTGCAAGACGTTTGCTTCTATCGAAACAAACACGAGCGTCCGTTGCGTTTGACGCTCATCTTATAAGCCTCTTAAAAACAAATTAATACAAAAAATCAAGTACGTACACAATAAAATTTGACTGTTTATACCGTTGGAGCGTATTATTTGAGCGTCAGCGTCTGAAACAAATCGGTTTGTTTTAAACGCTCCTAAATTTAGACGCCAGAACGTTTTCTTTTTAATTGATAATTTTTCTAGATTGTAATTATAATTTTTTTTTGTATTTTATCATTATTATGATTCAACTTATTTAACTATATTCAATTAAATAAATTATTATTAAATTTTTTTTTGTAAAATAAATAGTTAAGTAAGAAAAATAATGTATAATTGTATGATATGTTTGTATTGGTTTTGCACTATACATATAAAACACATTTTGTCAGTTTTCAAAACTTTATATTAATAGTTAATAATGAAGAATTTAAACTGGCATAATTTTAGAATAGATGAATTTTACATTGTTTGATAGATTATATTCTATTATCAAGTTTAGTTTTCCAAAGCCAATTCTGCCAAAATTTTGGGTTTTTAATTATTAAATTTGAAGAAATAAAATTTTATTTAAAACTATTATTTTTTATCATTAACGTGAAAAGCTAGGAGAACAAAGCTAGAAAGCTTTGAATAACATAAATCACAAGGTTTTACATGTCATATTCTAAATGACAAATAAGTAAATAAAATTATTTTTAAAGTTAATTAATTTAGTTTTTAAAATAAATTTAGTTTTCCCGCGTTTCGTGGTTTTCTGTTTGTAAATATACTTTTTATATATTTAAAATTTTGTACATACATCTTATATTGAAAAGTAAGATTAATATAATTTACCTTTAAAAGATTTATTGGTAGAATGAATAAAATATTAAAATTTTTATATAAACAAATATAAAGGTATCATAACCTTAAATAGAAATGTCAAATATAATACGGAATTGACGCTACTTGTGTTTAGACGCGGCAAGATTATTTTTGTTTTTTTTCGCATTCTATGATTTTTTGTTTATGTAAATAATTTACATTTTTAAAATGTTGTATATTTTGAAAAGTAACATTAATATAATTTAATGAATATATTGGCAGAATAAATATTTAAATTTAAAAAAAGTGTTAAAAAGTTTATATAAACAATAATAAATGTATCATAACCCTAAATAGAAATGTCAAAATAAACGCTCCAACAAAAATTGACAGGCTCGTGGCCTCGTGATTTTGAAGCTGCTAAAATACGCTTCCAGCGTCTTAACGCTACAAGCGGCGCGTTTGTTTCGTGGCCCAGCGGTGACGGTGTGTATTCAAAAACGCGGAAAGAGTGGGATGGAGAATGAGTGCACGTCAACGCTGCGGTGGCAGAAAAAGTAAGTTGAGATGGATGACGTCATTGAAATATTGCAGGTTGAGACATGTCGATAGATAAAAATGAGTGGACAGAAAGTCGTAAAAAAGATAAGGATTCGAGACTTGGCAAAAATTTTAATTGAGCTGACGTAATTAAAAGATAAGAATGAGTGGGCAGGAAGTAGCAAACGCGATAAGGTATATAGAGCGGAAAACGTAAAAACGATAAGGATTTTGCTGACGTAATTAAAAAATAAGTGCATTCTGTTAAAAATTGTGGAAAAATAATTAAAAATTGAGCATGTTGAGACTTGTCAAAAATTTTAATTGTGCAGACGTAATTAGAAGACAAGTATTTGCGATTTATAATCTAGTATAAATACAAGGATCAGAGGTGTTTAAAATCAGTACAACCTCTTCGAGAGTACATTACAAAAACTTTGTCATCTTGAATACAATTGTAAGCGATGCTGGCGGTATGGTGCGGGAAATGAATCAATTCATGGCGCAAAAAGAAACTGATATGGATGCGGTTGAAAAATGGATCAAACAATGCTTTAGAAATATTTGTACTTTAAATACGGCGTTAAAGACGGAGAAGGCTATAGGAGTACAGCAAAAGATATTGACGACAATTAGAAAAATGATGACGTATCGAACTTTGTTGAAAGTACCTGCGAGAATTGGAGGCAGCATCTCTATTTACGGTCAGACTCACGCTAATTGGGCTAGTTAGGCGGTAAAATGGGAAGATTCAAAATCTGCATTTGCCGGGAGAATTAGAACAACAGTTTTAACTAATCTAAAACACAGAGAGCTAGCAGCATATTTAAAAGATTGTCAAATTTTGTTTGTAAGACGAATAAGACTTGCGTTGAAAAAGGAGCAGTTTTATAAAATAAATGCAATATTTTGTGGTAAGTTTGTAAAAAACAGTCAAGATGGAATCGTGGAAGATTTCAAGTATATAAACACAAAAAATGCAGTTGTTGATTGAAAGTGTAAATTAAATGGTTGGTTTGAAGAGAATATATATATTACGTGGTATAATACATAGATTTACCGCAGCAAAATAAATCGAAACAGGCGTGCGTTAATGTAAAAACTAATGATGACGCGTGCTTTGCGTAAGCAGTAACATCGGCATTACACCCAGACGAAATTAATTCAGATCGAACGTCTTCTTACCCACATTATTTGCAGGTTTTAAAGCTGGAGAACATTAGTTTCTCTATAAAACATAACGATATAACAAAATTTGAACAATTAAATAACATTTCTGTGAATGTGTACGCTATTAATAAAAAAGGTAAAAAGTATATTGTTAGCCCGAGCAGAATAACAAAACAAAAGAGAGACAGACACGTAAACTTATTATTTGTACAAGATAAATATTGTACGGAGGAGGAGGAAGACAATACAGATTTATCCAAACCAAAATACCATTATGTATGGATCAAGGATTTGTCTAAGTTGGCTAGCGCACAATTGTCTAAGCACAATGGAAAAACATTTATTTGCGATCGGTGCTTGCATTACTTCCACAACAAAGAAAAATTGGAAAAACATCTTAAAGACTGCAAGAGTGTGAACAATCACAAAGTGATTTTTGTAAAAGACGGAAAAATTAGTTTCAACAACCATAAAAACAAGGATCGATGTCCGTTTATTGTGTATGCGGACTTTGAATGCATATTAAATCCAATTAATATCTGCATGGGCAACAAAAGCGTCAAATACCAGCAGCACGAGGCGTATAGCGAAGGATATTATTTTAAATGCTCTTATGACGATACGCTATCTTGAAGCAGCTGGCCGAAAACGTTGAGATAGTGTATTTATGTGAGATGCCAATGGAAATAAGCCCGGCAGAAAAACGCAAGTTTAGACAGGCATTGTTATGTCACATATGCGAAAAACCGTTGGATTCTGATCGTGTCAGAGACCACTGTCATTTGACTGGGAAATATCGAGGAGCCGCCCACACAAAATGTAATATTGAATACCAAGACAGTCGCACCATCCCAGTGGTTTTTCACAATTGGAGCGGATACGATTTGCATATTATGTTAAAAGATGTTGCAATAAACATAAACGAAAACGTAAATTTGATTCCAAACAACAACGAGAATTTTATCGCCTAGGTAAAATATATTTCAGAACGCGAAGTGAAATTTAAATTTATAGATTCGTTCCGATGCATGGCATCTTCCCTGGATAAATTAAGTTCAAACTTGGACAAGAAACCTATTCTAAAATCTCAGTTTTGGCATATTGACAATGAGCTGTTTAAACTGTTGACGCGCAAGGGGGTTTTCCCATATGATCATTTAAAATTATGGGAAAATCTGAACGAAAAAGAGCTGCCAACGTATAATTAATTTTATTTAAAGTTGACAGAGTCCAATATAAGCTTTGAAGACTACCAACACGCACAAAAAGTATGGAATGAATTCCAAATACAGACATTGGGAGAGTATAGCGTTTTATACTTAAAAACAGACGTGTTGTTGTTGGCAGACGTTTTTGAGAGCTTTAGAGACGTCTGCTTGAAAAGCTATAAGTTATATCCAGCTTATTATTTTAGCGCTCATGGTCTTAGTTGGGACGCTATGTTAAAATGTACTAAGCAGGAACTCGATTACATCAACGACTTCGATATTTTAATGTTTATTGAGAAAGGGGTACGTGGAGGTCTCACTCAATGCTCAAAAAGACATTCAAAAGCAAACAACAAATACATGCCCAAATACAACCCAAGCATACCTCAAAAATACTTAATGTATTATGATATTAATGCAATATATGCCTGGGCAATGTCGCAATATCTACCTCAAGGTAATCTCAAGTGGGTTGAAGGGGACGTGTTCACATTTAATTACCAGGTATCCGATGAAGCATGTATAAGATATATACTCAAAGTAGACTTGGAGTATCCCAAGACCATCCACGATAGACAAAAAGATTTATCTATGGCTCTAGAAAAAGGCTGTCCTCCAGACACGAAGCAAGCAAAGATGCTGGCAACTGTTTGCGGTAAAAAAAATACATCGTTCATTACCGCAATTTAAAACAGTATGTGTCAAAGGGTCTGGTTGTAAGTAAAATCCATAGAGTGCTCCAATTCCGCCAGTCTCCATGGCTTAAAAAATATATCGATCTAAATGCTGAGTTGCGTAGAAAGTCTGTAAACAATTTTGAAAAAGGTCTTTTTCAAACTGATGAGCAATGCAGTATTCGGCAAAACTATGGAGAATGTGAAAAATAGACGATCGATTAAATTGATAACAAAATGGGACGGAAGATACGGTGCAGAAACTCGAATATCAAGTCCGTGGTTCCACAGCTGTAAAATACTGGAAGAAAACATGATGTTAATTGAATTACTTAAGAACGATGTATTGTTTACTAAACCGATTTATGTGAGTATGGCCATTCTCGATATTTCCAAAACACTGCTCTACGAGTTCCACTACAGCTACATTAAAAACAAGTATGAAGACAAAGTTTATGAGTAAATAAAATCCCAGAGAACATCCCAGGTATAACAGCATATAATATACCACTTGAGAGAACAGAGAATATCACATATTTTGGTTCTAATATAAACAGTGACTGGGATATGAGCAAAGAAATCAGAATCTGCATTGAAAAAGCCAGAGCTACATTCTTAAATTAAAGAAAGTGCTGTGTTGGAAAAATATTAGCTTCAAACTTAAAATCTGGCTTATAAGATGCTACATATTCTCAGTATTGCTATACAGAGTTGAAAGCTGGACGCTGAAGGAAATTTTGCTAAAAAAAATGGAGGCCTTCAAAATGTGGGTGTACCGAAGAATATTGCGTATAAGTTGGAAGGAGCGAATCACTAATGAGGAAGTCCTAAACCGCATGTAAAAAAGAAAAGAAATTATAACAACAATAAAAACCAAAAAACTTAAATACTTTGATTACGTTATGCGACATCCCGAACACTACAACGTATCACACCTAATAATACAAGGTAAAATAACGGGAAGAAGAGCTCCAGGTCGTAGAAGAATTTCGTGGCTAAAAAAATTATTGTATATTTTGTAATTAGGCTTAAGGAAGTGAATGTGTGTGTGAGTGTAGCAAGTGCAAAACGTAAATTTATATATATTCCCCCATTAATCTTTTGTTTATTTTTTTTTAATAATTTTTATAGCTATCATTATAGAGGGAATACATAAATTTTGTGTTAATTTTGTCCCTATTCCATCCTTTCTATTATCACCATACCACCATTTGGAATTATTGGTTTGCCAGTGGACGAGGATTCTTTCAAATCACCCATACGAGAAAGGAACTGGAAGTAATAAGTATAAAACCAATTGGCGCCTGACTTCGTGTTTATTTTCTTTGGGTGAGTGCTTTTCTTTGTACTTATATGTTTGACCCGGCCCATCTCCACAAGCTGAGCCAGGCTAGCTCTTTAATCAACCTAAAGGCCAAAAGGCGCGCCGCAAGAGACTGGTTTAAAAAATCTACGACATCTCTTTTCCGGGCGGCAAGTAATAAAATAATAATAGCCAATATGATGACCAACGTTCGTTAACGGACACGGTACAAGAAAAAAAGAATGGAGACAATGCTCGACTGTTACACCGACACCGATTCCCTTATTTATGAAATTGAAACAGATGATGTATACACCGACTTTAAGCAGGATATCCACCGCCTTGATACATCTGAATACGCACGGAACAACGAGTATGGTATCTCTTTAATAAACAAGAAAATTCCAGGATTAATGAAGGATGAAAACCACGGTCAAATCATGACAGAGTTTGTGGAGCTGCATGCAAGCAAAAATGTATGCTTGTAAAGTACCAACCGCTGTAATGCAAGTAACAAAGAAAGCCAAAAGTATAAAATCATACGTGGTGAAGTCTCACATCACGTTTGACGATTACCTGAGGTGTTTGAATGGAGGTATTGAAATGGCTTATCAACAACATTCCATCAGATCAATTAATCACACTATATATACAATAAATCTGGAAAAAATATCTCTAAGCCCCCATGATAATAAGAGATATTTGATTCCGGGAAGTCCCGAGACTCTACCTTGAGGACAATACGTAATAATGGAAAGGTAAAAAAGGAGTGAGAAAAATAAAAGACAAAAATATCGCAAAAAATCACGTGGCTGGTTTCCTCCAATCAAATGCTCCTAAATCCTTATCTTCTAATATCGTCAGCACAATTAAAATTTTTGACAAATCTCAACATGCTCAATTTTTAATTATTTTCCCACTTTTTTCAACAGGATGCACTTATCTTTTAATTACGTCATGCCCAGATGGGCGCCCCCGACCAGATGTGAAACCCAAGGGCTCCGCCGGCAGACATGCTTAGATGGGCGTCCCCGACCGGATGCAAAATCTAAGATGGCGGAAATGTTGCGTTTTTGACCTCCATGTAAATTTCCATAAGAAATTAAGCCCGTACTCTCATAGCTACTCTACTGACTGTTTACGTAGAGTTTAAATTATTATAAGATGCACTGCCATTGTATTTCTAGAAAATTTAAAATTGTAAAGATACCTGGGAAAAAACCTAGAAAGTTTTCTGTGCTTAAATACTTAAACTTTTGAATTTTATATTAATGTATTAACATTAGATGAGGACTTTGACATAATAATGACAGAAACTTTGGGTAATTCATATCTCTAAACCTTTTCCAACTAATTTTACAGTTTACCAAAATATTGCATAAATAGTCGATGTACTAGCGTACTAGCTGCGTTCAATTCTAAGTTTGTTACGTTTGAATGTGTGGATGATAACTACATATTTATATGAAATTTTAATGTAACTGCTTTTCCGTCTGTAAATTGTTGCAAATCCAATGTACTTCTATATTTTATTAATTTTAATAAAATTGCATACATTTGGTATAGGGTTTAACATCATATCACTATTAGCATCATACCTAACCTCAAGCAAAAAATTTGTAGAATGGCATACAATACATTTCAATCCTTAAGGATCAATTCTAGGCCCATTATTTTTTTTAATGTTTAATAATGAAACTGTATAAACTCAGACTGTTCAATATATCCTGACGACATAAAAATATTCAGAATTTTTTTAACTTATAATTGTTGTACTTTATTTCAAGCTGACGTAGTTAATGTAAAATTATGTCTTTTTTTAAAAAAACTTATTAATATTAACTGTAAATATCTTATGGATAAATTCAAATTGGGCAAAGTAGCATTAATTAAAGATTTGGATATATTATTAAATCAAAAACTTACTTTTGATAATCGTATGAATTCTATCACCAAAGAATGTTTTAAACTTTTAAGATTTATCCTGCAAAATACAAATCCGTTTAAAGTAACATTATCAAAATTCTACAATGCTTTTATACGCAGCAAGTTAAAATATGCATCAATTATATGGCATCCAGCAAATAATACGCATAGTGACAATATTAAAAAATACAAAAAATGTTTTTAAAAGCATTATACTACAGGAAATATAAAATTTATCCAGTCTAAAGATATTCTCATCAAAATCTTCTCCAAGAATTTAACTATACGTCACTAAATAAAAAAAGAATTACTTACTAAACGCTTTTTGTCCATCGGAATTTAAAGAAATCGGTAGACCATTAACCTTAAAAAGCAAAAAATGTCTACAACGCAATTTTGATGTTCAAACCTGCACTGTAATAAATGTGATTTAACACAAAGATGACGCAATAAATGCAATAATAATCATTGACCAATTTTTGAACAGCCCTGACTTAAATACCATTGGTTACAAATTGTATGTCAAAAAATAAATTTGAAGAAATCTTACAGTATCTGCATTCTTATGATAATTGTAAAAAAAACAAACAAAAAATAAATTTATTTTCCAGTAAATTTTGCTTATAAATATAAACATATATTTAAATCTTGATTTTTTATAAGATACAACTTAGAGCACTAAAGGGTTAAACTTGCCATTGCCTCACTGTTTTACATTCGAGTCGATCCATCTTGTTTTCTTGCATCAGTGCGCTATTGTTAAGGCCTGCCATCGTTCTGGAGTGTTTAAAGTATAAATTAAACTTGCACATAATTATTAATATACTCTACTACGTCTAATTAGCACATTTAGAGTTTTATTCTCGCATCGAACCAATAGGTTGTGATAACAGAATCTTTATTGCACACCAATACATAATATATATATATATATATATATATATATATATATATAATGTACTTTGTTTTACACACATACTAGACCTTTGTCGGTTTACAAACAAATAATTTTTAAAAACTAAAATACATCCTTAAAAGCTCAATAGCCTTTGTGTAATTATTTTATTTATTTTTAATTTGTAAGGTAGAAATTCACCAATAGACTCTATTGATAAATATTGTAACATTGTATAACTAGTCTATTACTTATCTACCTTTAACACAAGTCAAAGAATAATGTTAGTAGATCCTTGAGTAAAATGTCTACCAGCTATTGACATAAAGTTTATATAGGATTTATATTAACGTTTTATCTGTTGTTGAGCCACAATTATTCTGTAATCTGCAAACAAAGTTTATTGTAAAAATTAAAAAAAAAACTGCATGTTTACGTGCAGAGTACTTAGAAATTGCAGCTAGAATGTAAGCAAGATATATTGCTAGCTAACAATATAAAATGTTATTTTAAAAAATCTTGCTAGCTAACAATATGAACTGTCATGTTAACAAATCTTGTTTGCTAACGATATAAACGGTCATCACATCAGGAGTTGTGACAAATGTCTAGATAGAATAATTATAATAGGTCTGTTCCAACATACGATTTGAACGGTTTGCAAACCGTTCAAACTATGCACACAAACAAATTACTGTGTATAAAGGATTGCCTAAGGATGACAAATATTTGTTTGTGTGCACAGTTTGGACGGTTGCAAACCGTTCAAATCGTATGTTGGAACATACCTAATAATTATAAAAATATATTTTGTTAAAGTGACAGTTTGTATTGTTAGTACTCATGATTTGTAAAAATGACAGGTCATTTTGATAGCATGCAAGATTTGTTAAAAAATGACAGTTCATATTGTTAGCTAGCAATATATCTTGCTTACATTCTAGCAATGTACATAGAGAATAGCCCCGATTTTCAGGTGTTTCAACAATCCCCGAAGATCTATCTTTTTTTTTACACATTTTAAACTTCTTTTATTGAGTTTTCTACCTTTTTGTGACCCTTACTGAAGTGATGTATTATTTATTATTGACCGCTAAATAAGTTGATTTAATTAAAATTATAATAATAACCATTATAATAACGTTTTGTGTTATAAAGAGTAATTAGAAGAATTATAAAGAATAAAAAACATTATTGAAAAAAATTGCTTTACAGGAGAAAATAGACTAGAAGCAGTAAGAAATTACTAGACATGTATTGGTATTGTTTCCCTAAAAATAAATCAACTTATCAAAGAACACCTAAATGTTTTATTAAACTTGAGTCACTGGCCATAGTTATTTTACAAAATTATATACTTATCAATATTATTGCGTTTGCCATATCTATATATCAAATTATTGCCTCCAAAATTAATAACAAACATGCTACAATGTGGCAAATCGGTAACTAAAATGATCAAACATAAACCAGTTCCAAATAATAAGACCAAAATGCTTAATTAACCAAACAATCTATGTTTGATCAGTTTACCGGAAATTTTAATCATTTAGTCGTAATACCCTTTCCTTTGTTTGACTTCTCACTATAAGAGGTGCCATTTGGAATGCTGCAATAAAAAACTACAATGGGACAATCAATAAAAGCAAGTTATCTTTAGCAACACATCGAAATTTTGTTTCTTTGTATACGATGTTTGTAAGATAGTCACAATCGTCGTCGCCAATGAAAAAAAAATTACAGTTTGCTCTAAAATAACATACAGTTTTTACACGAGGTTGAAAGTATAGAATGCATTGGTAAAACAGGTTTTTTTTGTTTTGCTTTGTTCACCGGTATATGCTTCTGATACCACACAAGCCAACTGATGTTTTTTTTATGACTGCAGAGGAAAACCTTTAAAAATTTTAATGTGTCAAATTCACTGTCTCCGAGTGTAAGTTTTATACAATTCTGTGTACAACTTTCCTATTATATGTAACGTTTTCAAGAAGTGATCAGAAGTCTAGATTTATACGCGTTGATTTTGTATGTTGGCGGTTGAAAAACCACAATCGTTATTTAAACAACAAACATGTTGACTGGTCGTTTGTATTTTAAAATATTTTTTGTTTTACGTAGGTGATGTAGTCAGTAGTTTAAGCAATTCACTGCTGTACCAAAGATTGTCAGTTTGAAGCTTACAACTAAAAAACAATTTAAACTTATTTACACTTTTTCACTCCAAAACCCGATTTTTCAGCGTTAAAATTATGACTAATACTTTTCTATGGCTTAGAGTAGATACATTACTTTTCTAATAATTTGAAATCTACTTAAGAGGGAACCTGGTCCAGCGCACAGAAAAAGATACAATTTTAATTTTTTTTTCAATTTGCAATATATAAATGCAGTCAACGTAAAACCTTTTTAGCACAATAACGCAACTCTAAAAAAATAAAAAAAAATAAAATATTATTTATACGTTCTGCTGCGAAAGGTTAACTGCCAATTCCAATCTTTAGCTGCTGTTCTTGATTTGGCCTAGCCCGATAAATCTGATTCTTTAACGTTAGCGCGCCTTTGATTTATTACACTAAAATCCACATCATACCACTAATACCAATCTGATATCGGAACACTTAATGTTGGGGTACCTCTAGGAAGCATACTGGGGCCTTTAATTTTTATTATATATAGATGATATTATTTAGTGTCTTGTGGTATAAGACACTAAATATAGGGATGCTAAAATTGTGAATTATGCTAATGATTCTAACATTAACATTCACGATAAAGATATGGATGAAGTACTGCAGAATGGCAATACAATTATTAAGAATACAATGACTTGGTTCAGTGATAACAATCTAATTGTCAGCAAGAGTAAGTCTGCGTGCGTAATATTTAGAACGGATAGATTTAATATTTTGTGTCCAGATAAGTTTACATTAGATAAAACTGAATTCAACATCATTAAAAACACTAAGCTCCTAGGTGTGTATATTGAAGAACATTTAAAATGAAATAAACATATCAAGTATCTCTGTGTTAAAATTAGCAAAATCTGTTTTGCGTTAAGAACCTTATCAAAATGTTTAAGTTATCAATCTTTACGTTCAGTATACTATGCAAATGTATACTCTCATTTGCAATATGGGATTCTTATCAGAGGAGGATCTAATTTAATTTATCTGTTTTATGTACAAAAAAAGCAATTAGAATTGTTTTTAAAATAAAATGTTTAGATTCATGTCAAAATGTTTTTAGAAATAATAATCTTTTGACAATAAATGAAGTTTATATTTATAAATGTTTAAACTATTTAGCCAACAGTCCTAGTATATTTATTAAATATAAAATAAGCTACTTTTATAACACCAGGAAAGACGACTACTACTAATTTCCAAGGCATAGGATTCAAGTTCTTTAAAAAACTTCCACAAGAAATTAAAGATTTTTTGATAAAAAGCATTTTGTTCAAAAAGTTTTTACATTTATATGTGCAATAGAACCATATGATATAAGCGAAATTTACAATCATGTAAATATATGAGATATTTTTACTATGACCTGTTTCAAACATGTGTACTAACCCATTTTTATGTATGTAATATATGTATATTATGTTTGTATGTACCATGACTACTTAAATAAAGCTACGAAAATATTTATAATAACTTTATTCAGTGTATATACTTGCTCATTACTATTCTACTGTGATCTGCGTTCAACCTTAATGACTCACTAGCAAGTGAAATCTTAACTGCGCCAGTGTGAGCCCACATATATATATATATATATATATATATATATAAGGCTTCAAAATCAAAAAATGCTAAATACACAAAACTCCAAAGTTATAAAAACCAGTGTGTACATTTTACAGCCTAGAACAACAGCAAATCTACCAGCGTGATGATTTTAATACCAAAACAATTTAAATGTGAGTACTTTATTTTACACAAACCTTTAGTGTTTAAACAATGCAGTGTTAACATAGTATAAAACAACAAGTAATTAAAAAGTGTCAATAACTTACTAAAACAATATTGATGACATAGCATTGTGTTATTAAGGTTACGTTCTAAAGCTCTAGCTCTCAAAAACAACTTCTTAATTTGAGATCTGCTTTAGGCAAATGGTAAAAGATTGAAATTTAGTTAGGTTTCAATGTTAGATGTTTATTATTATATAGTGAATCACACTGTATAAACAAGGTTTTATTGACAAATTGATATAATACTTTTATGCACTTTTAAAGTAAATAATAAATGTCAATTAATACCATTCAAAGCATGATAATATACAGCAGTACAATACACTACAATATTCAAATGCAGGACATTAGGCAGTATACACGTGATCAGTAACAGGATTAACTAATTACAAAATGATAATACACAATTAAATTGTATGTGGCTCTAATGAAACAAAATTAACTGTGAACAAATTTAGTTGTAATCGAGGAATGTTCGAATTTATTAAAGTTTTCCAAACTCCAGTTATTGCGTCTGATTTATGTATTATATGTAAATTTATGTAATTATAAATCAATGTCCTAGTTCTAATACTCTTGTGTTAACATCATATATAATTGTTTTAATTAATTGTTATTAGTTTTGAATTTAAATTATGACTATAGATTTAATTAAGTATTTGTATGCAAATATAAAATCTGCAGTTTTATATAATATTAAATAAATAAAATTAGTTTCTTATACCAATCTTTACCGACTACTAAGTTTTGATTTTATCAGATATTAAAAAAAAAGATAAATTTTATACAAGAGTCAATTAAACTCTGCAAAATAATCAACAGTATAACATCTATCTTAAATAAATATATTATTTAAAAAGTAAATGTGATATAAAAATAAAATAAATACCAATTAGCACGTTTGCAGGCAATATAGTCGCGTATCGCACAAATAATATTATTTTTCTACGACTGTAATAGAATGTGTCATTTCTTAAACTGTTATTAGATAGTAAACTTATTTACGTTTATTATGGTATATTGTAACAGAAGTAGCCAGTTTTATATTTCTAACTTGCTGGTATTTTAATGTTCAACTCTCTAATTTTTATATATCATGTAATTTTTACACACAAATGCTATATTTTAATAATTAGGGGAGAGGGGAGGCGCATGTGAACAGTGGGTGCATGTGGACATCATTGATTTGACAGGTATTCGATGTTCTAAAAATTCGAAATAAAATCTCAAAGATGTCTTATAACATTATTCGTGCTGTATCTTCAGTTAAAGTAGGTTGGTAGTTGTGGTTATTGTCACCAAACAATTGTATAGCACGTGCAAAAGTAAAAGTTTTATGGTGCAGTAGTTTTATCCTATTACCGTTCCATCTACTATTTGTTTCATTAAGTTTTATTGTTTGCTTGTAATTAAATAAATACTATTATTCACATGCACCTAATATTGGGGCACATGTGGACAATTGCAACTTTTTTTTTAAGTGTCATTCTCCCCTTCCTGTTCCATTTATTATAAGTTTGTATTATTAATATAGTTAGTTAATTCAGATCAAAAGTGGAAACAAAAAATTTAATGATAATTTAATTTAATTAATAAAAAGTCTAATCTGTTGCGGGCACCAAAGCGACGTTCTAGATAATTATCCGCAAAACACAACTCCTTTATCATTAACTAACTATTTTCATTCACAAGAGTCTAGCGATCAAAGTGTAAGTGTAAGATAGTTCACAAGGCTGCCATTGCAGCGGTGTCCTAGATATAGCCAATTATATATATAATCTGTTATGTTGTTTTCAAGTTCTAGTAAATTGTTATGCTTTCAGTTGCAATAATAAGTAATAATGAATAATAGTTAGGTTATAAATATAATTATCTTTGTTTTCTTTTAAAATAATGTTTTAAATAATTTATTATTTTATTGAACATAAAATGTAGATTATATTGTTTATGAAAGTCCACAAATATATAGTTTAATCATATTTTAATTTTGAATGTTTTCAATTTCTTTTCTTGTATAACGCTTACATTTTTAATGCCTTTTTGATTGTTTTTTATTTATAATAAATCTACTGATACTAATAAATTTTAAAGCGAACATAAGTTTATATCTTTTGATGCAAGAAACAAAACCTCATTTTTATTGCATACATTTATATTAATAATGAATTACAGAAAAACTGTTATTTTGTTTTTTTACGAATACTACTTTTAAGAAGAAATCAGTTAAGTTTAAATTTATTAATTTGTTAATATTGTTATATTAGTATTAATTGCAACAATTTACATTAAAAGCATACCGACCACTATCTTGATTTTTTGTATTGTAGTGACAGCAGCTAAAGAGTGTTTTTTAGAAGCGGCAAACTTTAAATTATAAACACTTTTATCTGTGACAGCTGGTTTGACAGTTCTCGGTTGTTTTGAGGTTAGTTTGGTTTGGCAATTTATCATAAATAAACTCACGCCGGAGATACGTTTGCAAATTGTTCAAATTTATTTTGAAAAACATGGTTCAATTCGAGAAATTTATTGAGCATTACGTGCATTGTATGGTGTTCATATTGTCCATCGGAGCGATTAATTCGAGAAGTTGTGCATTGTTTTTGCAAAACGTTTAATCCAAACGATAATAAGCATCCAGTACGACGTCCTCCAGTGAGCACATAATTGATAGTGTGCAACGTAGTGTTAAAATTTTCAAAACGATTTTGGTTTACGAGCTTACAAGATTTAACTTGTATATGAATTAAAGCCACATGATCATTGTTTGGTAAATGAGCCAAGGAAAACATTGCTATTAATCTACAAATTTATTTGAAAATTTTAGGTGATGAAGCACACTTTTAGTTAAATAGCTAAGTCAACAAACAAAATGTTTGCATTGAAAGCAAAATTACTGTTTGATGTGCTTTCTACGCCGGTGGAATCATTGCTCCATATGTCTTCAAAAATGGTGATAGTCGGAACGTTACAGTCAACGGTGAGCGGTACAGAGACATGATTGCCAATTTTTGTGTGTTTCAATTGGACAGAATTAATGTTGCAGACATGTGGTTTCAGCAGAACGGCGCCACATGCCACACAGCGCGCGATACAATTAATTTACTGAAAGAAACATTTCACAAACGATTAATTTCACGAAATGGACCTGAACGAGGTGTTTGTGCAATTTGATTAGATTATTTTCTCTGGAAATATGTAAAGTTTTATGCCCGCACCAATAAACCAGAAACAATTGAGCACTTGGAAACCAACATTCGACGCATATCATCAATAACCACATTTCAAGGGTAGTTAATGTAACTTCTGGTGTTCCTCAAGGATCACACTGTGGTCCTATTTTATTTTTGTTATTTATTAATGATTTGAGTGATGTTATTGTTAATTGTAACTTTCTTTTGTATGCAGATGATTTAAAGATTTTTTATAATATCAGTTCAGTAAATGATTGTATTTGTGTTCAGCGTGATTTAGATAGTATCAGTAATTGGTGTGAAACAAACAGTTTATATCTAAATCTTGATAAATGCAACTCTATAACATTTAGCAGAGTGACAAACACAATACGGTACGTTTACAATATTAATAAAGTTCCATTAAAATCTGCGAACAAATTATCGGATCTCGGTGTTATTTTTGATACCAAGTTAAATTTCAACGAACATATTAATTCAATCTGTTCAAAAGCTAGGAAATTAATGGGATTTGTAAGCAGAACTATTTATGAGTTAACAAGCGAGGCATCTTTATCTTTATACAGAGCAGTTGTAAGATCTACTCTTGAATATTGTACGTTAATCTGGTCGCCACACCAAAGTGGAAATATAGCGCAGATTGAAAGTATCCAAAATAAATTTATAAATTTGTTTGCTTATAAATTAGGAATTAGAAAAGAAGACATCAATTTACAATCTATTGCTAGCACATATAATCTTAAATCGTTAGAAGAACGTAGACTTATAACTGATTTAAATTTTATTCAAAAAATAGTTGGCGGCAATGTAGATTGTGCAGCATTAATAAACAAGTTGAATTTTAATTTTGGGCAAAAGCGATACAATAGGAACACTTACATTTTCCGCTGTGACCAACACTCAACTAAATACGCCTATTATAATCCTATATCTCGTATAATGCGAGAATCAAATATTATTCAGATGGATTCTAATTTTAATCTATTTCAATTATCGCATCAATGTTTTAAAAGTAATTGTAAAAACATTAACCTAAAACAGTACTATAAATTTAATTGTTAGTTTATGATATTATTAAGTTTCTATTTATAAATTGTTTTGTTTTTTCTTATAAATTTATATGTGATATACACTATTTAATATTATATAATTAATTTTTATACTAATTCTGTATTTACAGGCGATATGCCGTTAATAAACTATTATTATTATTATTATTGCCGAAATACAGTCTAAAATAAAAAAAAACACTACATTCAGAAAAAATCAAATTATATATTTTTTTTTTAAATAATAATTGGAAACAATATTCGAGTTAAGACCATACCGATCGCTACCTTGATTTGTAGTATGTATATCAACGAAAACGGTAACTTTGGCGTCATTATTGTGTCTACATATAATTTGATAATCAATTTATTTCATTTCACATTCAGAAAAGATCAAACTGTGATATGTCGAAGTGTTTTAGTCAAATAATAGTTAGAAAATAGCCGAACAAACTCATCAAATATAGAAATAAATCCGTTTTTATGTATTTTTGAAAGCATTTTGTTGCTATTTGCAAATATAATTTGACAAAAAACACTTAGACATATCATAGTTTAATCCTTTCTGAATGTACTGGTAAAAAATAAATTAATTATCAAATTATATGTAGAAACAACAATGACGCTAAAGTTGCCGTTTTCGTTAAAATACTACAAATCAAGGTAGCGGTCGGTATGGTCTTAACTCAAATATTTTTAAAAAGATAGCGTACCTACGACAAAAAATTTGTAAACGACCTCTTTGAAAACTTTAACTGAATTTGTTTTTTATCCTATGCTACTGAACCAAGTCAAGATGCTGTCAAGTGTAGACTACAAAATAGTGTGCAAATTAAAACAATGTGGAACTTGTACAACAGCTATAATTTGTTTTACCTGCAAAGTTTCATCTTTCTTGTGTAATAAAAAGAAATTTTACAATTAGTGAAAACAGCAATTACAAATGGATATGTGATGTCTCCATAGAAGAAATCCCGAAAAAACGTGATTGTTACAAACACTTACCAAATACTGAAACACAAAAAGCACGTTCACAGTAAAACAAAAATTAAAAGTTCTTACTGATATAGTAGCAAATATACTAAACAACTTTAATATAAATACTCAGAAAACACACTTAAAATTTTTTAAACAGTTACGAATAACATAAACTCATAAATTCAATTCAGCATTATTAAGATAATTATACTATGAAAAAAGACAGAAAAATAGGCAACTTAAAAGTATAGGAAACTGCAATAAAAATCTTAAAAAAGTTTTACAGGCGCAGAGAGAAAAGTGTGACTTTACATATATAGAGTAAGCTGAAAAATCAACTCAATAATAATAAATTATTTGAACAAAAACTTATCAAATTGTAACAGAACTACTAATATGTAATTAAAAATAAGTTCTATTTTATTTTTTGTTTAAATGTGTCGGTTAGTTTATTAATGGAATATATTAATTTTTGTAGTACATTCGTTGTTTGTGTCCTATTCTCTTTATACGAGTAATCAGTAACTTTACTTTTTGTTCCGGTTTTTGAACTGTGTTTGTTTTTCTTTTAATAATTAATGTTTCCTATGTAAGATCAAGCCTTAGCAATACTCTGTTTAAAAAGGCCATTGCAATCAGTTGAATGATAAGCACAAATGGCATTTATTTTATCAAATTATTCTAATCTTACATTTTTTTCACAGTTGAGTTGTTTTCTATATTATTTTTTTTTTTATAAATATATATTTTAAATTTATTTTTGCACGTTCCTAGTTTCTATTTAGTATTTTTTAGAAATGTTTTGCTACTTTTTTTTATAGTTTGTTATTAGATTTAAAATTTTATTCTTTAACTAAATGATCAATCCGATTAAAAGAGTTCTCTTTTTGAACTATTAAATTAAAGTTTTTCATAACAATATTAACATTAGCATATATTAAAGTTTGATCTAAAATGTAAACATATTATCAACATAAAAACTAATTTATAGATTATTTACCAGTAATTTTTTGCAACAAGATAAAATTTTCTTCTGCAATCTACAAAATACGAGTAAACTATTTCTACACAGGCGCCTTTCTCCTATATTCATAAACGGTTTGGACAAACATTTTCGGAGAAACTTGCATTTATAAACGTGTTGGGGTAAAAAAATAACGTCCGGGCGTGTTTTTCTTATAAATCTGAACGCATCTCAGATAGTATTATTTGCAAAGTTTTTAAGTTTATATGAGCATGGCTTCTAGGTATGTACGCGGGTGAGTATCATGTCAAGGATATATCATACGTTATGCCAATATCTATTGAGAAAACTTAAAGCAAGTTTTTTTTAGTAAACTATTTTGTATAAAAAATTATGCAAAAAGAATAATAAATACAAAACTATTTATGGTAAAAACTTGAAGCAAGTTTTTTTTAGTAAACTATTTTGTATAAAAAATTAAGCAAAAATACAAAACTATTTATGGTAAAAACTTACTTATTGTATTATTTGTTTTATTAATAATATAATTCTTTTATAACTTATTTTTGTTTTTAGGTGTTCTTTAGAGATCTCACTGCAGTCCAATTCTGTTTCTGCTTTTTATTAATGATCTTTCTCACAAGATTAATTCATCACAATTTCTTTGATTTGCAAATAATCTTAACATGTTACTTTTTATGTACCTTTTAGAAATTACTACTATGCAATTGCCATTATTTAGAGAGTTTACACACTCAACTAATTATGTTACTTATAATATTAACAACACAGTTAGTAAATTTGCAAATTATTTGCTTAGCAATTTTAATTTGTTTTGTGCAAGACACAGTTAAGAAACATAAAGATTTTTTTTTTAACTTTAAAATAATTTTTGTTTTAATTTTATAAATATTCTTTTTTTTTTTAATCTTTTCTTAATTATTTTCTTACCAAAAAAGTATCAAAATAGTGAAGTCTTCAACGCTTTTTATTCGTAGCATATAATAATAATAATAATAATAATAAAAAAAAAAACTTTATTGACATAAAAAGCTTTACAAGCCGACTACGTCAAAACTAAACTAAATACATAACATTACTAATTTAAATACAAATTTTATAAAAGTCTTCAAGCTTATAAAAACAACCATTTATTAGGAACTGTTTCAAATGTTTTTTAATTGATGGTATTGATTTAATTTGTACAGGCAATTGGTTGTATACTGCACATTTGAGAGATTTGGTGTATCTTCAAGTTTTGTAAGTACCAATAAAAATGTTTTGAGAAGATCGAATTGGCTATTGATGATTAGCCATACTTTCACTAGTATCAAATAGATGGTTGTTTTTATATACAAACAAACATAACTTATAAATATAAATGCTATAAATTGTGAAAATATTATATTTAATAAAGGTGTGTTTACAAGTTTTTCTTGGTATTAAATTGTATATAGTTTTTTTTTTGCATAACAAATATGTTATAGCTTATATGAAAATATACGAGTGGATAGTACGCAGACATTTTATTTTGCAATGGTAATTGGTGTTTTAAGTTTAGTATTGCAAAAGTTGATTTTGCTAGTTTTGAGCATACAAGATTAATCTGACTGCACCAATTTAATTCAAAATTAATTGACACACCCAAAACTTTAACTGTATTGCTGACGGTAATATTTTTCATTTTCACGTTAGAATCAATTTTGTTTCTCATAATGGGGAGATCAGATTTCAGATCTGCAAGTGAGGATCCAATAATTTCCTACTTAAAAAGTAAAGACTTTAAGGCAATTCTACAAGAAATTGTTATCAGTGAGGTAAAACCTTTAAAAGACACGATTTCTAAGCTAATGAAAGAGATCAAATTGTTAAAAGATGAAAGCCAGAAAACAATTTCTATCCAACAGATAATACAGTTATGCCATCTAATGAGATAAAAAAATCGGAGCATATAGTCGACAAAATAAAATATTCCGATGTCGCAAAAACCATATCGGAAGTAAAAAATTCACATAACAATTTTGATTTTAAAAATGTGTCCCCGAAGTCACAAAAGGATATTGAAGACATTTTGAATAATATTATAAAAAGCAATAATAAAAATATAAATACTAGAAATAACAATACAAATAATGAATGGCAAACAATAAATCGCCACTCTAATAATAAAAAAATAGGAGTATTACTTATGGAACATCTAATAAAATGGCATTAAAAATAGCCCCCCGATATTATCATTTCCATATATATATATATATCGCCTTGATAAGGAAACAAATGTTGATAATATAATAAACTACTTAAAAGATTTAAAAGTAGAAAACCTAAAGTGTGAGAAACTTCTATCAAGAATCCCTGATGAATATTTGTCATTTAAAGTTATACAATGATATTATAACAAACCCCGCAAACTGGCCAAAAAATGTTGGTGGGTAGTTCCATTACTTTTCGACTAATTTGAAAAAGTCGACCTCTTTGATTTTGCTTTTCCCAAAAGAAAGCAACTTTTTTGACGCGTTTTTAAAGATTTTATTAGAAATTCTAACAATAATGCCAAAGCAATGTAGTCAATTAAAAATTTTAGTCAAAAATCAAAACAATGTGATACAATCTGTGATATTAGCCCTAATAAATTCAATGTTTTTTTCACCGGCATTGCTGAAAATCTAGTTAATAATCTACCTGCTTGTACAAAAAACCCTCTAAATTTTATGTTATTAATAGTAATATTTGTGCAAGTTATTTTAATATTAAAGAAAATACTTTTAATGAAATTAGAGATGTACTGATTAACTTAAAAAACTCTACGTGTTGAGATTACAATATTTCTAACAGAGCTAAACATATACATAACATCAATCTATAAGCCACCAGAAATAACAAATACAGAACTACTAAATGTTCTTGAAAACAATATACTTAACACAAAAAAAACACACATTATTATGGGAGATATGAATATAAATCTAGCAGAAAACTCAAATAAAACCAACACATATTAAATGATGATAACAGAACAAGGATATCAATTAATGAATACGGCTGATAGTACAAGAACAAGCAAAAATAACAAAATATCAATGATAGACCATATAATAACAAATAAACCTGTACGAATGGAAAGTTTTGAAATAAAATATGCTCCATACTCTGACCACCATGCAATAATGACCACATGGAACATCAAAGAGATAAAAAATGAATATAATATAACAAAAAAATATAAAATAAGTTACGTTAATATTAAAGAAACATTTGCTAAACATATTAGAGAAAAATAAATTGAAACTTTTAATACATTAATTGAAATAATGACAAAACTAATAGAAAATAACACCAGAGAAATAAAACTTAAATATAAACAAGGAAATGATTGGATTAATACCAAAATACTAAACGACATTAAGAAGAGAAATGATTTATATAAAAGATATAAACAAAATCAAACAAACGCTATAATCAAACAAAACTACATTACAATGAAAAATTACGTTGGTAAAAAGGTAAATGAAAAGAAAAAAATATACTATCAGAATAGAATAGAACGTACAAGATACTCAAAAAAAAAACATGGAATGAAATAAATCAAATTATAAAAAATAAAAAAAGAAGCAAAGATATATCAACAATCACCGACGAAAATGGAACAATACTCACAAATCCTGAAGACATATCTAATACAATTAATATATATTTTGCAAACATTGGAAAAAACCTTGCAAACAAAAAACCAAATAATTCCACATCACTCAAAACAATTACATTACAAAAGAATATAGACTCAAACGTAACATTTAACCCAACGACGAACGCAGAAATTGAAAACATTATAAACAAACTTAAAGATGGAAAAGCACCTGGAAAAGATATGATAACATCAGAAGTTATTAAAACTGTAAAAAATGAGTTAATACCGCTACTAACTAAATTAATCAACAATACAATATTACAAGGTATATATCCAGAGTGTCTAAAACCAACTGTTATCTCTTGTAGCCAAGATAAACGATAAAATAATTTATGAACGAATATTAAAACATGTAGAATCACATAATATTATAAACACTCGGCAATACGCATTCCAAAAACAAACCGGTACAGGCTCTGCACTTACTGACATAATGCACAACGTCAACAATGCACTTGATGTAAGAAAAGAATGTCTTACAGTATTTATAGACATGCAGAAAGCGTTTGATACTGTATGTAAACGAAAACTAATTACAAAACTAGAAAAAATCGGAATTCGAACATAACATAAGAAACATAGACAAGCTACAACGACAACAAAACAAGGCAATAAAAACATTATACCAAATGGACAAACTAACACCTACAAATGAAATTCCCAAAAAATCAAACCAACTTACAATAAAAAACAAAATCTCACAACAATGTATTATCTTAATAAAAAAGATACAACTTGGTCTAACTAAAACAGAATTAAAACCAACAACTAGAAAATAAATTCATACACACAACACACGAAGAAAAGGACACTTAAACATGGAAGTAAACCGAACAACATCAAAAAACCAAAGTATAACTGTCAATAATATACCAGACGAAATTAAAAATATATGCAACATAAATAATTTTAAAATGAAACTAAAAGAATATCTGATGAAAAAACAAATATAAAAGTTAAAACTACTAACACACATCATAACACCACACAATAAGAAAAAAAATAAAATTTCCAATAGCAGGCCCCAGGATTCCTTACGGATGGATGGCGGTACTGCAGGAATGTTATATTTATATGAAAACTTTTTTTTAACAATTTTGTAAATATATATATATGTATGTATAAATAATTTTAATAAATGTATAAAAAAAAAAAAAAAAGATATTTATGGGTTAACTTCTAATTTACTAAAAAGTGTAATCAACATAATTTTACTACCTTTAACAAAATAATTAAACCTTTGCATTACAAATGGCATGTTTCCAAGTTCTCTAAAAATAGCTTTAGTAATTCCTGTTCTTAAAAAAAAATAGTTGGACGTTAACAATTACAAGCCAATATCTATACTCCCAGTAATATCTAAAGTGTTTGAGAAAATATTATTTAAGCAAATGGTAGATTTTCTAGAAAATCAAAATATGTTATCATTAACACAATATGGCTTTTGTAAGGGAAGGTCGGCGACGGTTGTGGTAGTTGCTATTACTAAAGAAATTATTCAGTAGTATGAAACAGACATGCATACTATGGCATCTTCCTGGACCTAAGTAAGGTATTTGACTGCATTTGTCATAGACTTCTCATACAAAAACTATATTTCTATAACTTTCATCCTAGTACTTGTCGGTTGATAGGCTCATTTTTACAGACAACAGCTGGTTACAATAAAAAATAAACAATCTAGTAAAATGTATATAAAATATGGTGTTCCTCAAGGATCAAGCCTTGGGCAATTATTATTTTCATTATATATAAATGATCTTCCTCTAATATCTACAGGTACACAGTTTTTTTTATTTGCTGACTATACCACAATTATTAAAAAATCCACAAATTTTGCAACAGCATTAAAAGCAAATAATAACTGTCAGTCAATTGCTAATAAATGATTTGCAGCCAATAAACTAACATTAATGACAAATAAAACAGTTCATCTCACATTTTTATTAAAACATGTTGATGACAATGTCCGTAATACAACCTTTTTGGAAATGTGCTTAGATGCTAAATTAAAGTAGCAGGACCATGGAGATGTTGTTTCGCAAAAAATTTCTTGATCTATAGTTTTACTGCGACAACTTAAAAACAAACTTTTTGACAGATATATACGTACTGTTTACTTTGCAGTATGTCAGTCGCACTTAACGTACGGCATTTTTGCATGAGGGCATTCTGCAATAATGAATCGACTCTTTGGACTACAACGTTGTGGTGTAAGAGTAATATCCAACTTAGAGTATAGAAAAGATTGTAGAATAGAGTTTAAAAAACAGAACATATTAACCTTACCGTCACTATATGTATTAGAATGTTTGTTGCATGTTCAAAAAAACATAATTACATATATTGTTCACAATAGTATTCACAGTCATAATACCAGACGTAATACTAATATTTGTTTAAAGTCTCTACGTCTAGTAAAAGCAAAAAATGGAGTCCAAAAATTTTTAATTTACTACCAGATTCAGTTAAGGAATTACATATTGAACAGTTTAAAAAAAAGTTAAAAGTTATCTTGCTAAAAAAGCGTTTTATAATTTATTGGAATGCTTATCAGATAGTTACTCTATTTTATGAGTGCTAGTTATTGGTATTAAACTTTATAACTAATTAACTGTTTATTGTAATAGATTAAGTTAATTTTAATTATATAATTTTTATTTTTTTTGTCTTATGTTGATCTTATTTTAATTTTAATGTGTTTTTGTAATGTGTGTCATTCACAAACTAGACGTAAAATTTTCTATTGACACTAATAAACTATTGTTATTATTATTAAAAAAAAAAATGGTGTGATAGCTCAATGGTAGAGCACTTGCATATCATGCGAGCAGTCCGGGGTTCGATCCCCGAAATATGACTGAAATGATAACTTGCTCTTTATCCACCAGCGTGGTTCGGAAGTCACGTTTTAAGCTGTTGGTCCCATCAAACCACTTTAAACAAGTCGTAGACTTACTGTGGCGATGTAAAATAGCCGTAAAAAGCATAAATAAATTATTATTATTATTATTATTATTATTATTATTATTATTATTAATTAATTTTTTTTATAAATTCATCGGATATCTTTTCCAATTCCTCTAATGAATGCACTTCTACAATAACAGATGAGTGATCTGCATACATTATTTTGTCTAAACAATTTAAGTAGCTGGGAAGATTATTAATACATAAAATAAAAAGTAAAGAAACTACTATTGATCCTTGAGCTACCCCTAACTGTATATCCGCTTGCTTAGATTGATTACCCTCAAAGTTGTCAACAATACAATAGACCTATCTTTTAAATGTGACCTAATCCAAAATTAAATTGGGTTTCTTAACTGAAACGATGTGTTAATAATCTGCTAATATTTTAGAAATATCCGATTTTATGTGTTTTAACACATTTCTGAAATTTTATCCAAACCCGTACTACATTTGTTTGACATGTCTGACATTATATTTTTTACTTTAAAATCAGTTACGGGTATTATAAAGATAGATGTGCTAATAATCGGTGAAGTTGCACTTGATTTAGAGTATTTGTTACTAAAATGCAAATTCACTTCACTTTGACCAAGATTTGGAAAGTGTTTAACAAAAATATTGCTTAAGTCATTTTTATCTTCAACAAGTAAATCGACATCTTGCATCAAAATCTTAATGTCATTTTTGTTAGACTTGTTTTGACTTAAATTACTCTTTATTATGTGCCACATCATTTTTGATTTATTTTAAGCGTTGTTTATTTTATTTATGTTTTGTTTGCACTTTTCTAAATTGTTGTATATTTTTAGCTGTTTTTTATGATCAATAAAAGATTGTCTTAAAGTATCACATTCACTTAATTTTGATAGCCATTTAAGAAACCTTAAATCGGCATATTGTTGTTTTAACTCTTGAGTAATTTTGAACGTGTTAATTTTGTGTTTTTTGAGTTTTTGTTCTGGACAAGCAGCGTTTAGGCACCATTTAAAATGAGTCCAAATGTCGTTAAAATATTTATCGATGTTAGATCTTATATCAGTATCACAATACTTATTAAAATAGTGCTTGAAAGCTAAGAAATTATTGCAATTGATTGTTCTTTTTTCTATATACAATTCATTTTCTTGTGGTTTGTAGTTTTTTGTAGATAGACTAAAAATTATGTTTTTGTGAGTAGTAAAAGAAGGTGCGCGCTAGGGCACCTCCCACCACTTTTTTCAAGGTCAAGGCCATTGCCATGGCCACGCCTCCTCAAGCCATCACGCCCCTCCATGGTCAAGGCCATCACGCCCTCTCCAAGGTCAAGGCCATTACACCCCTCCATAGTCAAGGCCATGCTTCCTCAAGGTCATCACGCCCCTCCAAGGTCAAGACCATGGCCACGCTTCCTCAAGACCATAACGCCCCTCCAAGGTCAAGGCCATGACCACGCTTTCTCAAGGTCATGGCCACACCCTTCCAAGACCAACTTGGCACACTTCTTCAATACCACTTTTCTAAAGCTACACCTGTCATAGTCACCACTTTTTTTTTTAAATCAATTTGATTCTCAGGCTAAAACATTTACTTATATAATGTTACACAACAACATTGATTATTGTATCTTTTGCCGTCGCCATGAATGTATCAACTTTTATTTTACTCTCTACAATTTTAAACAACACATTGTATGTGTCAAAACCAAAAAATACAAACGAATGTTATATTTCAATTAAAAATTCAACATGGAAACAAATGGATATGGACTATATTTACCATCCAAAAACATGCAAAACCTCAATAAATGCCAACAACCATTTAGGATACAACATCATTTATAGGTTAAAAAATAATACAAACATAACAGCAAGTTTTCAAAATACCATTAGTTTTAATAATTCAACATTGTACAATTTTGTTAACATATTATCAATTATTATTCTAACATTGTTTCTTACTTATATATTATATTTTATTACAAATAAAATGTACACTAAATATATTACTTATTAATAAATATTTTTAAAAAGTTACGAGTGCTTCATTCTCAACCACTTTCCATAATAGATCTATATTACTTTGCCAAAGTGATTTATTATTTACACTAAATAATGTCTCTACATTTTGTTCAGATTCTTCTTTTTCAATTTCTTCTGCTACTTCAAAAAACATATCAATATTTTGTTTCCAAGGGTCACTATCTAATAATTTATGCCCCCAAGCTAATGTTTTCATGGAATCAGGAATTATATATCTTTTATCATCAAAGTTGGTCAATGCTACTTTATTTTTTAATTCAGTGTACATATTGTGTAAATGTGACCGAAAAATAAACATTCTACATAACTTGTTATTACCTTTTAGAATATTTTGGAAATCATGCACCGTTAATTGTTTATCAATAGCACACTTTTTAACCCCTTTTGCTTTTTTTGTTACTGATGTCGGTGTTACCACACAATATGCCTTTGCTCCGGTACCATAGAAACTTTGAATAGGTTCACCAACATATTCATCTTTCATTTTACCCAAAATAGATTTATTTCTTTGTATGTCATGAATATTACCATCCTTGTAATTGGATGTGTCAAAATAATTTAAATTTTGTTTCATATCATCATAAAAATTATCAGTTTTTACATCTAATATTAGTGAATCGGTATCCGTATATAATAATGACACGTTTTCATTATACATTGGTTTTAAATAGTTATAATAAAAATCATACATAACTGTCTTTGATAAATCTAATATAGAAAATCCAACATATATTGGTTTATTATAATACACTTTTACTTTATTCATCTGAATTGCAACTAAATTTTCCGAAAATATTGAACAATTTTTAAAATTTGGTTTGGCTATAAATACTTCTGCTCCGAATTGTTTACCTAACTTACTCCAATGGCTAACAAGTTTTATATCAATTCGATTGTCTAAATTTTCCATTGTTTTCCCAAATACGCTATTGTTCATAAGTTTAAAGAATAATTTCTCAAAATCATTTTTTGATGCATTTCGCATCTTAGTATTTAAATCAATATATCCTTTAAGCCAATGTGATTGTTTGAATTGAATAACACGATGAATTTTTTTCAATTTTAAACCATTATTTAAACATTGCTTTAAGTTTCTGTAATGAATAATGTATTTATTTTTATCATATAAATTTGGAATCAATTTTGCAAATTTACTGTTTGGTGGAATTATGTTTTCTGGACAAAATGGAAAATCATTATGAGTATCATGTAATTCAGATGGATATTCTAAGTCAACTTCCAAAACATAACCTATATCGGATGTATCAGATATATCAAATACATTTAACTGTTCTATTTCTTCAGGTGTTAACCAATTAAAATCTTTTTCGGGTAAATATTCAGACATAGAACCACCATATAAATTAGTTGCATCAAGGTACATTAAAAATGAGATTAGTTTAGTGGGATCATAGTTTGGTAAAAATTTGTTGTTTGCTTCAGCTTGTCTACCAACACATGTACTAACACCACCACGGATACCCTTTTTGAAAAAATGTAACATATCAATGTCAGTTAGTAGTTCTAATTTTACCTTGGTAAATTTTAGCATAGCATCCCAACTTAAACCAGGGGCAGTAAAGTAATGTGCCGGGTCTAGTTTATAATTTTTCAAACAAATTTTACGAAAATTTTCAAAAACGTCTGCTAAAATTAGAACATCTGATTTTAAATATATGTCAGCATAATCACCAATAGTTTGACATTTGAATAAATCCCATACATCACAAGCTCGTTGGTAATCTTCTATCGAAATATTTTCTTCTCTTAATTTATCATAAAATTCTTCAATTGCAGGCAGTTTTCTTTCATTTAATTTTAAACAATTATCAATGTAGGAGTAAGGAAATACACCTTTTTGTCTTATAAAATTGAATTGTTTTGAATCTTTAAAATATTTTTTTTTTCAATACATTCTTGAGGACTTAAATTTTTTGATAATTTTTCTAATGATTGTGGCATTAATTTAAAAGAGTCTAAGAACCTCATTTGAATGTGTACGTTTTCTTTATTAATTACATCAACCAGAACTTGTTTTGTAAAGGATATATATTTTTCTTTTGTTTGTGCAATAACATTAATTTTTTCATTATTTAAAGCCAAATTTCTAATAAACAAATGAGAGTCATAATTTAAATTGTGAAAAAATATAGGTATATGATTTGGATTTTTATATTGTAAATTACAGTTGGAGTGAGCGGCACCTCTGAATTTTCCGGTCAAATGACAATGATCTCTTACTTTTATATCTTTATCAGAAAAGGTTGTATCACAAATATGACAAACTGTTGAATTTTGATATTCATTTTTGTCTTGCATCGTCATTATCATCAACTTTATTGGTTTCAAATGTTTGTGATATATATTTTTTAAATCAGTTTCTAATTTCTCAATAAATATTAGTTCGGGGTTGGGACCACGATAAATTTCTAATTTTGATAATGAATCATCATAATTACATTTAATATAGTATGCAAAAGAATATGGTTCATGTTCATATGTTTTAGTACTGAAAGACTTTGTTGGATCAGGAGAGCAAGTTAACATTGGTTTTAAAGCACATTCAAAGTCAGCGTAAACAACAAATGGTACCGATAATTGTTTTTGGAAATTTTCAAATTCTAATATGTTTTCTGGCACTGATTTTCCAAATTTATTAATTTTTGTTTCCGTGCAAGGAATTTGTGTATACAAGTAATTGCAATCATTTTCTAAATGTCTTAATAATTTAAAATTAGTTTTAAAGTATTGTAGACATCCATCACAAAAGTGTTTTGCTTGATGATGATTAGAAATTTGAGTTGAAACTAATTTAGATAAGTTTTTAATGTAGCAGTAGTGATTAATACCATCATCATCACTGAATAATAGCAAATTTATGTGAATAGGTTTTTTTAATTTTGTGTAATGCATAGGACCAACAATTTCATATTTCCTGATTCCATCTTTAAAGTAATACTCTAAACCATAAACATTAATTGACACATTATTACTTTTTTCAAATTTTTCGATATCACTTAACTTAATTGGAAAATTTATATCATTAAAATTAAATACCTCACTATAATGTTCATATGATGAAGTTTTACTGGGGTTTCCAGTCGGTTGGCGTACTGCTGCAACAACACTCCATGCAAAACAGCAATCATCTTCATTTTGAATGTTTACAATTGCTTGCTTTCTTATAATTTCTGTAGGCAGTGGAATGTATGATGAAGCACGGAGAGGATTATACTTGTTGAAGTTGACTTCTAAAAACAGTATTTTTTCTAACGCCCAACCTATAATAATATATTTATTAAGTTAAATAATATATAACTTACAACTTAGCACTTACCTGAATCACGTTCTTGAAATTCAGACATTTTTGTGTCGATAATTTGTCTAAAAGTATCATACAACTCTTCAAATGATGTAGAGATAGTTGCAACTTTGTTAGCAGTATTGAACGATTTTATTTCAAATAATTCTTTTTCACTAATTGTGTACATACCAAATAATTCAAAACTTATTTTAACAGCACAAAATTTATTTACAACTTTGTTTGTTAATTTATTTACTTTATCTTTAATTTCATTCATAAAATCAGTTAAATTTAAATAGTCGCGGTTTGATTTGACTCTATATGTAACAATTCTGCTTTTAAATGCAGTTGTTATTAACTCTACACCATCATCTATAGCCAGACAACAATTCTTCTTATGGTGAAAGCTTTTTAGATGACTGTTGTATGAACGTGACGGAATGATAGTTTTACAATCATTGCAAAACTTATCTGAAAAATATTATAACTTAATAGATTTAAAAATTATTAAAAAAATAAACCTACCTGGATTTGTTTTTTGTTGTTTGCTCGGAGGTGAATCATTGTTTAAACCACAACTCTCTTTATAGTGTCTTTTTAGCGACCTTTCACTTTTGTATAATTTATTACACTTAAAGCAGTTCATGATGTGTATTATGTTTGAAAGATGCACACTGAATGTTTCTATTTTCTTCGGAGAATTTTATTTAAAGGAAGCTGATCTTGGCGTTACCCAACAATACCACGGGGAGGTGTCAGCACATTGTCAGGAATGATAGGAAATAATGGAAAGGGTTGATGGGAGGTTACTATAAATAAAAAGGAAACTACTTTTTAATTAAACGTTCTTTTAAATCAGATAGTTCTTGATGTCTAACTATTCGATTGTCTATTGAATTTTCGAGAGCATGCATTTCTCGATCAATATCACTAACCGCACGCACTATAGCTGTGTCCATTGCATTGTTTATTAAGGAAGTATTAAAACTTTCACTTGGATTAAATTGTTCAATAGAACCCATACTTAGATCCAAATCGATAGTATTTGGATTTAAATTTGGGGGGGGGAATCTCCGACTCACTACATATTAATTTATTTGGAGGAAAGTCACTTCCACACGAGGAATTGTCAATTAATATGACTTCGGGGATAATCTCCGAGTCACTACACGAAGAACTGTCTATAGTAATCGCGAGGAGAGACTCACTACACTTATGTTTATTGTTAGAAAAATCACTACCGCACCAAGAACTAGTCGTGCCGTAGATGTTGTCCCCTTGATATGGAGTTGAACAACGTTTAACTCCATTTTCAAAATTGCTGTAGTTCTCACTATCATCACTATCATCACTATCACACGAAACACACATGAAATTGTCAATTGATGTTGTTGTTGAGGCACGGGAAGAAGAACCGTCATTGGGATTAATGACAATCATAATAATGCTGTCAACACTATATGAACAATCCATTAATCCCTCTTGAAGAATAGATGATGGATTGATTCCTTCTTGATCCATGCACACACTCACTATACTTTGTGGACACGGGGTTAAAACTATATTAGTTAAATTGCTGTTAACAGTTACAGCACTAGAAATATTTAAAATTTCAGGCAAAGGGGGTGGCCCGAAAAAGAATTCATAAAGTTGAGGTTGATTATCAACATTCAACTCGTAGTCGCACCCATCGCGCCTTAACGGAGTTTCTAACAATCCCCGTAAGATGGAGTTAGGTGCTTCTTGAGAATTCATTTTGCAACTATCTTAAAGATTGAAAATACACACGGTTTTATACAAGTAAAATAAGAAATAAAAAAGTATTGGAATGTGGTTTCGCCTTTATACAGATAGGTAGTAAAGCAATAAATAAAAAAAAGTATTGGAATGTGGTTTTAATTGCATGCATTTGCAGACTAGATCACCTTGTAAAACACCACCTTGCCCCCAGCCGCCAACTCACAGCCCCCTGCCCCAACTCACAGTCCATGCCCCTTGCCGCCCCCACCCCCACCGCCCCCGGCCGCCCCCACCCCCCTGCCACCCCCGCCGCCCCCGGACCAGGGGGGGCTCTGCCCCCCCTGGCCCCCCCGCAATCAGTTATGGAATTGTGGAAATTGCTACCCCTGGTAAAAGATCTTCTAGAGAAACTGAAGAGGCAACAATTTTCAACGTTTTACAACAATTTAATTTGGAATTTGGTTAATATGAATGGTGATAGTTTGCAAAACATTGAGGCATTAATGGTACCATTTAATGCAAACGAAAATGCATATGGAATAAAGGAACTTTTATATATTTTTCCTGATTTATTGGAGCAAGATGTTAAAAAGCGTAAATTATCTATTAATGCAAATGAAATTATTTCCGAAGCAATTGATAATTTGTAATTTTGTTTTAATAAATTTGTGACTGCATTTTTTTTTTTTTTTTTTTTTTTTGTGCGTAAAATATATGTTGTGACCTTGAACTGCACATCTGCACTTGTTCATGGTCATCAACTTTGTTTTCCCCACTACTAAGAAAAATAGTAGGATTGATATAGTATAAATACTTGCACTACCAGTATGCATTTTATCTGCAAACAGTGCAAGTGAAAGTTCAAGTGCAAGTTCAAATAAAACATAACAGTTAAATAAAAATGCCGTGCTTCACTGATAGCCCCCAATTTGTTGCTGAGATTGGTTATCTCCTCAACTATTTAGACATTAAAATTTCATTATGGGAAGAGGAGAGAAGCCTCATTCCAGAATTATCTAACGATGTAAGTATATTTTACTGTTACTTTTTTTTTTGTTTATTATCTTTATTTATGATTTTTTTTTTTGTTTATATTTGTTTTTAATATATATGTTTTTTTATGTGTTGCAGTGGACCAACAACCAACTTAAAACATTCAAACTTGCGACAATTTTTTGTCGCGAGTTTCTGGAAGAAGATATCTGCATGATGCAGTTTGTCAGTCAAGTGAGTGTTTATCCGATGATCCGGCCATTTTTATCAAGGGCAGTCAGGTACATCCCTGAACAAATTTTAAGATTGGTAGGGATGCATGAATTCGAGGATTTTCCAATGGCTTCATGGGAGTTGGATTCGTTTTTGGTTGGAAACAATCCACTTCCAGAAACATTGATTGCTGAGTTGTCAAGTACTCCCGTGGACCCCTGGAGCACTACACCACCACCAGCAGCAGAAAATTTTTCACCACCACCACCACCAGAAGAGGAATAAAATGTTTTTATATTTTTATATATGTATTTATAAGTTTAGTTTTATATATTTTTATATTTGTATTTTTATATTTTTTTTGTATTTTTATATTTTTATATTTTATAGGTTTAATTTTTTTTTTGTATTTTTACTTTTATAAATAAATGTTTAATTTTGTAATTATTTTTGTATTTTTATATTTCTTTTTGTATTTTATAATTTTGTAATTTTGAATTTTTATGTTTTTATACTTTTTATAGGTTTAATTTAATTTTTTTTTGTATTTATACTTTTAAAAATAAATGTTTAATTTTGTAATATGCAGTTTATTTAATTATTTTGTGATTCCTCAATACACTTTCTACAACAGCAATAGATGAGTTGGGCAATACCCCACTTTATACTGAGGACCCGTGGAGCACCACCAGCAGCAAAAGATTAAAAAAATTATATTTTTATTTATAGGTTTAATTTTATATTTTTTTTGTATTTTTAGTTTTATAAATAAATGTTTAATTTTGTAATATGTAGTTTATTTAATTATTTTGAATCATTTTGGAAAGATAAGTAATAGAAAAAAAAATTTATTCTTGTAATTGTTGTAATACATTAAGTAATAATAAATGATAAATCTGTTCTGATGTTTTCTTAAACTTTTTTCGATCTTCTTTTTTTTCTTCTCCTTTGCTAAGTAATTTCGCAAATTTACAATTTGGTAACAATCTTATATGTTCTCCCATAGCTGTATCGGTTGGTTCCCAACGTACAATACTGACTCCACAGCAAAAGCAACGAACGTGGTCCATGTGTTGTAAGTAGACAAAACCAGCTTCGGCAAGTGATTTGGGTGTTATAACTCCAACCCAATTCTTAAATGTTAGCAACCGTTCTTCAAATATTGAAAACCTTGTAGGAGAAACACCATCATCCAAAGACATTTTATCGAACACTAAGGTTGTGTACGTTTGAAATCTTTTATATGCTAGACATGGGAAAAGATGTTTATTGGACATTATTCTTTGAAATCCAAGAGTTGTGTGATGAGTCAAATCCTAACCACTTAACAAATACTTTATTTCCTTTTTTTTTTATTACTTTTTCAACCAAATATATATCTGGATATTTTACTTTCTGTAGTTCATATTCATAGAAACCACCCTTAATCTCTTGTTTACTTTGATCGATTAATAAATATGTTACTGGATATGTTGATTGAATTTTATGTATAGTAAATATTTCATTTGACCAGTTAGGAGTATATCCTTTAGCAAATTCACTTCTATATTTACTTATACGTACGTTGTCACCGACACGAAATTTCTTAGCTTTAGGGTCAACTAATTTTATATGATTGTATGAATTTTGTAAGACAGCTTTTTCTGTTTTATTGTCAACATTAATGGGTTTCATACCAATAGTGTTGTGTTTGGTATTATTGTATTTGTTAACAATTTCTGGTAAAATATCTAACCATTTATAATTTCCTTGTAAACTAAACTGTTTCCACATGTTATTTTTTAAAGTTCGATTAACTCTTTCTACAACGGACGCCTTTTGAATTGAATATGTGCTATAGTGATTTATGTTGTATTTTTTCATTAACGTTTGAAAGTCTTTATTGTAAAATTCCGTACCCATATCTGTTTGAACATTTTTTACAACATTTTTTTTAATTAGAAATATCTTTTCCATGGCAGATGAAACATCTTTTCCAGTCTTTCTTTTTACTGGAAATGCCCAAACAAGTTTTGAAAATACATTAATAACTACTAAAATATATCTAAATCCTTTATTGAATTTAGCATAGGGTATCATTTCCACTAAATCTGCTTGAATTAAATCTTTAAGACCTTTTACTATAACATGTCTTCGCTTGAAATTTTTACGAGCTGGTTTGTGAATTTCTTCAACAATTTCTTGTTTAACATTTGTTATCTTATTCTTAACCATTTTCTTCAACAACTGGACTATATTCTTCTTCCACAGGACATTTAAGTACTAACTCAGCATATAACGTTACCATATTTCCACCAACATATTGTTCTGGAAATTCTATAGTATCCCCCCTTTTTAAAGGTAAATTACGTAAAGTATTCTCATAGAATGGTGAACCGTTTATTCTTATTTGAGAATTATTACTAATGAAAGCCGATACAATTGTAGCCGATTTGTGTGGAAAAATGTAATTTGATAAAGTATTATATAAAAGATATCTATTGTTGAGCGTTGTATCACTAAAAAAATTTAGTGTAATTGTATAACTGTATTTTTTTGGTGATGTTGATTGAAGTATTATGTCGATATCGTTATGTTTCGAATATAGTGTTCTACCAAATTTATCAATGGTCATGTTTATTTCTTAAAACTCAATCAGTTAATGAGAGTTTACATCTATGTTACCATTATTTAATAATTTTTGCTTCTCGCAACTCTTCAATTATTGAAGTAATTTCATTATTATGTCCAGTATGCCCAGCAGCTTGGGAAGAAATTAGAAGGCGCAGACGATTAACTAATTCATTAGGATTGTCCCAATATATAAATTCTAATGGCTTATTGTCGTATTCAAGTAGTGCTTTACCTGTACGAAATGATTGAGGTGTGAGTCTAACCGGAATTGCTTTTCGCCTATCAAGCAAAGGTGCAATTATGTTATTATATTTTGGTAGTTTAGTTCCTATTAATTTACCGGTTGGTATATAACCATGTTTTGCTGCATTTGTTTTATTAACAATTTCCATATAATTAGTTACATCCACACTCCTAAATCCTGTTGGTACCTTCTTGAATAATAACTCATACAAACCCGGTGTACCTGTATATATGCGTTCAAAAATTTGCCCATTTATAACTGTTTTAATAACTACATTATCACCTCTGAAGGTAACAACTCCATTACCAATAGCATAATTATGTTTGTCTCCATCTTCAGTTGGTACCACTCTTATTCCATATGTGTGATCCATAGCCCTCGTTGTATCAGATATCATGTCGTAAATGTAGGCTTTAGGTAATGTGGAAAATTGTTTTACATATTCATCCAAATCACTCATCTTTTTAGTTTGGACTTCAACATTTGCATATTCATCATCATCATCATCATCATCATCATCATCATTATCAGCAACATATAGGTCTTCGACTATTGGCTGTGTATTGGATGTAGAAGGGGTGTGCTCGTAAACTTGTGGAAGAATACTTGTATCAATGGTAGTATTAGTTGGTGTTACAAATTCTTCCATTTTAATAGGGGATGACCTTCTACCATACTTTTTCTTTTTTGGTGTTTCATTTTTAATTTCTTCAGTTTCCTCAATTTTTTCAAATTTTGGTTCCAATTTAACTTTGAGATTTGCAATAAGGTCTTCTATTGGTTTGGTTATTGGTTGATTGGCCGATCGCATATGTGACTGCGACTGTGCATAATCAGATTTCAAATCTTGAAACTTTTTTTTTACAATACGTCGAGTTTTTAATAACTGCTTGACTAATTGCTTGTCCATGATGTTTATTAAACTACATGTAGATGCAAACTGTTGGAACTCAAACATACAATATATTTATATATTGTTTATAAATAAATAAATGAATCAAATCCTTTTCTATAGCGTCCAGATTTTATTTCACTTTCTTTATCAATAACTAAAAATCCATATTTCTCTTTCCAACAATAGGAACAAATATCTCTAAATTGTTGGTATGACATATCTACACCTACATGATCATCGTAAATGTGTTTTAAATTGGTATTATCTTGCTCAAATATAATCAATATATTAGCATTATCTCTTATAAGTTGTTTTGGTATTTTAGTGTATGTTTGACAAATATAAAAGCAATCTATGTTATTGTGTCGACCAAAACTAAAATAATCCCTCATTATGCTTTGATTGCAACATACAACATCATCAAATATAAAAACTGAATTTTCTTTGGTTTCTTGTGGTGATGAAATCTGATCACTGTTATCATATTCAAAATAACCCATACCCTTTATAGGTTCAATAACTTTTTTTAAATATTGATATTTTGATTGATGTAATGTTTTTGAGTAAATATAAACATTTTGAAATCTTAAACCGTTTGGATGTAAAAGTAAACTAATTATAATATTTGTTTTTCCACACCCAGAACAACCAATAATCAATCCTCTTTTACAACCACCACTAAGCAACTCACTATGTCGTTGAAACGTATTCTCAGAACAATCTACATCTTGATTGTTAATTGGTAAAGATTGAGTTTGTTTTACAACTCTCATTATGCTTCTAAATCTGTAGTTAAACTGATCAATTTGTCAATACTTCATAGAATATATAAGTACACCTACATTCTGTATTGTTATTTAGTATATTATGTTAACTCGTAAAAGAAAGACTAAACGTACCAAAAAAATTAACGGACGTGGATTTGTCAACAAATTAATTAATAAAACTACACGGGAATTTCATATTCCGGGATACAATTTTTGTGGTCCAGGAACAAAATTAGAAAAAAGACTCAAAAGAGGTGATAAAGGTATAAACGTATTAGACGATCACTGCAAACAACACGATATTGCATATTCAAAATATTCTGATATTTCTAAACGACACGAAGCGGATAGATTACTAGCCAGACAAGCTGCAATAAGATTAAAAGCACCTGACGCTAGTTTTGGTGAAAAGTTTGCTGCACTAGGTGTGTCTGGTGTTATGCGCGTAAAAACCAAATTAGGTATGAGTCTAAGACGTCAAAAAACTTCAAAAAGAAAAATTTCAAAATCAAAGTCTAATGTAATGTCAGCAAAAATTAAATTAGGTAAAGGTGGTAAACGTAAAACAAAATATATAAGAAAAAGAAAAATACCTTCAAGGATTATTAAAATACCACAAAGCGGGGGTTTCTTAGGAGCTATAGTTTCTGGCGCTATCGGAATTGCAAAAGCTATAATAAAGAAAAGAGCATTAAAAAGACAACTAGAAGAACAACAACGACATAACAAAGTGGAAGAAGATGTATTAAAATCCAAAGTAAATAGCAAAGAGGGTTATAAAATTGGTGATGGTTTATATGTGAAACCGTATAAACGTGGTCACGGTCTTTACATTTATCCTTATAAAAAAAAACTAATAAGAAAGCTACCACAAAGAGCATTAACCAATATTGACTTGTATAAATATGCAAAAAACATTCCATATTTTAGAGGTGTATACATGCTAGATGAATTACCAACTAAAATGAATGCAAAAGAATGTGGTATTGTAAATTTAGAAACAAAATCAAAAATTGGTTCTCATTGGGTAGCTTATATTAGAAATGCTAATAATATTAAATATTTTGACAGTTTTGGTAATTTAAAACCACCTTTAGAATTAGTAAGATATTTTTATAAAGATGGTAAAAAGAATATTTTATATAATCATGATGCTTTTCAAAAGTATAACACTTATAATTGTGGACATTTATGTTTAATATTTTTATATGAAAATACATTATGAAAAATCCATCATTCGTATGTTTGATGTCAAACGAGTATGTCTTATAATATTACTTTTACTGGCAAAAGTTCAATCCTAGAGGCAGATTTCAACCCACCTTTATATTTAAAACAAGATGAAAATTTTGTCTTGGGCCTAACAAATTTTGAATCATTTTATTCAATTGCAAACATAGATGAAAGCAATAACAAATTTTACTATGGTGACAATAAAGAAATTACAATTCCTGTAGGATCTTATGAAATTACTGATTTAAACACATATTTACAAAAACAACTTCAAAAGCATGACGAAGATATCAAAATTAGAGGAAATAATAATACATTAAAAGTGCATATAAAATGTACAAAACCTATTGATTTTACTAAAGAAAATTCAATTGGAACATTGTTGGGTTTTAGTAAAAGAATTTTACCAAAAGATATTTCCAATGAATCAGACTTTTCAACAGATATTTTAAAAATAAATTCTTTATGTGTGGATTGTAGTATAACAACCAGCTCTTATAGAAACGGAAGATTGGGTCATACATTGTTTCAATTTTTTCCCACGGTACCACCAGGTTATAAAATTGTACAGTCCCCTGAGACGGTTATATATTTACCAATTAATACATCAACTATTAATAACATAACACTTAAAATAGTGGATCAAGACGGAAATATAGTCAATTTCAGAGGAGAGACCATCACAGTAGGACTTCATTTAAAAAAAATTTCTTAAATATGGTAGTGCAATATCATAGTATGCGTAATTATGGTTACAAAAACTTACAATATAACTTGACTACAACAACTAATTCCATCATTAGACAATCCGCACGCAGTAGATTAACATCAGAAAACATTATATTTTTAAAGTCTTTAGGATTTAAATTATATTAAATAATGAGTATACTTAATGTTAAAGAAAATGTCTTTATCGACAACTCAATCGCAAATTCTCAATTTCACACTCATCAACCATATGCATCAACAAGTTTCAACAACAATGATGAAATCAGAATTCCGATTCAACAACAAGATATGTACACATTGCCAAGTGAAAGCTACATTTACATAGAAGGCAAATTGCAAGCTGATGATTCTAAGAAACCAAAAAAAACAAAGTTTATTAACAACGGTATTGCGTACTTATTTAGTGAACTTCGCTATGAATTAAATGGTGTTGTTATTGACTCTACTAGAAATGTTGGTTTAACATCAACATTGAAAGGTTACTTATCCTTCAATTCTAATCAAAAATTACAAAACGCTGGATGGTTTTCAAAAACTGCTACAGAACAAGATGACATGGTAGATACGGATGGAAATTTCAATGTTTGCATACCACTTAAAATGTTATTAGGCTTTGCTGAGGATTATAAGAAAATTATAATAAATACCAAACAAGAACTGGTTTTAATACGCAGTAATACCGATCTTGATGCACTTGTATCTACTGAAGACGAAGCTGTTAAGGTGACAATTAATAAAATCAATTGGAAAGTTCCTCACATTTCTGTAGGATTGGCTGAACAACTTAGATTGACAAAATTGTTAGGAAAAAATGAGGATTTATCTATAGCTTTCAGATCTTGGGAATTACATAAATATCCTGCGTTGCCAGAAACAACAAGACATACATGGGCTGTGAAAACAGCTACTCAATTAGAAACACCAAGATATATAATTTTTGGGTTACAGACTGATCGTAAAAACAAAAAACTTAAGGATATGAGTCAATTTGATGATAATGAACTCACAAATCTTCGAGTTTATTTAAATTCTGAAAGATATCCTTATGATAATTTAAATTTAAATTTCAAAACAAATCAAATTGCTCAATTATATGAAATGTATGCAAATTTTCAACAATCTTATTATCACAAAGAAATTGAACCTCTTTTTAATCGCAAGGAATTTAAGGAAACAACACCAATAGTACTCATCGATTGTAGTAATCAAAACGAAACATTACAATCAAATGCTGTTGAAATTAGAATTGAATTTGACACAAGTGTACCTACAAAAGCCAACACTTCTGCTGTATGCCTCATTCTTCACGATAAGATGATCAGTTACAATCCATTCACCAAAGCGGTCAGACAGTTGTAAATGGATAAAGAATTTAATAAAAGATTAATTATTCATAAGATAAAATTAAAGAGGTTAAAAAAACAAATTCATTTGTACTCTCTTAAAAATAAACTTTTTAAAGAGTTTTCTAAATTGAAAATAAAATGTTAGTTATTGACGTCCAAGGATTTAATATTGGTTCTAAAGAGTTTTCACCGAAAGAATTGGCAATTTTTAATGGCACTCAAATTGCCCACTATGTATTCAAACCTCCCTTTCCATTCCACTTATTGGAAGCAGAATTTAAAAAGCAAGCTATATGGTTAATCAATAATCATCATTGCATCAATTGGAGTCAAGGATTTACACCACAACATCAATTTAAAAATATACTACAAGACATCAAAGATGATACGATTTATGTTAAGGGAAGAGAAAAAGTTATTTTTTTACAAAAATTTACAACAATACCTATACAAGAATTTGATGAACATCCAGCTTTAACTCTAACGGAATCAAAATGTTTATATCACTCAAAACATGTCTCTATGTGTGCATTATCAAATGTTTATCAATTGTATAATGATTTTGTAATGAATTAATAAAACATTTTTTGTAATATATATTTTTTATTAAAACATCAATACATAAATTACAGGTAAAGTTTAATATCAGCAGCAAAATTAAATAATACATCTACTTCTTGAAATCTGGTGTATAGACAATTCAATGAAATAAATTCATTTAAAAAATCTGTGCAAGTATTTATCCCATATTCATATTTTTTCATTAAAGTTTTTACATCTTGTTCAAAAAATGGGTGTATAATCCTATTATTAAACCGACCAGCATCCTTGGATAAATTCTCAAGTTTTTTATGTATGTTTTCAATTGTATTGTTCACTTCTATCATGTTGGGCTGATTTAAAATATCATCTGGAAGAAATTTTTTTATTTCTTTTAAATATTTAAATAAAACATTGGACTTTTCAAATTTTTGACAAAATTGTTTTAATGTAATATGATGTTCTAAAACTTTTTGACACAATTCCACCCCATGTGTATACATATCATCAATTTTTCTTAAATCCATTTTCAAATCTTCATTTTCTATACTTCTTCGCATTCGATCACAATCTTCAGAAAGTTTTTTTAATATATGCATTACTCTAGTAATTGACGAAAATAAATCCACTGGTGTTAATTCATTTTTTTGACGAATGTTGCATTTTATGTGGTTTGGTAAAAACTCTTCTATATCATAGATAAAATCATATAAAATGTCAATTTTTAATAATTGCTCACAAAACTCTTCTAATGAAATTATACCGAGATGATAATCGTAACAAATCTTCATCCCCAAACCATACTTTGTTTCTCTCATTTGATAAACTTCATCACTTTCAAAACTATCAAGTCGATTTTGGGCACGACAAGCATCCATACAGAAAATGTAAAACCGATTATGTAAAGTTTCTATTGCACTTTTTAAATCTGTTGGTGTTGGTAAGTTCATCTCAGCGTATGCAGCCCACATGGTTGAAACTCTAGAAATTCAGGTAATACTGCTCATTTATATCTATATTCCCCCACCATCAAAACGTTAATTACACTTTCCACTACCACTACATCGTTCAAGGTAAATTCTGTTCCTGTGTCCTTCATCCAAAACAGATGATATGATTTTATCTATTTTTTCAATACGTTGTGCAAATCTACTTCTATCTATTGCTTTAAGCATCCAAACCCCTTTTCTAGCTTGTTGATGTGCAAAGTTCCAAACATACATATATTTTATTTTGTTTTTGTCTACAAAGTGTACACGTTTCATTTTACAATATGGTTTATAGATCTAATAATAAAAATAAAACTATTTATTCTTAAATATATTCATTTAATATATCTTTCTCAAAATCATCTAATATTATTACAATGTGGATTTTATAACACTCATCATACAGTTTTAACCGTAATATTTTTAAATTATGATTATACACAATAAGATTTGGGTCTAGTTCCAAATTGTTCAAGTCTTCATCAGTAAATTCCACAATAATTTCTTCGTAGGCTTGTAAATCCACGTTCATCATACCAAGCAAAATGTATGCTTTTTGTTGAAAATATTCCGTTGCAATATTGGGGAGCATTGGAATTTCTACACCATTGTTTATAATAAGAACCTCTACAGGAGGTAAATATGCAACTTCTTCAAAAGACATTGATGTAGTGATGCTTAACGTTGAACTGAATAGTATAAAATTTACTTTAAAACTTATAGAAGTTCTAACCGATTGGTTTGTAAGAGGTCGGATTACAAGAATAATGTGTTTCACACAAAAATCACATAATAATTTTGTCTAAACACAACATACGAAGGGAAAGTGGTTGGAATTGTTTCTCAATAATCCTATTATGATATTTCTGAAGGCGCATTTTCTTAATAAATTTGTTGTTGTGTAACAAATTTTTACGACATATGGACCACCATTTCCGATTTTCAAAATATATAGCACTCATACATATACCCATATCAAATTCTCGTATAATTGAATTTGAAAATGATTCATGTGATCCAAACTCCATATTTGTTTTAACTATTATATTGAATACGATGTGTCCATTGCATTGTAAATAAAAGTTATTCATTTGATCTTCTCCAGAATAATATTCTGTTTCAATTGGTGTAAAGTTAAATCCTATACTCTTTGCATATTGTATAACTAAATGTGCTTCTTTTGTGTTTGTAAATATATCAATATCTTTATAGGAATTTGTTCGGTTTAATAAATATGATGCAAATCCTCCACAAATACACCAGTACCCGGATACACACTTCATTAATTTAAGAACTTGATTTAAAATATTTATATCTTCATTCTTAATTACATTAATGTTTATTAATTTAGATATTAATTTTATATTAATTTTATAAAAATAATTAATGACATCCATTACTACTACTACCTTTTATAATTGAAGTTATATTCAATAGTTAAAATGCAGCTGAGTAACATTATATAAGTAAAATTGAACACGTGTGATCATCAAAAATGGGGTTGGCCTTGAAAAAAGTGCTGTTGACCTTGGAAGGGTGTGGTCATGGCCTTGGAGGGGCGTGATGACCTTGAGGAAGCATGGCCTTGACTATGGAGGGGTGTAATGGCCTTGACCTTGGAGAGGGCGTGATGGCCTTGACCATGGAGGGGCGTGATGGCTTGAGGAGGCGTGGCCATGGCAATGGCCTTGACCTTGAAAAAAGTGGTGGGAGGTGCCCTAGCGCGCACCTTCTTTTACTACTTTTGTGGTCAATAATATACAAAATTTAACTACATTGCAAGAGAGAGCATAATTTATATTAAAATTGATCAACATCTAGTCGAGTTGAGTTATAGAATTACAGTTTTTCTTGTATCAATTCGTGTTGCTTCTTTCACAAGAGAATTTAAATGAAAAGAATTAAAAATATTATTTAAAGTTTTTGTTTCTTTGGAGTTTATTAAACCATTTACATTAAAATCTCTTGTCATAATTATGTATTTACAAAAATATTGAAGTCAGCGATAATTACAAATACAAGTATTACTTTGAAAAGACAGCGCTGATATTTCAAATATTTATTCTAATTGTGATTGTCTTTTACAATGAACTAATATTCTATTCTTAACAAATAAACAAGAACCACCTTGAACAAATTTTGATCTGCAGTAAAATGATATTAACGTGTAGTTGACTAAAATAACAAGAGAATCTTATAGATTATTCATGAAATGCTCTGATAAACAAATTATGTCCGGTGTTATTGAGTTTTGTGTTATAACCAACATTTAATTGCATATACAAATTTAATAATAACAAAGCAACTAAAGCAACGCAGAACACTTACAAATATCACATCAACATCAACAAGCATTATTAATTCCTGCCATAACTACTACAAAATCTGGTTTAGTAAATGTTATTGTTCGTTTTTTTATATCCGCTGTTACGTCTTCGAATTTAGCCTGAGATTAAAAAAAACCTCAACTTGATGCTCCTTTAGTTTTTCCAAAAAATTGTTAATAGTGTTGCTACCTAGTTCATCAGCTAGTACCAGCAGTTTTGATTTGACGTTACAAAGATTAATCCGCTTAATAACTGAATGATAGATGTTCGTTATCAATAGTCGTAGAGTAATTTTTTTCTGTGTCAATGTTTACATTTCTATTTCCTGTGCTTGTTGATTTGAGACTCAGTGCAGTTTTAGACTTGTTATTTTTATTGGATAATTTTAAGTCGATTGTGAATCAAATTTAATGTTTCAGTTTGAGTTAAAACATCTAAATTCCTTTTTGGTATATTTATTTTAGTTTGCGTTATACAGTTTTTGATTTTTTTGCTTGTGACTGTTTTTCTTTTAGTTTTAATGCATAAATTATTTTGTATTTGTCTTCAATTCATTTTGAAGTAAATTTATTTTTTTGTTTAATTCAGTAATTTTAATATTTAATTTATTATTTTCGATATCTGTACAGGCAAACAAATTTTCTAGTTCTAATACTAAATTATCATAATCTATTTCTTCGTCATCTATTCCTCTGTTATTTGCATCATTTGCAGTAAGAGTTTGATTTAAAATATCAGGATCCAGGATTGCCCATTTAAACTTCTGTCGAGTTATTGGACCCATTATTTAACAGATATTTATTAATAAAATAATAACGTAGGTGGAATAAAGAGACAACAAAAAAAAAGAAATAAAACAAGGGAATACTTTTCTCATAAAAGACATGGACACACGCTTCACACCATAGGGTCTGTTATGGTGACTATAAATTTTTACAAACAAAGAAAGACTACAGAATGGAATGTTTTTAGGAATTAAAAATAAAAATAAAAGTAGGTATTTACTTGAAAATAATTCAGAACTGAGAATCGAACCCGAGTTCACCAGTTCAAAGACTAGGACATTTACTCTGCGCTACGGAGACTATGCTGATATGAAACAATTTACATATAAAACCACAATTATTCTATTTGATTACTGAAAATTGTTCATATAAACATGTTAACTAACTTTTAGTTAATATTTTAAAACAGTTTTAAGTATAATTAAAATAAATAACAATAAAAAAATACTATCTAGAGGTATTTTTTTATTAAACCGTAATGTATCAAATTATAGATTTAGCCAAAACACATCACATACTTTAATTTTAATTTTAACACCACAATAAATTAAATTAAAATTTTTAACACTCACAAGTCACTCTAATATTATATATACCTTGCTACCAGCCAGGTTTTTCTTTAGATATAAGTAATTTAGTAATTGTGTTATTCTACAATTTTTGTAGTTTTTTTCTTGTTCTTTTTCCACTAGCTTTTGCATATCACTTATTGTATTGCTATTGTTTGCAGTTTGTTTCTTATTTCATTGTTTTGAATTCTATCCCTTTTTATCACTCCTTATACTCTTCTTCTTCTCACTAAATTCTATTGTTAATGTCTTTGTTGTTTTTCACTCTCTATCCAATATTTAAATTCTTCTACTTATTCTAAGTTTTTCTCCTTGACTTGGCAGTTAACCTTTTTCTTTTTTTAAACAATTACTACGAATTTTGTTTTTTTTTGTGCAGCGCTTTTTGACATTATCTAAAGTTGTTGTTGAGTGCTTTTTTTGTTTTGCGCTTTTTAATATGTTGTCCGCAAATGCACATACTGTAATTTCATTCTTTTTGTATATTTCTATATTCTTTTGATTTTCTGACTGTATCATCCATTAGTGAAATAAAGAAGAAGATCAAAACTTTTTCTTGTTTTACTTTTTGGTTTGTTGTAAACTCTTCTAATAATAGTTGTTAGTTTTTACGTTATTTCTAATCACTTGGTATATTAATTTAATAGCTCAATTTTTTTTCTTAGTGTACGTCTATAAATTAAAAGTAATCTTTATAGTTATATTTACGTACATTTTCCGTTACTTCTCTAATGGTAAATATCTAGGATTGTGCATTTTGTCCGGGTCTAAATCAACTCTTTGCGTAATCTAGCATTTTTTCCATTTTACTTTTTTGCTTTACATCTAGCAGTGCTATGCCTTTATAACTATTGCATTTGTTTTTTTTTAGTATAGATATTACAGTACATTCATTGTTTTTTTTTGTCGTTTTTGTTTAGCCTATATACTACTTTTAGAGTTATTTTATTTATGTTTTTGTGCCATAACTTTTTTATATATATACTTGTTTTTTTTTTGACATTACCTAACAAAATCTATCTTTACAATATTATATTTCTTATATCTACTTTCAAAAGTTATAATTTCTTTTCTTTTTTGTTTTTGTTATTGCAAATACTTGTATGATTATTTTTTGCATTTTCCTAACCACTTCTACTTCATTCTCATTTATTTTTACTACGTTCTATGTTTCCATTTTGCACTTATTCTATATTTTTTGTAATTCCGTCCTTTTTCTTTTTAGGTTATTTTTTTAGGTTTTTGCATCCATTATCTTCTCTGCTTTATTTAAGTTTCGCTTTGTTTATTGTTAGTTTTTGAAGTTTCTACCTTTACTTTTTCTATTTGTTCACTTTCTTCTCTTGCAATGTTTCTAATTTCTTGTTAAATGTTTTTTTCCATTACGGTATAGTCATTGTCAATGCACAGCTTTGTGTGTTCTTTAGTTTTACCTTGAATCTTATTACTTTCACTCTTTTCTTCTAATAAACTTAGATTGCGTTAAGCAGTTTTTTATTTTTGGTTTGTGGACGTCAACAATACTCTTGACGTGTACTTTTTATATCTTACATAAACCTTGTCGTTTGTTACAGTTCCGCTTTTACACACGCCCGTTACTTTGATTTTTCTGTGTAAATTAAACAAGATTTTTTTTATTGTAAGTCCTCTACTTCTTTGCATCTTTGCTGAATACTCCTTGGATTTTCAGATCACACTGAGTATTATCTCGTGTAACTTCTTATATTTAGCATGATTTAAGGTTTGGGAGCTTTTTTGTTTTACCAAATAGAAGCGCGATCTGACGGGAAAAGAATGTAGTTAATTTGGTCTCTGGTGGTGTGTTCTGTATAATGTTGGGAAGATGTCTAGGTAAATAAACAGCGTTTGGCAGTGTTTATTAGGATGTATTGAACACTTTGACAGAATTCTACAAGTTTGTTTCCTCTATTGTTTCTAGTTTTTAGGCTAAATTCATTAACTATATCCTTGTAGCAACCAATTTTTGCGTTAACGTTGTCTATTCTTATTGTAATATATAAAGTTACTTTTTATTTTGAATCCTATAATCCGTATTTTATTCATTGGAATGGAATTTATTTGTATTATTTTTTGTATATGTAAATATTAAACAGAGGGCAACTAAAAATGTCTTGCCAGTCTGTTCTAGAATTTAGTAAAGTAAAGTTGTTAAATATAAATCAAAAAGTTTTATTTATCACAGTTGTGTTTGACTCTTCTTTATTGTTTGTTTTAATGTTATTTTTGTGGAATTTGTTGCATTCTGCATCTTTATTTTCCGCTATGGGGAATACACTTGGATAATTTTTAGTTTATTGGGCTGAGTTTTAAGTTGTAGGAGCATTCTAATATTGTTTAGAACTGATTTCCGTGTGTTCTGGGCAAGACCAAAATTATGAGTGATAGTAAAGTAAAAATACAAGCGGACAACAAAACAATATAAAATGTAAACAACTACATATGAATACCTCGGCCATAATATTAAACTAGGCAAAGCCAATCAAACAGCAAAAGTAAATAGACGAGTAGGTCTAACTTGGGAGGCATTTCGAAAGCTAAGTTACACACTTAAAGACCGAAATATACCAATCATCCTCAAAAAAAGTATACCAGACAAGCATACTACCGGTAACTACTTATGGCCTCAAAACAGTGACACTAATAAAAAGTAATACCTAAAAATTAGTCACGCAAAGAGCGATTGAGAGAGCAATTCTGGGAATTTGCATAAAACACAAAGTAAAAAATTAAGACATCCAAAGATGACCAGGAATCACATACGTTATGGAACGCGTAGTACCCGTAGGACTTGTCGCAGGAAACCAAACAATTGATGGACACCCAAAATAACATGGAAACCAAGAAAAACTAAGAGAAGTATAGAAAAGCTACAAAGAAGATAGCTAAATGACATTAAGCAAATTGCAAGTAAAAATTGGTTTAAGGTGGCACAAAACAGAAACACATGGAAGAATTTTGTAAAGGCTTCTGTTTAAGAGTTGATAACAAATGGTTGAATAAGAATTAAAAAAAGAGTTGTCTACTCTCATTACCAGTGCATGTCTATGGTATTTGTCTAATTCATTGTTGCCTAAATAGCACTTGGTGTAGTCTTGCATTATGTGCACTTCGTTCTTATGCCATCTAATTTGACTGATGTCCACAATTTTTACTTGTAGTTTTTAAACCGGAAGATTCTTGGCACTCTTCGGCCATTTAATGCCTGCCCATTGTTCCGGCGTAATTGACAATTTATTCTGGGGAAATATGGCAATCTGGTTTTACGTTTCTTTCCTTGACGTAGTGTCATAGCCAATACCGTTGTTGCAACTCTGCCCTTACTTAGTTTGGCCTATAAGTCAATATAGTTGCCCGCAGTGTGGCACGTGGAGCCATAAGTAAGAGTTGAACATCCTGTAAAGACCAGTCATTGCGACCGACCTTTCGTCTGTGACGTTTTGTGTGGCCGACCTAGGTGAAAGATTACCGGTACAGCAAAACCGTAACACCCCAAGTTTGTTTTATTTTTTTTTTAAACACAACATATGAATAGTCAGCAGATATTTAGTGATAAGTGGTAAGTTTGAATTGCATCTAACTTAATACCGTTGATTTGTTTAAAAAAACTGCATATTAAATTAAACTGTAAGTATTTTTGTGAAATGTATGTTATTTTTGTTAATAGATTGACCTTAATATTTACTTTTTTTTTTTTTAAATTTAAATATTTTTATTATAATATAATATAATAACAAACACATCATACAAAAATACATATTTAATCAATAAATAGAATTAGTTTGCGTTTTTTAATAATACATTTCTCCGTTTACTCTAAATACAATTTATTATAAATATTTAATAAAAACCATTCAACAAAAGTGATATTGATCGTCAATGCAGGCTGCATACAACAAACAACGGTGTAACTACTAATCGACTAGTATGTAGTAAAAAAATATAAAATTTTAATTTTTGTTTTGTAATAATTGTTATCAACAACAATGTATTCATTTCGATTTTATTAATGTAATTGCCATTTCCGTGATTACTGCCCAACATTATTTTAGTATATTGTTTTCTTTATGACCGCACCTATAAATAAATTATATTACCTAGACATAGTCCGATTTGTGTAAATCTTATGACTCGAAAAAGAGCAATAGTTTGCAAGACACACCAAGCTCAAGGACTGGTGGTTTCAATACATTAAACAAACCTAATAATTTGATCATTAATTTTCCAACATCCGAAATGTGTTAGTTAATATAGCATCTACTATCTATAATGAGCCTCATAGAACATACACCCTGACAATAAATTAATATACAAAAAAATAAGTATTTGTACTTAATTATGAAACTATGTATAAAGCTTTATATTACTGCCATTTAAGAAGTTTTCTCTGTTCATCATAAAACTGTTTTATTTAATAAAAGCAGCCTTCTAGCAGATAATAGTGTATCATAAATTTTATTGTGCGGAAAGGGACTAGAAATATATAAACACATTACTGTTTTCGTCACAACGTGACTAGAAGCGACGTGAAAACCATTAAAGTTCTGCAGATGATAAGAACTCGCGAACAAACTTGATGACACAAAAAGGGGCCCCCTATACATATGAAAAATGCGCGATGAAAATTTAACGTAAAGGGACAAATAAAGCACAAAAAAATGTTATTAGCGAAACTTTTCTCCAACACGATTCCGTTTTATAAGAATAAATAAACATATTTTTGTTATATTCCTAACACATCTATGCATACCAAGCGATGAGAGAAAGGAAAAAAATACCGATCCCGCACGTATAAAGCAAAACAATCCCGGACACTGTTCGGATTGTCGAGGCCCTTGCAATACCAACAGAATGTAAAGTATGCAAAAAAAACTTTGCAAACATACACATACGTGATATGTAAATGGAGCAAGATAATGCTCGTACGGCATTAAAAATACACGATTAATTTAATTTACGTGATTGGAAAATGGAATTTTAATCTCTGCAAAACGATTTGATTAAACCGAATTTAATAATCCTTAAGAAATGTGCAGCACGCGCGCCCCTGCAATAAATAACGAATTAAAATATCTGACAGTTCATTTATTTTCAGATTTAGTATAAATTTTTTTGGAAGGGGGTTAGGGCAATGCTGAAATTAAGCTCTTCGCACTTTTGTCACGCGCCAAATGGCGGCTCATTTTTTTATTATTAAATTTATTCGAATCAGTCATTTGAATTTAAATTGTGGGGAGATCAAACGTTTCGAAATGAGTTTTTATTCGCATCAATCAATTATTAGTTGTTGTATTATCTTTAGTTTTCTATTATACAAATAGATAAATTTAAACTAATTTCTGATACTTATTAGTTTCTACTTAATTATTAATTACAATTTTCATTATTTATTATTATTTATTTTAATAAGAATGTTGACATTAGCTAATTGATTTCAGTACTTACTTTGACATGTTCACAATTACAATAGACAATATTACAAAAATAATTATTAAAATTTATTAAAATCAAAAATTATAATTAACATAAATAAACCGAGTTTATCAGTCTTGTTGATCACCTGTAATACAAACCAAGATATACCTTATATTACTTTACAGTAACTATACAATTTATACAATAAATAATAAATTGATTTCAAAAATATCATCTAATTAGATGTACTTTAACTTTATTATATCAAATTCAATGAATATTGTTATTTAATTACTCTAAACATACCACCATTTGTCAAGAGCTTTCAATGGAACATATATCAACCTATATAACTGGCTGCTCCAACATGACATATTCATTTTGGGAGGGGATTGATTAATATTCTCTGGTAAACTTTCAAGGAAATTGCTTTCGACGCAGATATATTCCATATCATTATGTATATATTTTAAACACGTATTTAAATAATAATTAACTTTATATACAACTATAATTAAACTAATGTAATGAATAATTTATATAAATGGTTAGTAGCAGTAGCTTTAAACGTTTTAAAAATATTACACATTAATTCTGATTTTAAAATTATATTTTATTATTTCTAATTTAAAAAACTATGAGTGTTTTAATTAATTGGTATAATTCCTCATAATTTTAGTAATATATTTACATATTTGTTTTCAAGTTTTTAACTTTTATTTAACCTATTTTTGTTCTGCTTTTATACAGTTTTGTAAACCGCTGCATTTTTTGTAATTTCAATTAAACAATGACATATTGTTATTTTAATTAAAGCGTATAACTGTTTTTTTTTTATAAAAATCAAATTTACATTGGTAAAAATTAGTCAATCATTTCAGTTACATATAATCTAAACAAACCCTGCTACAAGAGAGTGTAGTGGTCTACAAGATGGCCCCAAAATGGCTAAAGAGTACATATAAGTATTAATTATTTAAAACTCATAGTAAGAAAAGTTTATTTAGTTTTATTTGTATTCTTTGTTTAATTCTCTTGATTTTTTTACGCTGTACTATAGTTTATTTAAAGTTCTTTTAATTATATTTTGCTTTTCTTGCTGTTTTTTTTTGCTATGCCGTCTTGTTAGTGTTTTAATAATAATAATAATAATAATAATAATAATATCTTTATTTCTACTTAAGCCACTTTTTACAAGTACATTACAATTGGTTCATATACATTGAAGCGGATGTGGATGTCAAACATAATACTATTTACACATCTTAAGCAGTTTTCTATCCTGATCGGATATAGACCTCCAACTCGTAATGCACGTAATGCTGGCAACTTACATTACGAGGGACCGACCTATAGTTTTAATTGGATTCCGAACCACTGGCGAGATTTCATCATTCCATCAGAGAAGGTTTTTAGCCGTAAAACCCCACGCTGGCAAAGCGGGTTGGGGAGTAGGAGAGCGTATAAACTTGTGAAAAGTGTGTCACGGTATGTGGGATTCAAACCCACAATCTTTGGTGCAGCGATCGGATGCCTAGACCACTGCGCATTTACACATACTTAGTTAAATTAATTAAAATATAATACATTTTGATATTATAAAACATATTAAAATCAGTGAGTAATAAAATCATTGAAAGTTTAAAAGCAGTTTTGCACAAAAAAAAATTTTAGTTTATCTTTAAACGTTTTTATACTTTTAAAGATTTTGATATAATCTGGCAGTTTGTTGTATATCAGTTGGCATAAATATTTTGCTGTTTTCTTGTACAAGGTGCTTCTATGTGCAATAGTTCTTATATTAGATCCATGTCGCGTTGGATAATGATGGACATTACAGTTTTTAACAAAGTTCTTTTTTGGTTTCCTCTTGGCTAAGGAGTTGTGGTCATGTTTTGCTATTGAGTAGAAGAAGTGGCTCTGCAAACTATATTACGCTAACGGCTCCTAAGTTTGGCGTCCTTGGTAGCTTTATTTATAGAACCAGAGCTAGGAGCCAAAAAAAAACTATGAAAGTATAAACATTAGTTTATTTTTAAATATCATTCTAGTAGAGGTTTACATTAACATACTACGGTCAGTCAAGCTCTTGTTTGGGTTGATGTCGTAAATACCGAGGTATTAATATAAGTTTATAAACTCTTAAACTTTTTAGACACTGGTTAAATATTACATATACATTTATAAACTTACTTTACTACCTCGGTATTCACAAAATGTTTGAGGACGCACCAATGGCACCTGTCCCAACAAGAGCTTGACTGACCGTAGTATGTTAATGTGAACCACTGCTAGAATGATATATTAAAAAAACTAGCGTTTATACTTTCATATCTTTTTTTGGTTCCAAGCTCTTGGTCTATTAGAGTGGAACTTATTAAATCTTTTATTTGGTCCGACCATCTTTTTGGGAAACGTCCTCTTGGTCTAGTGCCTTCCATTTTTCCCTGGATTATCAGTTGTTCAAAGTTGTCGTCTTTTGTCCTTGTTTCGTGCAAAAAGTATCTCAGAATTTGAGAATATACAATTTGTGAAAGTCGCTGCGGTTCTTTAATCTTGTTGAGGATGGACACGTTTGTTTGTCTGGCCGTCCAGAGAACTCGGACGATGCAAATAAGAGTGTTTTAATTATATTTTTTTTTTGTATTCAGTGTTATGCTACTATCTACCCATGTTCTTTGTAGCTCTTGTAAGGTTCTTTTTGCAATCTCTCACCTTTGTCGTATTTCTACAGAACATCCACCCTCGTTCGTAATTACTGCACCCAAATACATAAATTGATTTAAGCACTTGCATTTGTCCAATATGTGTAATGTCGGGTCGGTTGTTATTTAGGCGGTCTACAATCATGACTTTGGTTTTATCGTGATTAATCTCTAGATGAAAGTTGGCGCTTTCTTGTTCTAATTTTTTCTTAATTCTAACAGTTCTTCGGCCGAGCTAACAAATAATACTGTGTCATTAGCGTACCGTAAATTGTTGATTTTGTGATGTCCAGTTTTCTAGTGTTTTTCTCATAATATATTCACCATATATGTTGAATCAAATTGGTGATAATATGCATTCCTGCATGGCACCTTTATGGATTAATCATGCTTTTGATAGTTATCAATTTGTACAACAGCTTTACTGTGGGTGTATAATTCCTGGATTAAGATCATCAGGGGATTTGGCACTCCCACTTTTGTTAATATAGACTATAAATTATCCCACTTTAGGCTATCAAAGGCCTTGCGATAGTTATTGAAGCACATGTACACTGGTTTAATAATTTTGCAAGCTTTTTTGAAAATTAACATCAGGTTAGATACTTGTTCCTGAGTACCACTTCCTTTTACAAAGCCTGTTTGTTTGGGTAAAATTTGCCATTGATAAAAGGCCCTGAGTTTCTCATTTAGGATAGTAATGAGAATCTTACTTGCGTGTGACATGAGGGCTTTTAGTCAATAATTGTCACATTTTTTCCTTGAACCTTTCTTAAACAACGGAAGAAATACAGAACTAGCCTATTCTTTAGGCCAGATTCCGGTTGTCCATATATTTTGGCAAATACGATGGAAAATGTCAATACCTCTTTCTCCAATGGCTTGATGATTTTTGCAGTTATACCATCTATTTTGGGGGATTTGTCAGGTTTTAATCGTTTTATAGCATGCTTTATCCTTTATTGTCCAAGTGCGAAGTGCAAAGCGACGGTAGGTTTTTTTAATCAGTCTAGGTTTTTGGTATTGTTTTGTTCTGAATGTGCTTGTGTTTCTTTACAGATTTTTATAAGATGGGTGTTTTTATCTTTACTGCATCACTTCTGTATTTCTATGCTATTTAAACCTTAGCTTTTTAACTTACGCCGTTCTACTACCACACTAAAGGTGTCATCTGTCATCCAGTGCTGTCGTTTGTATGTGCAATCGCAGTCGTAATTGTACTTTTGGTGGGTTGCAATATTTTTTAAAGTGTGCTTGTGTGGGAAATTTGATTGTATAGTTCTAGAAATTTGTTGAACTTATTGCAAAACTTATTTTTGTAATCAATTTTTAGTCTTTTTGCGGATATTTTTCTATAGGGCATCTAAAGTTTCAGTTTAAATTGCGCAGTCAGCAGTCTGTGGTCACTGTCACACTCCGCTCCTAAAAAAGTTTTAGTATTTCTAATTGACGCACGCCATCTGTTTTTAATTATAATGTAGTTGATTTGGTTTTTATAGTTACCCTCAGGGGATTCCCACGTATACAAACGTCTTATATGTTGTTAAATTTTTTCTTTCTGGGACTTTTCGCAGTGTTTTATTCAGTTTTTTGTAAAATTCTTCTATTTCTTGATCACTGTATGCACTTGTTGGAGCATAGACTTGAAATATGTTTAAAAGGACTAGTTTAAAGTTAAGTTTGATACTTGCTATTCTGTCGCTGATTGTGTTGTAGGCCATTACTACTACTTGCTGGTAAGACAAATTCCGCTCATTTCTACTGTTGTCTTCATTGCCAGAGAAAATGATTTGTATTTCCATTAGATATTTCAAAAAGACACCTTGCACTTTTCTAGTACTTTTTATATAATGTGTGTTTTCCGATTTGCAGAAGATCTCTAACGTTCCATGTTCCAATGTTGAGAACATCTATGGTGCCTTTGTTGTAATCTGTAGTTTTCTGCAAGGTCATCTCCCCCGGAGTTCCGATTGGGGAACTAGTTTTACTTCCGGTACATTTAACATTAAGCAAAGCCATAATTTTCTTGGGAGTATGTTTTGTGGGTGGGTGAGCCTTCTTCAAGGGGAACAAGTATTTAATCCTGTTGATTGTGTGATTAGGTTATCCCGCCAATATTTGGTCACTAGAGCCTCGTATATATCTTGCGTGGTGCACCACGTACAGGTGTGGTTGACATTTGGGTGTCATTTGATTTTAGAGATGTTATTCGACTACTCCTTGCACTCCAACAAAAATACTTTTATATTTATAAATACATATTCCGCACTTGTATAAACATAAATATATTAATTAAAGTCAAAAGTTTATATTTAGTAAATACTGGGCGGCAAGATTCAGTTCTTTTTATACCAAATATTAAGCAAACGATTCTTTTTTGTGCAACAAAGACTCTATTTGTGTTGCTCCTGCCACAGACTAGTACATTAAATGACTTATGCAAGTATACAAGTGCGTAGTACATGTCAATCAAACTACTACGTTTTAGTTTTAATATAGCATAATATGCGCTATTTAGTTTACTGGTTACGTGATCAACTTATCCCATAACAGTTTGTCATAAATTAGGCTCCCTAGATATTTGACAAATTTTGAATTATTTTTTATAGGGTTTTCAGGAAGCATCCGATTATAGAATTGAATAGAAGTTGTTTTTTCTTTATTTAAAATAAGTTTGTCGTATTTATTTTAGATACCAGGTCTTCTTGATTGTCAGCTGATAATCCAAAAGTTCTATAGGTCGGTAATTATCCTTATTTTTCTTGCCACTTTTTTTGTGTGTTGGCACAATCTTGGATGTTTTCAGTATGCTCGGAAAAATAGCGGTGCTGAATGATAGATTTATTAGGTATTGTGATTGTGAATAACATTATTTATTTCGCTTTTAATTACCGGAGTTGCAAATAAGTTGTGCGTTTTATTTGTAGACGTCGTGCATGAAGCAGTGGACACGTTATGTCCAAACTGTTTGATAATTTTATTATCAGTTATACTTGAGAAGTATTCTGCAAAAATGTTAGCTACTTTGTTGGACTTTGTTACTATTTGTCCGTTTTCCTCTTTTATATGTAATGTCCCATGTTTTTTCTAATCACCAAGTTCTTCACGTACTAATTTCCATATCATTTTGTATTTATTATCACTATTTACTATTCGTTTGTCATAATATTCCTGTTTCGTATTTTTTTGTTTTTTTATTTGTATAGTGTTCTTTTAATTGGATTGAATGTGTTTTGACCATAAAAGAGTGCAGCATCCGTAAACTGCAGCTTGATATCTTTACATCAGCATTTAACTATTTGTTTTTATAATGCATATTTTGTTTTTGTTTTAATGGGCATGATATGTTAACACATATAACATATAAAAACTCATTCACAAATATTTCAAATGCTGTTTTGATTATCCGCCAATTTACTTTGCTTAGATGTTTAAGTTCATTTAAGTTTTCTTGTTTAAACAATCTTAGTTTTTTATTTGTATTAGTTGTAGTAACGCATGATGACATATTAAGATAATCGTTTATTATTTGTGCATGGTGGTCTAATAATTAAAAAAATATGTTGATGCAGTTCCAAGAAGCTGATAAAATATTAGTGACCATATAATCGATTTGAGTATCACTAGTACCTGTATCAGTTGTTACTATTCTGGTTGGCTTATTTATTTTATTTGTTATTTTTTAAGTAGATGCTTTGCACTAGAATTTGTGAGAAAATCAATATTTAAGTCGTCACATATTATTAAGAATTTATGCGACTTGTCAAGATCAGTCAGCATATCAGATAGTCTGTCAAAGAATATATTTATATTTCCAGATGGAAGTCGGTAAACACAAGCAATTGCAATTTTATCAGTATTTGTTTTAACTGTGCATACAGCACATTCAATTTCGCTTTCTACATAATATTTTCCATCCATTTTATAATATTCATATTTATATTTATTGTCAGCTAAAATCATGTACCTTCCATATATTTGTTTCTTACGGGTGAAATCTGTAATATTTGTGTAACCAGCTATTTGCACATATTTAATGTTATTTATATTGCATCACGTTTCAGTGAAGCGTATAACATTTGGTTTAACGTTATCTATTGCAACCAAGATTTCATCCATTATACTATTTACGTTTCTTATATTTTAATGCATAACTTTTAATACTACGTTATAATTTAGCGTTTCATGTGGTGTAGTTTTTGGTTGTATGGCCTCTTGTATAAATAATGCTTAAATTCACTTACTTGTATTCCTTCTGGCCAAACGCTGGGGTTTGTAATCGTATCTGTAGATTTTTTGGTACACCAATTTTGAAGCACTTATATTTTTTCATTGAGAATGGATTGACACGCTCAACTATTTCGATAGATAATGTTATGTTTGGGCATTTTGAAGGCAAAATTTGTTTTAATTTGTCTTTTGTAAACTCACAGTTAAATTTTCCGGCGTGATTTCTATTTTTGTGTGCTTTGTACACTATACTCGGTTTGATTTTATTAATTCCAGTAATAATGTTTTTATTAATCATCGCGTGCGGAATATTTGTTCTCGGGGTCGCAGTTTGATTTATTTGTTTATTTAAATCAGCTGTTTCATATTTGCAATATTTATTAGCATTGTTGTTTGTTAAACTCACATTTTTCAATTTTGTTTAAATATTTTTTGTTTGCGTTTTGTTTTTCTGCCATAAAAAAATTTTTCTTACGGGGTCTCGGATTTAATCGTTATTTGTTACTGACAATTTCTTTTTCTTAATTAGCAATTACTAGTACTTTTGGTTTGTTAATAGAATTATTTTTATATTGTTTTTCACAGTTAGTAATTCAAAAGTTGTATGATTTTTCAAACTTTGTTTGCTCTCTATTCCTGATCTTATTTTCTAACTGCAAAGAAAAAACGTGAACTTTAACGAATATATTTTTTTTAAAAAACAATACAAAACCAGAAAAAATATTACCTGCTAGAAGTCGATACAGTGTGCTTAAGATTTTGTTGTCTTGTAAATCTTCAACTATTTTTAGAAAAAAAACTTTAGCATTTGATGTCAATAGATTATTTCCAGTTGCCAAATTTAATTAAAAATGTTATTTTGTTATATTTTTTTAAGAAGATTTATATTTTTCTTTCAGGAAGTTTGATTCTAGTTTTTCATTTAGATGATCTTTTCATTTTAAATATATTTCTAAAAGTAAACAAACACTAAAAACCTCTAGTTTAATTTATATGAAAATTTTAGATAATAATTTAAATAAATCACAATAAATTTTAATTAAATTTTCAAAAATATCATTATACGTTTTTTCCAAGCAGGAAATTCAATAACTTAATAAAACGACAACTTTTATAATGTCTTGAATTGCGCAAATGTTTTTGATCGAAATGCTGGTCTAAGGACGGCAATTAGGTTTCTGATTTTGCGCTCGTTTTTGCCTTTCTGCCAGGCAAACACACAAGTTCTTGACAGTGTTTGGTCCCCAAACTGTGCAGTTAATCTGTTAACAACTTCTGTCGCTTTGATTCTTTCACAAGCAAGAAATTGTATAATTATGCGTCGTACCTATTGCTCTGACATCGCGAGTCTTACTGACAAAATGGTTTAGAGTGTAGAATAACCAGCATTTCCCACTTCTAATGACCCCACCCAAGCATACTAGATGCGCAGACCCAGTCCTAGTAACCGTAGTTTATTTAATTGCATAAGAACAAAAATATTTGATTTACCCTCGTATTATTTCTTAAATTTGTTAATGTTTTGTCTCTTGTCTAATGTTCTAATAAACATAAATGTAATTTGTCAGTTTTTATAATTTACTTATTTGTTGTCGTACCTATCCCCCATAATTTTTAATTGTTTGTTTTGCATATGGAAAGTATTTCTTTTTACAAGCAAATTTATTTTTCTTATATGCTTTTTGTTTGCAAGTTTGGTTTTGTGTTTCCTCAATTCTCCACCTTAGATTAACAAAATGTAAATTTTTTCTTTATTTTTATCATTATTTTTATTGAAAACCGACAATAATTTATAAGTATATAAGTGACAAACTTTATCAGATATTACGTGTCACGACATATCAGTCTGTTCGTTATTATGTTTACTACTTATAACTACTAATTTGCTTTTGGAATTGATACATTTGTCATCCATATTAATTTTTATATCTTTTGTCTGCATTCTGCAACAAACGCATTTGTTACGTTAATTTGCATTTATCTTAAAATTTTTGCAATACTACCCTTGCCATGCATGTCACATACGTAGTCTATGTGTTTTTGCTAGTTTAATTTAAGTAGTATCGCGTGAATAATTTACCAAAAAACTAAACCTTATTTTATTTGATTCCTGCAATTTTTTTTCATTGATTGTATTACGTAACTTATTTAATTTTTCCGGTGTATTTATGCTACCCAATTTGTTTTGTACTACAACACGCGATGTTGTCAAATGTTCTCGCATTATAAAAAGAAAAACGATAGCTCTAAGTATTGTTTTGTCGTTTTTCTTTTTTCCGTATTATTGAGGTTTATGACTTTTTGCTCAGCATGCACTTTTTCTTTTGTAAACCTGTACTGCAAAACCACCAACCAACGTCGTTGCAACATTAAAAACGAATGTAGAAAAGGTCGCCCTGTCCTATTAATTATGTTTTAAATGGGTGCAATACATCCCATATGTGTTTTAATTATAATATACAAAAAATGCTGATGAAAACAACAGCTGTTTGCCGAAACGTTTACTTTGTATGAGTTTCCAAGATAAATAAATAAAGTAATTAATTGGCCCGATTAGCCCTTAAATCTCATCCTATGTATTAAATTGAAGGACGTTTAAACCGATTGACTGTAAATTATTTTTGTTTGTTTTGTGAACATATTTAATTAAATGCAGGGAAGCTAAATCTAGCTTTCGAAGATTGGTAATTGCGTACTTAAACTCTCTGCTCCGGGATCATCTTTTTTATTATTTTTTTCTCCCCACTTGCTGCACCGTCTCCATATAGATGGCTGCAGAGCTTCGAATTCGAGGCACCATTTTATGTTTTCATTCATCTTATTTGTTATTAATGTTGTGTGTGTTATTTATTTTTATCCATTTGTTTGTTTTGATCTTGTTAATATATAGTGTTCTTTTATTTTTATTTTGAATTCTTTATAAGTCTTTGTTCTTTAAATACTTTCAGGCAGTTGACTGTACGTGACTAGTCCATTGCCTAGTATTGTTTGTTTTGTTTTTTCTGTCCTTGTTGTGTGTACATGTATATTGCTTCTTCTTCTAGTGTTATGTCCGTGAATTTCTTTGATGCTTTTTATTTAGAGGTTGGTTTTAATTTGGTTTTTAATTTTATTTTTAATTTTGTATAGTAGTTTGCATTTTTCTATTTTTATTTTTTTTGATTATCTTTGTTTCGATCATTATTTTGTATAGTTTTTCTGTTAATGTTAGTTTTGGTAGTTTGTGTATTATTTTTAGAGTTTTGTTTTGATGTCTTTGTATTTTTTGTATGTTTGCTTATGTTGTTTCTCCCCATATGTTTATTAAATAGCTAATTTTTGCTAAAAATAAAGAATGATAGATACTTAATGCAGTTTCTTTTGTTATGCATTCCCTGGTTTTATACACAACTTCTATTGTTGCTGCGTTTTCTTTTAATTATTAGTTAATATGTGTATCCCAGGTGATTTTCTCAGTTAATATTATTCCTAAGTATTTTGTCTGTTTTGTTCTAGTAATTGATATGTTATTTATTTCAATTTTTATGTTATAATCTTTTGTGGTTTTTTGTCTTATTATCATATAAGTTGTTTTTTCTTCATTTATTGTTTGTATGTTTTTGTCGTACCATTTAGTTAATTTTGTAACGTCTTTATTTATGTTTCTCTTTATTTATTCTTTATTTTTTCCGTGATATATAATACATGTGTCATCAGTAAATGTATATACTTCAACAATAAAGTTTGTATTATATATATCATTTATGTATTATACATACAATATTGGCGCTAGTACTCCACCTTGAGATAGCCCATATTCTGCTATTGTGTATGTTCTAAGTATGTTGTTTATTTTTGTTTTTTTGTGTTCTGTTTTTAATATATGTTTTTAGTAGTTTTAAGTTTGTGTTTCTTATTCCAAGAATTTCCATTTTTTTGATCAATTTGTTTTGTCGATGGTGTCAAAGGCTTTTCTCATGTTTATAAATATTGGTATTACATACTGTTTTTGATTTAGCTTTCCTGCTATGTGTTGTATTGTGTCAGTTGTTATGCCTATTGTGTTTAAGTTTTTTTGAAATGCATATTGTCTTTTATTTATTATGTTATGTTTGGTTATGTGTGTCATAAGTCTGTTATATATTGCTTTTTCTGTTATTTTGCTTAGCACTGATATAAGCGATAGTGGTCTATAATTTTCTGATTTTAATTTTTCTTCTCCTTTTTTGTGTATTGGTTTTATAATTTGTTTTTTGAGTATTTGTGGATATTCACCAGTTTGTATTATTTTATTTATTAGTTTTTAAGTATTTGTGCTACTTCTCTTTTTATAGCTTTTATTACGTCATGGGTTTTTTGATCTCTTCCTGGCGAGTTTTTTATTTGTAGTTGTTTGATTATATCTTCTATCTCTTTTTCTGTTGTTTTGTCAAACTTAGCTTCTTTTTTTACTTTTACAGTTAATATTGTTTCCCTGCCATAATTTTTCTTAATTTTGTTTGACAAATTTTTTTCCACTGTTGCAAAGTAGTTGCTCAGTTCGTCCGCTATGTCAATTTTATTTGTTTTATTTTTGTCCGTGTTTTGTTATAATTTGAGTTCTTTCTTGTTTTGTTTTTATTCTTTGTTTTATTTAGCATCCCAATTATTTCCGACTATTGTTAAGCTTAAGCATTTGCATATTTTATTTTGTTTTTGTAGTAATTTTCTTTTCTTTTCTTAATTTTATCCTCTATTTCCGTTTTCTTTTCTTTTAATATTTTTTAATGACATCATTGCTTGGATTTTTGATGTATCTTTCTTATTTCATCCTTTTAAAAACAACATATTTCCTAACCTACCTACCAACCTGGAGGTAGGTATAAACCGTATGATTATATTATGATGGTTTGTTCTAAATCTAGTTATTCTGCACGTAAAACTCTTTTATTTGGATGTGCGGGCAAAGGCCGTATATTTGAAACAAGTCATCAAAAGTACTACTAACGCAAGAAGAAGAAAAATAACGACAAAGAAGAAAAACAACAAAGAAGAAAATCGAATTGTGGCTTAAAAATAAAATTTTCAAATATTTGTAGACAAAATAAATAATTTAAATTTGGTTCATCAGCATCTTGAACATAGAAAACGCCATAAGCTCTTTTTGTTTGAAACCAAAGTAAATAATAATGATCCAGATTCTTTTAATCTAGTAGATTCTGATTATCATCTTGAACATTCATTTGCTGACAAACAAGGTATTTGTGTTTACATCCTCAAACAACAAGCATATTTCAGACTGGCGACAAACAAAATTCAAGGCATTGGTTATAATAGCGTATTTCTTAAACTAAATTTTCCCGATTAGACTATTTTTGTAATACACGTTTTTTGAGAGTTTTGATAAAAACGCCGAAATAAATTTGTTAGGAGATTTTAATATACATAACACTGGTTAAGTCATTTTCTACAACATCATCCGGACAACAAACTATCGTTTTTGTTGCTCTTTTGCCAACTTTATTTTTGATATACATTAATGAATTTTTTTAAATAACTAAAAGCACCTTTATACTTCATATTTTTCAAAGACCATATCAACAACTATGGCAGGACGTCTTGAATCTTCTAGATTAGAATCTGTAGCATCTACAAACAAAGACTCCAAAACAATATCTGAATGGAGCATTCTCAACATGGTTAATTTAAAAAAAAACTCAACTTTTAATTGTTTCATAATCAAAATCTGAAGTATCATCAAATATTAAACTAAACATGGAATCCATATCTAAATCTTTTTTAATTTGTTTTAAGGATTACAATCTTGCATAATATTTTCTGGAATAACCATGTTGTTGACGTAGTTTTGAAAGTATCTAGAAATCTAGGATTTTTTTAATAAATGTAAAAAGTATGGGGCGGAACATCAAAAAGTACACTATCTGTTCTAAACTCTATTCAAAAACAAGCTTTGCCGATCCAAAATTGATTAATGACTTAGATACTTTACAACACATGCGTAATGTTGCAGATCTTTGCATTTTTTATAGACATTGTTCCATGGACATTTTTCAAACAAAATAAAAGACATATTGCCATCTAAACAAATATTTACTTGTAGTACAAGGTCCGTCAAGAATTCTAACAAATATTCACTGACAGTTCAGAGATGTAAGACCAAAACTTTTAAGAGAGATTTTTTAACTGTACTAGTGACACAATAAATTTCCAAACTCAGTATTTTCCGAGACTTATAAGCCTTAAATGGTTAAGGTCAATGTTTACAGACTGTTTAAATCTAGTCTTCAATGTGATAGTTTCAATAAGTGTGGTTTTGCCCGTTGAAATTCAAAGGTATTTTCATGTTCTTGTGACATATTAGGTAATTTTTAAATATTATATTTTGATTTAACATTTTTATTCATAAATAATAAAATATTCTACTATAAAAAAAAAATAAATAAAATAAATAAAAGAAGAAAATATTAATTATATTTTGAATTAAAAAATATATATATATTATAATATTCCCGTTTTTTTCATTTTATTCAGTTTTTTTTGTTTTGAGCTCTATTCCAATTTTTCTAGGTGTGTTTATTGTTTCAAATAAAATTTTATTTATAGTTTTTAAAATGTTACAACATAACTTATTTTATTATATCTCGTTTGATCTTCTCGTTTTTAAAAGGCAACAAATTTTACCAAATAAAAGTTACGTCAATGTAGGTTAAACAAGCCAACAAAAGTTGATTTGCAGTCTACGTATATACCAAAAAATTTTTTTTTTATTTTAACTACTGTGATTAGGTGTAAATATAAACTAAATAAAATTATAAATTAATCTCTACCCGTATAAACAAAAACTGCAATTTTGGATTTATTTCTTGTTTCAATAAAACATTGAGTTCTGAAGTAAAACTTTTTACTTTGCTTATATGAATATTCATTTTTTATTCCAAAATTATGCATATTCTCCTCACTTTTTGTTATTATAGCTAAATTATCAGCAAATGCAATTGTTGTTTTTTTAAGATTGTCTAATTTTCATTTTCACTTTTTTCATTTTATTTTTTGTAATTTTTAATGTATCAAATAAGAAAATTATGAACAGTAATGAGCGCAATGCTCTTTCTAGATGCTAAATCCAAAAATCTATTTTTGTCGTGTCAAAACATGTACACGTTTTTTCAAATCTTGTTGTTACAAGTTTAAAGTCATGTTTCTTTGCATTAAAACAGTTGTTTTCTCTTTTAATAAAATTCTAGCTTCAACACAAAATGCTTTTGTTTTAGTCTATTTTAAAGATTTGCTAGTACATTTCTTATTCTTTGCACAATACCTTAAACAGTTTGATGATTTTCTAATTTGCTTAACGATAGGTTTACACTAATTAATTATTGGGCACTGGCCGGAGTTTCTCGTTTTTCAAAATATTAAAAAAAACTTTTTTGTTTTTGGGTTTATTCAGCTACGACTTATCTTTTAGTAGGAGTAGAGTTGTTTAAAAACAGCTTTACAATCAACAGTGATTGATGAACTAAAATCTTTGGAGCCGTATTTTATTATCTTTAAAAATTACTTGCTAGATACTCGCCTTGCAGGAATAAGATATCTAAAACATCTTGGGAAAAGATAGCGTTCAACAATATTTTATCTATTCATTTTGTCTAAAGGTTATCATCTAGTCCACAAGATAAAGTATTTGAAGTATTAGTAGCTTAGTACCTCCCTTCTAATTTGTTATTGTTTATGTTTTAAAGAATGTGTAGCTTGTCAAATTACCAAGGGGTGCTAGTTACCTAACTTGCATTAAATGGTAAATACTTCCAAGTGTCCGGGCAGTTTGGTTGGTTTTACTTAATTTATATAGGCTTTTACTACCGTCTGTCTTTACTTTTAATCAAATTATACCCATGCACACCATTTATTTTTATCGGCAAAAGTTGAGAATTTTGTTTAATTTTTTAGAGAAGTTTTCACTTTTAATCAAAATATACTACCGATTGTCAGAGGCTCTACTACTACTGCTGTACGTTGTACTTGATTGAATTACCAAATAAGTAAGCAAGCTACCAGCTTAAAACGCAATGTTTTCCAAATTTAATTGTCCAAAACGGTTAGTAACGGATTACGGCACTAAACTTAACTCCAATTTATAAGTCAAAGCGTTATAACCGCTTAAAATACAAAACCTTCATTGTAGCGTTAGACAAGCGCAATCTAACTCCGTCAAATATTGTGTATACAATTAAAAATGCAAATAAATCTAAGGTGCCATTTTTTAAAAATTTTGTGTAGATGAAGGTTTATAAGTTTCCTCTATTATTTAAAAAAAATGCAAAAATAACGTTTGTTGCAATAAATCAACTCTCCGACGTAATACAAAAATTGCAACAATCAATGTTTTGTTGTTTTTTTTGCGCTTTACAATTTAGGTTATATTACTTTTTTATGTACTTTTAATCATTGCCGAGATATAGATTAAAAAAAATGTTTGTTTACACTACCATAAAAGTAGAGTACAATAAGAGTAAAGCGAAGCAAAAAGAGCTCTTGCATACCCATAATTTCTGCGCAAATTAACTTTAAAAGCTGTTCAATGGAACTGCCGGACATGATTATACCGATTGTTCCTATAAACGACGTCAATGAATACAATCTTTCAAGCCTTTTATTAACGTTTTTTTTTAAATCCGATATTGGGTCAGCGGCTTCTACGATGTCACGTGCTTTCCAGTAAAAGGACTGATCATAACAAATAAAGTTTTTTTAATGACAACGCTTTTATTTTTTTACAGCTTTACGAACCTAAATGAAAATAATTTTGTAATCCGATACCGAGGCATTAATAATTAGATGGTAGGTCCAAACTTGCGGTTTTATGTTTAGAATGTATTTGAACCGTACGGAATTGTGCAACTTCTGTTGCCAATTTAGTTTGGACTCACGCAATGAATTCTTTTCATTGCGTGAACATGGATGGTGATAAGGTTAAATTCTGCATTGTCAAACATGAACAAAAAAAAACAAATTTTCCAAGATGTAAAATTTAACTTGATGTATACACAATTTCTTAAAAATTGTTATTTTTTTGTACGGTCAATAGTCGATAAAATGTTGATAAGATTTTTTAGTCTATTTTTTGCGTAGTCATACACAAATTGCGTTCTTGATAACACTGAGCTCTTGCAGCAACAAAAACAGGTACATTATGCTCTAAGATTGAGAAAGCAAAATCATCATCAGATCCATTAAGATGTTGCTAATACTTTAATTGATTTTTACGATACTGAATAAATTACGTTTTGTTTGATTATTGACATTTAAAGTCGATTGGTAACTACTTTTTCGTCTTCTCTTTACGCTTGCCTCTAAAAAAGTCTAAACAGTTCTTTTCTTGTCTACGTAAACGTCTTTGGTCAAATGTTTTCTGCAAATAAATCATTTGTGTTGAAATAAGTACAATCAATTTGAAATTTGAATCAACTGTTTAAAATGCTACAAAATGATGTTTTGCATCAGAAAAGAGTTATTTTATACGTGCCTTTTTTCTGAAATTGCAGAAAGCGCTCTAATCTAGAGCATGACGCACGTAAATCTTTAGGCAAAAAAATTTAATTACGTTGTAGGTATTAACAAACTTTTTCATATTTTATTTTAGTAGAAAAAAATAACAGAGAAAAATATTGGAATAAAGCAAAAATATAACTCGATTATTTGTTTAATAAAATTCAAAATCTACATACTAACAGCTAATTCAAAAACCCCATGTGTTCTGCTTTAATATATTTGTAAATCTTATCCAGAAATTTGAAAATACGACATGGATCATACTACAAGACCCAAACTTATTAGGAAATGAATAACAAAAATGAAAAAAAACTAATTTAACTTAGAATATTTATAAAATGCGTTATTTTTTGCAATAAATACTATTATTGACACCTTAGCAATCAAGAAAATTGCTTAAAATTTAAAAGAGTTAATATTAAAAATATATTCATCAAAAATTATATTAAGAAATCTACTTGCTGTACATCAAATAATTTCAGCAATCGCTTTGGTTCAATAAAATTTTGCATAGAGTATACAATAGAGCACAGTAAACAATATTGTCATATAGGCTGTTTTATACTTACAGACAGTATGATGAATAATATCAATAAAATATCATGCGACGTTTATGGTTATCAGTAGCTGCTTATTGAGATATTTTATATGATTAGAAATGTAAAATTTAAAAAAATAATTATTTACCAAAACAACTTATTTCTAAACATTTTACAACATGTGTCAATAATACATACTTAGTAATTATCAAGCTATATGTATAGATAGTACATCCAGTAGATACAAAAAAAACTAAAAACTTACTACAAAACTAATATTAGACTTACGTTATTGTTGTTTGCAGTTGAATTAGTATATATATATATATATATGTATATATATATATATATATATGTATATATATATATATATATATATATATACTATTGTATACAAAAACTTTTATGTTATTTTTTAATGGATTTCCATTTTGTAATGTATATATACATTAATCAAATAGGTTGGTTGTGCGTCAGAGCAACGAAGTGAGCTTACTACTGAAGGAGGCCTATTGAGACCTAAATGCATTGCAATTTGTTCAACCTTCTACCCGAAATTCAGAAAATCCAAATAAATACTAACTTTGTAGTCACGTGATCTAATTTTACAAATAAACCTATTTTATAGTGAAAGTCAAATCTCTTTCATTATATTATAATTTCAAGTGTTATGGTTTGAAATATCTTATATGTAAGATATAATAATCAAATTTGTTACAGTAGTGTTAATAAACAAATCGCGCGTGAAAAATATCTTTAAATCAATTTAAAAATTTGAGTTGACATTTGGTATCACATTCATGTCAAGACTTCATAATTATAAAAAAAAAACATATTATAAAGTTGCTTATAATAATAACTTTTTTGAATTAGACAGTTTGAATTCTTAATTTAAATCTTATACTTTGCGTTTAATAAGACGTAATATTGCATATGAATGATTGCAAACTTATGCAAATTATTTCCCTACCATTAGTGTTTCAGGTAATGCAACTCTTATCAGTGCGTCTTTCTTGAAGAAAAGTAGTTTGCATAATATTATATTTATAAGCATATTGATTAATAAGCCATATTAGTTGATAACCTTTATTTTGAATGATATAGTAAAATTAATAAAGTTTTAAAAAACATTATTATATTTATAATAAATAATGCAGGCTATATAAAAGTTGTTTTTAATTAATTAATTTCTTCTGTTCTTTAATTTAAATTCAAAATTGATGTGTTTGAAAAAGGGTTTTCTATTAATTGTTTCGATTAAAATTAAAATTATATTAATGTCGTTCTCTATAATGTATTATATATTTGCTGCAAAATGTATGGTTATTTGAATTTCCAGTAATGTAATTATTATGCCAAGTGCTAAAAGGCACTAGAGCTGCATGTACTTTCAACACATTCATAATATACATAATCGAATTTAGTCAGAAGCACACGAACGAGCACACGGGGATAACTTACCAAAAATACAGTGAAAAGGCAGAGCGTGTATGTATACGGCAGATATTTTTAAACATCTGTCGAAGAAAGCCTCCCGTAAGCTGTCGCTCACACAAACTTCCGTATTTATTGAAGGAACTAAACTGAGCACGATTTTCTCGGATGGAGAACCAACCTGAATACACCATTAGATTAACAACACTTGAGATGGTTTATTTTGAATTTGAATCCTACTGGCTTTTCCGCTTAATTGAAAAAGAAAATAAAATATATTATCTTTTCTATAAAAATTCACCAGCAAAATAGTACAAAAGCAGTCGCTATTTTAGTGGCTAATGTGATTTGGAAGAGTTTTAGTTTCCAGTAGCATGCACGAACTATATGCACAAGTGATGTAGTAAAAGCAAAGCAAAGGTAAAACCATTACGTACCTACAGGAGCAGAAAATAAACATGCAGCATCTATACAATCCTCCTTGTTTTCAACATTGTAATTTCATTTGCATTGCACCTTTTTAAAAGCATTTCGTTTTGTAATTGATTATCCATTGTGAATCTCTCTATATAACAAGGGTTCTTTTAACTAAATCTGTAGTGTAATTAAATTAGTGTACCAGCTTAAAATCGTTAGTCTACTTTAATTTACTATTCTATTATCTATAAATTAAATATGCTAAACATATATCATTAAAAATTAGTAACTAAACTGATAAAATATTATAATTATAATACAATACATTATAATTATATTACAATATATTATAATAGAATGTTTTAATTATTATACAATGAACAATAGGGATTTATTAAGTATATGTTTAGGTAATAATTATACTTATAAGTTTAGCTGTCGAATTTATTAAGACTGTAATATATAATAACTCATAACGAATATATACATCGCTATTAAATAATTTAATGCCGTTAATCCTTCTGTAGGTGGTGTGCGAGTTATCTATTTATACGTTGTCTCCATGGTATATACCGGAAACAGGCTTATATACTCCCCGGAGCGCACTTCCGGGCTAAGAGAATAAAATGCCTTTGCTCCACTTTAACCAATTTGTAATACCGGAGGTTGACTTTATATTAAACGCACAAGGAATGCTTTCTGAAACTATTATTTTAAAATGCTTTTAGGTATAAATTGAATAACACTTAAAGCAAAATCAATTTCTACTTATTTATTGCCCTTTTGTAGTTGCAATTATTATACATTATTTTGTACTTTCTAAAACTTCAATAAACAATTCCATCAAAAGATCTAAACTTTTTCATAATAATATAAAAGTGCTATGGTATTAATTACAGAGTAGTTCAGAATGACAGAAAGTTTAACTCAACACATTGTGCTGCCAGAGGTGGCGTTCTTATGACATTTTCTGATAGAATATTTTACAACCGATTGGATTGGATAAAAGTTAAGTATGCTTTCATATAGATTTTACTATTTATCAATCTAAGTATTACTTGATAAACCTGATATACTAGTTAGCAATTTTAATAATCTGCGTTCTATGATAAAATTAACTCTCACACATCATATTATTTCTATTAGTCATTGTATAAGACCTAAAACAATCAAACTATTTTACAAACAAGTATCATAAACTGTTAGATTTAGTATTGTGTAACTTTGATGATAATATTATCATAGAACATAATGAACTTCCAGTTTTGTCTAGTATGTTTAAAATTAAATCTAAAAACAGACCTGCTATATTTCTTCAAAACAGTTCTATTGTGTTAACAGTGTTATTTGTTAGCATTGTTTATTATATTTAATGTTTTATATACATTAATATTTACGTGCAGATAAAGCGTCTAAGGTTGTGTTAAAGGTACATAAATAATAAACTAGTTGTAGACAGTTATAATATTTGTTGATAGAAAGTATTAGTAAGTCATTATCTTACAAGTTCAAAGAGAAAGTGTTTTAATTACACAATAGCTAAGGAAGCTATTAGAGGTGCAGTTCAATTGTCAGTAGTTCAGGCATGTAATACAAAGTACATTAGCAGTAAGTTCATTAATACACTGACAGCTAAAGCATGCTGTAAAAAGTTATTATTCACACACTGGAAATTGAAGACTTGGGTTAGTGTGATAACACTGTATCGGTCAGTAAGGCCTTATAGATAATAGCCAAGAACATGTTATGTACTGGCAGTTGAAGTCCTGGGTTTGCATAATAACAGTTTATCAAGCTTACACGTGCCAGGGCCTTGAGGTTGTATGCATTACATTTATTATTAAAATCTAAAAATTGTTTGTTATTTGTTATTATAATTTCAGTTTTTGTTTTTCTCTATATATTTAAATTTATAATAGTAAATTATTGTTTTTGCAATTTTCTGACATAGTTTTGACGTTGCCATTTAATAAATTTTTGGTCTTATTGTTGCTTTAATAATCTAAATACACCCAAGTCAAATAGTTGTAGCACATGACTTGTGTGTGGGAAAAGTTTTAATTTGGTAATTCTTTTTATTTGTTTGTTTTATCAAAATATGCAACAACTTTTGTGTGTTGCGTTTTTTATAAAAGTCAATATATATTAAAATCATTTATGGTAAGCTACTTTCTCTTGTCTAAGCAAATATTTTGTAGGTTTATTTTAAACTATGTCGTGTTACACTCTTTAAGTGTTGTAGGGTGAGAATTGTATATTGTTGCTACATTGTGTTAAAAAATTCTTTTAAATATCTGTGTATTATGTTTTGGTATAGATAAGTTATCTATTATTATTAATATTATGTGCTAAACCACAAAATGCTGTTTCAATAAAAAAAAATCTAAATTTGCAAAAGATCTTTGTGACATTTTATTTACATGTGCTCTGAGTTAAATAATAAATTGCCGATTAATTATAATTGCTTAACGCTAGAGAATTGCTGGTTTAGTCGCTCAGTCCTGTTGTGGTGCCACTAGTATTATTGTTATGAAAAAATATTAAATCCCATCACATCTACGAGAATATCGGTGAACCTTTCTCTTTAGAAAAATATTGACACGTACAGCGCCGTTTTTAAAATAAAATTGGTTCTTATACGACAAAACGCCAACCAACTCAATATCCAAACGATAAGATTTTAGTCAATACTCTTTTTATATGTTGAATTACATACAATATTCTATGTCTTTATGTTTTTGGTTAAAGATTTAAAGTTACATTTAACGAGTAAAAAATTAATAAAGAACTGATTAAATACGTCACTTTTTAAAAATTAATTGCAAAGAAATGACTTATTGCATCAAATTTCTACAAGTTTGAGGACACAGATTGGACTTTATTCTACAATGTGTGAAAATTTGATTCAATTATATTCAGGCGTTTTCTTGCTGAGTTGGATGCAGTAAACCTTTATAATAGCGCAACTATTCTCCCCCCTTCATATTTTTGACCCAAATATAATTAAGAGGTTATAGATTATATATATATATATATATATATATATATATATATATATATATATATTTTAATTTATTTGAACTGAGTGGTTTGTTATTATTTTTGTTAAATCAATAATTTAGGTTTTTTTGCATTGCTTTAATTGATTTTTTTTAATTGTATTGCATCAAACAAAGAGTATACTTGAGTATCATCTGCATGCAAATGATACTTTGAGTATAAAATTGTTTTTTTTTTTTAGAAATAAAAATATACATTATACATAATATTGGACCGAACATTTAGCCTTGACACACACCTTGCGTGATAATTGAAAGTTTAACTTTTATATGCAACTTTTTGTACTCTATTGTAAATACGCTTTCAAAAATTGTACAGCTTTTAAAATAGCGAACAAAAGATGTGAAGACAGTTATTTTCTTGTCATTAATAGAGCGTAGAATATTATCTGTAATATTACACATAACAGTAGAACAATTATAAGTTGGTTTAAATCTAGATTGAGTTGGTGGTAAAAATATGTTGCCTATTTAAATGTGTGCGTATTTGTTTTCTACTTTTTTTTTAACTACTTTTGAAATTACTAGCAACAAGCTGATTATACGAAAAGTTTTATTTTCAATAGAGTTAGACGTTTTTGGCAGAGGAGTTATACGTTATTTTTATCAATGCTCAGGGTATACAGACAAAAGAAAACAGCAATTTACTATATGACTAATATAAAAAAGGACAGCACATTTTGATTATGTTAATATATACATAGTTTATTAACACCAGAAGATTTTGTTTTAATACTAAATATTGTTGTAGTTATTATTTTTTTGTGATTGTTAGTAGATAAACTTACGGCGTTTGCAAAGTAATTATTGATGTCATTAACATAATCTATGTAATGTGGAAGAAGTGTTATATTTTTATTATATAATTATATATTTATTATTTATTTTTAAGTTATGCCAAATAAATTTAAGATTTGACTTTATGAACGTCTAAAAACTTTTTTGTTTTTACAAAAAAAATTGTCAAATAGCATAACGACTTATAATAATTCCAGTGTTATTCTAGATTTTTTTTTCTTTTCTGCCTAAGTCATGCTGTTAATTTGTCTTAGCCATTGTCTCTAATGTGGTACTAGTTTGAGGTGGGCTAGTTTTGGCCTCGCGGAATTCACGCAGTCTGCTGCGGCAACACATGCTGGGCTCATCTCTCCCTACACCCTATTTTTCTGCCCTACTTCCTACACTGGCATTCTCTCCCATTCTTGTGTTATTTAGCCTAGATATTTGCTTCATCTTTTTCCTCGTTATATCCTTTTTCTTTCATAAATATTTTGTGCAGCTCCATTAAGTGCATCCCTTTTGGTAGTTCTACATTTGCCAGTTTAACTTCTAATGAGATTCTTAAACCTCCATTTGGGATTAGTTTTTCGTGTCCCCAGGTTGCCAGATATACTCTGACCATTTCAAAAGTTGCATTTTTTGTCAACCTAGAGATGGCGTATTTTCCGTTTGGAAATTGTTTAGTCAATTCAAGTATTTTGGTTCAAATTCCTCTATGTTCAAATTTCTTTTTGCGAGGATTAAAAAAAATAGCACTATGCAGTTGGATACAAATTTATTGTACAGCTACAATTGTTTACCTATGTTTCTGTATTTGAAAAAAAATAGATCAATTAGTGTTTGAGAGACTTAGTAATTTTTTTGAGTTTTCCTATGATTTCTTTCAAATTTAGACTATTAATCACATCGTTAAAATCAGTACAATTTTTGTCAAAAGCTAGCATCTCGCAATTGAAATCTCCTACGCTACTCGGTAGCTATCATAAATGTAAGAAAATTTAATTAAAAAGGCCAACAAATGGCATTTATAGAATAGAATAGAATAGAATAGAATAAATTTCTTTATGTTAATACAGAACAAACTGTTTACACAAGTCAGAAAAAATACAGTACAATTTAAAAATGTTGATATTTTACACAAACTTAAATATAATTTATTTGTATAAAAATACATTTTAAAACACATAGAACATATAGAGTAAGTATTAACACAATATAGATACAAATTTAGAATACATGTTAAAATTATATAAGACAATATTAAAAGCATGGTAAATATTCATCAAATAAAAATAAAGCTTTCTGAATCAATAAAGATTTTGGTTGTTTTTTTAGTTAATCTATTGATATTTGTTTAAAAGCATTAGGTAGTTTGTTGTAAAACTTAGGCTCAAAAGAATATACTGCATTTTTTTATTTTGTTGAACGCTGGAAATTAAGATGCAAGTGTGAAGCTCGTCGTGTAGAATAGTGATATCTGATTTTAAGTTGTGAGTAGAGATATTTTGTTTAACAAAAATTATACTGTTAAATATATATATATAAACTAGATGTTAAAAAATCTAAGTTTATAAAAGCTTCTTTTGTATCTGCTCTATACGTAAGACCAGCCAATATGCGGACGGCTTTTCTCTGCAAACAAAAAATATATGTGATATGTGATGTGTGACTGTTCCCAACACAGTATAACTTATTGCATATTTGATTGAAATAATCTATAATATGCAGTTAAAGAGTTAAATTTCTTAATAAATAAACTTGTTTTGGAAGTTTTTAGCACAACTTACCCACATAATTTTTCTATGTTAGTTTTGAATCAATTTCAACTCTTAAAAAAATTATTGAATCGTTACCGTAATCATGCTGTGGCTGTGAAAACATTATGTGCAAAGTTTTGTTTTTATTTAGCATTAACTGGTTTGCTGAAAACCAGTTATTTGCATAATTTTCAGCATGAAATAGAGTACTTTGAAGAAGTTCTGGATCTTTATTTTGTGAAATTATACTAATATCGTCTGCATATAGAACTGTCGACACATGATCAATTTTTAAATCATTGATATAAATTAAAAACAAGTTGGATCTAATATGGAAACCGGAGGTACACCATGTGCCATTTTTATTGGAGCAGAATGTTTACCATTAGTGTATAGTAATTATTTTCTATTATCCAGATAGGATTTCAATAATTGGACACAATGGGGATTAAACCCATAGTGCGCAAGCTTTTTTATTATTGTATTATGAGCTACGCAATCAAATGTTTTAGACAAGTCACAACAGGTAACATCCGTGTATGTTTTACTGTTAAAACCTTTTGTAATGAGCGCAATAAGTTCATTTATTGCGGTTACTGTACTTCTGGCATGTCTAAAACCAAATTGTGATTCATTAAACAAAAAATTTTGTTCAAAATAATCATGTAACTGCTTTTTTAAAATATATTTTAATATTTTTGCAAAAACTGGTATAATTGAAATGGGATCATTTTTACATTTATTTGTATCTGTTTTTTTGATAGGAGATACTTTGGCAATTTTTAAGCAATTAGGAAAAGTGTCTTCTTTGATGCATAAATTTAATAACTTTGTGAGTGGTGTTATAATGAGATCTAAAATACATTTGACTAACATAATGTTAAAACCATATATATCTTTTCCCTTTTGAGATTTTAGTTTGTTTATAACAACTCTCGTGTATGCTTCAGATACCATTTCAAAATTAAATTTTTTTGTTACTAATAAATTACAAAATACCAATGGGTCACATATAGGTATTCTTATTTGTGTTATGACACTTTCCGCTACACTTGCAAAATATGTATTTAATGTAGTTGGTGATAATGTAGTGTTTTGTATTCTCAATTTTGAACGGCAAGTATTAATGACATATAAGAACGGTTTTGGTGTATTTAAAAAATCGTTTATGTATTTAGAATTAGTCACAAATTTTACAAGTTTTATTTGCTCTTTGTATAGTTTCTTTTCTGAATTTAAAATTTTATACCGTTCAGAAGTTTTGTATCTGTCACACATACCAGACATTTCTTTGTGTTGTTTTAGTTTACTATTATACCAGTTAATGTTAATTTTGTCTTCAATAAAATCACATTTCAATTTATGAACAGAGATGTAAAAGTTGTACTTGTCAAGTTCTGTTATGGGTCTGATTTTTTGAATTTTGTTTTTGGTTTTAAAAATATGCTATTCTACTTTATTAAAGACCGCTATATGGTCCGCAATATTAGGTTCAATTGTGTAAGCTGAATGTTTATCTGTTAAATTGATAATAATATTAATTAAACAGTTTAGTTTTCTAGTTTTCCGTTGATTGTGTATTCTAAACCATATGAAATCAGCAGTTCCTTAAAAACCAAAATGTTATTATCGTTTGATAAAAAAATTACGTTGAAATTGCCCAATATAATTACTTTATGAGCGCTGAATTGATTTTTATTAACATATTTTCAAAAACACTAAGGGCCGGTATTATAAACCATTAAAATCTGTAGATTTTATTTACTAACCAAGTAAATTATTTTAATTGGCTGATTTTGGTATTATAAACGTCAAATAATAAAAGTAGGTAACTAAATCTATGGAGTAAATTAATCATCAAAAATCTAGGGATTAAAATTTATTTAATGAATAACTTGACATATGTCATGTTTCTTAGGTTATTTTTAATGTGGAGCAATTTCTGTTGAAAATCAGCTTTTGATTGCTCTACGATGTTATGCAACTGACTTTCAATATGTTGTAGGGGATTATTGTAATATAACAAAGGCTACAATATAACACATCATTAACTACAATATTAAAATAACATATAAATGCGGCGCTGCAATTTCTTATTTTACGAATAGTTAATTTAGATTTATAATACCGAAATACGTTTATTCGTCGAATATATTTAATTTGAGATTTGTTATTCGGTCATTTATTTTGTCTTTATAATACCGGCCCTAAGAAAAGTTTGAAAATCCCTTTTTGGTGATCTGTAAATAACTATTATAAGTTCATTTGTGTTATTAAATTGTATAGCCAATATTTCTAAATGTTTTTCCATAGATAGAATTGTTAAGTCTGTGCGTATTTTGCAATTAATTGATTCTTTTGAACATAATAATATTCCACCGTTTTTATATATATGCTACGTGAGAAAATGTCTTGCAATTTATATTTATTTATTATTGTTGAAGAATAGTAATGCTGCTGTAAGTTTTTTGTAGAATTCAAAACTTGAGCTAAGCCTAAAACATGGATTGCGGCTTTCTGTATGTAATTAAATACAATCTAATTCAACATCTCCAAGTATGCCTTTTACATGTTCAATTTCATTATTTGCTTTGGTGTTTGGTGCTAGTCTACCAACATACAGAGAGAGATGGATATAATTGAAAAATTACAGGGGTCTTCTTTGTTGTTTTAGTTGATTTAACATTACTTTTCTTTAGTAATCCAGCTATAGAGCCATAGGTGGCGATTGATATAATTAATTCATTATTATCGCTTGGTTTGTTTGCGTTAATTGTTTAAACAATGTTATTTAGATTCAACTGATTTTGTTTGATTAGTACGTGTTGCTCTTGTAGAGTTGAATTGATATAACATAAAATATTCTATAATGACTTACCTCCTTGTAGAAACTTCATACATGTAGGACATAACTACACTATGTTATTCTTGCTGTTAAGTAATCTTTGTTCACTGTTGCCAAGGCCCGTACACTGCCCATGCACTGTACCATTACATAGACCAAAACACTTAGAAACCACTTCGTTATTTGAGATTTCTAACTCACAAACTTTGCACTTATTTAACACTAAAACGTCTGTCGCGGATGCCATTATAGCATCATAGGTGCACTTATAGACAGTATTGTTACCAACAATTACATTAATCTAGAACAGTTAGTTAGCAACAAGTTGCAACCTATCATTAAATTTAAAAACGAATTTCAAATATGATTTAGTATATGTAGCAACACCGCTTCAACTGGTAACAAAATCACAGAATGAGTATGATGTATTAACCTAGTCTCCGTAATTGCATAGACATTCGCAAATTTTGGAATAAATGAATTCACATTCACATGATAAATTTTAAAATGACTTGTATTACAGTATATTATATTATATATTAATGTTACAATAAAATTTTGGAATCACAATCTATTGGGTCTATATTTGCTGATTTTACAGAATAGATTTTGTGCAGGTTCAATTTATACTGTTGTAAACGATGAAGGGTCGTAGCGATGACACGCTGTTGCAAGAGGTTGTGACGCATAAAAAATATATATTAGTGCTTTTTTGGCAGAAAAATAATGCGGTTGTACAATATGGCAGGAAATGGACGTTTTGGAAAAAGTTGTTGAACTAGTGATTTAGTGAATAATTAAATACTATGCCACATTAACGCATGGTGTGGTAGATGTGTGGCTATGCCTTCTATGACTTCAGTTATAAATAAAATAAATTTAAATAACTGGAAGTAACAAATGATTTTTTTAAACATTTTTATAAATGTTTTATGATTTATAACTATCGTTTTGATGGAGTTGCTATTGTCATAAAAATGTAAAAAAGCAATTACAAAGTTATTCATTACACAAAAAAACATACAGCTAAAATAGAAGTAAATTATTAAAATTAAGCCACTATACCTTTAAATCATTGCGATACTTAAATTAAAGTACATGTTTGATTACTTATTTGTATTTATGATTTATTTTTTGTTATGCTAACATATACTATTTTATTTTCTTGTACTATAATTTTCTGTCTAGTAGCGTTGTGAGGTTGAAGTTAAAACCATAATTCTCGTTAAACCAATGTTGTGCTAACGCTGTTTTTTTTTTCTTTTTATTAATGTTTTTTATGGTTTTATAATCTTTTGATGAGATGTTGTTTTCTTTGTCTAATGTACACTTTGTAATAATTACTACAAGGTATTACGATTTGCCTTATTTTTTTCGTTTCTTTTTAGTTCTGTAAAGGTTCCTACTGTTATCATGTTGTATATCTAAAATTTGTTACGTTATTATTCTATTTTTTTATTGTGATATTACAACTTAGTTAAATTAAAAAAAAAAAATTGTAAATCACTTAAACTTAACATTTTTTGTTTGTAAAGTTTGATTAGAAGTTTACGATCCGTTTGGAATAAGTAGGTGTCATATACTATTTTGTTATAATTTTTTATTGTTCTGGTAAGTTAAGAACATTTGGTTATTTTTTCATTCTATTTTTATTGTAAATTAAAGCTTGTAATGTATACTGTTAAGAAGTGTAATTTTTTTATTGCTAGTATAGCAACTACGTGTTTTGATTAGCGTACTTGATTGTTATACCAAAAATTTTGAGTTTGAGTCTTCTATCTAGAGAGTCAGTTTTTCTGGTTAAAAAAATGTGTTGTGATGAGTACGCCTTTTTTCCGCTAAGAAAAGAAACTTTAGTAAGTCCCGTGTACTGCTTCAATGTTGCGTGTACGTTAGAAAACCCAATAATTTAAATTGGCAGCAAAAACAAACCAACTAAAAAAAAAAAGTTCTATTTAATTGAAAAAAATGGAATATTGTAATATAATTCCTAATTAATTCTAAAAAACTTTAGAAATATGAGAAAGATTATTTTTGACATCTTATAGGTTTTTAGTTGTACTGAGTTGTGTCGTTGATTCAAATTTAGTAGTAGTTATTTAAAAAAAAATTGTGTGTTATTGTATGCATTAAAAGTTATTGTATTTTTTAGTCATATTAATTTTTGTACAATATCACGGTCTTTGTTAGCTTGATTGCTATTTTTTATAGGAATTTTTTAGCAGTGATTACTTTGATTTTTGGGTTTGTGTTATTGTTTTGACTCAAGTCGTTTTTTAACTTTTTTTGAGTAACTGCCATGAAAAAAATCAATTTTTTTGATTATCTTTGGAATGTTAATATAATTAGCAGATTTCTTGTCCATGCTGAGGCTATTTATTACTGGTGTCATTAATTTTAAAATGACAAAACTTAAAAACACTCCCTTTTTTACCAGCAAACTAATAAAGTACTAAATAAAACAACAGCTTAGTTACCAACAATGTGCAAACAGCAAGTTTAATGTATGCAACCTCAACGTCATACCTTATATATTTATACATACAGGGTCATAATAAAAATTTGGAATTATGTAACCATCTAATGTACGTTTGTGTCACTTTAGTAAAATAGTGAATTTAAGTTCGGTGTGAATAAATAAAAATGCTTATCTTAGGATTTAATAATAAAAATATTCTTTGCATATGTTTACATTGTTTACTGCTATTGAAACTCTCAAACACAATCCGAAATGGAATAGAGCTATTCCCCATTATCAAACCGCCCATTCTTAAAGTAGGATTTAATAATAAAAATATTCTCTTTATCTGTTTACATTCTTAAAATCTTGCTTCGCACTTGATTATAAACTGTCAAAACAAAGTAAATCATTTGGTGCACAATTAAAAAAAAAAACGGCATATTTAAAGTGATTACATAATCCCAGACGTTAATAAAGACGCTGCATATATATTTTTTGTCGTAAATAGAATCACATTACGGATGGTGTGTGCGAATCTTTCTCTTATTCAAAAGAAGCCATACCCACTAAACCACCTCCCAATAACATAAGTGTTTAGGAAATTGCTTTATATATAGCCACTAAACCAAAAAGCTTGTCAAGGCTAAGATAATAGTTTTCAATGACAGATGATTGCGTCAAACAAGATTTTATGATAGGTTGGTAAAGAAAAGTTTCAATTTAAACTTCTTTATTATTTTAGCATTTATTCAGTTTTCCAGTAAGTTGTTAAATAGCTTCGGAACCGCTCTTGTTTTTGATCTATCTCTGTATTTATTATTGAAAGAAATTACTTTTAAATGATGTTGACTATAACTTCTTGTATGATATGCGTTTTGTAATTTGTTTGATTTATAATCTATACTTAAAAATGTTGTCTACAAACACAACATTACTTATTTTAGCATCTAAGAGATATTGCGATGCATTTTCCTAAACAGTTATTGCTATACATTAGCACAGATTCTACTTGTGCAATACATATTATGATTCTCAATACAGATACTGGAAAAAGGCAAAGGTGTAGAATCTTTCTGCAAAGTGTCTCAGTCTTGCGTTAATAGACATTATTTGAGGGTTCCATAAAAAGTTATTAATTATAATACCCAAATATTTAATTTGCGTAACCTATTTAATTTTTTGTGTGAATTTGATTTTAAGACAAATGTCACTGAAATCACTGAAAGTAATAAATATTACAATCGATTTGTAGAAAATGTTTGTGAAAGTATATGTTTGTAAATTTTTTATTAATGACAGTTTAAGCAACTATTTTAAAGGTATATGTTTTTGAAATTTGTTTAATGTTTATTAGTCATGTTCTTGACATAGTTATTAATACAATTAAATATTTGTTTTTAGCTCTGAGGAAAGCAACAACAATGCCAAAACATTAATTATTAAAATGTATGCTTGAAATAAATTTATTATTATTCTGTCTTAACACTGATTAATTTTTAAATTGTCACTTTGTGTTTTACTTTTATTTATATTTATAATGTTATATCATTTGTCAATTTTGAAACGTTACATCCACTGTTTATTAAAAAATTAATTGTTGCGGTAAGTTAAGTTAAACCTTTCTTTATCCTGCAACACTCTACTACTAAAAGCTGTCTTCTACTGCTAATTTAATAGTAATACAGGATGTTACAGAAAAAATGCATGAATTTCCAATGAGTGTAAACGACAAACAACACAACCAATTTAAAAAAATAATTTTGCAAAATGTTTGTTGTGGGTTCTTCTTCTCTTCTACAATTATTAAGTTTTACATTATTTACTATTTACTATTTCTGGCGGTATTTTTGCTATTGCCTCACGGATTGCTGCTTTCAAATCATTAATGGTTTGAAAACAGTTAGTAAAAAAGCAAGATTGAATGAGCGCGACGGCCATGCTAAGTTACCGCGATGTAAACATGGAAACTTGGGCTGTGGTCTCGTCTTGCTGAAATTATATCTGGCCATTGAAATGCTTCAATTTTTGTTGCACAAAGATTTTCTGTTTGTAGACATAACAAACGCATGTAATTATGACAACAGCACCGTTCTCTTAAAAAAGTTAGTTTTCCATGCTCCCAATGCATTCAGATTCTGAAGAAATGTAGACCTCGTGAATCAACTTTCGTTAAGATTTGACAAAGTTAGAACGGTTTAAAAAAAGCATTTTTTGCAATTTTGCTAAATTTAATTTTTTTTTAATAATGTTTGAAGCTTGATATATCAAAATGGCTGCCCCAACATTAAATATACAAATATGGGTTTTAAAATACTTGTAATAAAGAATAATTTGAGCCATAGTGACCTTCTTATATTTTTCCAGAGGCCCAAAAATTGAGATACAATTTAAGCTAAAAAAGACGATTTATTGTAAAATTTATAAACTTTATTTGAAGTTTTTTAATCGTTTTACAAGGAAAAATAAATTAATACTTGATTTTTAAAGCACTAGGTAATATAAATAGGCAAACGCTTTTGGAAATTGTTTATAACTTTATAATTATATTATTATTAAAGTTGTTTTAATAGTTTTAAAGAACTATCTGTCGTTTTGCCATTGACTGTCATAATTTGCATCAAATGTTTTGTCTCGGAATTGGTTGTTGACGGCAATTTTTTAACTAAGACTGAGAAGTGTGTTAATAATTAAGTGAGCGTCATTTTGAACAGGCAATATTCTTAGGTTCAAAATATTGAAAATCTCATTTTTTTTATCCATATTTTAATCTCTCAAAACTTGAGCAAAATCCAAGAGGTCAACTTTTTGAAAATAGTAGTAGTAATGGAATTACCCATATATACTTAGCCATATGCTGTAGAACAATAAAAGCTAATAAAAAAGACTTACTAGACAATATTGTGAAGAAAAGGCTAAAGAGAAAAGAAATGATTAGTTGGCAAAAAGGCAATATAAAAGTAATAATTTATTAATTTGGTAAATAAAAAGTTTTAATATTGATTACCTTAGAATCGCATAATAATTTACAAAATCCGACACAATAAACCTGCTAAGAAACCAAATGTAAAATTGATTAAAATTTTGCGAAGAAAAGAGTCGATTATAGATAAAATTATTAACATAGTGACCAGATGAAAAAAAACACCAACACTTGTTTTAACATAAACACTACATATATGAAAAAGACAAAAACACAAAAAAATTCAAAAAAGGGTTTTTTTGTTATTTGTTTTTGATGTTGTTGTTCTTTCTATCCGTTTGGTAAAAATAAATGTGTATGTTTTAGAAAAATGTTTTTAATTTAAAGTTTATGAATTTGAATCAATTGCTTATAACTCACAAATAGTGCATTTTATTAAAAAAAATCTCAAAAAATACTCAAATTAAATCATAAAATAAAAAACATTAAAATATACCTCTTGTATCCATAAAAAAATAGTTTACTAAATTTCTATAATGGGTTTTTGTAATTTTGACCAAACCTGCATATATACGAAAATGCTTTGTATGTGCACAAACTAATACAGTGGACAACTTGCCATTTTACTATATTATGAACCACTGAAGAGCTATGGCAATTTGTCATTAATTACATTGCTACATTTTTCATTTTCAATTCAACTCATTTATTTACGGAAACTCCATTTAATACAAAAAATTATAAAACAATATATGAACATTAAAAAGTAAAAAAGTGTGCACTTATAAAACATTATAACAAAAATATAAAAATTAAAAAAAAATAAAAATTATGTATATAATATATTAGAGAGACTTAAATACTAATAGAAATATATGCATACACATTAAAATATTAACAAAAAACAAACAGGTACATACATACATATCAAAACAATGCAAAATCAAAAGTTCTTAATTGTCTCACGAAACTCGTGTTTGGGCCAAATAAATCAAGGTTTGAATTAAGAGAAATAACGTTCGCATAGTGCATCATTCCGCATAAAGGACTATGATACCCTAAGTTAGAGTTATGTAATGGTAAGCAAAATATAAGCGTATATCTAGTACGGCAACAAGGACCAATATAGAAGTGCAATTGAGATAACAATGATGGACTGATTATTGTAGAAGACAAAACCTTAACTAATATTGCTAGGTTGTTAACTTTACGACGATCTTCTAATCTGCATAAGTTGAGAGAGATCAAAAAGCTAGTTTTATTGTAGTTAACATCAGCAATTCCCATTTTAAAAGACAAAAAACGACAAAACTTCTATTGGATTTTCTCAATAATATTTATATGAACATCATAAAAAGGTGACCACACCGTAGACGCATATTCTAAAATAGGACAAACAAGAGAACAATACAATAATTTAACAGAATGCGTACTTAACGATCTTGACATTCTAAAGATAAATCCAAGAATTTTAGACGCTCTGTTGCAAATTGAATCAATGTGATTTGTAAAACGCAACTTTGAATCAAAAATAACACCTAAATCTTTAACTTCTGTAACGTTACAAAGTATACAGTTGCCAATGTTACAATCAAAACAGATAGGGGTTACTGCACAAAAAAAGCTTATTTTTAAACATTTTGATATATTAAAAAACATATTATTGTCATTGCACCAGCTTGTAATATAGTCTAAATCATCTTGCAAAGCTTTGCAATCACCAATAGATAATATAGTTTTGAAGATTTAAAGATCGTCCGCATAAAGAAGATAATTTGAATTTTGTATGTAATTGCCTAGATCGTTAATAAAAAAAAGAAACAATATTGGGCCACAATGTGACCCTTGTGGAGCCCCTGACAACACATGTATGGGCTTAAATAAAAAAATCTTTATTTTTACACATTGAGAGCGCCCCGAAAGAAAACTACTCAACCAGGTAACAACACTACTGTAGAATCCAAAAACTTTAATTTAGATATTAGTATTGAATGATTTACTCTGTCAAATGCTTTACTGAAATCAGTATAAACACTATCAACTTGGAGTTTAGATTCTAAAGCCTTAACTAGATGAAATTGATATATAAGCAAATTTGACAGAGTAGAACGACCTTTAAAGAAACCATGTTGTTCGTTGATAATAACTTGACAACTGAGATTATTTAGTTGACTAGAAACAAAACTATCAAAAAGTTTTGCAATGCAAGACTGTATGCAAATGCCTCTATAGTTGGATATGTTGTCCTTAGCCCCAGATTTATGAAGTGGCATAATATAACTTCTTTTTCATGTACATGGAAATATACCCGAAGAATGAGATTATTTAAATAAATGATATATTGGATACGAGATTGAGTGTAAGCAATTTTTCAAAAGCACAGATGGTATACCATCTGGGCCAAATATATATGACGATTTTAGATTATTTATGCCATCATATACATCGGACACTGATATGGAAAACATTTTCCATGGCACTTTTTGAGCAACGACTAATTGAAGAGCAGCACATGTTGTGTTGTCATATACTGAGGCAAAAAAATTGGCAAACAAATCAACACATTTATTACCATTTAAGGAAAATGAGTCTTTATAGAACATTCGTTCAGGAAAAGTAGACAACGAATCTCTTGATTCATTAATAAAACTCCAAAACTGTTTGGGATTAGTTTTAATGCGCGCTTCAACTTTTGAAATATACAAAGTATAAGCATTTTCGCTTAAATTTTTGCAATGATTACGTAATGATTGAAATTCTAAATAATAGGAATAGTTATTTGATTTTTTAAACTTTATGTGTGCTAATTTCTTACAAGTGATAGCATTAATTAACTCAGAAGTGAACCATTTAGGATAAGATGATGGGCGAATTTGTTTAAGTGGGACAAAGCGTTCGATTGCTTCATCAATGATGTTATAGAAAACATTGGCCATGTCGTCAATATGCAGATTAACAAAACGACTTTTCCAATCAATACTACATAAAAACAAATTTATAGCGTTAAAGTTGGCTTTATAAAAACCATAAACAACTTGATTATAGTGCAAACAATCATCCTTAGTATTCATACCCAATTCAAAACATAATGGACGAGGATGTTGATTAATTTTAAGAATGGGGTTTATTGCTTCTGAAATAATTAAGGAATTATCTTAAAAAATATTAAGTCAAGAAAAACACCATTTTCATTATGAACTTGGCATAATTGAAACATGTTGTGAAAACTGAATGCTTCAGAGATAACATTTACTGTTAATAAAAAATTAGAATTATGCAGTCCAAACTCATTATTTGTCCAAATCGCATCTCAAAGATTATAATCACCGCATACCACTAGTTTATGATCAGGATAGCTAATTGCAATAAAATCTACAGCACAACAGTGTGACTCGTACTTAGTAATTGGTGAAAACGGCGGGATGTAAACACCACCAATAATAAATTTAGAATTTCCAGATGAAACAGAGATAAATAAATGTTTAACATCATCTGTTAAACAAAGGATTCTAAAAGAAAATAAATTATTCTTGACAGCAATAAGTGTGCCACCGCCGCGCGTTTTTGAGCTTTTATTACACGAACGATCTGAGCGAAAAAACATAAAATTATTATTAAATTCAGCCAATAACCAAGTTTCAGTAATAATTAAAACATCATAGACATTATTACGGACATTTAACATAAAATCGCTGACTTTAGTAGTGTCGTAGTGACTAACAAACACACAACACAAGGGTAAACCTAAGCCACGGATTGAACAAAAATATAAATAAAGGTAGAAGTGAAAAATTAATTATAAATAGGTAATAATAATAAGATATAGTAGAATATAAACTTATTAAATTAAATGCAATAGCAAAATAAAATAAAATTGTGTAAATAATAAAAGTGGATAAGAAAGTCAACAAAAAATTAAATGTATTAATTTTAATAAAATAAATTTCAAACCTTCATCCATCCAATAAAACAAACATTTGCAAAATTGATTAAAACAGCCTTAATTAAGACACTAGCACTTAAATAAATACACCATTAAATAGCAAATATTTATATTAATAACACTTTGAAAATTCACTATATTAGAACAATTTAATACCGCAATAATAATAAAATAAGACGGAACACATGTGCACACTTTTACAGTTCACAGCCAATCAAACAAAAATAGCACTCACAAAGATTTTTAGTCGCGATAAAAGCTCAACACAGTACAGTGTTGCATCTTGAAACAACAAGTACGTACCTAACCTATATTTTTTAACGCTTTTAAAATTAATAATCTTAAACACGGAAAAATAAAACTCACCAACATTAGAAAAGCTAAAGACAAAGGGCTTTCAAAGCTCAAAATAATAACACCACCTGGCCGCCAAAATAAGCGACACAAACAAAACCCGCCGGACACAAAAATCATGTCAAAATCACAACCGACCAACACTGAAAACGACCACATGGAGACGACATAAACTTTGCAAACAAAGGAAATTAATATTACGGACAAGATACATAGGCAACCACATACACAAATATTTCCTACAGAAAACATAAACAATGCATCTAAATCCTCTCCTTTACATAACAATATTATAAACGTTGCCATCACATCATTCCAACAACAAACAATCACCGGTAATCAGTATTTCGACATACAACTACAAAACAGTCTTATAAATACACCCAGAAAATATTTTAAAAAATTTCCAGAACCATTTTTAGTGATTATTCAAACTGACTCGGAAAATGTTAAAATGCAACACCCTTCCAAAACAGCAAAAATTTTATTTGACAAATGCACAGGAATAACAGATCTAGAAATATCTAGGCCATCTAAAATATGATCAATATGCAAAATGACAGAAGATGCAAATAAATTAATAGAAAATAACATAATAAAAAAACACAATTATTATGCACATCTATGCAAAAAAAAATACACATAGATAACAAAACAGACATACAAACATTAATAAATACTGGACAAGGAAATAACAATGAAAAAATAACATACGCTCGAAGATTCACTTCTAAAATTACAGATGACAAGGGACAACCGAAAATTATACAACTAAATACTGTTTAAATAACCATAGAAGAAGAAACCACGCCAACACATATTTATTTCGATAAAATAAGATACAAAACACACACATACATTGAAAGACTTTTTCAGTGCTCAAACTGCTTAAAGTTTGGTCACATACGTAAACAATGTCGATTACAATTAAAATGTCACAAATGTGGTGGCTATCATAACAGCATAGATTGTCAATCTAACACCAACAGATGCACAAATTGTAATGGAAATCACAATGCTACAGACAGATCTTGCCCAATCTATATAAAACAACAACAACAAATCACCCAAAAATATCAACAAAAACAAACAAATGCCAATAATCAAATAAAAACTTATACACAAACATATTCTAATGTAACTACACCACGCAAGAATTACCTGACAAATAACACCGTAAGTCAACATGACAAATTTATAGAAATACCGACCGCAATAGAATTCTCAAACACAACAGACACTCTAACAACTTTAATTGAAAACTCAAATGTGCCTTACAAATCCGAGATAATAGCACTAGTCAAACAACTTACATTGTTAACCACCATTATTATTATCCAACACACGTCACAAATTTCCAACAATCAAAATGGATAACAAACATGTTACCATAGTACAATGGAACGCACAAAGTCTACCAAAGAAATGGGCCAAATTTCTCAACATTACATGACAATAAATAACATACATGTGGCAGCAATCCAAGAAACATGGTTAAAAAACAAACACAGTAAAAATGAAAAAATATAACATATACTGACAAGACAGTATGGACGGTCACGGCGGCGTGGCTTTTATAATACACAAAAACATTTTACAAGAAAATAACACGCAAACACAATCCATTACGATAAACAAAAATATAACAATTAACAACATCTATATACCACCAAACGCAAATGTTAACAAAACCAACATAATACAATTTCTAAAACCACAAACGAAATATAATATAATGGTAGGTGACTTCAATGCACACAACACTTTATGAGGATCACATAAAAACTGTAAAAGAGGAAAAACAATAGAAGAAGTAACTCACGACAATAACATGGTAATCGGTAGTCCAACCAAAACTCAAAACATGACAGATAAAAACCGATCATGTATTGATTTAACAATCATATCAAGTAATTTAGCAACCCACACCGAATGGCAAATAGACAAAGACAGCCAAAGAAGTAACCATTTTCAGAACAAAAATACTTCTAAATCATTCTTAACAAAAAAGCTGGTACTACAGAAGAAATTACAAAATGGCAAATTGGCGAAATTACTTTAATGACATATATACACAATCATGGAAATTTAAACAGAATAAGCTATATTACAGAAATCACACGTGCAATACCAACTACAAGCTATGGTTTCCGCCAAAACAAAAGTACAAACGATGCCCTTTACAGATTATACTCAGAAATTAGAAATAACAATTCAATTAAGAACATTACATCAGCCACCTTCATCGACATATATAAAGCATATGATTCAGTGCACATACCAACCCTCATACAAATATTAAAACAAACAAGTATACCTAAAATATATATACAATACATACAAACATTTTTAACAAACAGACAATATACCATATTAACAAACGTCAATGATATAACCAGAACATGCAATATAGGTCTACCGCAAGGATCAGTTTTAAACCCTATACTATTTAATATATATACAAAAAAGAAAATTTGAACATAAGGATTATACAATATGCAGATGACATCACTTTATTCACACACAACAAAGACATAAACAAAATTATTCAAAATATTCAAATCAACCTAAAACAAATTAACTGCAACCTTAACAAAATTAACCTTGAAATAAATCTAGATAAATGTAACACAATACATTTTAGTTGTAAACATAAACACAATAAACACCTGAACGTCGGAAAGTTAAAATAAAAAACAAATATATCCCCGAGAATGAGGAACACAAATTTTTAAGTTTGTGGTTTGACCAAAAACTACACTTTAAAACACATATATCAGACCTAACAACACGAATAAAAACGGACACTAACATCATCAAAGCTTTTGCATCAACAAAATTAGGTACCAGACAAGAACACATGTTACACATATACAAAACAATGATAAAACCAAAAATTCTATACGGTTTATCCAAATAAAGAACAATACTCCAACATCCAAAAAATTCAAAACAACTGCATTAGAATATGTCTGGAGACTCTAATATCAACACCCATACATTGACTGCATGCTAAGTGAAGCAGCCAAACTACCCCTTTGTTACCAATTAAAAACAGAGACATTCAACTACATTTCAAGATCTTTTCCATACAACCGACAACACCTAGAAAACATCGAAAAAATATATAAGTCACACTAGTTTTGGAAAAAAAAAAATCATAAACCGTTTGATTTTGAACTAAATCAACTAAACCCCAAAAAAGGCAAAACAAAAATGTTACCCGCTAACCCGAAAGCCATTAAATATATGTACCTCTATACCAAACATTACATCCAAATCTAATGATATAATAATCCTAAAACAAGCATCTCTCCAACACCTTCAAAAAGTATACCCAAACTTCGAAAAACTTTACACAGAAGTATCCAAGAAGAAGAATTATACATCAGCTGCAGCAGTGTGGCTAAACAAATTTAAGACAGCAGATCTCAAAATACAGACAAAAGTATCTATAACAACAGCCAAAATAACTGCAATCAAACTAACCCTTTCTTATAGCCCAACATCACTCCTCATGCAAAAGCAAAGTTATCCTAACCGTCTTTCTATCATCCCTCCTACTTTTAAAACAAACCACCCAAACCACAAACAAAATAAATAACTAACAACAGAGCATTTAACAAAGCAAGGACACAATATTCACTTCCAATGGATGCAGCATAAGAGGAAACGAATTAACGGATAACGCTGCCAACAACGTGGAACAACCAATTACGAAAACAACAATAGCCTACAATGACATAAAAACATATTTAAAACAAATTATAAAAGACGAATGGACACAAGAATATAGACAAAATACAGAAACTGGATTTGCTACCAGACATTTAACAGACTAATAGACTAATTAAAACACACTACTTCACCACTAAAAAGTGTGTTTACTGTAATAATAATTTATCAGGATTGGTAAAACCAATTACATAGGTACATGATATAAATCATGTTATAAATTACATTAAAATTGTTACATTTGTTATTATTTTATTTTAGTTAGTAAATAATTGTACTTTTAAATAAAAAATTATTTATAATTTTTTTGAACTTTATGCAGTCTAACAGTTGGTAGCATGATGTTAGAGTTAGTTCTAGTGTTGTAACTATAAATATATTTTTGTTTAATTTGATCCAAAACGTGTTTTTTGGCGTGTAATAAACAATTCAACACAAATGTGGCTGTAACTGTTAATATATTTAAAATAAGGACGGCAACTAGTCAGTTATGATACTAAAACAATAATTCTAGTTGCTTTCTTTTGCAGGACAAAAATGCAAGCTGATAATGAAGAAGTTCCTTATAATAATATGCCTTTACATAAAATACAATGTACTGTATGTATGCAAAATAGCATGTTCTCGTTACTTCTTGGTTGATAATTTGTGCAATTTTTTAAGCAAATATAAGTTTTTAGTTAGTTTACATGCTAAACTTTCTATATGAATTTCCCAAATAAGCTTTAGTTGCATATGTATACCTAAAAAATTTACATTTTTTATTTTAAACAAACTATTGATGGCAAACTGCATGGAGACAGTTTTATTTGCATTTATTACAAGTCTATTTGTTTTAATCAAAAAGTTGCTTCATTTAGTCCTTGATCAACATTGGAGTTTGTATCTGATATGTTTTGTAATAAAGTATTATCTACAGCATACAAAAAAAAATTGGTAGATTTTATACTACTGTCCAGGTCATTGATGTATATTAAAAATAAAAGAAAACCAGAGATTAAACCATGAGGTACCACGACACTTACTTTTGCTTTTTTTTACCAACTATTATTAGATTTCATAAGCATTAGCGTATTGCCTATTATTTCATAATGTTCTATACTGCTGACTAGTATATAGTAATTAATTAAAATATTATCGATATACGTCGCTGTTGTTGCTGTCACACGCGTATTTTGAGTTAGTTCTTCTAAAATTGTAACTACTTATAATATAACAGAAATGTTGTTTGTCTAAACTTTCTACATTAAAATTAATATTAAAATCACCCGCAATAAAAATTGATTCGTTGTACTTATCTAACATACTTAACAGTTGAGAAAACACATTAAAAAAATCATTAAAATAGCCCAACGGCGCACGATACACAGATATAAAAATAACATTAGAATGTTTTAAAGCTATTGCACAAATTTACAAATTATTTCAAGCGACAATCCATCAACCCCTTTTACTTTGTGAAATTCAATTTTTCTTATCAATAACATAGCTCTGTCACGCTAATTAAATTAAAAAAAAAAAAAAAAACTATTCTCTACAACAAAACTGTTTACATTTACAAGATCGACTTCTTTTTCTTTTAACCAATGTTCATTTATTGATATTATTTCAAAATTGTTAGTTTGTTTTAGAAAATATTTTAAATTAAATTCCTTGTTTCAGATGGAGCGGATGTTAATGTAAAACAGAGTTGTACAATTTTTGTTTTGATTCTTGTTGTGAGTATCAGATAATTGCTATAACAGATGCATCACATTCTTATTTGGTTTTTTAGAACTAAAACAATCTTCATGTAGCAGGCACATTTACAATCTGAGCTTTATGTTTTATGTGGACTTGGGTGTTAAATTTTGATTCATACTGTGGCGTAAGGTACATAGGGATAATAAGTTAGTCAGTCGACTGTTTCCGTGTAAGTTTATTTATTGAATGCTCCAAATATGAATATACTAAAAATAGATAACAAAATATTTCTTCTTTGACATTGTCCATAACATTCATATGATATTAATATAAAATAAATATAAATATAATTCACAACATATGACATCTCCCTTTAACAAATTAACAATTATGTTATGTACAAAATAATATAAATTACATTTAAGATTTGTATCGGTCTGGGACTTTTATGGACCTTCCACTGCTAGTATGTGTAGGTGGTTGATACACCAATGTCTCATCCATAGAAGTCTAAGACGTTTCATTTTTATCATCATCATTATTAACATTATTACTAATAATTACATCATCTTCATTTTGATCAGGAATTATTGTTAGAAATCTTCTATTACGATCTAGGATTTTTCCTTCATCTGTAAGTACATTATGAGTGCGTGGGCGAATATTTTTAACAACAACTCCCGGATGCCATTTGTTATTAATCTGAATTCCTACTCTGTCGCCTTGGCCCAAATCAGGAAGAGGTTTGCTTTCTCTGTCATAGTACTTTTTGTAATGAGATTTCATTTTAATTAGTTTATTTTTAGTTTCTTTTATGTTAATAATGTTTGGTTGCAATAATGTTGTATTTAAAGGTATTAAGCTTTTTAGTCTCCTTGACATTAATATTTGTGCAGGAGACCCCAAGTTTCCTATAGGAGTATTACGATAATTTAGTAAAGTTTAATATAGATCTTTGCCCTCTTCGAGAAATTTTTTAATTAGGTTTTTAATGGTTTGTACTGCCCGTTCGGCTAAACCGTTTGATTGTGGATAATCAGGACTGGATCTGATATGTTGAAAATTACAAGAATTTGAGAATTCCTTAAGTAATAACGAGGTAAATTGTGGCCCCCCATCTGTATATAGAATTTTAGGACGTGCAAATATGGATTTTAAATAGTTAATTATTGTAGTTGGGTAGGTATTGTCATTAAGTGCTTGTATTTCATTAAATTTTGAAAAAATGTCCACAACAAGTACATAATTTGTGTTATTTTAAAAAAAAATCACAAGCAACATTTTGCCACGGTCTGTCTGGTACTGCTCTATTTAGTAATATTTCTTTTGTATTTGATCTTTTGAATTTCATGCAAATTTTACAATTTTTAATCAAATTTGTTACATCTATAGTCATAGTTGGCCAAAACAAAGAATCGCGTGCTAAATTTAAAGCCCGATTAATGCCTTGATGAGCATTATGGTGGCTTAAAATTTTGGGGACATGTTTATTTGGAATTATTGATTTATTATTTTTATATAGTAGACCGTCATATTCTGATAATTCAGTTATAATTTGGTAGTAATAATTTAATTCTTTTGTTAAATTTTTTGGCCAGCCTTGTTTTAAATGCCGTAAAATTTTACCTAGCGTTTTATCTTCATTTGTATCTTTTACTAGTGAAATTCTTTTATTTTTTGTCATTGTTAAATTATCATGAACTATACAAACGTGACCTTCAATAATTTTGTCTAAATCTTTATCTTCATTGTTGTTTTTATTGATAAATGCTCGCGATAGCGTATCTGCCAAAAACAAATCGCGTCCTGGTTTATAACAAACTTTTAAATCATCTTTTTGTAAGCGAAGTAGCATTCGTTGCAACCTCGCCGGACAATCGTAAAATTTCTTTTTAAAAATTGATTCTAATGGTTTATGATCGGATTGAACTTCATTTTTTTTCCATATATGTATTGAGAGAAACGTTCACAACCGAAAACAATAGCTAGTAACTCCTTTTTTATCTGCGTATAACTCTTTTGAGTATCAGTCATTGCCTTCGATGCGTACGCACAAGGAAAATTATTTTGCATTAGTACTGCCGTAAGCCCGTCTTTTGATGCGTCTACAGATAACACTGTATTTTTGTTTATCTCAAACTGTTGCAACACTGGCGTGTTTGTTAGCGCAGTTTTTAATTTATGTATACACTCCTCGTGGACTTTGGTCCAATCCCATGGTTTGTCTTTCTTAATTAGTTCTCGCAGAGGTGCTGTAATTGAGGATAAGTTATATTTAAATTTACCGACATAAGTTACCATTCCCAAAAATCTTTGTAGCGACTTTTTATCCGATGGTAGAGGCATTTTTAGTATAGCTTCTATTTTTGAATTATCCGGTTTAATTCCATTTTGATTTATTTTGTGTCCCATAAATTTCAATTTGCTTTAAAAAAATTAAATATTATGTTTTCTTGCTAATTCTAACACGCGCTTTTATTTTGAGTTGTGTTCTTCTAATGTGGTTCCCTATATAAGTACGTCATCAATATACACATCGACCCCATCTATATTAAGAATAGATTTAAGTTTTTTGTAGAATACTTCCGGAGCACAATTCAAACCATATGCTAATCTGCAAAATTTATAACGACCGAACGGAGAGCAAAAGGTGCAAGCTATCGAACTATCGTCGCCTAACACTATTTGCCATAATGCCTGTGCTGAGTCTAAGTGGGTAAAAAATTTGGCACCGCTCAATTTGTTATTTCTTCTAGCGTTGGTAGCTGAAAATGTTCGCGTTTTATGGCTTTATTAAACTCCGATGGGTCTAGGCATATGCGTAAACTTCTATTTGGTTTTTTAACTATTACAGTAGGATGAACCCATTTGGTTGGTTCATCAACACTTACAATTATTTTTTGTTTTGCCATTTCGTCAAAAGTTTTTTTTAATTTATCATGTACTGCTAATGGAACTTTACGCGGTGCGTTAACTGTAGGAGTAACATTCTTATCAATTTTAATTTTATACGTTCCAGGGAAAGAACCAACACCTTTAAATAAATCACTATAATAGCTAACAAAGTTATTATTTATGTTATTAATTTGTTGAATTAAATTAAACTGAGTGCACGCTTTAAGGCCAATAGTTGCTGGTGACAGAGTAGAGTTTACAACATAACGTTTTATATTTTTTGTTATATTATTACATTTGCAACTATTATTTAATTCACCTAGCACAGAAATCTTATCATTTGTAAATGTGGTAAGATGCGCACAACTATGTCTTAATTTATCTGTAATATTGATTCTTAATTTGTCAAAAAAAATGCTTAGATATAAGGTTGACCATTGCGCCGGGGTCAAGTTTGAATTTTATTTCATACCTATTCTCGAGTACAACGTTCTCCGTCCATGAATCCGTGTTCAATTGACGTGCGACGCTCCCGATGAATAATATATTTTCTATCACTCTCACTATTCTCGCTCTGCATTTCCACATAATGGACTTTGCACATTGTTGCAAAGTTTTTTTATTGCACTTGTCACAAAATCTGTTAAATGCCGGACATTTAAACTGCACATGAGTATATCCGCATTTGCCGCACTTGCTTTGCTGTAAGCCGCGTCGGCGCTGTTCCTGAAAAGAATCTGCCTGGTGCCTTGAAACTGTACTACGCTGATATTGATATCGGTTGTCTATCTTTATGTCTATCTCCGTTGTTTCTCTTTCTGCAACGGCAGAAGAAATTGTTTTAGAAATTTCCATACTACGACACACATTTATCACTTTATCCAATGATAATTCTTCCTTTTCCAAACCGCATGTGAGGACACTTTTTATAATTTCATCTTTTAAACTTTTCAACTCGCACAATAACGCAATATTCTTTAAATCTGTTACATACGGTTCTACTGTCTCTCCTATTTTTTGTTTTCTTGAGAATAGTTTATAACGTTCAGATTCTATGTTCTTTTTAGGTATGAAGTAGTCTTCAAATATTTTAAGCAACACATTTAAATTATTTTTATCTTTTTCTTCAAATGATAGATAGATAGATAGATAAACTTTATTTGCATAAACATAGTAAAATAATGTGGTACAAAAACGTCAGGTACAAGTTGTAAGTTAATATTAAAAGAAAACATTTTTACATGCACACTTATGAACATTAACAAAACAATTTAAAAACTTAAATTAAAATAATCATTAACATGATATAATTCATTGTTTAATAATATTTTTTTTAGAGATAACTTAAATTCTTTAGCTGGTAATTTTTGGATTGTATAGGGTAAAATATTATACATTTTGACTGACATATAATGAAACGAATTTAATGTTTTTGTTAGTCTGCAGTATGGCAAGCAGATGTTTTTACTTGATTTGGTACAATAATTATGCAATTCATTTTGAAACTTGTAATTTCCAGCATCTATACCTTCTCTCACATGCACTAAACATGCCAATACATATAAACTTGCAACAGTCATAAAACCCAGTTTTTTAAAATGAGACCTACACGTATCTCTGAAACCAAGACCCGCAACTGCACGAACAGCTTTCTTCTGCAAAACAAAGATTCGATTAGCGTGATGAGAACTACCCCACAGCAGCACTCCATACTCAATTAAAGATTGAATAAATGCAAAATAAGCCATTCGTGTAACTGTTAAATCCGTATTTTCAGCTATTTTTTTAATTAAATAGATATTACTACTTAACTTTGTGGACAACGATTCCACATGCTGTTGCCAAGATAATTTATTGTCTAAGTGAATACCCAAAAATTTTATTGATTTATTAACACCTTCATTTGCATTAAGTAATGAAAAAAGCATATGTTCTGTTTTTGCTTCATTTAACTTTAAATTATTTGCATGAAACCATTGTTTTGCTTCTTCTAAAGGACTCAACCCATCCACCACAGAAGCTGTTACACTTTGAATGAGAGTTGTGTCATCGGCATAAAGATATGTCCTTGCCAGTGTTACATTACATTCAAGATCATTTATGTACAACAGAAACAGCAGAGGACCTAAAATAGACCCCTGCGGCACACCGTAGTACATTTTTTTTCTATCCGAAAAAGTACCACTAGTAAAGACAATTTGTTCTCTGCCAGTTAAGTAGCTGTTAACAATATTTAATGCTACACCTCTTACGCCATAGAATTCGAGTTTGTGCAACAACTTCTCTGGGTTGACTGAGTCGAATGCCTTGCTTAGATCTAAGAAAAAAGCAGACATTGCACTTTTGCATTCAAAGGCCTGTTCGATGTCAAGAACAAGTTGTTTTACAGCTTTTATTGTAGATCTAGAAGGAATATATCCAAACTGTGCCCGACAAATAAATTTTTCTAAATAAGAGAACAAACGCTTTTTTAATAACATTTCAAATACTTTTGAAAAAATTGGTGTTATTGATATAGGCCGATAATTTTCACATTGGTTTATATTCCCTTTTTTAAATATTGGTATGACTTTTGATAATTTTAGTTCAGAAGGAAAAATTCCTTCTTCAAAACAAGCATTTATAACATTTTCCAAAGGTTCTACAATAACATTTGATACATATTTAAGTACTTTAGAATTTAGATTATACAGATCTATACAATTAGAATTTTTTAACAATCCTATCACAGATTTGATTTCCATTGTCGAAACTGGTTCAAGAAAACAGGAAGCGCTTGTATCACTTGTGTAATTGTTTAATAAAAATTGATAGCTGTTATCATTATGATTAAAACTAGACAAAACATGTTCAACTGAATTAACAAAAAAAGTTTGATGTTCGTTAGCAGATATAGTTGATGAGATTTTATTTACTTGTTTTCTATTAGTGCTTTTATTAATTATTTCCCAAACTTGTTTTGGTTTGTCTAATGATTCCATTATCAATTTACTGTTAAAATCAATTTTTGTTTTTTTGACTTCGTTTTTATATTTGCTTTTTTCTTTTTTTATTAATACACTCAATTCAGTTGAATTTGTTTGTTTCCTAATAGCATATAGTAAATTAAGATAATTTTTTTGATTCCTTAGTTCTGATGTATACCAAACTTGTTTCTTATTATTGTTGATATTTATAATTTCATCTGGAATACAATAATTAAAAATATTTAAAAAAGTATTAAAAAAACTTGTAAATTTGTCCTGTGAATTTGAACATTTATAAACAAAAGACCAATCAACTTCAGATAGCGCAACATAAAATTGATCTAGATGTTTTAAAGACAATAACTTTCCTTTATATTGCGTATACGTTTTTGTATTGTTAACATCTATTGCTGTATTAATTATTAAGCCAAAATGATCTGAAAGATTGGGTTCAATAACTGTTGTTTCATATGGTACGTCCATATTAATTAAGAAATTGTCTATACATGTTGCTGAGATAGGTGTTTTCCTAGTTACTTCAAAATTAGTAATTTCAAAATTGCAACTTTGTACCAAATCAATAAACATTTTTTGATGTTCATTGGTTTTGATAAGATCTACATTAAAGTCACCACCAATTATAATATTTTCATATTTCTTGTCTAGATAACACAGAACATTTTCAAGTTTAACATAAAATTCATTAAAATCAGATAGAGGTGTACGATAGACAGATACAATAACAATATTTAAAAATGGCAAATAAACTGCGCTCACTTCACATATACCTTCAACGGATAAATTAACGACACATTCTATTGATTCGCACTTAAAATCATTTCTGACTAGGATGAGAGAGCCTCCATGTATAGTGGATTTTCTGCAATAACAACTACCCACTTTAAAATTGTTGATTGTTATAAGATCAATTTCCGCACTTTTTAACCAATGTTCGCTAATTGTTACAGCACATATTTGCTTATTTTGTTCCAAAAATATTTCTAAATCGTAATGATTATTTCTTAAGGATTGTAAATTAATATGAAACAACTGTAAGGTATTATTCGTTTCATTTAAAACTGTGTTGTTCTGTTCTAAGTTTTTTGAGTTTTTACGTTTGTAAGCCATTGTAAAAAACGCTCAACGCATGTACCGACAGGCCATATATTAGGATTACTTAAAGACTCTATTTCTTCTAAAGGAACTGTTACTTTAAACGACGAGTATAGTTCAGGATGTTTTGACATCATTTTCTTGCATATAACATTATCAAAACTTTTTTTATTTAAGTATGTTGTTAAGTTATTTTCTGTTAGCTTAGGGTCCATTCTGTAAACATGTAAATGCCCGTGTGGGGCAACTCCTTTTACCAATGAATCTTCTGTAGCTGTTCCACGAATTGTATTTAGTTTTACTGTATTTTTCTTTTTACGACGATTTATTGTTTCCCATTTATCATTTTGTACAATATTTAAGTTATCCTTATCGTTTAAATTTACATTTTTATTTTCATTTGATTTAGTACTTTCATTAGTTTTTACAATTCTTTTATTTATTATTTCTTTTGTTGCTAAATTCTGTTTATGAGCACCATCTAACGCATCTTTGAGTTGTTCAGTTGTAATTTCCTTTCTCACAGGTACAGTTTCCTTTACTAATACTTTATTTTTACCAATAAGTGTAGAGCTGTAGGAACTCTTATCAATAGATGTCGCTGATTTTAATAAATTTGGCGCGTTTAAATTTATACCAGTAATGTTATCATTGTTTTTATATATTGTTTTCATGCTACTAACCTCATTTTTAAGATCTTCTACTGTTTTTGCCAATGCCCCTATAACTGTTATAAGTTCACTGTTTTTAATTTCTTGCTTTATAGCTTTTAATAAAACACTATTATTGTCGTAAGTAACAACGCAAGTATTGCAGAACCATTTAGTGTTTACATTTGCACATATAACATTTAGAACACTTTTCTTCATCTCAACACAGTCAGGATGATAGTATTTTGAACAAACACCTGCACATAACACAAACGATTTACTTTCTTCAATCACTTCTTCACATTTATTACATAAATAGTGAGAATTTTCGGAAATGGTCGGAGACAGATTTTGACTACCATCTTCACTAGCCGCCATCTTTATTTTTATGTGAACGTGTTATAAATTCTGAAAGCTGGTTCCTCAATGTAATGTAAAAGCTGGGCACATGTGTTTCTTTGCCCTTTTTTGCGTATTCTGTAGCCGTTAGATAATTAATAAAACGACTTTTCCAGAACTTCCAATTTTCCGCGAGGTTTCCTTCCATATTCATGTGTGAAACTCCTCTCGCATCCATAACTGTTTCTATTTATCACACTTAACACTTGGTTCTTAAAACAGACTGCGCCATGCGGCGTAAGGTACATGGGGATAATAAGTTAGTCAGTCGACTGTTTCCGTGTAAGTTTATTTATTGGATGCTCCAAATATGAGTATACTAAAAATAGATAACAAACTATTTCTTCTTTGACATTGTGAATAACATACATATGATATTAATATAAAATAAATATAAATATAATTCACAACATAAGACACATACTACTGAAATTACTGAATAGTGGAATATTTAAGCATTCTTTCTCCTCATGAGATAAGCCACAGTTTAGACAACTGGCTTTGTTTTTACATTCACTTGCCTTTGGTTAAATTAGAACTATTTTAAAAGTATTCTAACCAATAGCAATTTCAGACTTTTTCATAAAAGCCTCAAATGTTTTTTGATTCACCTGTATACTTAATTATATTAAATCGTTTGTTTTTAACTGTTGTTTATTTTTAACATTTTCATGTCAAAATTATTGTGAACTTTAATTAAAATTTGTTGATTACATCTTGTAGAAAATGTATCTTATTCAATATTGATTGAAGATTCTTTAATTTTGATTATTTTAATTCTAGGATTTACTTTGGTGTGCTCCTCGACTGTATACTTAGTTCCCAATTTATCTTTAATATTTTTTTAAGATTTTTTGGCATGTACATGTTTGTTATTGTTATTGACAACGAAACTGTAAGTTTTAATTTTATTTTTTATTCTGATCTATATTATTTAAGATTTTATTGTTAAATAAAGCTTTCAAGTCTTCAATATATATATAATACTATTTTTTAGTTTTTTTATTTGTTTAATGTAGATGTCTTTTATACGTTTTATTTCAGTCTTTACCAGTTTTGTAATATTGATATCATTTTCTTTTTTACAACATAAGAGTATATTATCTACTAGTATTTTTTTTTTTTGGTACAATTTATTAATAATAATATTAATAATAAATTGTCTTTATTAAAAAAAACAAAATAAATTGTGTATAAAAATAATTTTTTACAATGGTAGGCGAAGTTCAGTCTTACTAGTCGTAAGTAACTGCTCTTCAACTTAACCTACAAATAAAACATAACATATACGGTATACATTTAAATTGAAAAAAAATATATATATATATATATATATATATATATATATATATATATATTGATACCTGTTAAGCTGTCACTTCCGTTATGTACATAAGGCGGCCTGACATCCGGGTGTACCAATTTTTTTATTAAATTTAGGTGTGCTATATATACATGAGGGGAACTTATAGATTACAAATCTCAAAAGAGGGGAAACAATATCTAAAAAATAAAATTATATATATATACGTTAAGTTGAAGATACAAACTCACTTCCGATATATATGCTTTAAATGCTAAGTGAAGAGGTCGTACTTACTTCCAACAGTGTTGCATTGTTTTTGGAAGTCATGTCGTACGCTACATTTATAAATTGTCTAATTTATATATCAAGTAGATAAAAGTATTTTAGAAGTTATAATATTGTCGACTTTGCTTCCGTTTAATCGGGACTTTATGGAATAATTAAACGGATAGCTCAACGAAATTTTACAAAATATTCAATATTAATTAGGTTATGTGGATGTATTAATATACTTTAGGTCATCATTGGTGTAAAATTGTGAGTACATATATATGATGTTATGAATAACATCATCATATATATTATTCATACCATCATATATGTATATGTAACTCACAATTTTACACCAAAGATGGCCTAACAGCCGAAACCGGTCTGTACAATATAATAAACAACTATACAGCATATAAATGTGTATTAATACACCCACATAACCTATATAATAAAATATATGCACAAGATCAACTCAACTATCAATATTAATTGTTTTTTTTTTTTTAATTAATGTTTTATTTTTTTGTATCAATAACAAATTAAAATATCATAGTACTGTGAAGCATGCTGCAAGAGTAACAAGGAAATTTATTTTGACGATCTGTTAAATAATAATATAAAAATATTAAGATGTAAAACGCAACTCTAATGGAAAATAAAATACATAGCAAAAAAAATGATTAAAGGTTGTCTCGACATCAGATTCTTTACGTCGCAGCCAGCATGCTGACTTTTCCGGGTAAGTAATTTTATTGGACGCATGCATTAATAATTTGGTAACACCTAATTAGAACAAGCAGGCTTTACCAATAATACTATTATTATATTAACGTATTATTAGAAGACCAATTAATTAAAAGTATATTTTAAAAAGAAATAGATATATTTATTTATAATTGAGTTGATCTCATTGTATTTATTATAATTATAACAAATTGGATTATTTTTATACGCTGTTTTTTATGTATATTTATATAAACCGGTTTCGGCTTTTAGGCCAACGTCGGAGTAAATTTATATATTTTTTTATGGATGTTATAATATATGATGATGCAAGAGGCTGTGAGAACAGATTGTATGTTGCATGAACTGGCCCCGACTGTTGAATTGTCTGATTCTGTCAATCACGGAATTAATCAATTACACATCTAGTTTGGATGCAGCGAAGTACGTCCTTAAGGACTTGTCTTGTTTCAACAAGGCCTTTGACATCAATTTTGGTTTGCTGCCTTTGGAGAACTCATCTTGTGTTAATGTAGTCTATAGATCTTTTTTTTCTACTTATAAATCTAACAAGCTTTGTTCAAATACTTTACTTCCAAACGAGGTTATTAGAACCAAATTAAGTTTTTTGTTCATGAATCCAGAATTAGTTTGTCTTTTTCTTGAGTAAATGATTCGTGCCTTGGAAGATGGAGAAACTTCTTCCAGTTTCTTTTTTATTACCAGAAAAAAATCTGTGTAAAGATTACTTTAAAAAAAATTGTTTTTAGGGATAAAAATGGTTGCTACATTACTCGGTTACTTTTCAAAACAAATGACTGTTCTGTTTTATGTTACAATAGAAAACATGTTTTGAAACGTTTTTAAATTGGAAGCTCGTTTTAAAAGAGATAAACTAAAAAAAAAATTATATTCCAAAAACCTAAAAAACTACATTGATCAAGGTCATTTGGTGCTTACAAAACAACCAGTTTTGTATATTTTGAGCAATCACAGAGTCACAAAAAAAATCGTCTGGTGGGAGTAATGATACTCTTTCCTCTGGTAAAAGACTTCAGACAGACATTGATCAAATATTGACACTTTTCAGATTTCATCAAGTGGCTCTAGCTTGTGATATTTGTCAGATGTTTTGTGAGGTAGGTTTAAATAAAGAAGATCGTATTTTTCAACATATCTTTTGGCGTTTTTATTTTAACAATTCTATCAATCAATTCAAACATACTACAGTATTTTTTGGGACTACATCTAGTCTTTAAAAGACTCAAAGGTCCATTCTCCAGTTAGTTGAAAATGAAGGAAATCTTTTTCCTTTAGCAGCGGAAGCTTTGAAGAATGAAATTCATGTCGATGGCATTTTATGAGGAGCTACTAATGAGGATAAAGCTTTGAAATTAAAAGTTCAATTGATAGGTCTTCCGCGTTGTAGAAAGTTTGAATTGGCAAAATAAGCCACTTAACTTTTTTCTATTATAGAATCTGAGAATCAGGTAGTTCTTAAATCTGAAAATGTCTCTGATTTTTAGGCATTTCTTGGAATTCTTTCCGAGATGCATTCTATTATATAATAAAATCAGATAACAAAATGTCTTTAAAGTAAGGTATTTTGTCTTTTGCATGGATCCATACTGCTCTTTATCTGTTGAAAATTGAATCCGAAAGCAATTTAGAGACACGCTCTAGGAGAAGTTCAAAATCCAGCAGATTCAGCTAGTCGGGGTCTGTTTGATTCTAAACTTATTAAATGTTTGCTTTGGTAGAAAGGTCTAGATTTTATTTGGGAACTAATGGTAAGTTGGCATTTGAAAAAACCAAATTCGACAGCACAGGGATTACCTTATACATTTGTTTAACAAAATATCTTTTATATTGAAATTGCAACAAATTAATGCATTTATGTTGCAATTATTTGAAATTTCTTAAAAAAAGATTTTTTGCAATCTTTTCAAAGTTGTTTGATCAATAGTTCATCATGAATATGAAAATACATTGAAAGTAATAGAGAAATTAACTCAAAAACATTGTTAAATAAAGAAAAAGTTGATTAAAGATGTAAAAATGTCAAACAATTTTAGAAGTTTGACTTTGTTCCTTAATTCTAAGGGTTTTGTCATGGTGGAGGGTCGAATCGACCGATCTCAATTAGCACATTTAATTCGACAACTTAATTATGTTAGTAGACCGAAATTGATCCAATATTTTTCTTAGTTATTGGATTCCGAGAGCACCCAATTAAATTTGTCAGCGTATTTTTCAATGTTTAACTTGTTATCATTTAAAAACAAAGCATATTTAGCCAATCATAGCAGAATTGTTAGCATATCAAATAGAACCGGCAAGGACTTTTAGTCATTTTGGTACCAATTATGCAAGTTCTTTTTCTATTAGAACATCACTTCTTAGATGTAATAAGTTAGTAAAATGTTATTAAGTGTTGTTTGTTGCATGATGACTAAATCGATACATCTAGAATGTGTGACCAGTCTTTCATCCGAGAACTGTTTAAGAACTTTGGATAAATTTTTAAGCCAAAGAGGTTTACATTTAAAAAACTTTTTAGAATAAGGTAGTAATTTTCGTGAAGCAGCAAAGGAACTTAAGAAATTGTTCAATATTATGTCTTTTGATAATAGAGTTTTGGCTGGTTATATTGCAGTTCAAAAAATTGAATGAGTATTTCAACTTTCTTATGCTCTTAATTTTAAAGGAATTTAGAAACCTGGAGTAAAATCATTCAAATATCATTATTAAAGAGTAATTGGACAACAGCTTTTATTTTATGAAGAATTTAACACCATAATTATTAATGTTGAAGCTGTCTTGAATTCGCGGCCTTTGAGTGAACTCTCAAATAATCCTCAAGATAGATTTGATTACTTAACTTTTAAACATTTTATAGTCGGAGGTCTTATTTTGTCAAAATTACAAGAAAATTTATTAGATGTTAATATAAATCTGGTCAAACGATGGAAATTGTCTAATCATTTATTGCAATCTTTTTAAGAACGTTGGAATTGTGAGTATATTCATACTCAGATTTTGCGTTCTAATGTTAAAACAATTCATTCTTTACTTAAAAAAGTTGATTTGGTGTTTTGGTTTGCTACCTTCAGAATGGCCAAAGGAACGAATTTCTAAAGTGGTAGGATGTGTAGTGATAAAAATCAAATCTACTACTTGCGAACTCATTGGACCAGTTAACAAAATTTACATGTTACCTTTGCCAGACGGTACACAATAATTTCAAAATTGTTTATTTTAGTGGGGGGTATGTTTGGTCATCAAATGGTAAGCAGGCCAAACTTTGTATTTTGTTTAAAAAAAAATCTGTAACCATAATAATTTGATTGTTTTTAATATATATTTTTAACATTACACTTTTGCCCTACAACAGCACAAAAAAAAATTAGGTATAGAATTTATATTAAAACTTACTTGTCAGATTTCACACAGTTACTAAAAATAGAAATTAAACTACATGAAAAATTTAGACAATAGATTATAAATCTCATATGTAATTAAAAAAAATAAATAAATAAAACTTTTAAGGTTGTTTTTTGTTTACAAAATAAAAACCAAAAACAGGCATTTAAATTAAATTAGATTAATTAAAAATTACAATTTAAAACAGCAGACGTTATGAGTATAAATCATATTTCTTTTTTAGAGCTAAAAAAATAATATAAAAACATAAAACGATAAGAAACTATAAAATTACAAAAAAGAATGATTGAATAAATTATAAATAAATTTAACTATTTATTTTATATAGATTTTTGTTGCGGTGCTTCAAGTGTTGACTTCAAAATTTAAAATTATTTTAAATTAAATTATTAATCAATATTTGTTATTAATTTGTTTACTTATTTGTGACATTTAAATCAAATTTCATTTTTTACTTTATTATTTATTCAATTTATAAAATTAAATTATCATACAAAATAAATAAATTTCGCGCCGTAGTACGCAATAAGTAACATGAAAACGCTATTAGGATAATTTCAAAAAGTAAACAACATGTAGAAATGCGATGTTGCCTAAAATGGAAGTGACAAGATGCCGTCTGATTAACGGAAGTGATTTCGTACTACGCTTTGTTATATATAAAAATTGACTCCAGTGCCAACGGTGAACGCATAAACTAAAAGATTGTACTGTAGATATTGGATGAGCCAAATCACTTCCAGTCAAATTTTCGGATTTGGGTATAATTATCCTATCTTATTTAAAATCTGCAAAAAAACATGCATGTCGTTCTGACTTCCATTTTTGGAAGTCAGAACGTATATATGAAGCGACAACGAATGTTGAGTCTCTATTTTGGAAGCGACTAAGTACGGTATATGGATATATATATATATATATATATACATATATATATATATATATATATACATATATATATATATAATATATATATATATATATATATATATATATATATATATATATATTTACAATGCAACATGCAAAGTCACTTTTCTACTTTTCTAATTATTGAACATATAGATAGAAAATCAAATTTGTAGCAGAAAGCTAACTGTACCTTTCTTTTACACTCTTACATAAAAAAGTTACTGCAGGTTTTAATTTTTGTAGGCTGGCCGATAGAACAAATAACGCACGCCCATTACTTTATTTCCATGGCCCACGTTGCTTGTTAAGCAAACTGTAATGATTGTAAATACCTAACCTTTTACATAATACAATTCTTTATCTTCATTGTAATTTTATTTTACCCTATTTTCAATGAAATGCCATCACACAAATTTAAATATACCAATCATTCAATTAATTTATTAGACAAGCAATTTTTTTTTAATTTAAATTTTCTTTATACTATTAACAAATCAAGTTGCATTTAATATAATGTCATACTTTACATTAAATGCGATATAATTATGTTAGTAAGTATAAAACAAAGCATTTAAAGACAGGAATATATTAACTTTTTCACTCAACCTTCATCAATAAAAGGGGAAACGTAAAACTATAAAAAGATTTTATGTGTATTTTTTTGTAGTAGACCTTTTCTTTTGGATATTACAGCATCATTTTAACTTATTTTTGCTGTAATGATATTTTTATAGGCTACTATTATTTTATTTTACATTATTTTATTTTATGATGGATGGATTTATTTCTTATTATATCACAATAAATGTAGTACAAATAAAAACACTTTTATGCTGGGTATCAATCTATGTATATAAGCGTGAACAAATTATTTTTTTTTTCCACTTGTAAAAAGTGTAAACCATTTTTGCGCATGTTAATTGATTATTCAATTTGAAAATGCAATTGTCTTACTATACAAATAAAAAATTTGTTTTTCAAGTAACAGTTAATTTTTTTATTTTATCATTTTTACGCTGCGTATAATATGATTTTAATAAATACAAAAGTTCAATATTAATAAAATTATTATTTAATACAAGATAACTTGTTTAAAATTAAATGAATTAATATTAAAACTTTAAGCAAAGTAACCGCATTAAGCAGTAATGGTCCGACGGCGGACATTACTTATTTTATTTTATCTCAAAAAACACATAATATTGTTAATTATTTGTTCCGTTTGTGTGAAACAAATAAATAAGTTAACAAGTTATCAAGTTAACAACTAAACAACAAACTTACTAAACAAGTTAACAAGTAAACAAATAAACAAATAAACAAGTAAACCCGTAAGCAACAAAACAATTGAACAAGTAAACAACTAAACAAGTAAATAATTAAACAAATAAACAAGTAAACAATTAAACAACTTAATAAGTAAATAAGTCAACAACTAAACAAAACAATAAGTAAACAACTAAACAAGTAAACAACCTAATAAGTAAACAAATAAACAAGTGAACAAGTAAACAAGTAAACAAGCAAACAAGTAAACAAGTAAACCAGTAAACAACTGAACAAGCTTAATCTATAATCCTTTCTTGTTATTTATTTTATTTTTATTCACTTATTAAACTTTTTTTGCGCATAGTAATAGTTTAATCGAATTGCAATTGCAATTTTCTAAGTATATAACTAAACATTTTTTCTATAATGTAACAATTAATATTATCTAAACTTTGTAGTATTTATCCGTCGGTAGTTGAATTTCTTATTTTATATTATTACACCGCATGAAATTAGCTATTAATAAATACAAAAATTCATTATTCAATTAATCTGAATAATCACATTACAAGATATCTTCTTTTGAATTAAATTGAATGCATTAAGATTAACACTTAAAATATATTAAATTGATTAAGCTGTAATGGTCCAATGTCGAATAAATTACTTATTGAATATTATCTTAACATACAAATAATATAGTTTTTTTATTTGTTTAGTTGTACTGTTGTTTGTATGAAACAAATAAACAAATAATCAAGTAACAAGAAAACAATTTAACAAGTAAACAAGTAAACAAGTAAACAAGTAAACAAGTAAACAAGTAAACAAGTAAACAAGTAAACAAGTAAACAAATAAACAAATAAACAAGTAAACAAGTAATCAAGTAAAGAAGTTAACAAATAAACAAGCAAAGAAATAAGAAAGTAAACATGTGAACAAGTAAACAAATAATCAAATAAACAAGTTATCAAGTTAACAAGTTAACAAGCAAATTAGTAAACTAGTAAACAAGTTAACAAGTAAACAAACAAACAATCCAAGAAGTAAACAAGTGAACAAGCAAACAAATAAAAAAGTTATTAAAATAACAAGTTAACAAGCAAACACGTTAACAAGTGAACAAGTAAACAAATAAACAAGTAAACCAGTATACAACAAAATAACTGAACATGTAAACAGCTAAACAAGTAAATAACTAAACAAATAAACAAGTAAATAAGTAATCAAGAAATCAAGTAAACAAGTAAACAACTACACAAGTAAACAACTAAATAAGTAAACAAATAAACAAGTAAACAAGTAAACAAGTATACAAGTAAACAGGTAAACAGGTAAACAAGTAAACAAATAAACAAGTAAAGAAGTAACAAAGTAAACAAAAATACATGTAAACAAGTAAACAACTAAACGTCTAAATAAGTAAGCCGCCAGATCATTACTATTTAATTCAGTTAGTTTTAATTGCATGCATTCAATTTAACTTGTGAAACAATGTGGAAGTAGAAGTAGAAGTTTTCTTATTGTATATTTTGTAATCTGCATACTTAGAAATTTTTGTTAATTAAATTTCAATTAAATAAAACAGTTTTGCATATTAAATTACAAAAACTATTTTTTCATATAATATTTATTATTAAAAACTGCAAAATAAATTTGTTAATTTTGTTACATTATATTTAAAAAGTTTATATTGATTATTGAAAACTATTGTGATTGATATAGTGTTGTATGATATTAACGCGCAATAAAACAATAAGTAAAAGCAGTAATACATAATATAATCATACTATAATACATCGCCGTGAATTTGTGTTTATCTCAATGTCATGCCAGTTCAATAGCCTGTATAAGGAGCAGATGTTTTAAACAATATAATGCTAACAATATTTCTATTATGCCACTTGCCGTCGCTAGGTATTAAAATAAAATTAAGGATTATTCCAATAAAAATAAATAGTACTGCGTGTCTTGTACAGGGAGTTTATAAATGAATGGGATTATGTAATCACTTTAAATATGCCGCCTTTTTAAAATAGTTTACTATACTACATATGTTTTCATATGTTTGCTTGACAGCTGTCAAAGTTGATCTGTCAAAACAAATAATATAGTGGACAATTTAAAAAAAGCGGCACATTTAAAGTGATTACATAATCCCATTCATTTATAAACTCCCTGTATAACTAATCAGCATATTGCAGCACAGGATAAAAATTTAATCAAAACTAACTGATGCAAATTGAATTATAATAAAACGTTGCAATAGCGAAAGAAAATAGTAGGCGGTCACAAATTTCTATCATTGCGTAAACATGCAACCCACCAAAGAGTTGGTCACGCCTATAGAAGATCACATATATTTTGGCGCCTTCACCATGGTTTCATATGTTGCGTTGCGTATAGAGAACATACGAGACCACGACTTCGTATGATCATTGTGATCTTGCATGTTGCGTTGCGTATCTAAAATGGTCTTGCATGTTGCATTGTATATATATATATATATATATATATATATGTACATACATATAGACTATACATATTGTACAACAAAAAAAGACTACATAAAGCATTAAAACTTGTTTCTCATGAAACTTTGACTAATACTGCGTTGAAAGTTTATCAATGTAAGATTTTTAAGCTGCATAGGTGATCTGTTATAAATTTTATATATATTATACGTGAAGGACCATTCAGATAATGCATTTTTATGAAAAGGTGGTGAGATACGTCCTCTAAATCTTACATTGTGTACATCAGAACGAAATGTTATTCTATTGTAGATATACGGAGGCGTACGAGAGTGTATGATTTTATAGTAAAGCGTGCAACAATGCAACATGCGCCGATTAGACATATTTAACCAATTTAAATCCAATAGTTTTGCAGAAATATGCTCATACTTACGTATTCTATATATTAAACGCATACACGAGTTTTGGATTTTCTGAATACGGTTCTTAGTGAGTTGATCTAGACAAGCATTGTAAACTACATCGGTAAAATTAAAATGACTTAATACTAGTGCATCACACTGCATACGTTTTGTTTTAACTGTTAAATAGTGCCTACTTGCATAAATCTTTTTTAAGCTTTGGAATGATCTAGAAATGCATTTACTGATGTGCATTTTAAAACGTAAATTTGAGTCAATGACTAATCCCAAATTCTTAACTTCATCTACAAATGGTAGGACAGTGTTATCAATTTTAATTTGTAGCAGGTTTTTTGACAAGTTTACAGATTTTTGAGGACTATAAAGTATTGCAGATGATTTTTTAAGATTGATTAGTAGAGAACTAATGCGGTGTCTTTAGGTTTAAATGAGTACAGTAGCTGTGTGTCGTCTGCATAGATATTTGCAGTGCATGTTCCAATATCAGTTAAAGAAGATGTATAAATGGAAAATAATATTTGGCCCAATATTGAGCCTTGAGGAACCCCGGCTTTAACTTCAAGGTAATTGGAGGTAATATGGTCAATTTGAACTCGTTGAAATCGATCTTTTAGAAAACTGGCAACTAAATTTATTGCATTGTTATCAAAACCAATGTACCAAAGTTTGGACAGTAGTAAACTATGATTAATTGTGTCAAATACCTTGCTACATTCGAGCAATACCAAACATGTTAAATATCCTTTATCAATAGCAGTAAAAATATTATCTAAGACATTAAGCAAGGCAGTAGAACAACTATAGTTAGGTCTAAACCCAGATTGTGTCAATGGTAACAAACGGTTTTCTTCAAGAAACATCAAAATTTGAAATTCAAGCACACGTTCTAGCAACTTTGAAACAACTGGCAAAATGCTGATAAGCCTAAGGTTATTGAAAATAGTTGGACATTCAGTTTTAGGGATTAGAATAAAGGTTGCCAATTTTCAACTGTTTGGGAATACTGATTGTTCAATACAACAGTTAACAATGTGTGTTAAATATGGTATTACAAATGGACAAACAAATCTGAGCATTAATATATTAATGCCGTCCGTCCCCATAGCAATTGACTTAATGCTATATAATATTTTGCAAACTTCATCTACGGTCACAAATTTAAAACTAAAACAAATACTGTTTATGTTAGCATGCTTATTGTTTATGTAAAAATCAATAAGATTGCAATTAATTGAGCTATTTAAGTTACCAGCAAAGTAATTATTTATTGCGTTATTTGGTAGAGTTTTAATTTTATTATTTATAATGCCATTCTTTTTTAAACATTTCCAGCAGTTTGATTTATCATTCTGATTGCAGAATTCTAAATAAGCCTTTTTCTCTCTAATTATAGCTGAATTGACTGTATTGCGCCATTGTTTATAAAAAATAAAATCATTTACATTTTTAGTTGCTTTAAAATTTCTATAAGCATTATCACGTGATTTCATTATTGCATTTATAGTGTCAGTAAGCCAAGGAGCATAATTTTTTGTGACCCTACTTTTAATTATCGGTGCATGTTTGTCAAACAGTTCAAGAATAACTTTGTTAAAATACGTTATTTTATCATTAATGTTGACTATATAAATTACGTTGTCTAATTGTGACAATTCTAAATCTGCTTGAAAAACAAATCTGTCAATTGCATCAAATTTACGAGAAGTTAAAAATCTTTCTTGCCTAGTAGAGTTAACTTTTAGTTTACAATAAATTAAGTCATGGTTCGCAATGCTATGAATTTTAATTACTTTTGACTCAACATACATGTTTTTATTAGAGACAACAATTAGATCAATTAAGGTTTCAGAAAGTGCCGTGACACGAGTAGGTTCCGAAATAAGTTGACCAGTCCATAAGTATCCAGAAAGTCCAAAAATCTACCAGTACAATTGGAGTGTAAGTTACATATTAATGTTTAGATCACCCAAAAAAATTATATTGTCGCATTGAGGCAAAATATAGCTAATAACATCTTTCAACGCTTCTAGAAATGTAATAACATTTGTATCAGGTGGTTTATAGAGTGCACCTATATAAAATATGTTTTGTCCAAGTTTACATTTTACCCAAATTTGTTGAATGTTACTTACAGGTAATGAAGCCACTAGATTATATTTTATACTATTCCTAATGTATAAACCGACACCTCCACCTCCACCGACACCTCTATCTTTACGTACAAATGTATATCCAGTAATATTAAATAGTGCACTGTCAATATTTGAATTAAGCCTTGTTTCTGAAATGGCAACAAAGTCAAAGTTTAATGAGAGCAAATGAGTCCTAAAATTGTAAAAATGGCAATTAAGAGATCCCACGTTTAAGTGACACATAGTTATATTATTCATATTTTTAATTAATTTAAGTATGTCTGTATATTATAATAATATTAATATTAAATTGAAATACCGCAAAAACTAGACAAAAAAAAGTGCCGCGTCTCATGTAGAATAAAAAGTAAATTTAATTAAAAACTAACAAAAATTTAATCAACTCTTTAACCAAATAAAAAATGACAAAAAATGGCAAACAATGGCAAACATGCATGATTATCCGCGCAAAAAAAAAAACGTGAATATAATATAGGTGACATGCATGACATTAATATTTATTATTTCTTAATCTTTGGAAATTCATCAAGTTCTTTTTCGTTATAATTTTTTTGTATAAATACCTTTCCATTAGCATCAGTACGCTTGGCAAAGACAGTTCCATGCGTAGACCAAGCATTATTGCCACCGAGTTTTTCACGAGATAATTTTAATAGCTTGTACCTGGTAGGAGTAAGGTCTTCTAAAACTACAATACCTGTTTTTTTAAGTAAATATCGATTTTTAATCATTCTATCCACACATTCTGTTGTACCCATATGTGCAATAATTGTACGTGTTTTGTTATTTTTATTATGAATGTTATAACAGTTTGCAATTATTGCATCATGAAATTGTAATTATGTGGAGAACAAATAATTTTATTTTTCAGATCTTCGTTAGATTCTTCTATTACACCCATAATTCTTAAAGTTTTTCGTCGTGAATGTTGTTCCAGCTGATCGATGCGTTTTTGCATTAAAATATCTGCGCATTGGTTTTATCATGTTGCTCTTGGAATTTGACATTGGCTTTGCAGATGACCTTTTCTACAATTGTGGATATAAATTCATCTTCTTTAAAAATCTCTATGATGGCTTCTTTTATAACTTGTTTTAGGTCAACTAATTGCTCCCTGGTAAAAGGCATGACTATTTTAATCAGAATATGTTTGTAGATAAACTTGCTGCGTAGTTGAGAATTATTTTTAACAATTATATTCACTGTTGAACTATAAAAATTTCAATATTAAGGCGGAGCACTAAAAATCGTCTACTCACTCACGCATCTGTCGCGAGAATTATTGCACAGACTAATCTGATCTGAGTGAAAATACTGAATAATATTAATAAGATAATAATATACAAGCTATTTAAGTAATATTATTAAAAAAAAAAAAAAAAGTTTCTGTATGAACTATGATCGATAAAGACAAACTTCAAATCCAATATTTTTTTACCGTACAAGCGGAAATATTTGTGCACACTTCTTTTTACATCCACTTTAAAAGGAATTCTACCACAATAATCACAAAAACTAATTCAGTAACTTATTATCACACACACACTTTAAAATACATATCATTAATTGTAATAATTATAAACTAGTAAATAATTATTAAAATAGACCGATCTATGAGTGACCGTGGCCGACACACAAGACTCAATAGTAATATAAATTAAATCGCAATTGAGTCTTAGCTGCAAATAGGTAACACAATTCATCACCGCAAATGAAAACCCAGATGCACTTTCAAAAGATCTTATCTTATTGCGGCAGTTTTACTAAATAATAAAGCATTATTGACAACCGCACGGGAAACTGCTGATTAGTTTTTTTATAATAAAGTTTAGTTTGTATATCTGATGTTATTTCAAAGTGTGCCTTCCTTGTTCTATCAAATGTGTTTCTGTAGTGCGACATATTTTAAACAATTTTCTTCTTTCTTTAATTTATTAATACACACGAGTTTATAAAAAATATTCAAAATTTATCAGGAAACATATCAATATTTATTGAAATATATAATTTCTTGTAATCTTTACAAGATTTTGATTGTCAACCATTCCATATTATTATAGAATATTAATTAAATAAACTTAATCTAAGAAAAAAAATTCTTTTCCTAGAAATCAATCTAATTTATATTGTTTTGCATTTGCATCAGTAAGCCTTATATTATTAGTAGTATTTGTTTATATTATTATGTGTGTAAAAATTTGCCGTGCATAGAAAATTAATCTAATATATATAAACTATACAAAGAAAGATTTATAACACAAAACTTTAATTATGTTTTAAAACGAAATGTCTTAGATTAGTAAAATAATAGCCTTTATATATCCGCCACTCCAATTGATGTTAATAACTTCACATTTGTAATCCGAGCACCTAATTAAATACTGCTCCGCGCTATTATAAAAGATCTGAGTGAATCTACAGTAAGTTCGATTGGCAAGGGAATGCTTCATATAATTTAATTATCCCAAATTCTTAGGATGGTTGAAATAAAAGAGCCGAATTCGTGCCCTTTTTATACGTAACTCAATATTAGCAAAAAGAACGCATTAGGTTTTCTTTTATAAAGAAACCACTTACCTATTAACATTTGAATTTTTTGTAAAGAAACTCTACTGTTTAATAATATCTAATATGAAAAGAATAATAAAATTAATATCAATTTTATTTAAATGTCAAATAATCTTAATTGTGTACTTATTTTTCAGTTTTATTCTGAAAATTTAATATTTTATCAGAGATATTTAGAGACACAATCTTAAAATTTATATGAAAAATAAATATGCCAGAGGGTTTGAAAAGATAACATGTTTGCTGAGTGAAATATGTGTAGAAAAACAGTACAAAAAGCATATATAGAAGATTACATCACACCTTAAATTTACACAGCGGAATAAACACAAATGTTTTATTGTAGTTTTTTTTAAGATTAATTGATATTTCTTGGAATTGTGTCCACGCACCCTCTAGAGACTTGTTAGGAAAAGCTTTCATTAAGATGAGAATGGAAGGTGGAGATAAGGAATCTGTAGTGTAGTGGTGATAGATCATCAGGTACACCGGATAACTCAAGCATCATTAATCATTCTGTGTGTTGTTTCAGCATCCGATTATTAAACATATAATCCTAAAGGGCTGAAGTGTAAGTTTTTTTTGATTATGAAAAGCTTTTAAAATTCACATATAAAAACGTATTTGGATCGGCATGAATATTTATGACTTGCAAAGCTTATTTTTGTTGATTTAATTTTTTAAATGTAAAAATAATAAATTTAGCTCAATTATTTATTTGATATTGTAAATTTGTGTGGGAGTCATAAAATATAGCCAGGGTTTTAATATATACTAATAGGATCGTTGCTATTTATTTTACAAATACATGTTTAAAATTAAAACAAAATTTAATATTAAATTTACATACAGTACATATGGAATGTATAACATCAAAGAAATTTCATTATCGATGCCTTAAAGGCAACGTTGAACATATATGTAAAAAGATGATATTCTGTGTCTAATTTAAAATATAAATTAATTTAAAAATAAATTAATTATATATCTTATTGATTATAATAGTAATTTATTTTAGTCAACCATTAGCCTACCTAATTAAAATAATTCAAATATTATGCTTTGGCAAAAATGAGGCAGATATTTCACAAAGTTTCTCTGCCGAGAAGTTATTAAGACAACATTGGTTTTTGTATTGCATATCGTTTTTTATAAGCTGCATCACTCCTCCACGCTCATATACTTGACGTGTAAAACACGATGCTACAATATGGTTTCCAACTTTTAAAAAGGGAATTTTTAATTCTTTTAACCAATGTTCAAAAATACATATTACATCAAATACTTTATTTAATGTTAAAAGGAATGTTTCCAGTTCAAGTATTTTATTTCGTACACCTTGAATGTTTAAGAAATATAAATTTAATTGTTTGGACGTCTCTTCTACAATCCTGTTGCATTTACTTTGCGTGACAAGAAAAAACGATTTATACCAACATGTTTCGGCCAGTTTGCGATGTTTGTTATAATATCATTGTATAACATTGGTACGGTAACTTTAAATGACGAATATTCAATATTCTTGATAGAAGTTTCTGACACTTTATGTTTTCTACTTTTAAATCTTTTAGGTAGTTTATTATATTATCAACATTTGTTGGGGGGCAGCTTTTAATGCCATTTCATTGGATGTTCCATCAGTAATACCCCTATTATTTTTATTATTAGAGCGGCGATTTATTGTTTGCCATTCATTATTTGTATTATTACTCCTAATATTTTTATTTTTATTATCGCTTTTTATAATATTATTCGAAATGTCTTTAATATCCTTTTGTGACTTCAGGGACACATTTTTATTCTTAAAATCAGAATTGTTTCGTGAATTTTTTACTTCCGATATGGTTTTTGCGGCATCGGAATATTTTTTTTTGTCGACTATATGATCCAATTTTTTCATCTCATTGGATACAGATGACATATCTGTATTATCTGTTGGTAATGAAATTGTTTTCTGGTTTTCATCTTTTAACAATTTGATCTCTTTCATTAGCTTAGAAAAGTGTCTTTTAATGGTTTTACCTCACTGATAACAACTTCTTGTGAATTGACTTAAAATCTTCACTTTTTAAGTAGGAAATTACAGGATCCTCACTTGCAGATCTTAAATCTGATCTTTCCATTATGAGAAAAGCAGGTTTAATTTTATCAATTTAATTTAAAATTATATATGTATATATATATAAATATACTATTGAAGCTCAGATCGACGATAACTTAATAATAATAATGAATATTATATGACATTAAGTATAGAATATAACGTCGTTCAAATGGCTGGCACGTATTGGGGATTCAAAGATGAAATGTTTGCAATTTATTTGCAACCTGCAATTTAAGATAGCCCTAAAGGAAATAGTCCAAAAGCGGTAAATTGCACAATTTTGGTGGCCAGTTTACGTCGCCGTCGAGCAAATTACCAATACCCTTAAATCGCTTGTCCAGTTAGCCCACATGTTGTCGGTATCTATAACATTCAGTTTTGGATAAAAACTGCTGGAACTCCTACTACAAGACTAAGGCGTATAGCTTATGATCCAATTACAGCAACAAAAATAATAAAGTCAAAATCACAGATTCAAACAGTTCTAATTTATTGTATGGGGAAAACGAGATTTACTGTCAATTCTCAGAAACAGTACATTAATAGAGGTGGATGGTTTCAGAGGTAGATGAAAACACAAACGAGAACCTGAAAAAACGATTGCAAAAATATAAGCAAAATCAAAGATAATTTAGAAAAAAAGATGCATAAGCTGTATATCCAGACCAAAATCAAGAAAAAAAAAAATTTCAATTTTTTTTAATTTTTGAAAATTTATTTCAATATGTTATTACAATGTACAGTGCAATAAAACAAAAATACATACAATAGCAAAAGAAACAAGTCAAACAATTAATAAACTTTGATACAAAAAATAATAATACATATACTAATACATATGTATATTTAAAATTAACAAACACCTGAAAAAAATTCTTGCATGTTATATGGTTTTAACTGAACTAACAATTCCTTTAGTGACTGTTTTAATTTTTGTATTGTTTTAGATTCTTTTATAGATTTTAGCAAATGATTATAAATTTTTAGGCAGGAATAGTGAGGCCTTTTTTCAAAAAAGTTTAATCTATGAGATGGGTATATATATATATATGTCTTGCCGTGTCTAGTATTATGCATACTATGAAGTTTATTATAGTTATAAAAATTTGCATAATAAAAAATTCGAATTATATTACTATTAGTATGACTAGAGAGCACCCTCGGACCATAGCATACTCTACTTAGCCTAACTGATAAAGTTTCAATGTGTTTTTTGTAATTTAAATTATCATCAAGAATGACTCCAAGAAATTTCACGGATTGAGTAAATTTGTATTTTTTATTATTTAACGTAATTGTACATGGTGTTACCATGCTTTGATTTACTTTAAATAAAATACATTTGTCTTATCTGCATTAAGTATTAAATTATTTTTAAAGAATGGTATATTGTTAAAAATTTACAGACTAAAAAACAATCAGGAAAAAGAGAAACAAGTATGGCATACAGCTGGTCAAAATAAGGCTAAATCGATAGTCATAAAGCAAAATGAAGCGGGATGCAAAAACAATAAAAGAATGAAAACAAAAATATATTTAAAAAAACTTGGCATAAGAATAAAGAAAATAACTGAGACAAAAAAAGGTAATATTAAAGTAAATAAAGTGGGGAAAGAAGACGGAAGTAAATTTGTAAAAAAATATAGTAAAGTGATAGGTGGCAAAGTGTCTGCACATGTAGTAAATAAAAAAAAAAGTTTACTACTTGACTTCTATTAAGGGATGCGATAAAAATGGATGACCTATTAATTAAATTGTCAAAAAAACTAATAGAACTAGTTTCAAATACGCAGTAGTAAGCCAACCTATAGCCAATACAAATAAGTTGATCCAAAAAGGAAAAATTAAAGTTGGACGGGTAAAAAGCAGAATAAAAAAAAACATTCTACACCAGTAAGTTGCTATAATAACTGCTTGAAATATGGCTACAAAACAAGAAACTGCAAAGAAAATAAAATAGAAAGAGTATGCTACAGTGTGGAGAAAGTTGAAGTTAATGCCAGAAATAAGCATTTAACGCTAAGTAGAAATAAGGTTTTAATAGTTGAGTGCCCCACACACAGGTTAGAAGAACTTTTTTGAAACCATATAAAAAATCTACAAGAACTTGGATATGCATTTTGTGCTTATATTGCTTCAAACCCGATAATTTTGTTTGTTCACATATCTATTTATTTAATTATATTATTTTCTTAACAAAATTTGAGTCAACTTCCAATTACTCCGGAGTCCAAACACATGACGTTGTCCATGGTCATTTAACATAAGTTCCTGGATCAGTTAGATGAAGACCCTATTCCCAACAAAACATTTGCAAAATTAAATTCACAAAAATGCCAGTTTTTGTGAACGATGCAAAACTGACTTCGTGTTTTCTTGTACACTCTTACGCACAGCAGCAATGTTTTTACAGCGGACCTTGCGTTTTGGTGACGTATGGGTGTTGGCTGCTTATTAATTGAACCAGATAGTTCAAATATGGTCAACAAAAGATAAAAATCACCTAATGCGCGGAACGTTTTTTGAATAAAACACTAATTTTGATAATAAAATTTGATGTTTGTGTACGTTGTTCAACGCTATAACCTTTCATGTGGATTTGCCATATATTACTAAATAATTTACATTAAATTTGACAGATGTTGCTATAACATAGTTGTTTAATTTTTGTGCATCCTATTGAAATGTCCTTGAATATTTGACACGGATAAAAATTAGATATACCTATTCACAATACATTTTTGTTTAGTCTGATATATGTGGCAATTACGTGTTTTAATAAATTGCTATACACATTTAATATGTTTTGAATAACTAGTAAAAAAACAATTTTAATTCAAAAATATTATACGTACAACAAATTTTTGGAAAATTTAATTACTACGTTATTAAGTTTATAGAAGAAAATAACTTTACCTCAGATACTTAATATAAATTTTGGTCAAATCGTGCAACAACAGATCTTCTGACATAATATATGTTAGTTACAAATGGAATTCTACTTTAGACAGATATGAAGAAAATCTTGCAGTATTTATAAATATTTTCAAAACAATTGATAGAGGACTACTCTACACGCAAAAAACCGATTTTAAAAAGGAGTAAAATTGCTCAAAGTTTTATGGCATTCAAAAAAACCACCCCTTAAAAAAATGTATGACATATTAAGTATTTCTTAAATATCACATTTTGAAACTAAAAAAAATTGCGTAATCACTGTTTTCAGTTATATCTGTAGCATGTATTTCCAAAGGTAAGGCAATATAAATTTTGACAAAACATTCTAAATATCAATAGTAACAACAAACCAAAATTTAAGTCTTAAAGAACATCTAATACTAAACTCTTGAAATAATAAAAACAATTATTTATGCTATGGGTAAGATAAGAAATAATAAAATTAATTGCAAAACTATTTTTTTAATGTTTTTAAAATTAATATTCTTTTCAACTGATTGTTGACAAACAGTTGTTTGAACAAAACGTATGCTGGAAATTAAATAAAACATTTATTAATTTATAAAAGCTATTATTTGATACTAAAAATTAATTTTTTTTTTCAAAATAGTTGTACTAAAATATTATTATTGTTACTTTTTTAATAAGCGACGTAACGGTAGTAGTGCTAGAAATATTAAAAAAAAAAAAATTTTAATAAAAACTTAAAATGATTGATTTTATCATTAGTAAGCAGCGTTTATTCCATTACTTCATAATTAAAAAAAAAAAATTTTTTGCTGACAATATTTTAATTACTTAAATCTTCCAAGTACATTTGAGATATTTTTATGCGCCAACGTTCAGTTATGTAAGATAAAGAAGAACTGAAGTTTTAATTTACATTAGAGGTTTGCATCTGTAGATCTAATATCTGTGGATGTGCAATTTGTGGATAATTATTATAGTGTAATGAAATAATTAACTGCTTTTAAATTGCCTAACATTTGATTTTGTTGTCTTATTTAAACATGCATTAAGCATTGTTAAACATGTTGGCAAACTAAGAGTGGTATTCACAGACAAAACTCAATCTCCGACTCGACGCGTTCTCAGTCAAATATGCGTACAAATTAACTTTTTTTTTATTACCACCTTCTGATACAAAAAAGTCATATATCTAACCCATATGTTTTTTTAAAGCCTTTGCTAAGATATAAATTTTGGTTCCAAACCCACATCTTTCTTCGATTTAATAACGGAGAAATAAAGATCATCTTGAAATTCTTACAGAATATTATATTTATATTCGCAAGTTGTGTGTTTGCAAAAAATGCAGCAAATTTATTTTACCATAACTTTTTTACCACCATGTCGATTTGAAATATGTTTTTTAAATATTTTATTGATTTTCTCCGTGAATGAAGAAAAAAAAGATGTGGTTAACTAACCAAAAAGTAGTAATGAGGTAATGAAAAAAATAAGTTTATCTGTACGCGTATTTTTTTAAGATCGCGCCGAGTCGGAGATTGAGTTTTGTCTATGAATTTAATAATTTTTTTCTTTCTCGCAGAATATCACTGGAAATCCATTTTTAATGATTATGTTAATCTAAAGTTAATAAACTATTTTTTTAATTTACAGTTATATTACCAATGTACTACAAAGATTTATGTAGTTGACTAATTATTAGATAGACGTAGTTGAATGAAATTAAAAATATCTATTAATTATTCTTATTTTGTTGTGCACAAAGACGATTCAAATAATGAAACATTTTATTGTAAATTAAATTCTATATCACCTATTCATGATCTATTTACTGAAATAATTTTAAACGTCATATCTGAATTTATAATAACAATTTTATTCCACTTATCTCAGAATGCTTATGCGTTGAAAAACTTTATATTTTAAATGTTGTTATTGAATTCAAAATAAGTAAAACTTAATATTAAAAAAAAATTGACATTGTGGAAACTAGGTAATATAGTTAAAAGACGGCAATGGCAAAGTGATCATTTAATTGCTATTGTTTAAAGAATAATTTGTGGAATTTTACCTAAACGTTACGCTTTTCTATTATTTATTTAAAAAAATATATTTAAGTAACCCGATATTTAAAGTTAATTGGACAACTAAGTAGGATTGTAAGCATAACAATAAAACAATTCAGGATAGTAGTATATTAACTCATTCATTTCGAAAAGGAAGTTAATTTCTAGCGTAAAAAAAATTACAAAAAATTTTGCTTAAAATGTCATAAACAAACATATTACATATTTGTACAATAAGTATTTACTACGTCATTTCAGTGCTATAATAGAAAACTAATTGGTTTAATTCAACACTAAATTGGTATTGTATATATTGTAAATGGCGAATGCGCCGGGCTCGCGTATACAATTCTACATAACAGTAGTAAAGGAAGTTAACTGCAAAAATAGATTTGAATCAATATATTATGCATGGAAAATACACAAACAAATTTAGCAACTGGAACGTATCCATTGTTAATGCAAGAGCAAACAATAGCGGTGCGGAAGGGGACGACCCTGTATTAATGAAGTTTTGGCACAATGCCTCTCTCCCCTTTACACATACACAGACAAACATATAATGCCGATTTGCCCAAATATTCAATCTAATATTTGAAGTTTGAAATTCCGTTACAAATTAGGTATAAGGGAAGCGCACATGTAGATCTTATCCGCGTACCCCCAGTCGCCGTTGCCACAGCCAGGTGTTGCTCGTCCTCCATTTAAATTGATCTAACTTTACCTATAGGCATATGTTACCGTAACTTATTGAACGGTAACTGAAACTTTACACTATGATATGTTAAATTAGTTTTGTTGAAACAATAGTTCCGCGGTACAGAACGGAAAAAACTATTATTCCCACAGCCACAAAAAATCCAATCAATACAAACAAGTTATTACCATTGCCATAAATACATCCGATTTATACGTTTCAATTATCGTTTGTAATCAATTTTAACGCTAAAAGTTTTTTATTATTAACACACTACTGCATATTTTTAATTTGTTGAATTGTTATTTTCAGTTTTATATCACGTATATTTTTTATTTACATTTAAATTAAAAATTGTTTATATTTTGTAAAACAATATATTTTTAAAACCAATTTTCTAACATAATGTGATAAAATACAAAAAATATTTTTTATACAAATATATAAAATAAATATGATTTGCAAATATGGTGTACAAAAGATCAATTTTCAATAGCAACTAGTTAAATATAATTTAAACAAATTATCAAATAAATTAACAACACTTGCTACAATTTAAAAAAGTATATTTTGTTATAAAACAGAAGTTATCTGAAAACTTACGTATAATCATCACTAATATAAAACTTTAAATCAAGTGATTTTGCAAATATTATGAAAACTAATCTAAAAAATTTAAAATAGTATATAAAAACATTTAAACTTTTTACTTATATTTCTGAGATAACAATGTTGTAATATCTAATATTACTAACTATTGTTTATTTTATATTCTAATTTTTAAAAGTCCTTTTAATATCTTTACGATGGGTTTTGTAAAAATCAATCAAACCTTCTAAAAATTGTCTCAAACGTAATAGCGCTCTTTTAATTTTATTATAAAAAAAAAGAAATTTTTAAAATAGTCATTTAGTCTTGTTTCAGAATATGTAATTAAGGCTTTTTTAAAGATGTGTTTTTTTAAATAAGTTAAATCTATTTAAACATAACAATTTAAACTTCTGGGTCTATTGTTTAAGTCGTAATTTGAAATTGACTTCAATTAGTTTTAGTTAACACCAAAGTCTGGTATAATAGTCCTGTTTAGCCATGATTGCGCTCATAAGCAGTAGATCAACCTTGACACTTGTCAATAATTTGTCCATTACAGCCCTGAAGTGAGAATGTTCAGATTCAGATTTGACGATGGAAAAAAAGCCAGAAATAAAAAGTAGTGAAAAAAGCAACCATTAAAAAAGCATGAGACGGTAAAACAATTGCGGAGATAGTGGAATAGTGGAGAAAAAGTAGAAATAAACAAAAGAACTAATCTCAGAGATAAAGAATAAGTAGAGAATAAACCCGAGACGTGCTTTTATACAACACAAATACTAACCGGACCCGGAAACTTTAGAAAAGTTTTGAAAAAATAAAAAAAATCAGGAAAGTAAAAAGATGTTTATTTTATCAGAAAGAAGCACACGATAATGCAGAGCACACTCTATTAATGTAAGATAAGGCAGGAAGATAGAAAAGAACTAAAAAATATACTAGAAAACAAAGTGTATAATACAAAAATTATAAAGAAATGCTTGAGAGATGAGCATAAATAGAGGGCGCTAAGAAACTTTGCAACAAAAGTACTAAGAAAGAAAATTAACTTAAAAACTTTTTTTTTAACAATTTTGTATATAAAGGGTGTTAGACAAAAAACGTACGGCTGAAAAACTCCGTTATTTTTTAACCGATTTATATGATTCAAAAACCATTTTAAATGGATTTTTGAGTATTATAAAGGCTGGTACACAGATATTTGTTTTTTTTTAGTATGGCAACCAACATTATTTTTTAAAATGGCAACAAAATTTTTTATTTTATTTTTTGAACTGCCTAAAGAAAAACAACTTATGAAACTGCATTAACTATTCATAAAAGAATAGGACAAAGAAGAAGTAGACAAAGACCTAAAAAAATTAAAAACGAAAATAAAGACAAACCAAATAAATAGAATAAATAGCACACAAAATGAAAAAAAAAAACAAAATACAGCGGTTGATGTCAGTGAAGATAGAAAGACACAAAAGAAACAAATGGGACTATAAAAAAAAGGCTATAAAGAGAGAGGGACATGCGTGCCACAAATGCTGCGTGATAATACATGAGAGAATAACCAACTCACTTCAAACTAGTGCCAAATTTAGTTGACAAAAACAGTATAACAACAAAATTTACGGAGAAAAGAAATATACCATAAGGTATTGTCATACGTAAGTCATTCTTAAAAACTAGTTGATAAAGCCAATACGTCAAAAATAAAGATTAAGGATAAAGAAATGCAAAAAAAAAACTTAATTATTTCAATTAAACACAATACAATCGTAAATAATTTATTATATATAAATATATAAGTTAAGTATACAAAATAAAAATTTGTTTTTGTTCAATCCAACAAAATACCTTCTTGTCATGAATGAATGTTTTTAGATTGTTTCAGTGAAATTTAAAAAAAAACCGAGATTTTTAAGTTTTTTACTTTTTTTTATCGTTTGTAACTTTTCAAGATTGCATTTTTAGAAAAAAAAATATAAGAAACTTTTTTTTTAAATTGTTCAAAGAAAAAGTTTTCATAGCCAAAAATTGTTTTCCTTGAGTTTTGGAAATTTTGCAGAATTTTAAAAACAGTTAATCTTTTTTAGTCTTTCAGCCTAAGTTAAATTAAATTACTAAATAAACGTCAGTCTAAAATGTTGTTTGACAAGTTAATAATACTTTAAGACAAAAGTTAAGCTGGTGTTTTGAATTTTGATGAAACTGCTAGGTTTCTGGAAATTATTAAATTGGCGAGTATTTTGTGGTTGTTGGTATTATTAGCAATTTTTGTTTAGAGCTTATTAGGACGGCGAATTTTAGGGATAAAGCATAGGCAAGTTCTTTCTGCAACAAAGAAGTTATTAAGAGTAGGTTTAGTAAATTTTTTTTTTGCTTTATTGATTATTTTGAATTTAAGGGATTGGGTATAGAAATTAAATTTAAGATTTGGGTTAATAAATACTCTTAAGTACTTCCATACTTGTGATGGGCGGATTACTTGCTTATTTGAACAAGTATAATGCTAGTTAATTTTTAATTTGTGACAACGAATAAGAAGTTGAGTTTTTCAAGAGTTTGTTAGGAGGCTACATTTATTGAAACATGTATCTGTTCTGTCTATTAGTAATTGGAGCTGATCTATGAAAGATGGACATGACAAATGCCAAACGCGATAAGAGTGAGGTGTCATCTGCATGTTGCAAAATGTACAAGTTTAAGTTGCAGTTGTCATGACAGAATAAATTATTTAGGAGTGGTGAGAGGACACCTTGATAAGAGATAAAGGAATGGGAATATGACGAGCGGATACGTACTTAACGAGTTTGGTTATTTAAAAATTAGTTTATTTGTTTTAACAAATAGAAGGGCAGATTTAAGTTAAACAATTTAAAAAGAAGACCAGCGTGCAAAACAAAATCAAATGCTTTGTTTATATTAATTCCAGAAAACAAGAAGCAACGCAATGAGACAATAATTCGATAGATGAAACAAACTACAGTTGGATTTAGGTATACAAACAACAATTTACATTTTCTAATAATTAAAAATACTGATGTAAAAGGCAATAGTTATAAATGTCAATTATGTAACAGTGATGGTTTTTATTTAATTATTTAAAGTGTTTTTTGTCATTAAGTCTTGTCCAGGTGTTGAATTTGTGCCGTTAGTTAAATTGTCAAAGTAAGTGTTTTTGTCAATGATTTTGTTTTATGAATTTATTAAGAATATATTACCAATTGTTTACGTCAGTTAGATTACTATTGTCAAAATTGTCGGATTGAGAGAAAGTAAATGCGTCATTAAAACAATTGCAAAATGTATTGGCTATATCTGTATCTGTAAAGCAGCTTTTGTTTGTCGTTGTGTTAGTAATGTTATGAATTGCATTTGTCCTTTTATTTTTTATCAGTATTTTTTTATTTCGTTGTAATACGTCATTCCTTTTTTTGTCATTAATTTTGTTATATGCAGTTATATATTTGATATTTCTATATTAAAATATAAAGTCGTGGATGTTTTTTTTTAAGGTCAATTAACTGTCTTATTACTGTTCTGTCGTTTGTTAGTCAACACTCTCCGTACAATTGTTTTTTGTATCTAAATAACCACAAAATGAATGGTAAATGAGAATAATTATAGTTTGACTTAATTGCTTTAGGAGTATTCTGTTGATAAAACTGATTTTATGGTACTAGATGATATGATGGGATACGTGTTGATGAAAAAAGTTGGATCGTGATTTACTTAATTTATGTTACAACTATTAAAGTGGTAGATGTATTTGTTCTTGGGGAGCGGAAGAAATTGGATATTAATTTTGAATAAAGTTGCAAGATGATCAGAACATAAATCAGAGAACAGATGAGTGATTTTAGATCTGTTGTGCAAAAAAGAATATCAGGTGTAGTGCGTTGGTTGTTAGCTATTATAAATGTTAGGAAAGTGAAAATTTAAACAAAAATTGGAGTTAGATAAAAATTGTTAAAGATGGCAAGGAACAATATGGTCAAAGTTAAGGATATGTAACATAACAATAAACCTGCGATTGCAGGAAAATAATGTATCAATATTATATGTCTCAATAAAACATAATTTTCATAACAATAAGGTACAGTGCAGTGTTGACAACTAGACAGCAAGTACCTACTATATTTAGCCTTACCTGTTATCAACTAATTTCACACTGCATATTAAATTAAAACCAGCACAATTAGAAAAAATTAAGTCAAATCAGGGCAATCGAAACTCAAACCTCCGGGAATGGGCCGACTTGCCAAAATGCCAAAACATAATATTCCCGAGGGCAATAAACAAAACACTGAAAACCGCATGGTACACCGACACTAACACTACACAAACAAGAAGCCAAACGGCTAACCACTCTATGCAACCACAACAACACATTGATTAGAGAATAACATAAAAGACATTAGTCAAAGCATATGGACAACAAACAACTCTCGATTACAATTAATTCCACCCGAAACCACCTCATCTGCTACAACGAAACAACATAATAACGCATGCAGAACATACAGAAACGACCACCCTGGACCATACCTAGTTATAATCCAAACTGGCACAAAAAACGGTAAACATAACACCCCTAAAAACTTGCAAAAATACTGTATGAGAAATGCAGTGGAATTACCGACATAGAAATTTCAATTGAGGTTAGGGTATTTGAATAATAAATTTATATACTTTATTGTGCTGATTTTACTTTTTTATGTACACACGTCAAAAATAGGAATAATACAAGTTATTATTACAAATACATAGATTATTCAACTATTTCAAAATTATGCTTAAAAAATCAGTAAAGGTATAGAAGGCATTACTTACCAGCATATTTTTAATAGATATTTTAAACTTATTAAACTCTAAAGCTTTGGTATATGGAGGAACTTGTTGTAAGATTTGATCGCATACTAATTGAATCCATCTCTACTTTTAAGCAAACATTTAAAGTCAAACTTTAAATAATTGTTTTGCCTTGTGGCATAATCATGCAAAGAACTGTGTGGTATATTGGTAAATATTATTCTTAATATACAGAGACATTCGTAAATGTAAACACAAGGTACCGTTAAAATACCCAACGCAGTGCAACTGAGCTTACAATCAGATCTATACCCTAGACTATTTATAATTCTGATTGCTCTTTTCTGTATCTTAAAAAACATTTGCTAAGATAGGTGCATGATCCCAGTTTAATATTCCGTATTTTACGACAAAATTGTGAGCAATAGTTTTTGTGAAGTAATATTTTTTAATTTTCTCAATAGATAGATATACTTAGAAATTTTATAGCTTACATAGGTGGTATGAGCTATCCAAGTAAGTCTTTAATCTAGCATTAATCCTAAAAACTTAACTACTTCAGTGTTGGTGTTAATTTGTCTTAGTGAGAAAATTAAATGCTCAGTCTTACATACGTTAAGATTTAACTTGTTTGATAAAAACCAATCATTTACAATCGATTGTGTATTACACACATCTACTTTTAATTTAACTATTTCTTTATTAGATCTTATAATGGTTGTATCATCTGCAAATAGTGTAAAATGGGATTGGGTGTCACAATATGGCAAATCATTTATACAGATTAAGAATGAATTGGCCCTAAAACAAAACCTTGTGGAACATCCATGCTTACATTTTGCGTTTCTGAATTGATTGAGTTCACTGTTACATACTGCAAACGGTCACTCAAATATGATGACATAAAATCAATACTATTTTCTAAAGTTGTTATGTTTTAGTTTGTTAGTTAAAATATGATGTGATACACAATCGAAAGCTTTACTCAAATCGCAAAACAGAGCATAAGTATGGCTACCAACCTCAAATCCATTTAAAATTTTATCAACTAAATATTTAATTGGAAATACTGTAGGTCTATGACGGCGAAAACCATATTAATTTTTACATAAAATATTATTTACTTCCAAATGTTGCGTTAGTTAGTTAGTACTACAGACAATTTCACCTATTAAATACTGGAATAACTTTTAAAAGTTTTAAAACACTTGGGAATAGATTTGACATAATTGATTCATTAATAAGTTTTGTTAGGGGAATCAAAATAATATTTAAAATTGATATTATTATTTTGCTATTAATATTGTAGCAATCCATGCAATTAGAATTTTTTAGATTTGGTACAATATCACGTAGTTCAATAAAGGTAACTTCTCTAAAATTAAACTGATTTGAAAGTTGCGGTGATTTGCTGGCGTAACTTATAAAACTGGTAGCACTTGCAGACAAGTTATTAGAAATTGTCGGAGCTATGTCAACACAATAATTATTAAACTGATCCGGTGTGAAAGATTTATTATTGTTAATGCTATGGCTACTGCTTTGCAATTTGATTACCTGCCACATAGCCCTTTGAGGATTATTTAATTTATAAATAAAGTCATCATGTGTTAATTTTTTGGCTAACCGTATTGCAATTTGATAGTCTTATCTGAGTAGTTTTAATTGAGTAGTTATAAGATCAAAATGAACATGCTTATTTAAGTTATTTAGAATTTTTTGTCTCATTTGGAATAGATCATAAGAAAATCAATTTACTATGTTCGATTTATTTAATATCTTGGTTTTCTCTGGAATAGCCTCAAGCATAGCACATGCAACAGTATTTATAAATACGTCAAATTTTGATTCTATAGTTAAATTGCAATTGGCAACAAAACTCCAGTCTACAGTATCCATTATGTTGTACAATATTAACAGTCTTTCGTCTGTAATAGGTCTGTAATTAATGCGTTCATTAGTTTTGATGATCTGAAAAACTTGGATTAATGGTTTTAATATTGTATTCTGCTTTGCTTATGTTGGTAAATATATTATCTATAGTATTATTTTTCCTTGTACTTTCATTTAGTTTTGAATACATTCCAACGAATGAAATAATGATTGCAACTGTACAGTAATATTATTATTTTTTTGGTTAAATAATAGTAGTACATTAAAATCACCTGTAATAATGATTTAAATAATAAACATCTAAGGAACAGTTATCGCTTAAAATTATATTATAAGTAATAGACATCTAAAGGAATAGAGTTGACCGCTACTACGTAATAATTCATAATAAAAAATAAAATAAAACACAGTAAATGTTTTATTTATTTTTCTATCCAAACGAATAGTTATTGCATAAAAAGAAAATTAAAAGCGGCTATGACCTATAATAAAAAACGCAAAAACTAACACTATTAAAAAAAAACAATATTTTCTATACAATTACAGGTGTCCCGTGTTTGATCAGATATATGGACACTAATGCAGCGCATTTGTTTTATTAAAGAAATTAAAAAAAAGCATATCATCAACAATAAAATCAAGTAAGTAATTTGATGCACGGTACGCAAATTAAAAACAAAAGTTTTTATCCGCGCCAGCCCGTAGGTTTCATTGCGATGTGTGCTGTTTTTTAAGTTTTGTTGCGTACCCAAAACTCTGGCCGGGCACAAAGCCAAGTCAGCTACGAGGTATATTATAGCTTATTACAACGTTGCTAATGTTTGGATTGAAAACGTCGGTACGGCATGGCTGGTCTGATAACGTCTTGCAGTGCTTATACAAATACGACAAGCGCGCCCTCGTCTGCCATATTTAATGAACTAAACTTGTATGTGTTGACATATTTGATATACGTTTTCAGTCCCAAAATAATTTTGGTGTTGTTTTGTCTCCTGCTATATTATGCCGAAAAATAACGAAAAAACATGAAAACGTTGTCAGACCCAAGGCCGGGCCTGAGAACGTCGGTAGTATATGGCAAATTTATATATATATATATATATATATATATGCATAGCTATCTTACTCGCCTCCGTACACACATAAGGCGACCTAGCCTCCACCCTAAATCTAATAGTTTTAACTGTGTATTTTTTTTAATTTAGTTATTTAAAATATTCTTTATTAGGACGCACAAAGAGAGGTAAAGAAATATAACATTAATTATATACAAAAAAATTGATATATTAATAATAGCAATAGAACTCCAAATGCCAAAGCATCGTTTTAGGCTCCAGTTGTATAAAATATATATGTGAAAATGTCGAATACGCCTCTGCCAATGTTGCCACTATCAATATATCGTATTTTGTAAATTTCTATTATTAATAGGCATTTATTTGTTTTATTCAGGAGGTGGTTTAGTTTAGTTGTTTTTTGTGTGTATAAGATTATAACAATATTGAAACCGCAACACAGTCTACAATAAATAGTTATTTTCAAAAATTATGGAATGTAGGTACGAACAGTTATTTGAAGTTGTTTTGATTTTAATTTTTTATGTGGTGTACATTACAACAACTATAGTACGCTACCAGTGATTAATTGTTACTACATTATAGCGTTTTTTAAGCGGTGACTTACTGCTGTGGTATTTTACCTCTCATTATTAAAAAAAATATGTTGCAAAACAATTAACCACTAATAATAAATACTGCACTGTACTGTTTGTTACCGGTTCATGAATGGATTCCCTGCCTCAATTAAACTAATATTTATATTATTTTAATCTATTTAATTTATTTTGTTATTATTTATTCATTAATATACGTTTAAAACTCTTCAGAAACCAAACCATGGAATGTTAAACAACGGCTATTAATAGATTATTACAAACATGTAATAAACTTAAAAACAAGAGTACACCACCAAATGAACTACTTAATTACATAAAACTTTCACCGATATACATCCCAGCAGTAGCAAACATTAAATAATTTACTGATATGCTAAACAACAATCAGGATAATAAACAAAAATTTAATCTTAAAATAAATAATAACCAAATTGTCGACAACAGATGTGCTAAAATATCAAGCAGCTGTTCAAGAACCAAAAAATCGTGATGTGCAATACTACACCTTTTATTTAAACCAAGAACGCAGTTTTTATGTAAAGTTAAAAAACATTCTTTCTATCATTCAAACCACAAAGTAACAACAAGTTAATCATCTATAAATTGCAATACCTTTAATACTACAAATACATATTAAAATCAGTTAACAAAACAAAAATCATGCCTCATGGTGCTAACTGCCTTCAACTTGGACGTACAAAAAATTACTGCATTCATGATCAGAGTCTACAAGAAAGTGCAGCAAACATAATTTCCAGCGCTGAGACCTAGAACTTGGCCAGCCCAAAACAACTACACACTGGCCATGTGACATAAAAAACAAATGTTTTCCATTTTTTTGTATACAAAAGTTATCCCTTAAATTATCTGCAAGTAAAAAAAAAAATATCTTTTCAGACAATTTCCCTGTCCTAATCTACTTAAGCTCACACATACACCATAAACAAAAACCAGATTTTTTAACCAATAAAATAACTGGAACCAGTTTTAAAACATATTAGAAAAAGAAATACACCCAATTGTCTTGCTTAAAATAACATTTAAGCATTAAGCAGTTTTGGAACCCACAAACACTACAAACAAGCTACAAAATGATTAAAAAGTAACTAAAAAAGCACAACTAAATATGGAAGTTTACTAGAAATCCACAAAACAAAACTAAATACAACAACCCGCTAAAGGCCTACTCATAGAGAAAAATTTAAAAAATCAATTATTTTCTAAAAAAACTACTACTACTACAAGCAGACAAAAAAGCAGTCATCAGTCTTGAAATACCTTTATTAATGATATTGTTTATTAACGCTATCATACCATGTGAGTCAAACACGTGATTAAAACATGGCTATGATCTTCATATGTCTATGAAAAAAGTTACAGCAATTAGAATTAGTTTCAAAAAATGTGCAAAAAGCACTCACACATATTTTTAATGTTATACTACTTAGATCTGAACATTTTCAATCTCAATGAAAAGTGGCACAAATCATTCTGATAAACCTGTGACAGAAACATTTTTCTGTTCTTAATAAGTTTATTTAAAATGTATCTTTGAAACTTTTTTAAACTAACACACAACTACAGATCAGGTTTACAGAGTAATAAAGCAAATTAACAACACTTAAAAAAAGAAATATTGTTTGGCTGCTTTTCTGGACAACACCAAACATTTTTATGGTTAAACATAAAGATAAAGTAATTAACTTACACCTCATCAAATCAGCGGTACCACAAGAAGGTATTCTTGGACCGGTGTTATATCTACTTTTTACAGAAAACCTTCAAGAGTTACGTTTGTCATTCTAACAGTTAGTAAAATTCCAAGTTTTGTCTCTGAGAAACTTCAGACTTTTTTTAAAAACACCCAACAATAGCTTAAAACCTTGAAAATTAGAGCCAATCAAAGTAAATTTTAGCATGTCACAGTCACTCTCCGGCAAACAATTATTACAATCTACCAATGCAAAGAACCTTGAAATAAATTTTAAAACCTGTATGGGCCAACTGTTATTAACTATGGGATAGTAAGTTTCTAACATTCTGAAGCTGAAGATATATCAATTACAAACAGTTCAATATTTATCACCAATAAATCTCTCTACAAAAATCTGAACATTTCTAATGTGCTACAAGACTCCAAGAACGCTAGTAGCAATTACTTATCTTGGTTTGAACATCATACCAACACGTACGATGTCAACCTTCTTTAACATGTCACTACTAGCAATCAATGAGTTACTTAATTAAATTAGTTAGAACCTTAATATAGATCTTCAACCGCACGCTATTAGGTTTATATTAAAAAAAATTACTACGTTTTTTGTGTTCAAGTGTTAATCAGTTGAAACTAAACTTGAAGATGACACTATAATTTTTTTTTTTGCAATATTATATTATTGTTATAGCTAGTTAGATAACATAAAAAACCTCTTTTGTACAATAATTTTAATTATGTAAATATGGGATAGTTATATTTATCTCCGAAATTAATGATCTAACAAATTATTTAAATTGATAAAAAAATAATGATAACTTTAATTAAGAGGGGAGAATAGTTGTGCTATTATAAGGCTTCACAGAATCAAACTCAACAAGAAAACCCATGAATATAATTGAATAAAATTTTCACACATTGTAGAAGACTTTACTCTGTGCCATTAAATTTGTAAAAATTTGATGCAATAAGTCGTTTCTCCCCAATTAATTTTTTATAAGTGGCGTTTTTAATTAGTTCTTTTTTAATTTTTTACTCGTTAATAATAACTTCAAACCTTTAAACAAAAACATGAAAACATAGAATACTGTCTGTAGTTCAACATATAAAAGAGTGATGATTAAAATCTTATCGTTTGAATATTGAGTTGGTTGGCGTTTTGTCCCATAAGAACCAATTTTAATTTAAAAACGGCGCTGTACGTGTCAATATTTTTCTAGAGAAAAAGGTTTGCCGATATTTTTGTAGATCTGATAGAATTTAATATTTTTCCATAACAATACTACTAGTAGCACCCCCACAGGACAGTGCGACTAAACCTGGCAATTCTCTAGCGTTAAACTGAAAAGAATTAATTTTAATTTAACATGCAAATGATGTCAAGTTTACTAAACAAAACTAAAATTAGAATTTTTTATCAATTTTAAAACTAATATAAACAATATTATTGTTATTTAATTTATTTAAAAAAATATATTTAAAAATAATAATTTTTGTTTGTTTGCACATTTTAAAAATTTATTATTAAAAAAATATTAAATAGTATTATATCTGCGATTTTATAATATTTTTAAAATCCATTCTACATAGCACAATACCTCGATACAATAATTTTAAAAATATTTATAATATATTATAAAAAATGTTATTTATTTGTTTCATTGAACGTAAAGTTGAGTAATATTTTCTGTTTTATTTTTACATATTTTCTGTACAAAACTAATAAACAACGTGAACCGTTTAGATATATTAAAAGTATATAATTATTTTTATAAATTGTATTTGCTATGTTGCCAATTGTAAGAGGCGTATTCGAACGTTAACTTATGAGGAGGCTTATTCTACTGGCCCGCAACAAAATATGTATATCAGTATAAAAGCATAGCGCCACGTAGTGTTGACTTTAATGTACTACAATGTATAACTGTATATGTATATGAGTCGAAATGGTCACCGAACAAAATTTTGTAGAATGACTTCTAGTAAAGTATTATGTTGAAATAAATTGATATACACACCAAAACGTATTTGCCTCCAGTTTTTCGTACCTGCCTCCGTTCTGGAGGCCAGTACTATCAGCGTGTATATGTTTTGGAGGAGTATTAGTTGTTTTACATCTATATATATATATATATATATATATATATATATATATATATATACTATGTTACGTCAATTAATGGCACATAATACAACACATTTATACTACTAGGTGACACGAACGCACATGCAACAATGTTGGGATCAAATACCAACTGTAGACGAGGAAGAATTATAAAAGAGTTATTAATCGAACTAAACCAACAACGATGGAACTTCTACTAAAATTAATTACAACAATAACACAAACCCTTCATGTGTGTATCTAACCATAACCACAAATGAAATAGCACTATATACTGATTGGACCGTAAACCAAAACTTACTTGAAAGTAGTCATCATCCAATAATAACTAAAATAATCCTCAACGAATAACATAAATATTCTTCCTTCTAGAAGAAACTTCAAACTTGCAAACTGAATAGATAGATAACGCTTAAAACAATACAATACATTTTAAAGAGCTATTGGAAATAATTCAAAAATCTGCAGACAAAAACATTCCTAGAACAAAAACAAAACTACTAAACACCAAACATACTCACAAACTATTTTGGACAGTCAAATGTAACAAAACCATAGCTTAAAGACGCCTCTCTTTAAAAACTTTCAAAACACGAACTAGCAGAGAAAACTACACAAAATACAAAACAGCTTGCAAAACCGTTAGAAAAGTAATAAATAATGCCAAACAGGTTAACTGGCACACGTTTTGCAAAAATTTAAATCTAAGACATAACATTAAAAAAACCTGGAACATTATCAAAAATATTCAAGAAACATCATACAAACAAGGCTAAATAAAAACTGACCCAGTTCTTGCCGAAGCCTTTTAATTACAAATAACTCCAGACTACTTAATAAACAAAAAACAGAAGATAGACAGCTTATACAAACCATACCATCCACTAAAAGAAAACATTACAAAGAGAGAGTGTGACTATGCTATCAAAACAAACAAAAAAACACTTTATCCGGCTATGACCAAATCAATTATCAGATGCTAAAACTGCTTCCAGAAAACGCTAAACTCAAACTAATAAACATATACAACATATAGTGAACAAGCAAACAAATACCGATGGATATAAAACAAAATAAAATTATTCCAATTCTAAAACCAAATAAAGCTGAAGAACAACCCTGTTTGTACAGGTTTATTGCTCTACTGCCTTGTATAATAATTTTTTTTTTTTTTTAATTTATTATAATTATTTACATATTTACAATTTGTATTTAAATATATAATATTTCAGCAGTGCCGCTGACTCGAGGGGCCTGGTATTGGAAATAAATTTCTGCTGTCTTGTTTTTTATTTGTGTCTTAGTTTTGTGTTTGTTCTGTCATTTGGTGTTGTTTTAATTTTGTTTTAAATTGTTGAATGCTGGTAAGGTTTTTTATTTCATTAGGCATTTTATTGTATTTTTGGATTCCTTTAACAGCCAAGCTTTGATTTTTTGTAGTTGTTCTATTAAGTTCATTATTGAAGTAATTTTTTTTGTTTAGTGTTGTAGGTGTGAAATTCTTTTTTGCTTTTTAATTTAAATTCCGTTTTTGATTGCCCAAGTTTGATCTTGTGAATTAATACTATATTTTGTTGTTTTATCTTGATTTTAATAGTTAGTTGTTTAGATAGTTCATGTATCTCTTTAGTAGGTGTTAGTTTTTTCAGTTGTTAAATTGTTTTTATAGCTTTGTTTTGTTGTCTTTGCAATTTGTTTATGTTTCCTTGTTTTTTAAATACTATAATAAAAAATTGACTTAACTTTTTTATCAACATATCACATCAGCAACATTTATTGATATTACCAGAGCATACGATAATGTACACATTTGAACATTTCTCAATATAATGATACAAATACATATACCACACCGTTTTATACAATATATAAATTCCTTTTAAAAAGATAGAAAATATATACTTCAAACCAAAGATACTGATATATCCCGAATAAATAACATTGGTCAACCTCAAGGATCCATACTAAGCCTTATACTGTTTAATATTTATACCAACCAAATTGCACAATCTTTGAACATCAAATTTTTAGGTATTTGGTTAGACAAAAAAATGAATTTTACTAAAAAAGTACAAACAATAATAACAAAAGTTAAAAAGGATACCAACATTTAAAGCACTAACATCAGCAAAAACTGAAACCAAACAAGAGCTATGGAACACCAATATACGCAAACAATCTACCAAAAACTCAACAGCAAACCATACAAAAAACACAAAAAATCAATGCATAATGATATGTTTAGGTGTTCTTCAACGCCATTCTTAGCAAAGCAGGTGATATTCCAATAGGATTATAAATCAAATAAAAAATATCTACTTATATAACAAAACCAGAAATAAACATACAACTGAAAGATAACCTGGACGAATTCAGTAAAATATATCGCAATCATACCTTCTGGAGAAACAAAAGAAAACTAATAGACTTTGAAATACACAAAAGACTAACAGCTGAAACAGAGCTCAGCGACATTAAACTTAATAAACCGCAACAAACCTATCCATTATTCAAAGAACCTCTATCCATCTTTACTAAAAATTTAAATATAACATCCAAATCAGCAGATCAAATACTGTTACATTCTAAAACAATTAAACATATAGAAGAAAGACATACACATCACCATACAATTTTCACCGATGGATCCAAATATAAAACTACACAGCCTCAGCTGCAATTTGGCCAAAAACTCATAAAACTGCTGACTTAAAAAACCAAACAGAGGCGACAATATCAACGGCTGAATTAACCGCAATAAAGCTAGCCCAATTCTTAATATCCAACCACTCTCAACTTATCTCCTCAAAATATGTCATCTTAACCGACTCCATGTCATCACTCCAAACACAAAAAAAAATTATTACAACCATCAAAAACAAAACGTTTTAGCAGAAGAAATTTACAAAAACACTATAGAACTAAAACACCAATGGCACCAAATAATCTACCAATGGATCCCAAGCCACTGCGATGTCTCAAGAAACGACCAAGCTAACTATGCCGCTAATAACGTAGAACAACCCGTTACCAGAGTTTCAGCACCACACAAAGATGTCAAAAACTACATACAAAGCAAAATTCTACAAGAATGGAAGCAACAATACCAACGAAACAACACAACCGGAAGAAAATACAAGATAATACAGCTTACGCCAACATATATTCCATGGTTCTCAATCACTGACATATCAAGACAACTTATAAAGAAAATTATAAGATACAGATCAGAACATGGGCTAACGACAGACAAAAATAAAATTTAACCAAGTGAAAACACCTAACTGTTTATGTAACGTGGTGGGAACACCACACCATATTTTAACAGACTGCTCAATTTACTTTACAAAAAACTTTTATTAGAGACAACAAACAAACAGACAGCTAATGATTAAAAAACACTCAAAAACACCTATAAAACCTTACAATATATCTCAACCAATTACCAGAAATATAAATAGACACAGACAGTTTTCGGCCGCATGTCCTATTGAACAAGGCCATCTATATACAATGTAGCATAATAAAAAATGTAATTTTTGTATGTAGAAAATAGAAATTAAAAAAAAAATTATAACAATTTTAACTTTTTAATGAGCTTTTTTCTGTCCGTAATTTTTGGGTTAATAATTTTATGGTAGGTGTCAATTATGTAACCATGGGTGTATTTGTTGTTTTTGTTTTTAAATTATTAGTTTGCGGTATTTTAAAACAAATTTCCCATTTCTTTTTATTGGAGTGGGACAGATATTGCGAACGTTAATCCACGCGTGAGCTGCTTTCTTCGCTGTCACTCTCACACAATTCCAAGTTTTTGCGCTCCGTAGCACTCATATGAGCGCCCACAACCCCTTCAAACAGAAATTGCACGTTTTTTTTTTTTTAATTTTATGCATAATACTTTTTTTATTATTAAGTAATGTGTTTTTTTTTTGTTTTGTTTTAACATTCAAATCAAAATTTATTGGTTAATTTTCTAACAAATTTTTTTAATTTTAATTTGTATTTAATTTTTATTTTAATATAAATTGAGACACAAGGGTAATAACATCTTCGTATAAAGAATCAGCTGGCTGATATTCTTGTAAAAATCAATTTTTCATTTGCGTGTATCAACTAAAGTTTACAAATCAGAAAACATAATACAGATTATTATTATAAATAAATTTAATAAATTCATGTTTACGATACTCCAATGATTGATTTTTTTAAATTATCTGATTTCCAGACTGACACTTTGAATCCGCTGCTTTCTTCGGCAATTTAAAAATAACATTTGACTCGTACACTATTTTATAATAAATCATGGTCAGCAGTTTTGAATTACGCATAAATTTTAGGTTATTTAGGTTTTGAGAGTTCACATATAACATCAATTAGTTTTGTTCTACTTAAAGAAAATATAATTTATTTCTAGGTGATGTAATAAAATGTATATTTAAGTAAATAATGAAATATCCTTAAGATAGCTTTTAAAAATAAAAATTTCAATAAAAGTACGAGGTAAGTAAGTAAACTTTGATTCTGAGAATAAAAAATTATTATTATTTAATACCAATGAAACAAATTAACATTTATCAACATTAAAATAATAGTTATTAGTTTAATTATTTAAGTTTTTAACAAAATATTATATTTATTATTTTAATTAAAGCAAAAGAAATTAAAGACTTTGCGCTAAGAAAGCAAATAAATAACCTAATATAAGAAAAATTGCTCCAATTATTAATTCAATGACAAAAAAATTTGTCGCACTTAATTTATGCGCTTATCAAAACTAAATAAAGTTTTAAATTAAACAATTTAACAGCATTCAATGATCGCCACGGGTAATTAATATATGTAAATCTTAGCTGTGTGTAAGATCTGATGCATTCCCGAGTTAGATCTGTTCCTTGGGTTAAGACTTCCCAACTTGCGGGCTTTGTCTATGGAATGCTTGATACTCTTTGATATAATTAATTTGCACCTTCGATAGCCAATCTCATTTATACTACACCTCTGTATAAAGGTATATAAAAGACGGAAGGAAAAAACGGTACGGCATATCTTTCTAACAATACGCACATAGAATGAATAAGCAAAGATGTTTTTTTCTTTTATTCTTGAAAGGAAAATGTAAAATATAAAATAATTAAATATTATACATAAAACATATTATTGTTTTTTTGCCTGCCTGCACCAAAGCCATTTTTTCGGCCTTAAAATGCGGGCCAAAATGACGATTTCGAGGCCCTTGGGTCTAAAAAACTCTTATATTTGATTGGCTGTAAATTACAATTTTATATGGTGACGTACCCTAAAACTTGACAGTAGTGCAAATTATAATAAACACTAAAACAATGGCAGACAAAAAATATTGAGTGTAACTCGTGCCAAAATGCTTTAGCAGCCCGAAGGCACAACTAAGATTTATTAAATTTTAACGAGTAAAACCATACTTGCTGAAACTATCACATTGAAGATTAGACTTAAGCAGTCTGTGTTGTATTTGTTGCTTCATTTTTGGAAAAAAGTTAATTAGGAAAATTATTTTATATGTCAATAGTACGGCTTAAAATTCTCTTAAAAATTTTGATCCTACAACTTTCATTGTTCAATTTAAAATAGGCAATGATTTAAATAGCTCAATTTTTTATAGAACTTAAAAGAAATAATGTAATTTTGGATATATAAAAAAAAATCATCTACAAAATTATGAATAAGATTTTTGATTATTTGTAAAAGTTTATCAATGCATATTAAAAATAAAGTCGGCAAAGAGGCAGAACTTTGAGGAACAATAGCATATATGATTTTAGGGTTTAAGTTAAAACCATCAATGTTAACTATAATTTTTCTATTGTCAAGAAAGCTAGTGATAAGACTTACAGATTTGTGATTAAATTTTTTACAAAGTAACTATAAGAAATAAAATTATAGAAGCAATAACAAAGTTTTGGAAAAATGTGCAATCTACCTATTTACTTTTTGAACTTTAAACAAAATATATTTAATTAACTTGCACAAAAAGTTAAAAAAATTGCTTAAAAATATTTTACATGATTTTGTTAAAAAATCAATAGCTGCAAAAATTAACATAAATGCAGAAAAAGGCTATTATGTCTAAAAGTTGAAATAGAAAATGCTTTGAAAAGCAACACGCAAAATATCACAAATTTTAAGTTTAACTTTAAGCATAGAGACAATTGAGCGTTAAACCTAAAATCTTGTTAGTATGCACAACATATTTTTAAGTAAACTACTTTGTTACTTTTTTAAAGCAGTTACCACATTTAACCTATTGCTTTTTTGCTATAAAACAATATTACATGCGACTACTATTTCAACAAATACGTCCTCCAAAACAATGTCGCAGTGGAATAAATACTCCTGTATTAATTTATAAATTATTTATTATAATTTAATTTAATACCTTTATGACATATGATTTTTGTTATTTGTTTTAATACAAAGAATTTAATTTATTTTTTAATTGCATGACTTATAACATGTTTGTTTTCAAGCTGATTTGAAACGTACAAACCACATATTAAATATTACTTTAAAATCTTATTTCAAATTATTTATTTAGTACACAAAAAAAATCTTTATAATACATATATCATAAGGTATTATTATTTTTGTTTGTTTGATGTTTGTTTTTATGTTTAAGGTGATTCTAACCGCTTTCCATTATTGTAACAAATACAGCAACTTTTACGTTCTTTTATCTCTACGTATAAATTGTTTTTCAGTTTATTTTTTGCCAGTACATTAACAAAGATCAGATTATTTTATTTTAAATTAGTCAAATGTATAGTTGAAAAAAAATAATTAAAACGTATAGAAAAGTAACTAACAATACAATTTTATTTGACTCTAACAGACCAGTATAGACTATAAAGATATATTTATTTTATAATCTGAAATCAAAAAAAGCAGAAGTAGGAAAAATAGTCAGACCAGGGTGTACACTATCACCGCCACTATTTAATTTATATATAGAAGATACAACCAATCAAATAAAAAAAAAAAGCAAAGAGGTAACAATTTACGGATCACAAATACATATGATTAGGTTTGCTGATGATTTGGCAATACTAACAGATAATGAAGAGAAACTAAACAGAATATTAAAAGACATGCAACAAACTTTAACAAAAATTTATAACTTAAAAATAAATAATAAAAAGATAAACAAAGTTATGAGGTGTGACAAACATGTACAAAGGAAAAATTAAATGTTAAAATAGGAGAAGACAAATTAGAAAAGGTGACAGACTTCTTACTTAAGAAGTAAAATTACAAATGACAATAAAAGCAAACTTGATATTAAATGTAGAGTGGCTCAAAGCAGAAAAGAATTTGTATAAAAAAAGAACATCTTTAGATCTAATATTGACTTTAAAATCAAGAAAAGATTAGTAAAAACATACGTATGGAGTGTAGCACTGTATGGTTGCGATACTTGGACAATAGGAAAGAAAGATAAACAAAGAATAGAAGCGTTTGAAATGTGGTGCTACAGGAGAATGATGAAAATTAGCTGGAAAGATAAAATACCAAATAAAAAAGTATTAGAATTATTTAAAGAAAAAAAAACATATGGAAAGTACAACAACAAAGAAGGAACAGAATGGTAAAACATATTTATAAACATGGAAAAATTATGCCTCAAGTTATAGAAGGCATGTTAGAGAGAAATACATGCAAAGGGAGGCCGAGATTGGACTACATAAAACAGATAAGAGAAAATGAAGGAAGCTCAACTATAAAAAAATGACATCAGCACAAAACAGGATAGAATGGCGTGCTATTTTAAGCCAATCCCACAATTTATAACTATTTCATCTTCAACATAAAATGCTATAAACTACTATAGTAATATTTGAATTTCATGATATTATTATCAGTTTTAAAACATATGTTTGTATACATGTTATACCTGGGGTCGCTTTAAACCATTCTGGCAATGTTTGGTGCCAAACTAAAGACGTTTAGTCCTACCCTGGCTAGTTATTCAATTCTCGCGCATTGCGGGATTAGCTTGATAGGCCGGGAATTGCTTGAGACGTGAGTCTAGAAAATCTTTCCGGTACATGTGAAAAAAATTGTTTTTTATATCCGCGCACATATTAATATTAAGAACGTGCCTTTGGTGCCGTGATCTATGTGCCTTTCATATGAACCATACAAAAGCCAAGTTGCACCTGGTAATGTATAATTATTATTTTGTGTTTATTCAATTGTTATTGTTTAGTTTGTTAGTAAAAAAATAGATTCTGTTTTAGGTTTTTTAATATTAATGGAAATAAATACATTTGATTTATTAATTGGAATAACATTCTTTTCACCCTTAAATCTTACCACCCATGGTAGTGTCACGCTACAGTATTAGTTTTTGGAAAAATTTAAGGAAAGAAAAAGATAAAAGGCAATAACATTAGCTTTTTTGTTAATTTTATATAAAGAAAATTAATGTTTTGATTTAACTCTTGATATCTAATAGCAATAAGCATTAAGAGTTTAAAAGTAATCTAGATTTAATCTGTAATAAGTTTTCAAGTTTAGTTAGAAGAACAAAGAAATAAGAACAATTTCATTTTTCTCTATCAACACTTGCGTTCAGTAGGAATTGGAAAATTGCGACTGGAACTACGACAGCAACACATGCATGATGCCTGTAAGAAGGCTAAAAATAAATGAACAAGAAATTGAAATACTATGATAAACAAGTCCAAAAAATTTAACATTTCTCAGAAAGGTTCTAGTAAAGGGCAATCCTCCACTGCCAAAAAAGTAGTCTGCTTTTTGAATTCTGGAAAGGAAAAACCAATGAAGAACAAAATCAAACATAAAAACTATTGAAGACTTTTTGGAAAACTTAAGCTCGGCAAGCAAAACTGCAAAGTTTGGGCTTATGGAGGCGGCCAAGCGTAAATTCAGAAGATAAAGAGAAACATTGGAAGCTCAAACAACTGAGCCAACTAAGTCATTCGGTAACGCAACAAAATCAAAGCAGCAATACTCCACACTATCTGCACCAATAAGTAAAACATATCCAGCAGCAACACGCAGGAATTGCAAAAACGTTCAGCAAAAAAAGCACAGACAACAAAAGGACCTCAAAAAAAAAACTTCTAGAGAAACTTTTAAAGGCATTGCACTAGTAATAATCCCAAACGGTTTTCTCTATAAAAAAGCAAAAACATTAAAATCAACTATTTTTGGTATGATCGACAAAAAAGAAAAAGAGCAGGCACTATCTTATTTTCAAAAATGTTTTTTTAAAAGGAGATTCTTAAAAATCACAAGCAAACCAAAGTAGCTCTTTTATACAACATTGGCCAAAAAAAAACTTATTAGTAAAAAGATAACTTCAAAACTTCAGGCGGTGCATAACACAACCTTAAACACCAAGACAAGTAGTCAATTTTAAACCAGAACTCAACAAATATTGTCTATAAAGGGTGTTTAGGAGAAGATGGTTAATATATTATAAGTTAAATTTTGTACGTTTTTCCAAAATAATGCTTTAGGCTCAGGCTCACTTATAAAGAGACAAACTGGAAAAGACAAAGACCGTCCAGAAAACTGTTGATTCAAACCCATCGCTGGTCGCAAAAAAATAATAACGGTAAGTTTAATTTTAAACATTATGCAAATCAATTTACATCACTGCAGAGCAGCTTCTGCAGCCTTCAGTGCGTATGTTTAAAAACACTATATTGACATCACCCTTATCTAAAAACCTTGGATCTATAAGGAAGAGAGTTTAAACATGCCGGGCAGATGGCTGCTAACAGCACAATTTATATGCAAGCCTTGTACTTGCATCATAGCAAAGCATGTACTTAATCCAATGCCATTATGCGAGCTATGTTTCAAAAATCTAGTAACAACCAAGGTGGTGATAGAAGTAAACAAAACTAAAAAAATAATTTTTGGATCTGGATACTTTCTCTTAGATCAGCTGGAACCTTCACCACCTGCAGAGCTACTGCAGCTGACAATCAGATGATGCACCGCTAATTCATAAATACGACACCATCGCCTACCACGTAGCCTTAGGAAAAAAAAGTAAAATATAAGTTTAATATTATAAACAAAGACAACTATCATTAACAATTTATAAGCCAGTAAAGTAATTAAAAAGTGGTAATAATAAAATAAAACACTGTCTACGTTTTTTACCACAGACAGTGTTTTATTTTATTATTATTATGGATTACCACGTAGTAAAGGTCTCAACCATCCTTTATATTAAAAAGTGGTACGTGTAAGACGAGTCCTCATTGTCTGATCATGCATGCATCCTATTTAATATCGAATCTGAAGAAACGCTTCTTTGGAATACAAAAACTACAAACAAAACTTACTACGACATATTTGTCAATTCTATTAAAACAGCGTATAAAGAAAGCTGCCCTACCACTGTCACACCTCTAACAAGATTACCAGGTAAAACAAAGAACTTGGCAGAGCTAGAACAAACACTACGAAACTTTTCAACATAACAAAAAAACGGTGACTAGGCCACATGTAGAATTAGTCTTACGCTATATAATAAAACCATAATGAAAACTAAAAAAAAAACGTAAAGTAGGTACTGTGAAGCCGTTCAAAACAATCTCATAAGCTTCTGCCTTCAACATTTTGCAAGAACTGCTGCAGACATATATTTGCCGCGATCTATGCTGGCAAAAGCTTCTGATTAAAAAGACCTAGAATTGCTAAACAAAAAAGATTAAAAAAAAAAAACAAAAACCACAATTAATTAAGGCAACCTCTGTAACGGACTTAAGGTCCATTTTATGTATATTATAATATTTTCTGAATTGATCCTGGTATTATGTTCGAATTTCAACCACCCTGTATTAGTTGCCAATGTGTAATTTGTTTTGCCTACCTGTATTTGCTTTAATTAAAATGAGATTTTTTTTAATAAATCTTAGGACAAAACAAATTAGAGTGTTTGTGTTTGGGGTAATGCCAGGAGCAATAATTATTGAGGACATTATGTCCGCAAACGCATAATTAACAAGGGTATTTGGACATAACCGTCCCGCCACGTGCTCATTAAATCTGCTACTTACTGTTTTTCACCAGACACAAACACCCACACACACTCTCTCGCGTTATCTTGTGGCACAAAAACACTATTTGTTTACGCGTTCTGTTAAAACAAGTGTAAACAAGGCTTGCAAAATAATCAGCTGTTGTGTATTTTATGCCGGTTTTGGGGCTATTGCCATCTACCAAGTCTGTGTCCGACCCTCGGATAAGAGTCCGGATTGTTAGGCAATTTATAATATAATTTATATTAGTTATTAATTAGTTTATTTTTGTATTTTTAAGTTTTAATTTTTAGGACGTGCTGTCTCGGAATCTAACGATCGTGTAGGAAAATACAGTGATGATTTCGGGTAACACGTCCTACATTTATTTGTACATATGTGTCCTGTGATTAGTGTAATTAGATTTAGGTTAGTTATTTTTATGTTTCAAGACTGTATGTTGGTAAGCCTGGCAGGTCATTCCCACTCCTCGGGTGAGGGTATAAATACGCATGACCTGGCCAGGTACAGACAGTCAAGCTTGCACTCAGCCAAGCAACAGTCGAACCTGGAGAATAAAACAGCATTGTAATAGTAACCGTGAGAATAGTCTTAGTGTGACTATTCTCACAATTAATATTACCTGCAGTTATGAGCCGTAAGTTTTAGTCTAGTAGTATATATAGTTTTAGTTTATTTTAACTAGTGGCCTGATCCTGACAGGACACTGGTTAATTTTGTACATAGTAATAGTTCTAGTTAATTTTAACCAGTAGCCCAACCCTGAGAGAACACTGGATAATTTTGTTATAGTCATAGTTTACTTAATTCTGTGGGTTTAGTTAATTTTTCCCTTTATCAAGTTGGTTACTTTTGTCTTTTGTTTATTTACTGAAAATAAATTTATTTTCTTCTTACATTGTATTGTTTTAATCTTATATACCTGTCCATCCTGCAATAGGTGGTGGCGCCTGAGATCTCCTAGGCCAAAACCGAGCCTTGCCAATCACGACTGATTGCTACTCAGCCGCTTCCGGTCATCAGCGACCAGAAAGCGTTACACCTAAAATGAGAAATCACTTCATTCAAACTATTCAAGTTGACAGAAGCCAATGGAATTTATCCCATCATGCTACAAAAAAGTTTGCAATGTTGAAAGAGCCTTTATGCAAGACTTAGAGCCGTTTGACACAATACTGATTTTAATATTACATTTAATATTAAATGATGCGCGCGCTGCTTTACAATAAAATCCTAATTAGTGTTTAATCTTGAACTTGAGGGTTTATATTTTTATTTAAAATAATAAATATGATTTGTTTATTTTTATGTATTTTAACATTTTTATTCATAAATAATAAAATATTCTACTATATAATTATTTTTTAATGGCAAACATGTTTCACAAAATGATTTGCATTTTCAATGCTATATTTATGATTAATAAATTATTTAAAATTTGTTTTTTCCCGCTACCCAGATTTCCTGTTTTAAATTTAAATTTGTTTTTTCCCGCTAACCAAAATTTCCGTTTTTTTGTTGACATTTTTAATTTAATTTTTAATTTTAAGGTTAGAAATATGTCATATCTTGAATATTAAATATTTACACTTGAAGTTAGTGTTTATATAATAAATTTATTTTAATAACATGTCTAATATTGAAAAGTTGTATAAGTCTAATTGTTCGTTAATTACTTTATAATTTGGATTTTTTAAATGTTTTTTAATTTCTAAGTCTTCCATAAATATTAAATTTTTATCCGAAATATGTAATCTGTAGTTATATAGTTTTTTACTGAACAACATTACATGACATTTATCAACATTAAGAATCATATAATAAATAATGCAACTGTTAATTGTATTGAGATCTGATTAGAAAATTTTGGAATCATTGAGCGACAAAATTTGTCTAAATTATTTAACGTCGTCTGCAAATAATAGTATTTAGGACCTTAAACCAATATAAATATTGTTTATAAATATGTTAAAAAAAGTGGTCTTAAATGCGATCCCTGAGAGACACCAGATGATACGTAATATACTTTTGAAAAAAAAAAAACTGTTTATGCAAACTTGTTGCGTGCGATTTGTTAAATAAGTAACCCGCAAACACCATAACATTCCAGTTTAGATATCAATAGTTTAATATTAACGTTATCTAAAGCCTTACTAAAATCTATGTACACCAAGTGAACATCATCGGCCGCATCAAAAGATTTCATAATATAATTTGTGTATAAGAACAGATTTAGTTGATCGTCCACTCATAAATCCATGCTGTTGGGGTATAATAAATGAGTTTCACATAAAACTTGCAATAAGTGATTTAAAATGCAAGACTTACTACAGAAATTTAACAACATGAGCATCTTGCCCTACGTTACGCAGATCATTTATGCAAAATAGTAAGTTCTTGCATACAGGAAATTTGGAGCAAACGTGTCAAACATGATACAAAATATTTATAGAAAGTAAAAGGTTATCAGAGAATCCTAGCAAAACAACGATTCACCGTTCACAAGACGTCAAGACACCAAAAACCTAATTAACTTGAAGACGTATGGAACCACGTTTTCTAAAATGATAATCAGACGTACATGGAGATTGACACCTATATAACCAGATGATTATACATACTGGTAATAAAATTCATTATTGCATACAGTATTGTATAAGTAAAAAACTACTTTCAAGTGTACGACCAAAAATGATAAACGCTCAAAGCAGGTATGCAAATACTATTATCGTTACCGCCAGTTTACCTGATAGAAATGTTGGAAGCAAAACTAACAGCATACAGACAGCAAATAGATAAACACAATGTAAACCTTGAGACCCACAAACTTAGCATAACAAATGTGTTGCATAAAGAAGAAACTCTAATTATAAAGTCAGATTTCATTAAGAGCTATTGCATTAGTAAGAAATTTGATGTGATATTAACACAGCAAAACAAATAAATAAACAATAGATACCTAAGAACAGTTAAAAGAACTATCTAGTACACAGAAGAGGCCAAAAACTAAAAAAAGTACTGTGGCTGGAATTTACAAAGACAAATTTTAAGAAAATCAAGCTTAGTTACCTTTAAGCAAACATGCAAACAACTGATTTGGAACGGCTACAAAGACTAACCCAAACTACACTAACTCAGTACCGAGCGCATCATCCTAAAGCAAATACTGACAGACTTACCCTACCAAGAAAAGAAGGGGGAAGAGGCCTGGTAAATATTTTAAGACTGCATAATAAACAAATCCACAATTTAAGAAATTTTTTTTATGCTAAACAAGAAAGTTCCCATCTCCACAAGGCTGTTGTTTTGGCTGATAACAGACATACACTTCTCAACCTCCAGGACACAATAGCTAATGACACACACTCTATAACAACAGATGTAAAAATAAAAAATCAATGGGCTCAAAAAACACTACATGGAAGACATTACCATAATTTAAACCAATTATACGTCGACACTGAAGCGCCTGGCTAACTTATGGCGATTTATTTCCGGAAACGGAGGGGTTTATGATCTCAATACAAGATCAAGTCATTAATACATATAATTATAGAAAGTATATTATCAAAGACATTACTATAACAACGGATAAATGCAGACAATGTCATATTCAGTCAGAAACAATACAGCATGTAACATCTGGTTGTAAAATACTGACACAAACCATTTACCTGCAAAAACACTACCACGTGACAAATATAATTTATCAACATCTTGTAAAAAACACTAAGTTGCCAACAGTTGATTTACCGTATTATAAGTACATAGCAGAACCAGTACTTGAAAACAACTTGTTCAAATTGTATTATGACCAAGCAATAATAACGGATAAAACCATATATCACAATCGACTGGACTTAACACTATTTGACAAAAGTCATAAAACTACGTATGTAATAGACATTGCTGTTCCTAATACACATAATATTGAGAAAACTTATACGGAAAAAGTTGAAAAATACACTGATCTAGCAGATAAGATACGCAGGATATGGGGAATGGATAAAGTAATTATAGTACCATTAATTATAACAAGTACTGGCATTATTCCTCACAGCCTGCATAAATCCATACGAACCCTAAACTTACCAGCTAACATCTACATTAAAATTCAAAAATCAGTCATTTTAAATACATGTCGAACTGTTAAGTAATTTTTAAATTGAAATATTTTAAAACTAACAACCCGTCCAACACAATGCTAATGCAGCTTGAATAATTAATGAAGAAAAACGTGCTACAAAAAACCCGATAATGACTCCTTGTAATATAACAACAGAAATGGTAACCAAGGCTATAAAAAACACCCAAAACTGGAAATCGGCAGGCCCAGATGAATTACACAACTTTTGGCATAAAAAAATTACAAATACTCACTTTTACATTGCGCATTATTTTAGGTGCTTCCTTAAAGATCAAACAAACATTCCAATTTTTTTAACTCAAGGTACTACATATTTGTTGCCAAAAACTAATAACCTGAGTGATTCATCTAAGTACAGGCCAATCACTTGTTTATGTACGCTATATAAAATACTCACATCATGTTTATCAAGTGCTATTTACAAACACATTGAAAACTTTAACGTTTTAGCAGAGAAACAAAAAGGTTGCTCCAAAAAATTGCAAGGCTGCAAAGAACAATTAATTATAGATTCGGTCACTATGGAGCAGGCGTGGAACAAGCGAAGAAACATTTATACCGCTTTTATTGATTATCAAAAAGCATTTGACTCAGTCCCTCACTCATGGCTTAAAAAAGTGTTAAAAATATATAAAATAGAACAAACAGTAATAACACTACTTCAACAGTTATTGTCAACATGGAAAACATCATTACAAATTAATCATTATATACGGACAAAAAATAATTTCTAACTCGATAAACATCAAAAGGGGCATCTTCCTGGGAGACAGCTTAAGTCCATTGTAGTTTTGCTTAGCTTTAAATCCCTTGTCTACACTATTTAATGAAACTGGATATGGATTTCAATTGAGACATGGACAACAACTAAACATGTTATTAACCACCTCCTATTTGTTGATGACATTAAATTGTATGCTACCAATGAAAACCAGTTTAACCAACTTTTAAAAATTACAAAAAGTTTTTCAAAAGACATTAAAATGTCTTTTGGGTTAGATAAATGTAAAACCCTCAACATTAACCAAGAAAAAATTATGACATGTAACTTTGAAATGACAGATGGAAAAGCGATTTAATCAATGATGACCACAGACACTTATAAATATCTTGGCCTCCTTCAAGCTAGGCGTATTCAACATAAAAAAATTAAGGAAACAGTTTTAGTTGAATACCAAAAACGATTAAGTGATATTTTAAAATCAAAACTGAATGGCAAAAACACGTTTAAAACCATAAATGCATATGCCATACCGGTATTAACATATACATACGTTTGGAATCGTTAAATGGACAAAGACCGACTTGGAAAGCATTCAAATTAAAACTCGAACCACATTAACTAAATTTCGAGCCCACCATCCAAAAGCCGGGACTGAAAGAATAACGCTACCACGACACAAAAGAGGCCGTGGTTTAATAGATGTAAATAAACTTTATCAATACCAGGTTCAAAATTTACAACGCTACTTTTTTAGCAAGCAAACATCAATTCATAAAACCGTTTGCTTGGTTGATGAATTATACCCCCTTAGATTTATTACACACTAATGAAACTGAGCTCACTTCAAACATAGCTTACGAACAAGAAAAAATACGAAAGTGGGCAGGAAAAGCCTTACACGGCCGACACCCAAACAATCTCAATCACATTTTTGTCGATCAAGACGCGCCGAACAAGTTGTTAACTCAAGCGGATTTGTTTCTTGAAACTTAAGGTTTTTTGATTGCAATTTAAGATCAAGTCATTGCAACCGAAAACTACCATAAATTTATATTGAAAGAAACAAATATCAACGATATTTGCAGAAGATGTAATGAAGCAACCGAGACCATTCAACATGTAACAGCTTGCAAAGTTTTAGCGCCCACCAGCTATCTACACAGACATGACCAAGTGAGCAGTATAATGCATCATAAGTTAGCAAAACTGCATAAACTAACAACAGATACCCTATATTACAATTATATGCCCGCCAATGTATTTGAAAATAACACTCACAAATTATATTGGAGCATCATAACAGACAAAACCATCAATTGTAACTGCCCAATTATTACACTTATAGACAAGATGTCAGACACGACGTACATAATAGACATAACAATTCCCAATTCACACAACCTTCAGACTTAATGGAACAAAAAATTAACTAAATACAGACCATTGACTGACGAAATTAAAAATATGTGGAAACAGAAGAATGTATTTATAATACCAATTGTTATATCGACAACTGGCATTGTTTTACAGAAACTACATAAAAGTTTTCATAAATTACAGCTCCATCCTCTGACTTACATCCAGCTTCAAAAAACAATTATTCTAAACACAACATCAATAGTCCGGTCACATCTCAACCTTGATTAAAAGGATTAATAGATGTGTAGACAACTTGTTTGAAAAAACCGTACCTACGTGCAAAACCGAAATAATATCACTTTATTCCTGGAAACCTTATTACAAGATATTGGTACAGTCAATTTAATAATTAAAAATACAAACAAATACAAATATAAATAATCAAACGAAAGACTGGTTTGCCATCTAGTTGCAATTATTAATACTATTTCGTTTGATTATTTATAATATCAATTGTGTTCATAAGCACAGAAATATTTATTCAAAATTGTCTTCGCTATCATGCGATGCCGTGGTCGTACAAGGCATACTGACGAGGTTTGTAGAACCGAAACAATTGTCTATGCTTGACCCTTGGCCGCTGTGATTCGATTGACTGATTTTGAATAAATTATTAATTCTTTTCATAAATACAAATATATTTAAAATTAGACACACAAAAGTAAAAAATTAGAGCTAACATACAATTATAATCAAATCTTAAAACCAATAATAAATAATTAACATAACAAACATATACTACAATTTATCTACCAAATGTCACTTAGAAGTTATTATTACTAATGTAGATTTTATACTGTCCTTAAAAAGAGACAATTTTAATTTTTTAACGTGCTTGGTAGTTTATTATACGATTGTATTGATACATATATAAGGCATTTTTCATATTTTGGTAACTTGTGTATTAATATTTCTAATGTTATTTCATTCTGAGTATTGTAGCTTTGAGTGCTGCTTAATGTTTTATTGTTAACAATATTTTTTTTTTGCATAAAGTAATGCGTTATATATAACTAGCGATGGTAGAGTAAGTATACCTAAACTCCTAAACAATTCCCGGAAAGAAGTTCTACTACGTTTATTTAAAATGTAACAAACTGCTCGATTTTTATTTTAAACAAACGAATGAATCTGTTGATGCTCTATGCTAATATGACAATATGACATATGCTGTCATTACTGATTGTATTTTGGGATAATAAAATGTTTTTAATACAGATATATTTACAATAACTTTAAGTTGTTTAATAATGTACAACATTTTTTTATCTTTTTACAAATTTTTTTCTACATGTGTATCCCACTTACAAGATAAATCAATATAGCCTCAAAAATTTTGTGCTATTGCACTCTCTCATATTTTGTCCATTGCATTTTATTAATAAACTTTCATAATGTTTTTTATTATTTATATTAAATCTAATTGCATTTGTTTTTGCAGTATTCACAGCTAAACCATTGTTTTCAAACCATTGAGTCAATTCACACATATTTTCATTTGTTTTTCTAACTAATTCATCTTTATTATTGTCACTTATTAAGAAAAAGGTATTGTCTGTAAATAAAACAACATTTTGATTATCAATATTATTAATATATACAAAAAATAATAAAGGTCCCAAAACGGACCCTTGTGGTATTCCTCTATTTAAGTTTGTCAGATTTTTCATTATTTAATTCAACATAATGTGCTCTTGACGTCAAATAGCTTTGGATCCACTCTGAAATAACTCATCGTACACCATATTTGTTTAATTTTAATATTAACCGTTCCTGATCGACTAAATCAAACGGTTTAGAGAAATCAATAAAAGCTCCTATATTTTTTTGTTTTTTTATTATTCAAAAATTTGTTTATTGCTATTAATTGAATAATTTATATTTTACAAAAAACTGCATTAATTTATTGGCCACAATTTTTGAGTAGTTATTACAAATATAAAATTGGTCTTTAATTATTTGGATCATTTTCTGAACCTTGATTTTTAAATATTGGAAAAATTTTACATCTTCAACTTGCTTGGAAATATTCCTTGGCTAACAAAGTTGTTGATGAGTTTAGCAAGCGGTTTTGTAATTGAAATAGAACAAGATTTTAGAACAAGTAAATTAATTTTGTCAAAACCTGATGACTGTATTTTTTAAAGATTGAATTACATAATGTACTTCTGTTTCAAGTACTGGTTTGAAATAAAAAGTATTTTTATTTTTGGCTATATTAATGCTGTTTAGATTTCTATTGTATGGTACAATTTTGTCCGCTATTTTATTAAAATATTTGTTAAAATATTGCAAAATATCCTGTAACTTACTTATGTCAACAACTTTTGTTTTTATATAAAGTTTTTTAATTATTGGCATTTGTTTTGTTTTCTTATTAATAATTTGCAAAGCATTTTTGTAATATTTTGTGCGCTATTTAATATAGAAATATTGTACATCCGTTTGGCATTTTTAATAACTAATAATAGCTTATGACCAACTGATCTTTGCTTAGTGTTAAATGATATAAATTTATTAACTTTTGTGCTGAAGTTAAAATTCCTATTGTTATCCATGGTTTCCAAGTATTTCAAAAAACACAATGTTTTGCTTCAATTTTTGTAACATGTAATCGCAATGGTAATATATTGTATTATGTACAAAATCAAAGATTATATTGGGGCATTCTGTATTATTAACATTTTGCCAATTTTCATATTTTCACAGAATTTGTTTAAAGCTATAGGGTTAAGTTTTCTTATTTTTGACTTATTTGAATTTTTTGATATATTTAATTTTACCTTTTTGTATAAAAACTAAAAATTTGTTGTATATTTTGATCAGACATTCCATTAAATATGACTCCACATCCAGTTTACAGCTTTATTTATGAAAATTTGGTCAATACAGTTATTTATACGAGTAGCACTGTATATTTTTGGTATCATCAGACTTGAGGCGGAACACAGCAACCTGTGAAAAAACTGTAAAGAATTGACAAATGTAAGAATATTCCAAACAAGACCATCGCATGATATCAAAACAGTTGTAACACAAATGAGTTGTATCAGATTGCAAAAGCTTACAGAACTGATAGTAGCATCAACAAACACTTGCATAAAATAGGAATAGGAATGAACTCTTTATGTCGCGAGTGCATGGAAGATGAGATACTCATACATTTGCTGAATGAATGCAAAGCTTACAAACAGCATCGCACAGCCATATTTAGCAAACATAACCGCAAATATGCTAATAATTACCCAATGGCTAAAGGTACTAGATTTCATCAAAAAGACGGAACTGCTTAAAGAGTAGAACATCAGTAGTGTACAACAGATCCAACAGGACCACAGTGCAACAGGCCCCAAGCAAACCATCTTAAAGTAAGTAAAAAGAAATGTAAATTTTTTAATCAATAATAATCAGATACTACTGGACAGTATGGGCTGCCCGGTGTCTTTTAAAAAACTTTCCGCAAAAAATGCAAAAACAAGAATAACTAATAAATTCAGCATAGAATTTGAATTACTTATTATTAATTGAACGCCTAAAAAAGCTCATTTTAAATATAAAAGATAACTTATTTGGATTTACCTGAGGAACAATTATTTTTATTAATTCAATAGTTTTTTCAATATATTGTCTTTTCTTAATACGGCATTTTCAGTGATTTTTTTTGGGTCTAGAATTGTTTGAATTAATGCATCCATGGCTCTTTTCAGATAATTAATTAACTTATCTTTTTCAACAATAATATGCTTTAAGTGGTTTCTATTTATAAATCGGAAATATATATTACTAAGTTAGCAATCCGGGGATTGATACCTAAATTATTACTAAATAAAAACTTTCTGTTTATCTGGTAATTCGAAAGTTACCTAATAAGCCGTTGGACCCATCAACCCCCGTCAAACAAGACGTAAGACTTATGGAACAAATAGCTGTAAAATTATTAATATAGCGTGTTAAATGATTTGAGTAATGAAACTAATATGATGACAAATTCTAAAAGCGGATAAAAAAATTAAATTGCAAAATATGATGGATAAAAAAATTGTTTGTTATTTAGAAACGCGTACTAGAAAAGCAGATAATTAATAAACTAATATTTTTCTATTGTGTGTAAATTGAGTACTGTATAACTATGCTATATTCGAATTGATACGTTAATATGACATTAATCCAATAATAAGATAAAGTAGAAAGCATCGGCTAGTAAAACAATCCATGCATAATCGAAATATTCCTGAAATTTCAGTGGGCACACCGGATGAATTATAATAGGTTATATTACCATAATTTATCATCACTTTGCACATACAGCCGTGTACAATGATTGCGCAATCGGACGATGAAGAGATGAAGGCAAACGCCGTTATTACATTCATTGATTTCATCATGTTAATGGGTAGGAGACTCAAAATTCAATCAGTAATGGAATTATAACGTTATTAATGCGCACCCATGATTTCGGATCAAACGCTATATTTGTGCATTACTTATATGTACAAAATTATTAATCCCTGTTGAATACCATAACAATACTGTACTCTATATAATTACATAAATTAGTTATACACTACTGTTACGGGTAGTAATACGTTTAGTTGAAAAAGTTTAAATTTGCTTGAAACTAATTTTACAAAGAATTTAATATTAATTATTCGTAATTTATGTTATGAATATTTCATAATTAATTAAATTAGGTTATATTAATAGCCTTGCAAACATTTTGTTATTTTTTCTTATTATATTGAGATGCTTCTAATAATACAATTAAATCTTAACAACATTATTATACGGGGTTTGAGTGTTTTTATTGTTTTGTTTAAGCTCTGAAACGCCAGAAGGGAAAGCGAGACGAACACTTACGCGTGAGTGCTCACACATAAATTTGAGGTGCCAGTGCTACAGGGTTAATATGAAAATAATTAACTCAAATTTAAAATATTATTACAACTTTGCATTATAAAACTAAAATTAAAGTACAAAAAATAACATTACGACTTAAAAAGTAATCAATTAACAATAGTGTAATCAATTTGAAATATAATTTGATTTAAATTGTTTGTGACATTATAATGTAATTGAAATTAGTTTGGGAATACATAATTAACTTAGATTAACTTAAATTGTTCATGTCTAGCCATAGGCAACTGTATCAACAGAACGAAATTAATAACAAACAGTGAGGAGGATGGCAGAGGAAGTAATAATATTGCTTTTCATTATATTAATTTTACAGGTTTACATTTATTTTTTATAATAATGAATGTAAAAATAATCTATTTAAGTATAATTGTTCTCAAAAACGTAATCCATAAAAGTTATTAGAAAAATCATAGATAGATGTTAAGGTAATTCACGCAAAACTAGTAATGTAAGAGCCGCGTGACACAAGATGGTGTCAGTACAACTGTTTTATTTGCCATTTATTTAAAAAAATATACATTATAATCCAGTGTTCTTGGCAACGGACGTATATCATGGATATACAATGTGTCCACGGATGGCCTTAACCATACGTGTAAACATTTAAATTGAACAATTTTGAAAAAAGTCATTCTTTAACATTTATCCTGTTTGTTATATTTGGAAGAGTTTAATCGGTAGGCAGTACTTCTCTTGAAAATGAATCCGACACTTTAAATCTTTAGAAGAATTCTCTCCTAAAACACAAACAAAAAATTGTAGTATCAGTACTTACATGAAATCTGTTTTTAACGTTTGCAAAATGATTATGCAAAAAGTTTTAGATTTTATCGCTGGATTTTGTTAATAATATTATTTTTTATCTAAGTAGGCACAATTTTGTGATTTTTATATTGTTTGCAATTGATAATTATAGCAGGAAAAACAAGTCTTTAAATTTATTTTCAAGCTCTTAATATCTTTTGTTACTTAGTCATTTAACTTGGTCTTTCAAACCTATTTAATCATTTTAATGAACTTAAAAAATGTGATTTAAAATGATCAATAAAACAATTGTGTCTGTTCTAATCTTCTGATTGCAATACTGTGCTGGGTAAATCCAACACACTTTGTTGTGTTTAAGTAAATACATTTATATTTATTTAAATCTAAATAAATATTGTGAGTTTTTGCAGGATGTACTTTTTACAAACGCGAGAGTCCGCGGCCCAAGATCACGACAATTCTTCAGTCATTCTAACTCTAGCTGGCTCGCAATAAGCAGCCTTTATGGTCACGCATTATACGTACATATGAAATATCTCATTAATTAATGGACCTGGTAATTTAAATGAGGTTATGTAATGTTGGGAAAATAATATTATCTTTGTATGCTTGAATTTTTTAGCGCTGGCTTAAAATACTACATATTTGGAGGTGTGAAATTATAATTGAATAATGAATAAGGTGTCTAGAACCACACAATTTTTATTATCTACCCTGTTAAAATACAGTACAACTTGGCGCTCAACACGTGGCCGCACAATAGTGCGAGACAGACAATTGTTTAATTATTAGAAATGATAAAACGCACTCCTCCATTACACCAATATTAGACCCAATCAAGACAAAAACATCAATGGGAGAATGAAAATGTTGTATGGATAGACGATCAATTAGAAATGCATGATAAAACAGCAGCGATGATAATGGATCCAAGCATAATTGAAGCAAAAACACGTGGCGTGCAACAACCCATAAAACTATTAAGGAAAACTCTACATCCGCCAAGCTCAGTTATGACACCATCAACAATAAACCATACAACAGCAGCATCTACTAGAATAGCGAAAAGTAGTGTGCTTACTTCATAGAATAATTTTGGCAAGAACGTATTATTTTCTAAACCAAAAAATGCAAGACGTTTCAACCTGCAGCTTCTTCATTCGACACTTCTGTACCAATGAGTGTTAAACCTATTAAAACTGGTTTTGGATACATTTCAAATTATATTACAATACAACAACTAACGCCTTCAGCTACAAGAAACGCAAATTATACAAATGTTAATTATAATAAAATTACTTATGATAGATATTGTAACTAACATATGATGCATTCACAGCCAGATAGCAATAACCATTATTTTGAAAATAATGCTTTTTAGGTTATTGTTAATGTAAAAAAAAATCATCCAATCTTTGATTATTCTGAAAATATACATCCAGTAAATTTTTTAAATAAACTTGAAATGTATATGAAAACTAATAACATAAATTTTGACAATTTTCATTTTATTAGTGATACTCTTTTTCACAAAAAAGTCCAAGTGTGAGCAACTGCTTTACAAGATACATTTATAAATTATTTTCATTTTAGAAATTCATTTTTGGAAATGTTTTGGGGCAATAAAATGCAAATTTGAACTAAACTTGAACTTAAAACAGCCAGGTACCACAATTCCCAAGGATCATTTGTAGACCATTTTTTGAAATTTGCTGCATTGGGAAAATATCTTACACTACCATATTCCGAGCAGGTATTAATTTCAATTATTGCTAGACATTATTCACCACATGTCTTAGTATGTTTAGTGGAAAATAATTATAATTAAAATAATTGTGATCGAATCGTGTCCGCAATGGACAATCCGAGTAATGAGAATGTAGATCAACAGAGATATCAAACGGATTTATCAAAAAGAGTAACGGAAATAAATCAAATTTAAATGTTAAATATATATATATATATATATATATATATTAGGGTGTCCGTTATTTATTCCGATTTAGATATTTTAATTTTTTGTTGCTAATTTGATTCTTTGGTACTAAAAAGTACTACATGAATTTTTTTCAGATTTTTCAGATGTCCGGAAAGCGTGCCTGTAGACCGTTTTAACCTCATTTAAATAACATGGAAAAATGTAATTTTATCTTGTTGTTTTCAATACTATAAATATAAATTGGAAATATTTAACATATTATAATCGATGTAAAATTTTCCGTAGATTACAATTTTTTTATTTTCGTGGTCACAAAACACGAACGACAAAAACTATAAAAAAATATCAAAAATACGTGTTTTAATGCAATTTACTCTAAATCTTTTGCATTTTTTTCTGATTAGACATTTGAATATCAAACTATCATCATCAAAATCATATTCTACGGAAAATTTCTTGTCAAAAACAAATATCGCAATACAAAAATCAATTCTTAGCTGTTTTTAAAATTTGTAATAAATTAAATAAATCTTTATTTCTATAAATTTTAAGCATTTTGAATTTGATGGTATTATTTAGACTTATTTTTTAAGTTGATAGATTTTTCAACAAAAATTTCATGAAGAAAACATAAACAAAGTAAAACTAAATACTGACAAATAATAAAAGTTTTTGATATCGCATGCGTAATTGCTAAATAACATTTTGAAATATTGCGCGCGTAATTTCATGTTGTACTTCAGTCTCCATCACGTGACGTGACCGTATATTAAAAATAAAATCATATATGTGTGCAAACCTTACGATAACCTACAAAAAAATAAAACAAACGCATAAATCACAAGTGTCAAAGAAAAAGTTATAAGTTTAATATGTCCGTGTCACAAAATAATATTTATTTAATTGGCAATATTAATGAATTGCCAATTTTTTCTACTTCAAAATTACCGAATAATCGTGAAATATTAAAATATTTTTTTTATAATAGGAGAGTACTAAATAAAAATAAAAATGTGAGTAAAAAATTGACAATTGCAGAAATTTGTAATATTTGGAAAAAAGTTGATATTCCGACAATAACTAAAATTAACTGTGAAATTAAACTTCAAAAGTTGTATGACAAATATAGAAATATTCAAAAAAATTAAGGCCATCCATGTATTGAGCAGAAGAAACAAAATTTTATTTGCAATTTAAACTCTTTATTTGACATTTCTACGTCACTATTTAGAAAAACATTAAGTAAATGCGACAGAAAAAAAATTTATGAATCGAGATTATTGTTAAAGTACAAAACATCGAAATTAAATGGTAAATATTACACAATGTTTTTTAACCTATATTACATAATTTTTTCCAATATTTTTAAATGATATTTAAACTATTCCATCTACGAATAAAATTGATATTTTATCTAATAATTAAGAAGTTCATTTAGAAAACGATGTAATTACCAACGTAGACAATGAGAGCAATACACTAACGTTAGAAGATTTTGGTAGGAAAATGCAAACACATTTATATCAATAATTTAGTAAAAAATTATTTGAAACAAATTTCACATTTTAGATAGTAGTGCAGTAGAATCTTCAGAAGCTATTACAAGAAGATTGTATAAACAACCTAAACGTTTTGGTGAATTTGTTCAAAATATATCTGGTAATTATAAAATAATATTTGTTTAAGTAATACTAATATCACATTTTTGAGTTATCAAATAGAAATAACTAATTTTCAATTTATAAAATTAAAAGAAATTTTTTTCTTTTATTTAGCTTAAAACTTTTTGTTTCTTCTTTGTTAAGGTGAATTAGAAAATCTTTCCGGTAGTTACACAACCAGTGATTCTCAAAAGTCTGATTATTCCAATTTCTATCTTACTGGTAAAGAGTATATAAATCAAAATATACGAGGAAACGTAAATATTTTCACTGAAAGAGTTGTTAGGGCCTTAGATAAAGCAAAAGTTTTATATAGAAGCTCTATTCATATTGTAGCGGCTATAGCTGAATCCTTAGGTTATGATTTAAATAATTTAATTCTTAATAAATCATCTTTCAACTATATGAGAAAGAAATATAGATCTAAGATTGCTGACGATAGTAAAAAGATATTCTTGAAAGCTCAGTATTGCACTGGAATGGCAAACTTATATCCGATAGGATTATGTGCAAGCAGATAAATAGATTAGCTACAATTATTTCAAGACAAGGTAATGAAAAGTTGTTAAATGTTCCAGCTTTAGAGAATAGTAAAGAAATAACCCAAGCTAATTCTATTTTTGACACTCTTGTGGACTGGGAACTAATTAATGACATTGAAGCTTTATGCTGTGATACGACTGCTTCAAATTCAGGACAATATAATGGAGCTGCAGACTTATTGGAACAACGTCTAGGTAAAGACTTATTATATCTACCTTGTCGCCACCATATATTTGAATTATGTTTATCTGGAGTGTTTGTCTTAAAATTGCCTGGTACAAATGGACCTAATGTAGCTTTAATCAAGCAATTTCATGCTTTTTGGTCAAAAATTGATCAAACAAAGTATAAATTTGGAATTTGTGATGTAAAGGAAAATGATATTTTGATTAGAAAAATCAATGAAATTGACAATTTTACACAAGATCAGTTAGTTAATAATGTTCAGTATAGAGACGATTATAGAGAATTATTAATATTAAGTAGAATTTTCTTGGGTCTTGTACCTCGAGAAGATATTAAATTTTATAAATCAGGTGCATTTCACCACGCCAGATGGATGAGCAAAGCCATTTATGTTATAAAAATTTATTTGTTTAGAGACTGTTTTGAAATTGATGACCAAAAAAAAAGCTTAAAAAAATTCCACAATCATTTATGGTATCTATCTGCTAAAAGTTGCGGAATTTCTTTTTTTGATGAATCGATTGCCGACGATATAAAAAAAAGATGGTTTGATCACGGAGTTGACGCGTTAAAACGTTATTACGTCAACAAGTTTAGTGATATGAAAAATTTTAAAGGTAAAGAAATCGATTACTTTATAAATTGTAATTCAAAAATGTTTTTTGATCGATTTAAAATCAATACAGAATTTTTAACTGTTGACGTGCAAAAGTGGTCAAATGAAGAATCGTATCTACAAGGAAAAAAAATAATTTAAAATCTTAAAGTTGTGAACGATATAGCTGAAAGAGCAGTGCACTTAACTCAAGAATACGTAAATATATTAACTACTGATGAAATACAAAAGCAATATTTACTCCAAGTGATCAAACAATGTTACATAAAAAACAAGAATATAAGTCCATATTATTAATATTAGATTTAGATAAAAATATTAAAAATAAATAACCTTCAATAATTTCAATATCAATTTTAATAAAATGAACAAAAATGTTTTTATTTTTTTATTCAGATTTATAAATTTGTTTGATTTTGTAATAATGTATTATTTATATTTATTTAATTAGGGTCTGATTAAAAAAAATAAATATTAATGATGTGGTGCTCAAATGTTTTGATGCATTAAAAATTTATATTTGAACATAATAAATAAAAACATTTTTATTTTATTTATTTAAAATTTGTAAGAACGATTTTTCAGGTCAAAATTGAGTGATGTATGAATTTCATAAGAAATTTTTCATAGATTACGATTCTGATGCTAATACTTTGATATTGAAATGTCTAATTAGAAAAAAATGTAGAGCAAGTTGCACTGGTCTATACTTAAATCACGTATTTTCGATATTTTTTTACATATTTTGTCGTACAGCGTTTTGTGACCACAAAAATCATAAACGTGTAATTTATGTGAAATTTTACATTAATTATGATAGTACTATTATTTTTTTTTTAAATTTTTATTTATCGTTATGAAAAAAAAAGAAAAAAAATCTTTTTTCTATGTTATTTAAATGAGGGTAAAAACGGTCTACAGGCACGCCTTCCGGACATCTAAAAAATCTGAAAAAATTTATGTAGTACTTTTTAGTACCAAAGAATCAAATTTGCAACAAAAATTTAAAATACCTAAATCGGAATAAATAACGGACACCCTAATATATATATATATATATATATATATATATATATATATATGTTAACCCGGCAAGTCGGGCTCGTAAAATATATATTTATATTATGTCATATTCTAATGTATTTTGTCAAACTAACCTCCTAGGGACAAACAAACCCTTGTCTATTACTTCAAATAAAAAAGTTATAGCCACAATGGTATAAATCCGGCAAGTCGGGCTCTTTGCTGCTTATTGTAACTCAAAGTGGGTATAATATTTTTTAAATATATTTATAATTTATTGTTATTTTCATAGCTTGTAAACGTTGCTAATACTTTTATGAAATTTTTTTAATAAATAACTTATGTTTATTTGAATATTCGTGTATAAACTCGGCAATGTGGGTTCTTATTAGAATTTATCGTATAAGTCCAAGTTAAGAAATGGTTTTATAGAAATATTTAGAATCTATTATCATTTAAGTTGTTTAAATATTTCTTATACATTTGTGATAAAAAAGTTATAAATGTTTATTTGAATGTTCGTTTATAAACTCGACAACTTGGGCTTTTACCGTAAAAGTTATAAGAAATTGTTTTACAAAAATGTTTATAATCTATAATAATTTAAATTGTTTCTAAAAGTTTACTTACACAGTTACGATGAAAAAAATATAAATTAAGTAAGTTTTGTTGAATGTTTATGCATAACATCGACAATTTATATTTTGATTTTTTTTAATATTACTTATTATATTATATTCTTTTATAGACTACTTTGCATATTTATTTGTCAAATAATTTAATGATGTAGACTACAACAAAATAGTTGCATGTATTTGAAACTACTATATTATTGATTAACAAGTATAAACAATATTCAAGGTATTACATCTTTAATTTTTATTATTATCAATGAATTTATGATGAATAATTTTAAAAGCAGTAAAACTATTTTAAGGTCAGTCTATTCATGCATGTTTTTTTTAATTTACGACTTCTTTATTGTCTTGATATTTATTCAGAATTTTCTTACATCTGGATAGTTGCAAAAAATAACAAGCGGCAATAGTAACAAGTTATTTACATAAATTTTAAAATTTATTAAAAGTTAAATAAATTTTAATATTTATTAAAAGTTATATAAATTAGTAATAGTGCAAAAGGAAAATATTTATTTTTCACTTGCATTTGCAACAAACAAATAGGTTTAAAATTTTAAAAATAATTTTTATACATATTGTTAATTGTAGAATCACCATCTTTGTAATTTTGAAAACTGAGACTTAAGTTTTTAATCTTAAGTCATGTGATTCATTACATGGCTATCATCTTATGATTTTATGTTTGTTTGTTGTGAAATTAAGAGCATTCAAAGTAATGTCAAAGTTTTAATCAAATTATCAATATTTAAGTGAATAATTTGAAATATGATTTTTGTTCAAATACTATAAATTCTACTAACTTGACAAATAGTTGTTAAATTATGAGCAGACAAAACTTTGATATTAATTTAAGGATAAATAAATTTTATAAAAATTTAGAAAATTTGTAAAATTTGGAGTATTAAAAGTAGGACAAAATAACAACATTTATTGGTTTAGCTAAAAGTTGCGGTTTAAAGTATGTAAATTATAATAATGTGGTGAAGTTATAAGCATTCAAAGTAACAGCAGGGTCATAATTTTGATATGCAGTATCTTGGATTTACTTAAAATTTGGTTAACAACGATTTTATTACTATAGACTTAGCTCACATTTTCAACAAAAATGTTTGATACAGAAGTTTCAATGCAAGCGGTCAAAAGTAAAGTTGAATTATAAGCTTTCAAAGTAGCAGGTTCAATATGTGTGGTCATATGCAATATCTTAAATTTAACTGAAATTTAGAAATCATAAGTTTTATGGTTTGCAGATTACAATAAAAATGACAAATTGAAAGAAGTCAGACTAAATTAAATCAGTAAAAGCAATTGACTGTGTTTTGTGAAAAAATTTGTTTGAAATTTTGAAAGTGTTTATGAGACACTAAGTAGCATTGAGGTTAAATGACCAAAGTACTAAGTGGATTATAGTTAAAAAAAGAGTGAGACAGGGTTGTTGTTTATCATCAACGTTGTTCTATATGCATGCCAAAAAGATGGTAGCAAAGTGCTGAAAAGAGAAAGATCACTCCTTTGTTACATAGGAGAAAGAATAATATAATCTATTTAATTTGCCGATGATATGATCGTGTTTGCAGAGAGCACAAAAGCACTAAAGTACTGAGTATAAACAAAAACAAAACAAAGGTTATGAGAAAGAAAAAACGTACGTTAAAAGAGACAAATTGGAGCAAGTGAGAAAGTACTGCTACTAAAATAACAAAGAATTAGAAAAACAAAGATAAATAATAGTTAGCATAGGAATAATAAAAAAGCTTTTAGAAAGAAGATAAAGATTTTGAGTAGCAAGTTAGGTATAAATTTGCAAATAACAATTGTGAAATGTTAAGCATAAAGTGTGAAGCTTGGACATTACGTGGTCAGACAAGATCCGGAATAAAAGAGTATTAAGAATGTCAGGGGAGGAAAGAGCGCTAGTAAGAGAGAAAAGACGGATAGTACATGCAATGAGAAGAGATTGTTTATTAAAGAACGTGATCAAAAGAATGGTAAGTGCAAATCCGTAAAGAAAAAGATAAAGAAAAAGATGCAAGATAACTGATGTTTTAAGGAATAGGGAAAGGTACAGTGAACAAAGCAAAAGGCAAAGAACCAAGAAAACTGAAGAAGATACACTTAGGACCTGCAAAAAGCAGAACACTAATAATGATAAAGTAAATGTCAAAATGTATGTTAAAAAGTATGGATTTAACTAGAGTTTAGCAAACAGCGTAATATCAAATAAATGAAAAATAAAAATTCCAATTCCAAATATTTAGAGAATAGTGGTTTTAAATTATGCAGTATATAAAAGTAATAATAAGCATTCAAAGAATCAGTTTGATGTTTTGATACACATGACCGTGCTTTTACTGTATGCGGATTATAATAATAATACCAAACTAATATTATTCAAAGTAATGTTAACAAAATTTATTTTAAAAATTAATAAAACTAGCTTAAATTTAGCAGTGATGGTGGATTAGCGCATAAAGTACACACAATTATTTGCAATTGTTATAAATATGATTTATGTTCAAAAACATTCAAAACAATGATGTTTAAACAAACTCTTAGTACATAGCAAAGCATTTTAACACTTACATACTATATTTAGATATGTAAGACTAAAACTTTTACAAAGAATTTTTTTAACTGGACTATCAAGACAACTATTTGGTTTTTAATTTCATAATTTTCTAAGAATCAAAAATTGCTACTGTTCTAGATTAATAATCAGTTTTTCTTTAAAAGATGTTAATTAAACTAATTAAAATAATTTCTCGTTTTTGAAATATATATTGTGGGTCAACAACATTTTGTTATGAAAGTTATACTAAAATTAAAAACATAGATGCAATCGGTAGAAAAATAAAGATATTTAGTTGTATGTATTATTATCCGCATAAGACTCAATTAAGCATACATTAGATGTTAACATCATGCAACAAAATAATGAACTCTCTGTAGATATTTTTATATAAGTATGCAATATCATTATTTCAACAAAATCAAAAACTAAAACAGATAGCTGCTGACTTTTGAGCAATTGTAATAAATAGCACAATAACCTGTTTTGATAGAAATTTAAATTAATCTATCCCATCAGAAGAAAATGCAATCAATGTAAGATACACATTATCTAAAAGTTGAATATATTTTTAATTGTGTAGCTATTGCAAAAACAACACGACATTATATTATGTAATATAATTCTATTATATTTATGTTTAAAATATTTCTATAGGCCGCAATTAGGTCTATAGCAGCAGGTAGTGTCATAAATTAAAGTGATAACTTCTCATGTCCGGCACAGAATCGTATTATAATGCAATGTTAATATTCTTACATTTATAATATATATCTAATTGAATAATAATAAATATTTAAAACAGTTTTTTGTTTTTGTTTTACTTATTGCTATTTAATTGCAAAGAGGCAATTAATGACGTGTATTATAATGAAGCCGCGTTGGAAGAATGAAAACAAACGTTGGTGAAAATAGTTAGTTTTGTTATATTTATGTTTAGGTATATTAAGATTTTAATTAATTTTGTTATACTATTATTATTATATTTTATTATTACATAAATAACATTTGAAAAGTTATACTTAAATATATAAATTAATACAAATTGTTTTTAAAAGATAAGGATAAATGATTGCAATAGATAATTAGCCGATGGTAAAACTTGTGGCTCGGTAATGACATGAAAAATATAGAATATGAAAGATTTTTACAAATAAAACTGCACATCTGGGCTATAAAATGTTCTAGTACAATGCATATAAAACAATTAGAATAAACATTTAAAATAAGAATATACAAAATTTCTTGCCGTCGGAACACGACTCAATATACACATTTGCTGGTAGATTTTAAATCTCGAAGTCGGTTTGTGGTGAAGGCTGATTACAAAAAAGATCATAAATAAATGTAAAGAATTTAGGGTCAAATACTTGGAAACATTTGCTCGTAAAGCGGCAATGTTTTCATTCAAATATGTAATAATCATAATATATAATTTGATTTTACCTTAAATTATTTTATTTGATACAGAAGTAAACAATGATTAAATTTAAATTAATTACGTTTTTTGATTCAATTAAAATTGGCATGTTTTTTTATATATATATTTATTCAACTATACAAAATAGTTATTTATGGATCAAGTGCAGTTTACAATGATTGTTTATTATTATTACTGCATGGTTGCTAAATTTCAATAGAATCCAAAAATTCTAATTATAATTGATAGAATTTTGAAAACTTTTGGTTTTTGAGGTGGTCTAGCGACTACAATTTCTTGTGTACCTTGTTTTTTAATAAATCTAGTTTACTTCAGAAATTTTTGCTAAGAGATAAACTGTTTTAAGCTTTTTTTTGGTTAGCTTCTGCTTGCCAAAGAAGGCTCTACGTTGCGTATTGTAAGCCTTTTTAGATTATAATTTTTTGGTATGCAGATGAGGCGGACTCTGTTGTTTGTGGCAGATTGTTTATGAAGTTCATCAGTACTTTGCATTTAATTACTGACAACCGTATAGCCTATAGAACCGATTAGCTCTGCGACATGATAGTTATTGGTCAGTTAAAGTATTGTCTTGATTTGATGTTTTTAGAGCGACATTTAATAATAGCTAATTTTGCTTGAAAGAGCATGTTTGCCATGGGATAATTCCGGTTCTGATGCTATTGTAATGTTTAGATCCATCTGTATATCATATAAATTCTTTTGCTTTGCGACGGTAGTATTAAATGAAAAGATTTTTTCATACAATAACTTTTTATAAAGTGTGATATTATTTTCAGTGCTTCTTTCTCATGTAACACGTTTGTTGGTCTAGGAACCTTAAGATTTACGGTGTGTTTATTTATCTATATTTGATACGTTGCTTACTTCCCCTCCATCATCACAATTAAGTGAAGTAGTGGTAGCAAATGCAGTGTTTCCATAGCTGCTGTGAGAGTTGTTCTCGTTGTTTTCTTTATTTAATTGCGTTGACTTGTAGCTTGGGGGGGGGGGGACATCCGCCAGCAATTTTAGCTCTTTTCCTATAATGTAATTGTTTTAGTTTGATTTTTGAGCATGAAGTTCACCCAATATCTAACAAGAAGTAAAGAGCTTCTGTTTTCCATTCCCGTAGCAGTTTATTGAAAAAGAAGTATTGTCAAATGCTCCTTAAATGTCTAAGAAAGGTCCCAAAAAAATTTCTTTGCAGTGGATAGTCATTTTGCACCTGATGAAAAGCTGATTTATAGCTAAATTGAGGATTTAACTTAAATGCCAAAAGTTTGACACAACTATTTAAAACTCTTATAACTTAACACTATCGTTGTAATCCTCCAACTGTAAAACCTTTGTATGCAAAATTTTAGTAAAACCTAAAAATATTGAACATACATAAATGTCAACATTTCTACACAAAATAGTGAATTTGGTATAGAATGTATTATTTTAATAATTAATGTCTGAATGTTGACATTACCACTGTGATAACTCATAATCTAATTCAATCATCATTAAAATTTTCAAAAACTTAAAAAAAGCATGTTTGTTGAATTTTGCAAAATTCTAAAGTATTTAACTTAATTTGTAACTTTTTGACATTGTTATTTCTATAACATTTAATCTAACACTACCATTGTAATCCGCTAACTTTAAAAGCCGTTTGTCAACCAAATTTAATTAAAAATAATGAATTTTATAATTAGGGGTTGTTAAAGGTAAACTGCGCAAAATAATAAAATAAATTTAATTGTGCTTATTAATTGCTATTCCAAGAAGCAATTACTCTAAAATTTTTGTTATTTAATTTATTTATCAAAATACTAATTTAGGGTTGCTAACAATTAAATAATAAATGTATTGGATGTATGTATACTATCTTGTAAAGTCAAATTATTTTTATTACATATCAAAATATTTTTGGTGAAGGTGCCGTGGAGCCCGACTTGCCGGATTAGTTCCCGAAAGTGAACGGCAAGGTGACACACGAGCCCGACTTGCCAAAAAGAGCCCGACTTGCCGGATTCATACCCAGAAAGAGCCCGACTTGACGGATTAATATACATATATATATATATATATATATATATATATATATATATATATATATATATATATATATATATATATATTCAATAACCTCTTAATACCGTTAGGTGTCGAGGTGCCGGACACAACGAGCCACAGAGATGATATGTGTGGATGCTTATATGAGGTAACGGACCCATATTGGGAAGATCGCTACGCTCGGCATCACTTTGGGTTCACCCATCCAAGTTGTGACCAGAGCGGCCGCTGCTTAACTTTCGTTAGCGCTGGAATTTGTACATGCTCTCTCTGCCGTACTGCCGACCAAATATTAAATAATATTCCTAAAGACTTATTGGACAAATGCTTTTATAAACATGAGCTTGACACCAATCGTAATACTAAAATTTAAAAAATGTGTATTATTCTATGGCCTATTCTAGAATATGTTACAATATTATAGTATGGGGACAATCAAGCAATATAAATAAAGTTTTTATTATACAAAAAAAGATGATTAGATTAATGTACAATTTAAATTATGTAGTAACATGCCGCCACACCTTCAAGTCTGAAAACATTTTAACAGTGCCGTCTACTTATTTGTATAAATTATTGTGTTATGTGTTCAAAAATAAAAGCAACTATCAATTAAATAATAAGATACATAACCACAAAAATCGCAATAAAAACAATATACATTTGCCACAAATCAAGCACATGGCATACAAAAAATCGCCATCATATGCTGGCGGACATATATTCAATTTGTTGCCTGACAAAATAAAAAACATTAAAACCCTCCAACGGTTTAAGAAGAAATTTAAATTTGAACTCGAGTTTTTGATTATAAATAGATTAAACTATCCAGTTATAATTGGTGCAGACTTTTTTTAGTGCATGTCGTGCACGTATAGACTTTAAATCGATTTTTTTTAAATGTATATTAATGATAAATGGCAAAAAATTGATACATTGAACCCCATTCATAAGTTCTTACCGCCAGAAGTTCTAAAATTACGTACAATTGCGGTAAACTATAGTCAGGCTAAACTCGTTAGCAAAATAGAAATAGGTTCACCTAATAATATTAGTTTAATAGAGCAAGTGGTAGTTAAATCAAAAATAAACTTAGAAAAAGGAAATAAACTACGCAACCTTCTAATAAAATTTGACAATCTTTTTTCTGATACGCTTGGTCTCACTTGCGAGTACGAACATACAATATCCGTATTTGACGACTAACCTTTTTTTCAAAGACCATTTCCTGTTTCCTTTGCACATTGTAAGATAGTTTAAAAGCAAATTGATAGAATGCTAGAGTGGGAAATAATAGAACAAACTAATACTTCCTACAACAGTCCGCTAGTCACCGCGGTTAAAAAGGATGGTTTGATTCGAGTGTGCTTAGTGCTAGGCGCCTTAATCAAAGTATGAAGCTACCCAGTAAACACAAGTTTAGATAATATAAGTTTATTACACGTATATATGGTGTAAAAAGCGTATATGGTATATGTGTATTCGTATAATATACATTTCTTGTACACGTAAGATATGTATATCTGTATATTATACGTTAATATTTTTCTTTTTTTCTACCGTTGATTAATATACGTATATTATCCATTAGAATATATCTATAAATAACCTGCATAATATATCTACGTATATTTAACGTTTATTATTTCTGGGTTTGCCGATCAATGTTGTCTTGGATATTCGTACGTCCGAGGCTACCCGAGCGCGTGAATATAGTTTGCAAAGTGTATGTTGAGATGCATGATTCATCTTTTCTTTTAATTTTTTATCAACCATAATGTGCACTTGCTATTAGTTGCAATATCCAATACAGTTTTAAGTTGTTTGTTGTTACACAACAGTGCTGAAGTGTTGTTTAATTGAACTGGAAGCGCAGGTTTAGGAGTACTAATATGAAATACCTAATTTGTGCTAAGTCTGAAAATATGCAATGGTTCATAAAACTTGTTTTTATAGCCATTACAGTAACATTAATATCAATTCATCAATTTATTTATTTTTTTTTTTAATTTAAATTTAATATTATTAATTGCTATTGTTATATATAGTATTATAAATACAAATAGCAAACTAGTCAAGTTATTTAAAATAAAGATTACCATATGTGTGTCATATGAGGTTGTGGAAATACACACAGTATATTTTTCAGATGTCACCAAAAGACTGGTTGAAAAATCAAAATTAATCTTTAAATTAATTGTAATGTTCTTTAATATCTATGTTAAATATTATAATGTTTTATTTATATAGATGTAATACTTTGTATTTTATGTTAAAATGATATACATATTTTATATTATTATATATCCGAGAAAGTAGGCAGTACGGCAGAGAGGGCATGTACAAATACCAGCGTTAACAAAAGTTAAGCAACGTCCGCTCCGGTCACGACTTGGATGGGTGACCCAATTCTTCCCAATATGAGTCCGTTATCTCGTATAGGCATCCAAACATACACATGTCTACTCGCCGGATAAAGTTTAACCTATAATACACGTGTAATTCAATTGAAAAAATATACAATTATATTTATTATATTTTAACGCATTTTTTACGTTGATAATACGTGTAAATTACACGTTGAAAATACATATAACCTATACGTATATTACACACTAAATATACGAGATATATCCGTTTAGTCGCCGGACATTTTTCCGAATAATATACTTAACAAATAAACAAATATTACACTTAGGTGTAATACCAAAAATAAACGTATCTTAAACGTAACTGTGTTTACTGGGTAGATACCAAACAACCTCGTCGTATGGACAATATATTAAAGTTTTTAAAGAGTGTAAAATATTTGTCTTCTTTAGATACACGCATATTGACAAATCCCACTCAGGGCTTGTGATAGAAAGTATACTGAGTTTTTTCATAACAATAAATCCTATCAATTGAAAGTCTTGCCATTTGACTTAAATGTATGAATACAATTTTTAGTGCTCAGTTTTATTTATTTCTGGTGTCGTATATTAATGATTTAATAATTTGCTAAGTTTTTTTTTTAAATCATCTAAATCATTTAGATAAGGTGTTTAATCGTTTGCTAGTTTCCGGATTTACTATCAAGTTAACAAAATGTAAACTATTTTTTAAAGAATTGACTTTTTAGGGTCATGTCCTCAATTCACAGGGATTCCGTCCTGATCCGGAGTTAGTTCAGGCAATTAGAAATTTTTCGCCACCAAAAACAATTAAACATCTGCAAGCATTTCTCGGATTATGTAATTTTGACTGGTCTTTTTGAGAAGATTTTTTAACACTATGCGAACTTTTAACTAGACTGTTAAGAAAATCGATTAAATGAGCTTGAGAGCAAAAACAATTAAATGCTTTTTATCAAATTAAATCTAAGATATCTAAGAAAACTCTATTGTATCTGTATCATCCTAATCACAGATGCGGTTTAATGTTCAAACCGACGCAAGTTATTTTGGACTAGTAATAGAGGGTCAAAAACGTGTTGTAGCGTTTGCTAGCCAATTATTGCTTGACAAAGAACGTAATTATAGTATGCCAGAAAAAGAAACACTAACAGTTATCTGGTCTTTACAGAAGTGGCGATCATACTTATTAGGCCGATTGTTTACAATTTGCACTGACTATCGCGCATTCTCATATTTAAGTACTTGTCGACTTTTATCTCTCAGGATAACTAGGTGGGTTTTAGCATTAAAAGAGTTTTGTTTCTTTATAGAATATATTCAAAAACAAAATAGAGTGATACCAGATCTGTTATTGCGTTGTCCACCCATACGCCCTAGTACCCCAATTGATGAAGTATTTACCTTATTTAAAATAATTAAGTTACCTTCTACAATATCTAACCAAATATCTAATATTGCAAATTTGCTGTAATTGGGTAGTAAGTTAAAAAACATTTCAGAAAATTTACAAAACAATCACGCGCGGTCTTAAGGTTTTGTTTACATAACAACGTATTATACCATTTGCGGTGAATATGGGCAGATTCCGTTGCTCTGCGTTTCTCAACATTTGGTAGATCCTTTAGTAATGGCATTCCACGATTCCATTGGTCATTTTGGAGTATCAAAGACTTGGAGTGCGTTGAAACAAGAGTGTTGGGTAACTAATATGGAAACTTATGTAAAACGGGTTATAATGTTGTTTATAGTGTCAGTTTTTTAAATCTGTTAAATCAGCGACCGGAAATGCAGCCTATAATTCCTGAAGCTCCGGGAAAACTTCTATCGTTGGCTTTGTATGGACCTCAGCCAAAATTTCGATGTTTTTTTTTTTAATTTGTAGCGTTGTTCCCGTTAAAGCGTCCTAAAACCAAATACATTTTGAGAAATTTTACTCATAAATATTTTCTGAATTACGGAGTCCAAACTAACTGATTGTGAAACTCAACATTGTTAAAAAAGTATGGTGTCGAGTCTAAATTTTGTTCAATACGGCACCCTGAAGCTAACCCAATAGAGAGAGTAATGCGAGAATTAGGGCGGTTGTTCCGTACTTATTCAACCATTAAACACTCTAAGTGGGCTATTAAAATACCTTTCCTTGTAGCTATTCTAAACAACGATACCGATGACAGTACGGGTTATGCGCCTATCAAACTTTATCTAAATCTAAACCTAAATTACTGTTATTTTTTAATTTTATACTTTATTGATTTTATTTCGACTACTGATTTGTGTGACAATTATGTTAAATTATATTTAGCCAATAAAAATTAAATTCCAAAGCGGCTACCATTCATAAAAAAAACGCTTTTAATTTATGTCAATGGTTCATTTTTTATATTTTTATTATTGGGGTTTTGTAAATTTTGTTTTAGATTTTTAGCGCTGGCTTAGAATACCACATATTTAGAAGTGTAAAATTTTTATTGACTAAAAAATAATTTGTCTAACACCACACGGTTTTCCATATCCACTCTGGAAAGATACAATACACATATATACATACGTTCTTAATATAGCCCATATTTTTGTTTGAAAATAATCAATAGTGGACATAATTGATTGAGTTAATAGATATTTCAAAGCTCCTTTTCATTTGGGCTGTGTAATCAGATAGGCTGTTCTCAACAATACATTCATCTTTTATAATTTTATTAACATTGGTGCAAATATAATATATGTCTGTAGCACTATTTGTAGTAATTCTAGTTGGTTCAGAGAATACATTTTCAATTGAGTAAAATCTAATTAAATTTAATAATTTTAACCGTTTAGTGCTGTCTTAAGAATGTCCACGTTTAGGTCACTACAAATGATTTTTTTTATTAATATAGTTATATCTAGAGATTATAAGAATAGGCTTGGGTGGAGCTGCATTTGGTAAACTACGCAATATTTTCAAAAGCGAGTTACTATGCTATGCCTAAATCAAAAAGTTTACAAACAATGCCTCCTTATAGTAATAACTTACAGAGCAAGATTCTAACTAAAAATCCACTGAAATCCACTGGTATATTATTACGAGACCAAATCACAAACAACATTATTCGACAAAAACGAAATTATGTGACTTAATTAAAATTATCTCTTCTATAAAATAGAGATAGGTAGGACACTTTATCAAATACATAGATAGCCGTTGGAATTAACGATTCTTAGAGTGCAGGTTCCGATAAGATAATCGAAGCAAGGGTCGATTAGATAGACAAATGACTTGAATAGAATGGCCAGTGTAGAATGAAGTAGAAAGAAGTAGAAGATTTGAAAGGGGACCATATCCAGCGTTGTATGCGAGTTACTGGGTAATGATAATGATAATGATGACCTAATATGGAGAATTTATTTGCCATGATAAAATAATTATTAGAAAGCAAAGCGGAATTGTTTTAATTTGTTCTATTTTCTTTAGATTGTATAAGATCAAACTTAAAAAATAAATCTATAATAAAATTTCATTTTTGACATATCAACAACCGGGCAATTTAAATGCTACTGCGCAAAGGGGGCATTTTTGTACTACTATACAGGGTGTCCGGAAAATACGTGTACAACGTTTGACGACAGACTCCTGACGTCAAAATAGGTCGATCTAAGCCGACTTAGTTATATCCAAAATTGTCTCGTTTAGCCGGTAGAGGGCGTCAAAAATTTGTAAATATTAAAAAGAAATTACCTGTAACAATAATTTTTTAAGTGACCTTGTTGCTATGGCGTTTAATAATTTGACAATTATTGACAAATTGTCACCAGTTTATGAAATTTACTCAAGTATACGATCAACATTCTTGAATTACAAGTTCATTTTACCATTAAAAATGGAAAATTATACAAACTCTCAGAAAGTTGACATGCTCCTGGTATACGGGTTTTGTCAAGGAAATGGGCCTCAGAGTGTTAGGGTTTACATGGAGAGGTTTCCTAACCGTCGAATACCAAACCACCAAACATTTGCCAATATTGAGCGTCATCTTCGGGAAACGGGCAGTTTTGAAAAAAAGTTTGAAGGCAGGGGTCGTATGCGAACAACTCGAACTGTGGAAACAGAAGAGATGATTCTGGAAAGAGTTGAAGAAAAACCAAGTACCAGTACCCGTCTCTTAGAACGTGAGTTAAATGTTCCTAAAACGATTGTCAATGAGGTTTTAAGAGAACAGTTGTTACATCCTTACCACATACAAAAAGTCCAGGAACTTTTACCGACTGATCCCCCCATGCGGCTTACATTTTGTCAATTTATTAGAAACAAAAGAATCCTTGTTCCAAATTTTTGTAGAAAAATTATGTTTACTGACGAGGCATGCTTTACAAGATCTGGGGTAACCAATCTGCACAACGAACATATTTATTCCGATGAAAATCCACATGCCATTAAAGTTGCACATCATCAGCATCAATTTAAAATTAATATTTGGGCAGGTATTATTGATCACTACCTTTTTGGTCCCATTGTTATTCCAGACAGGTTAGATGGAAATATTTATTTAAATTTTTTGCAAGACACATTACCAATTCTTCTGGAGAATTTGCCCCTTTTACTTCGGAGGGAAATGTGGTATATGCATGATGGTGCCCCGCCCCATTTTTCCGTTGCCGTTCGGCAATACTTACATCATCAATATCCCAACCGATGGATTGGAAGAGGCAATGATGCACCAGTAAAATGGCCACCACGTTCTCCTGAGTTAAATATGTGTGACTTCTTTTTGTGGGGCGCTATTAAAACAGAAGTTTACAAGACTCCGGTAAACACACGCGATGATTTATTGCAGCGGATTTTAAATGAAGGCAACCATTTTAATAATCCCGAGACATTAGATTGGGTCCAATATCATTTTTTAAAGAGTGTTAATAAGAGTATTCAGCAAGATGGCGGTCATTTTACACATTTGCTTAAGTAATGTTATTGTTTTACTTAGTTTCTTACAATAGATACTTTCAACTTTGTTATACTTTTGTTTTTTTTGACGCCCTCTACCGGCTAAACGAGACAATTTTGGATATAACTAAGTCGGCTTAGATCGACCTATTTTGACGTCAGGAGTCTGTCGTCAAACGTTGTACACGTATTTTCCGGACACCATGTATAATATCCTAGAAAAATCTGAACAAAAAAAGTATCCAAACATATAGGTAATTTTACTCAATATTCACAAAGTTTGATGTAAGTCTTCAAGGTTACTTACATAAAACAAAAATATAAAGCAAATTTAAGATACAGATGTTTGAGATGTATAACAACTTGTATTTAAGAAAGGAGAATAGTTAGTATAAGTGTTTGCAAAACCAAACTCAGCAAAAAACTCCTGAAGATAATTAAATAAAATTTTGACACATTATAGAAAAAAAATCAATCTGTGTCTTCAAACTTTTAAATTGTGCAATAAGTCGTTTTTCCGCAATTAATTTTTTGAAAAGTATTTTTATTTAGTGCTTTATAACTGCAAATTTTAAACGCAAAGAATGAAAGCATATAATACTGTATGTAGTTTAAGATTTAAAATAAGTACAGCCAAACACGAATACTGTGGCCCATGACAGGCGTTTCCGCGCATCTTGAGAGAAAGAAAACTATAGCCAGAATGAAGGATGCATAATGCGAGAAAGGGAAACAATACACTCAGAGACACAAACTGAATTTATTCCCGGGTAGCGCCGGCTTCGCAAAATAACAAATAAATGTTTCGCAGCATCGATGTTATTTTCCTCGCAGTTCATGCTAGACTGACGCGATTTAAAATTGATTTTGCATGTGAATGTACCTAAATTATTATTGGTCTCGCTTAATGGTTTCAACCCACTTTTGTCTACGGAGTCACCGGCCACAATATTAGTGTTTGGCTGTAATGACTAAAATCTTATTGTTTGAATATTGAGTTTGTTGGCGTTTTGTTCCATAAGAACTAATTTAAAAACGGCGCTGTACGTATCAACATTTTTTGAGACAAAAAGGTTCACAAATATTCTTGTAGATGTGACTAGTCGCGGTACTCTACTAAACCCGGCAATTCTCTAGCGTTAATGTTTTGTTATTTTGTTCCAGACACATTTAGTGCTAGAATGCAGTTTTTATCCTTATACCTAAATGATCTCCCACCACGTTATGTTATACAAGTATAAAGTTTTCCATACAGTTATATGGTTAATTATTTTCCGGGTACTTGTATCAGGATATTTTTCAATTTCATTATGGATAGTTTCTTCCATCAAAACTGGTTTTATAGTTGCATGTTTTTCTGTTAATAGACTATTTAAATTATTATATATTACTGAAAAAATATTTTAATCCCAAGTAGGTGGCAGAAGCCCGAAATAAATAAAACAATTTATTTATATTAAACCGCCTTTAAGTTGTAGCAGGTTCAAGCCCCAGCTATAGCACAACATTTAAAGAAATTGTGGCAAATATTAATTCAAGACGTTTTTTTAAGAACGTAATGAGGTGTTGACCTCAACAAGTGGCCTTTGAGAATAACTAACGCATGGCAATACCTTTCGGGTTTTTTCTCTGCGTAAATCCTGCTGTTAATTTGTTCTAGTCATTGTCTTTAATGTGATACTAGTTTGAGATAGGCTGGTTTTGGCCTCGCGAATTTTACGCAGTCTGCTGCAGCAATACATGCTGTCCCTGGCTCATCTCTCCCTATACCCTTTTTTTCTGCCTTACTTCCTACACTGGAATTCTTCTTTCCTTTCTCCCGCTTTTGTGTTATTCAGCCTAAATATGTGCATTGTTCTTAGATATCTTTTTAGTTTTTCTATATCTTCATTAATTTCTTCCTTGTCGTTTTTCTTTCATAAATCTTGTGCAGCTCTATTAAGCGTTTCCTTTTTGTAGTCCTACATTTGACAATTTAACTTCTAGTGAAATTTTTAATTCTTCATTTGAAATTAGGTTTTTGTGTGCGCTGGTTGCCAGAAATACTCTGACAACTCTGTCAACTTCGAGATAGTGTATCTTCCGTTTGAAAATTGTTTAGTCAATTTTGTCAACTTGTTTTCCTGGAGCAGTTCTTTCCTTTTTCTCCTTATTTCTGCAATTTCTGTTTGTACTAATGTTTCAGTATATGTTCTTCTCATGTCTCTCTGTTCACCTTCCATTGCTTACCAGGCATAGTTGTTTTGACCTTTGTTTTTCTCCTCTTTATTACTTTTTTCCATATTCTTTTGTTTCTATTTAGTTTTTTGCTTCTCATTTCTTTGTCTTCTGTGGCTTTTAATTAGTGTGTTTTCTTTCATTTTGGTTTATTTAATTTTTAACTCCTCTATCATTTTTTTCAGTACTGACGTTGCATGGTTTCTTAGTGTTCTCTATTTGTTTTTGTTACACAGGCATATTTTAATGATTGTAGATTTATCTAGTTTGTTTTCTAATACCTTTTCTAGCGTTTTCCTGTCTTCCTTCCGCACTACTAGCGTTCTGAGTTGTCATGCGTGTCTTCTTGACAAAGTATACATTTTTCCTCTTTCTGCATCTCATTTATTTTTTGTAAGTACTTTCCAAAGGCTCCATGTCCGGTTAGTGGTTGTGTTGTATAGTAACACGTCTCCGGTTTTATTTTCTACTCATTCTTTTATTTCTGGTATTAGTTTCCTTGTCTATTTTTTCTTTTCTCCTTTTTTCCATTGCCTTTGCCATTTTTCCATCATATTCTCTCTTGCTTGTCTTTTTGCTTCTTGCTAACTAGTTCTTTCATTTACCATTTTCTTTATACCTAATTTTTCTTCCATCATCAAATCTGCCGGTAGTGTTGCCGCAATTACTTCTAGTGCCTCCTGCAACACCGTCCTGTAGGCTCTGCAGATCTTAAACAAACTTGTTTTCATAGCTCCTCTTACTTCTTTTCTGTTTTTTCTTTTTGTTATCAAAGCTTCTCCTCATGTTTCTGCGGCATACAATAGTTTACTTCTAGTCGCATTTGCTATTAGCCTTCTTGCCCTTTCTCCTGGTCTTCCCTTGTTCGGCATAAACCTACTAAGTATTTCTTCCATTTTTTGTTTGTTCCTCTTACCTCTTTCTAAACCTGTTCATTCCATCTCTTTGCTTCAAGAGTAACTCAGATATATAATTTTGTTTGTCTATGGTTATTATTTGTTCACTTTTCTATATTTTTCTATTTCCCCTGTTTGTCCTCTTTGTTGATAGCCATGCCGCCTCGGTTTTTTTGCGGAGCCAGATCTAACCCTTTATTTCTTATCCATCTTTTTATCATCTCTATTGCCAACTCTAACCTTTCATTTAGTACTTCTATGCCTATATCCCTACCTACCAGTCACGTCATTCGCAAATGCCGTTATTCTTACTTCTATAGTTTAGGACCTAGTGCAGAACCCTGTGGTATTTCTCTAATCACTCTAAATTTACCATTTTTGGAAAGTAGATTTCGCTCTTGAAGGTAGCTCTATATCATCTTGGTAGTTTTTTTTTATGCTTCAATAATTGCTTTCCATAGTATGCTGTTGAACGCATTTTATATATCTTGCGCTATTATGACACAGTGTTATCTTTTTCTGTATGGTCCACTGTTTGCTTTGTTTGCTATGGCTTTTACTTTTTCAATGGCTCTTAGAGTCGTTCTTCCCTTTGTAAATCCATATAGTTTTTGTTCCTATTCTCATTTTTCTTCAATTTATTGTTCAATTCTCCTCACGATAACTTTTACCATAATTTTTGCTAATGTGTTCATCAAGCATATCGGTCTATACGTCGTTGTTTTGCCTGTTTTCATCTTTTTCTCAATTAGTACCAGGTTTGCATCTTTCCATCTTTCCAGTAAACTGGACAACTTCCTTCCTTCAAAAATCTTTTTATTAATTGTGTTATATCTATCTCAGTTCCCTCTAGCGCTGCCTTCATTATCTCCGTTATCTAGTCTGAACCTGGTGCCTTATTATTAGGTGGTTTTTTTAAAATCTGTTTTATTTCCTCTACTGTTGCAGGGTCTGCTTCTGTTTTGTCAGCTATTCCTGCTGGTTTTTCTACCATTCCTCTAGTGGGAATCAATTTTTCAATGATTTCTACTTCATTTTTTTTTAAACACACTGCTTTCATTCCTCCTAATTTATTCAATACTATTTTGTATGGTTTGCCCCAGGAATCCCAGTCTATGGAGTCTAACATTTCTTTCCAGCATCTTTTCTTACTGTTCTTGATCGCTTCCTTCAAAGCCTTTCTGTCATTTTTCAGTTTTTCTTCAGTTTCATCAGAATCTTTTGCCCTTCTTCTTTGTCTTTTGACTTTTCTTGAAGTTTGTATTGCTTTCTTCCTGTTTCTTGACCTTTTTACATCACCAGTACGGTCCTCTTCTTTCTCCTTCTCTTTATCTGGGAATTGATTCTTCCGCTGCCTTCACTAACATTTCCGAGGACTTTTTGCATCTTCTGTCTAAGTTCTTGTTTTCAGTCACTTCTTCTGCTTTCATAACTCTATTTATCCTTTTCCTGTCCACTCTTCTTATGTTCCATTTTTTTCTCTTTTATCTTCCTCTTCCCCTTTTCCGTTTGTGCTGTATTGTATTAACCTAATAAATAATTAGAGCTCATGAGTATGGATGAATTATTATATGTATTAAGCCTCATCAGAATATACAACGGCATTAACACAAGCATATGCCGTAAGATATTAGTACTTGTACAAACAGAAAGTTTAAAAAATCTGTTAAAGGCAAGTAAACGTAAATGTTATTTATATTTTAATTAAATTTTTATTATTACACGTCTACTTGCCGTGCGTTTGGTTATTACTGTCTGACTGCTTGATTAAGGTTTTGTAATGCATCAACTATTTGCCGATGAATTTTCAGCTTTTCCAAAACAATTTTTGGGTACGCTAAGTAAGGTGTTAAAATTACACCTTTCTTAGCGTGCCATCGTGTCAGCACAGTTGCGTACATGCTACAAGAACTAACTTAATGCAAATGATTAGAAAAAGCTGAAAGTTGGAAATATGTCAAATTACGTAATTAAATTTATAAAACAAACAGTCAGACATAGTTTTTATCAGAACCCAATCAATCAGCACCCAATTGAAGTCGTAATAAAGCGCACGCTGCTTGTCGTAATTAAAGGTTTTTGACCAATTTTTTTAGTTTCTTGACGTGCGCCTTATCAGACTTCAATTGGGTGCTGACTGATTGGGTTCTTATAAAAACTATGTCTGACTGTTTGTTTTATGAATTTAATTACGTAATTTGACATATTTCCAAATTTCAGCTTTTTCAAATCAGTTGCATTAAGTTAGTTCTTGTAGCATGTGCTCAACTGTGCTGACGCCGTGCGTTTGGTTATTACTGTCTGACTGCTTGATTAAGGTTTTGTAATGCATCAACTATTTGCCGATGAATTTTCAGCTTTTCCAAAACAATTTTTGGGTACGCAAAGTAAGGTGTTAAAATTACACCTTTCTTAGCGTGCCATCGCCAGGTGTCCCAACACCTGGGGTGCTGACTTTGCAGAGGCGTTCTATGAGCAATAAACAGTCCGATCTCAAAATATCAGCCTTTCCTAAACTCTTGCACTTTTTTGTTACCAGCTCCCGGACTATAGTGGTATGCATATGATTCAAAATAGAATATAATTATATATTTATAATTTCAGTAAAGTTTCCAGCAACTCATTAAATGTAAACCACTCCATGATATAAAATATTTATTTTTAACATTTTGTATTATTGTTTCATACAATATTTTAATAAATTATGTTTGTTAATTTATTTGATTTTCACAACTAGTAATTAATAATTAATTAAAATAATAAATTAAACATTAATAATAAAAAATTAAAAAGTTTCATAGAATCCTAAAAAAAAATATTGAATATGTATTTTTGTTTAGTTTTATCTTTCTTATAGCTTTGGTGTCTCTTTTTGCGAAACAATAAATAGCTTTTTAAACTCTAGATACAAAACCAATTTTAATCATTTATTGTTTCAAAGTTAAACAAGCAATGAGAGTGAAAAACAGCGGCTAACGATCAAGAAATTCTTAGTTGCTTGAAGTTCAAGGATGTCGTGCGTAAAGCTTAGTAATCAGTTAGGACCGTAAATAAATAATTTTGTTTTTTAAGTTCAAACTTTAACGTTTTAAAATTCACACTTTCCTAACCACCAAAAACGTGCTTTTAGTGAAATAAAACACAAGATTTTGATTTAAACATGAAAAATTATTTATGCTTTATAATAATATACCAAAAATTAAATTAATGAAACAGATTCATATTAAATATATTATAGACATTTTATTATAAATAACTTAAATATACAACAAGTTGAAAAGATACAATATTGATTGTCAGTTAAATTCGATCGTTAATTGCCAACAACATAATAGTTATTACTAAAGCTGTAAATTACTAAAATCATTATTTTGTAAGCAAGTGATTCGTTTAAAACCAGGAATACATTTTTCAATTTACTAAAATCTTTTAATGAAATTATTAAATATTAACTTTCCAACATCAGCATCACTTAAAAATATTAGAAAAGTTTCAATTGTATAATAGCTCTTCTAATTAATCTCCTAAACCGCTTGAAATAATTAAATCTTAATAAGACGAAAATTTAATTTAATACACAATCTTTAAATGACGGGACATTTCCTCGGGATTTTAGAAACTGGTTATAACTCATCTCGACAAGCAGCAACCGTAACACGACGTGTCACTCTTAGTTTCCATTAAGGATAGCTGACAAGGAGGACACCGTTCGATGTTGTTTCACCCTACACACAAACACACAAACCCAGAAGCAGCGAATTAATGCGATAACGTCATTTGAAATGAAAACTAAACTGCGTGCAGATAACGTTCAGTCGGCAACGAGGAAGTTATCTGGACGTATGCATAATTGAATTATTTGTGATGGATCTGCTGGCTATATTTATGAGTATTTCGTTGCAGGGGTATATGTCATATATTACATTTTATGACGTTCTGTCAAGATTGGGATTATTGTTTTGCATGAATGAAAGAATGAATTTGCAAGTAATTCATTTCTGTTATTTATTCAGAACAGTTTTAGTGACCTACTAATGGATAGCTTCCTCTAACATAAATCATAGGTAATTGTCTCAATTAATGAAAAAAGCATTTTACTTAATTTCATCTTTTATGCTAATTAATTAAAATAATTGTGTGTTAATTCTTTGAAAATTTAACCTGCTGCCTGCTTAATTGGCTAAAAATATCTGAAGATTTCAAACCCAACATTTTAACAAAAATAAATAATCATAAAACTAATCAAAATCTTTATAATTAAGAGCATAACGACCTCTACCTTGATTTCCAGTATCGTAGTGAAAACTAACAAGTCAAAAGCATCCTGGCAAATTATCTCAAATATAATTGATAAAAGTAATAATAAAAACTGTCTGCCTATAGCAGAAAACCTGTTAACAAATGCAAATAATTTTAATACCTATTTTAACAATGTTGTAGCAAACTTACAACCATTTTCTTCTCAGACACCATATATCTGCAACATTCCGTATAACAATGCATCTATATTTTTGCAACCAATAACAAATGATGAATTATTAGATATAGTACAAAAACTAGAGCCTAAAAAAAGTTCCGGTTATGACAATATTCCAACTCTGTTATTAAAAAGATCAGTCCATAACATAACTGAACCTTTATGCAGCATTATAAATAGATCATTAAAAACGGGCATTTATCCCGATAATTTAAAATATGCAATAATTAAACCTGTATATAAAAAAGGAGAATGCGAATTTCTCAGCAATTATCGCCCAATTAGTCTGCTTAGTGGGTTTTTTAAAATATTTGAATTAGTAATGTATAAACGTTTGGTAAACTATTTTAATTATCATAAACTGTTCAAAAATTTTCAACATGGCTTCCTAAATGGTAAAAGTATTGAAACTGCAATTTTTGACTACACCGAATATATTGCTAAAGCCTTGGACCAGAAAGAGTTAGTATGTGGAGTACTGTTGGATTTGTCAAGAACGTTTGATTGCTTAGATTTCTCCATCCTCTTAACAAAACTGTATCATTATGGCATAAGAGGTATTGCATTAGAATGGTTTAAGTCTAACTTAAATGGTAGAAAATACTCAGTGCAACTTAAAAATAGTAGATATTATGTATAATTTCCCTGTAATAGATTTTTTTTTTCGTTGGGCCATAAATTTATTATTATTATTATTATTATTATTAAAAAAAAAGTGAATGGAAAAGTCGTGCTGTCGGACGCTCTTGAAGTTTCTACTGGTATTCCCCAAGGTAGTATACTAAGTCCACTTCTCTTTATTATCTTCAATAATGATCTGCCTTTAAAAGATCAAAGCAATAAAATTATTTGTTATGCGGATGGCACAAATATCTTGTTAAAACGTTTGCAGATATAATAGATGAAGGAAATAACATTACTTCTGCAGTTGAACAATGGTTTACAAATAATAGACTCATATTAAATTCTGCAAAAACTAAATGTTTATTTTTTAAAACAAGCCAAAGCAAAGCTACGGAAACTGAAATTATTTTAAATAACCAAAACCATAAATTTAAAAAATGTGCTAAACTTCTTGGAGTTATAATTGACGAGAATTTAAAGTATGCTCAGCAAATTGAATATATTTGCTCAAAATTAATAAATCTTGCTACGGCCTAAGAGTATTATCTATGAACACAAATTACACATTATTTGTTTTCACCAAAAACTATACATGTGTTCCGTATTTAATAATTAATTTAAGGTGATTTACGTTGTTTAAAAGAATTTATTCTTATCTTATTGCATTTGTAACAAAATTTGCAATCAGTGTGTATACGTGTAATTTTCACAAAAACTAATAAAGTGCTGCTTTAAGTGATTTTAAGTAAATAATTTTAATGTGTTGAATTTGTATTTGTGCTACGTAAGCTAACATTTTATTAGACGTGACCGCTAAATCTCTGGGATAGAGGTTTGCTGATATTAATTGAAATAGTAGCGGAGGATTTCCTTTAAAAACGAAGTAAATATTTACATTTTATTATACCAATTTAATTTTTTTTATAATCCTTTAAAATTTCTTTTGTTTTACCTTTCCGTTGCCTTCATCTGTTTTGTTTTATTAGTAGTCACTAAAAAAAGCAGTTTAGTGTGAAAAATTTGTTTCTTTGTTTTTTTCTTTAATAAAAAAAAAAGTTTTGTATGTAAATACAGTAAATATGAATAATACTATAATGGGTCCCGTAACTCGACAAAAACTGAATAACGCTGATTTAAGCAACACTAATGATAAGGATACGGGTGACAAAGAAAATGAAAATGACATAGTGTTATCAGAACTTGAAATTACCTTTGCAAATACAGAAGAAGACAATAATAGATTGAATAAAGAAGTTCTTAACCTAAATGAAAAAATAATTATGCCAAGGACCGAACTTGAGAATAAAAATAAAAAAATCAACGCAATTACGTCAACTTTAAAAAAACTTCAAGAAAAAAAACAAACAAATGTTTCCACGCAAAATAAAATAAAGAAAACTGATAATATTGTTATTTCAATTCAAACTGGCGTACAAAATAATAAAATTGATCATACAGTAGAAAAACTAGGATCTGAATTAGCATAAACTAATTCTCTTATAATACCAAATAATATTAATTATATTTTTTGTGACGTTTACAAGGAATTTTAACAATTTACTGAAGAAAAAAGGATATAGTATTTACAAACCAAAAATTATTATACTGGGGGATGAAAAAGCAAAAGGACTATCACAATCAATTAGCAACATATACCAGGATAAATTTGATGTATGTTCAATTATTAAACCAAATGCTACTATTGAATGTATTGTCGATGACGGAAGATCATCTGTGGATAACCTAAATACAGATGATATTTTAATAATTTTTGCTGGTACAAATAATGCGCGGAAAGGTGTGAGTATTAATAAAAAAACTCTTTCAACAATAACATGAATGGCTGCATCGACAAATGTTATTTTAATATCTGTACCATACGAGAAAGGACGACAAATTTTTAATAACTTTATTTAAAAAAAAAACACCGACATATACACTAAAGTAATTCAAAGTACAAGCATCAAATACTTAGAAATAAATTATGTGTTGACTCATACTGACTATACAATTCATCGCAAGTCAAATATGACAATAAGTGGTACCAATATTTTATCAATCTACCTTGTAGACTTTATTAACTTTAATAAAAAGAGTAACACTGCGCATTTAAAAAATTAACTTATCACCACTACCTCTGCGTATCTTCAAAATATCAGTGAAAGTCTTACTAATAAACAAAACGAAGTGCAACTTAAAACTTCAAGTGACATTAGTGAAAACGTACATTCTATGAAAAACAACTACGTAGAGTTTTATGCTTTTTTAGGGAAGGTTCTGTAAAAATTTTAAGCTTGAATATTGAAGGTGTTAGAAGATTAAGTAAAGCTGAGGAATTTTTAATATTTTTAGAAAGCTTAAATTAACCTGAACATTGGATAGTTAACAACAAAAATTTAATAATTGAAAAATACAATACAATTTCTTCATTTAATAAGAAAATATATAACCCCTCGCTTATAGTAGTGCCAAACTAGCGCGAAATAATGTTGAATGCATTGAAGTTGAAAAAAAAAACTTTGAATTTTCCGTAGCTTGTGTAAAACAGTATAATTTATTTGTTATTTGTGTATACAGACCTCCAACGGAAAATTTCAAAACAATCAGTTATAACTTAGATATCTTATTTGATGAGCAGCCGTTGAACTCTAATGTAATGTTACTAGGTGATTTTTATGTGAACTATTTCCACGTGTCTCGTAGTTGTGAAGACTTAAAGAATATTTTCCAATTACATAATTTAAGCATGCAAATTGACACACCCACACGAATAACACAAAAAACCGCAACGCTTATTGACTATGTGTGTATAAACACAAACTATTTAAATACAGCAGTAGATGTGATACCAGTTGATCTGTCTTATCATGAAGTTGTACTTGTTCATTCAAATTTAGACGCAATAAAAGATACTAAAATACATGAAACAATTGACAAGCGTGTTATTAATTATAAGTCTATTAGTAAATTCATTATTAATTGTAATATTACACAATGGGAAACACTTTTTATTACAGACCGCCACGTAAATTGTAATTTTGAACATTTTATTAATACATTGAGACATGTATACGAAATTTCATTTCCTATAAAAAAGATAAACCAGAAAAAATATTGTTGGATGACGAAAGGACTAAGAATTTCATCAACAAATAAACGATGCTTAAACTACATAACAAAGTTTACAACAAATGCTAATTTTCATAAACCTTATAAATCCTATAAACTTCTTTTTTGTCGACTTTTGAAATTGGCAAAACAGTTACACTACACAGAGCGCATATCAAATTCAAGTAGTAGTCAAAAAGAAATATGGTCGGTTATTAATGAACACGATCTAAAAAAAAAATGAAGAGATTAAAGAAATTAAACTAAATGGTGTTTCAATCGACAAACCTGTTGAAATTGCGGATGCACTTAACAAACACTATAGTGAAGCAGCTAAAAATCTTATAGGTTGCATAAATAAATTAACCGACCCATTGCATCTCCTTAACAATAAAACTATCAATAGTTGCAATCACACTTTTTATTTGTATCTTACCGACATAGATGAGCTTAAGAAATATATTGGTAGCTTAAACAAAAAACAGTCAGCAGGTTATGATGGGTTTACATGTATTAGTAAAACTTTACAACCAATCTTTTTCTAGTCTTTGTTTTCCAGATATTTTTAAAAAAGCCATAATTATACCGATAGATAAAAACTCCATAATAAAGACCCAAGTAATTACCGCACAATTTCACTTTTGTCAATATTTTCTAAAATCTTAGAAACCCTCGTTAAAAGTAGAATAAATCTATTTATTGACAAAAATGACATTCTTTGTAATAATCAGTATGGTTTTAGATCAGAAAAGGGAACGGAAGACGCTGTCAATAACATTTTAATTTGCACATATACAATTCAATTAACTCAAACAAAATTAGCGCAGCGCTTTTTTGTGATTTGTCTAAAGCGTTTGATTGCGTTATTCATAATATTTTATTGGAAAAGCTTGCGTTTTGTAGATTTAGAGGAGTTTTGCAAAACTGGCTTAGTTCATATTTAAAAGATTGTCTACAATTAGTGCAAGTTTTTAAAAATTATAAAAAATATTTTTCTGGTGAACAAATAGTATACCAAGGGGTACCACAGGGTTCCGTGCTTGGCCCTATTTTGTTTTTAATTTATATTAACGACATATGTTTAATAAACATTTCTGGAAATTTCACTTTGTTTGCAGACGACATCTGCATTACGTGGTCTTCTGATAATATTGAAACATTAAAAATTAATATCCAAAATGATATAAATTTGATTAAAAAGTGGTTTGATGCCAATCTGCTTACATTAAATATGACAAAATCTAATTATAATTAATAATTAAACAAAAATTTTTTAGTATTGTCATTGATAATACACTGAATTGGAATAATCATATTATCCAACTGTCTTCTAAGTTGTCATCGGCCTGTTACGCAATAAAAAATATAAAATCTCAACTGGATTATACAGCAGCTAGACAAACATATTTTGCAATGTTTCACAGCCATTTAAAATATGGCATTGCATTTTAGGGCTGCACAACGTCAAAAAATCTAACTACTATATTAACATTACAAAAACGCGCGCTTAGATACATGATAGGAGCCAAAAGTAATGATCATTGCAAACCCATATTTGTCAAATATAAAATTTTGACATCAGTTTCCTTGTTTATTTTAAAAAATGCTTGTTGTGTTCATAGATACAAAAATAGTATTTCTCGTAATAATGAAGTGCATCAGCACAATATTAGATCGCATAAAGACTTTCACCTTCCTAAACCAAACTCAGAGCTATGTCGAAATTCCATAATCTACCTTGGAATAAAAAATTTAAATAAGTTGCCATTGCAATTAAAGGATCTTTCTTTTAAATGTTTTAGAACAAAACTAAAAAAGGTTTTATGTAGTTACCCATTTTATAGCATTGACGATTTTTTTAACATTAACCTTACTATACAGAAGTAATTGTGAATATGTGTATGTGTGTGTATGTATGTATATTAATATATATATATATATATATATATATATATATATATATATATATATATTTATATATTTATATAAAGGTTTCCTTTTGGCGTCCGTATACGGACGCTCTATTCTTCTCGGATATATATATATATATATATAACTTTAGAATAAATAATATTAATTAGTATTAGTTCTGTGTTATGATGTACAACCTGTAATTATTGTCATTATTGTATACACTTATTGTGTTTTTAATAAACGTTATCTATCTATCTATCTATCTATCTATCTATCTATCTATCTATCTATCTATCTATTTATCTATTTATCTATCTATCTATCTATCTATCTATCTATCTATCTATCTATCTATCTATCTATCTACACTATAACTAAGTTGTTCTATTTTTCTAACATCTACTCACACCTTAGGTATGGTATAATATTTTGGGGAAATAGCTCAGATATTAACAAAGTATTTGTAATACAAAAAAAAAGCATAGCAAATATTATTTAATTTAAAATTAAACATGACCTGTCGCGGATTATTTAAACAGAACAATTTGTTGACGTTGCCAGCTATATACATATATGAGTGTTTAAAGTTTTTGCGGAAACATACATATTTATTTGATTCACAATACCAGGCATAGATCAGATTATATTTACCCTGTTCACAGACTAAACCTGTTTGCAAAAAGTACTTTTTATTCTTGTATGAAATTTTTTAATCATTTACCTACAAATATAAAATATTCTAGTTCTCAATACTTAAAAAGCAACTTTATATTGAACTGTGTCAGCTTGAACCGTATACCATTAACGACTATTTTAACCATCAATTTTAGATGTAATTTATTATGACTAGTTTTTAATTAACATTCCACATGTGTATTATATGTTCATTGTAGTTTTGTTTAATGAAAATAAATATCTTTATTATTATTATTATTATTATTATTAAAAATCGCTACTTTGTGTCATTCCTATTTTCACATACAATTTGATATTTAAATTATTTTTTACCAGTACATTAAAAAAAAAAACTATAATCAGATTATTTTAGTCAAATTATATTTGCAAATAGCATTAAAATGCATTTAAAAGTACCTAAAAACGTATTTATTTCAATATTTAGATACATTTTTCGGCTATTTCCAATTATTATTTGACTAATATAGTCTGAACAGTTTAATCCTTTCTAAATGTACTGTTATAACAATAAATTGATTATCAAATTATATGTGGAAATAAGAATGACACCGGTCGGTATGCTCTTAACATGCAAATAATCTTTCAGTTATAGTACAAAACGTAGAACACAACAGAATTTAAAAATTAGGCAATTTGAAAAACTACAATAGTTTATTAATCCTATAATTCAAACGTAGGGTTAACCAATATAAAAACCAAAATCTAAATAATGACTTTTTTATTAAGACTGCGACTTTCCCCACCAATAATAAAAATGTAATCACAGGTTTTTAAATAAATTATGAATTTCTGAGTGTATACAAGAAAGTACATAAACTGTTATGTTATTAAAAATATTACAATAAGTTTTAATTGAGCAGTATTGCTTATTATGCGGTACAAAGCGTTCTAGCATCAAACACAAAACTTTGAGTGATTTCCCATGCATGAATTTGCTCTTTTCAGCGTAACTATACACAAAATGGGTTTTAAGAATATACACGATAATAACCATAATCACAATACTAGTTAACAAACTAAAATGTATAAAATGAATAAACTTAAATATTGCATTATAGAACTTTATAGCCTTTGTAACCAAAATTCAGTCAGTTGATTAAATAGCTACAAAATCTATAGTACAAACTCCACAGACAAAAAGCACACAGAAGAACTGTAGTCATAATTAAAAACACAAAATCAAATAACAATCGTTATTTTAAATGACAAACATTGTGATAATAAGCCTGATGAGCTCGCAGCCAATTTTTGAATTTTTACATTAGATTTCTTATAAAAAAGATAATAGTAAAATTTATAACCGGTGATTAAACAATGAGTGTTTTATCAAACGCAACAAACAATTTAAAGAAAGTAGGAACCGTAATTATTTTATGTATTTTTGACTATAAAAGTTAACTAGTTTATTTCTCTTTTATTTTGAATTTTTTTTTAAATCAAATTACCGTATAGCCCAAGTGCTAATTATGTTGAGCGTGTAAACCAATCCATTAAAACACCCTCAATACTGCAAAATTAATCATAAATTATGAGACTAATACCTTCTTGTCCTTGACTTTGACAAGCAAGCCGCTACTGAATTCTCTCCTAAATTGTGGCCGTCACCCATTTACTAGTTTTGCCAACGGAGTACGTAAAGTTACCGGTTATCCCCGCTACTCTCCGTTTAGGTTTTTTGTTTTTATACAAACAAAGTGACGTGTGACGTATCGCATCTATATACATAAACTATCAGTGTCTTTTCGTGGATACAGTGCATCTAATAATATAATATAAACAAACATAAGCTCAGACTCCTGGACAGTCCGATTTCCGTAAGGATAGCTTATAGCTCGGAAGAGCAAATAAAATAAATTAAACACCTAGAATTAATTGTAGGTTAGAATTTTTACTGTAAATATAAACATTCATAAATACAATTTTTCCGCTGAACTAATGCACACATAAACGTCAAATAAAATCTGAAAACCTTAGTAGCGCAACGCAGAGAGCCGCTTGGCTCACACACCCTAGCAATATAAACGCAAGTTCGAGCCCGCCCGGCAGAGAAGTGTGTATATTTTTACCTTTTCTCATTTTGTCTGCATTAAAAATATTAATAAATATATTAACTAAATTATGGCAAATACACGTCAAACTACAAAGCATAAAGAAAAAGAATATACAATTGAAGGACTAGCCGAAACGATAAATGATTTAAAACACTCAGTTGAATTTATGTCTACCAAATTTGGTGATTTAATAAAACAGAATAAAGAAATAAAAGATCATTTAAAAAACGTAAAGCAAGATAACCAGAAAATGAAAAATAAAATAACAACAATGGAAATCAAAATAAACGACATGGAACAAGAAAAAATTAAAAATAATCTAATATTTAAAGGAATTGATATACAAGATACAAATGAAAAGGTTATGGACATAATAGTCAAAGTAACACATGGAATGGGATGAAAAATTAATAAAAGTGATATAAAAAATTGCTATAGAAAAGTAAATGATTAACAGCCAGGAGATATTGTTGCTGAGATAGGAATCGAAGAGATAAAAAAACAAATTATAGAAAATAGAAAAGAAATTAAAACCATCAAAATTGAAGACTGTGAATTAAAAGAAAAGAATAATAATAATATGTACATAAGCGAACAACTCATTAATTACAACAGTAAACTGTATTTTGAATGTAGACAATTAAAAAAAGCAAAAGCATACAAGTATGTATGGACAAAGAACGGTAAAATATTTGCTAGAAAATCTGAAAAAGATAAAATCATACAAATTCATTGCTTAGAAGACATAAAAAAACTAATACAGTAAATATTTAAAAAATCATATACACTACTCTATATAAACAATAAACCATCAAAATGGATCCCTTAACATTATATTTTCACAATATTAGAAGCGTTAAACAAAAACTAAACGAACTAGAAATTATTTCTAAATTATACAATGAACCGTCTATAATATCGATAGCAGAAACATGGCTATATGAAGAACAAGAAGGCTATTATCAATTAAAAAATTACTACAGCGTACAAAACTCAAGGAAAACGAAAGGAGGCGGTGTAAACACATACATTAAGAAAAATATAAAATATAAAATAATAACAAACAAAACAATATAGAATTAATAACAATACTTCTAACCGAGCAAAATATCTATATCACATCAATCTATAAGCCACCATAAATATGAAATACGGAACTGTTAAATGTTCTTGAAAATAACATTCTTAACACAAGAAAAACACACATTATCATGGGAGATATAAATATAAACCTAGCAGAAAACTCAAACAAAACCAGCACATATAAAATGATGATAACAGAACAAGGATATCAATTAATGAATACGGCTGAAAGTACAAGAACAATCAAAAAGAACAAAATATCAATAATAGACCATATCAATACAAATAAACCTCTACTAATGAAAAAATTTGAAATAAAATATGCTCCTTACTCTGATCACCATGCAATACTGACGACATGGAACATTAAAGACAAAACAAATAAATATACAATAACAAAAAAATATAAAATAAATTACGACAATATTAAATTTCTTTTTGCTAAAAGTGCTAGAGAAAACCAAATTGAAACGTTTGATAAGCTAACTGAAATAATGACAAGTCTAATAGAAACTAATACTAGAGAAGTACAACTTAAATATAAACAAGGAAATGACTGGATTAATACCGAAAAACTTAACGACATAAAAAAATGAAACGATCTATATAAAAGACACAAACAAAACCAAGCACACGCCATAATCAAACAAAACTACATTAAAATGAAAAATTACTTTGATAAAAAAGAAAATGAAAAGAAAAAACGTACTATCAGAACAGAACAGAACGTGTACAAGATAATCCTAAAAAGACATGGAATGAAATAAATCAAATTATAAAAACTATAAAAAGAAATAAAGATATAACAACAATCAAACAAAAAAATGGAACAATACTTACACATCCGGAAGACATTTCAAACGCAATAAACACATATTTTGCAAATGTTGGAAAAAACCTTGCAAATAAACTAACAACATCAAACATAATCACATTACAAAAAAATATAGAGTCAAACGTAACATTTGATCTAACCACCGAAACAGAAATTGAAGACATTGTCAATAAACTTAAAGATGGAAAAGCGCCCGGAAAGGATATGATAACAACCGAAGTCATTAAAACCGTAAAAGATGACATAATACCATTACTCACAAAACTGATCAACACCACAATACAACAAGGTATATACCCAGAATGTCTGAAACCAACAATTATCATACCCATATTTAAAAAAAGGAAATAAACATCTGCCGGAAAACTATAGACCAATAGCATTACTGTCTATTATAGCTAAGATAGTTGATAAAATTATTTATGAACGGATACTCAAGCATGTGGAATTACATAATATTATAAATACTCGACAATATGCATTTCAAAAACAAACTGGTACAAGTTCTGCACTTACGGACATAGTCCACAACATCAACAATGCTCTCGACTCGAGAAAAGAATGTCTTACAGTATTTATAGACATGCAGAAAGCATTTGATACTGTATGTAAACAAAAGTTATTTCAAAAACTAGAAAAAATGGGAATTCGTAGAAAAGAAATAGATCTAATCAGAAATTTTCTAAAATACATACCTTTACAAACAAAGATTAAAAACACACTAAGTTCAATAGAATATAGCGAATACAATATATACTTGCACCACTTCTATATATCTTATATATTAATGATATATTTGAATTAAAACTAAATGGAAAGCTATACATATACGCAGATGATACAACCCTGATACATACAGAAATAAACAAAACAAAATTGCAACACGAAGTACAAGAAAACTGAAATAAAATTAATTATTGGTACAATAACAATCTTCTAACGATTCATGAAAACAAAACAAACTTTATGTTATTATCACGAAAAAAAAAAGAATCAACAACATTACGTTATATATAAATAAAAAACAATTAAGTGAAGTTTCACATAAAAACTATCTTGGAATTACAATTACAAATAATCTAAAATGGGATAAACACGTACAGAACCTTATAAAAAAAAACACAATAGCTATAGGAGCCTTATACAAACTTATCAACTTAACTACACAAAAAACAAGAAACATTATTTATAATGCAATTTTTAAGTCGCAAACCAACTACATGATGACCATATAGTCACAAACCAATATAAGAAACATAGAAAAATTACAACAACAACAACAAAAGGCAATAAAAACACTATATCAAATGAACAAATTATTACCTACGATCGGAGTTCATAAAAAAACAAACCAACTAACAATAAAAAACAAAATTTTACAACAAAGTGTTATTTTAATAATAAAAATACAACTTGGACTAACTAAAACAAAATTAAAATTAACAACTAGAAAAGAAATTCATACACATAACACACGAAAAAAAGGACACCTTAACATGCAAGATAACCGAACAACTTCAAAAAATCAAAGCTTAACTGTCAAAGGCATTAAAGAATTTAACAATATACCGGAAGAAATCAAAAGTATATGCACAATAAACAAATTTAAAATTAAATTAAAACAATATTTAATGAAAAAACAAATATAAAAATTAAAATATAAAACCAATCACATCACAAGATATTTAAATAAATTTCCAATACCAGGCCCCGGAAATCCTCACGGATAGATGGCAGCACTGCTGGAATATTACAAAATATTTTTTTTTCTTTTTTTTTTAATAAAATAAAATGTATAAATGTATGTATATTATGTATAAATTAATGTAATTAAATTAAAAAAAAAAAAAAAATAAATAAATTATGTAAACGTTAAAGATGACTTAAAAATGAGTTAAAACTATTTAATAAGAAACTTACATTTTAAATAAACTACTAAAATTTATTCTCTCCTCTTATACACAACTTATTTTCTGTTTTTTATATCTAACTTCTACTACAAAAATTACCTTGTATAAATTATTTTATTTAAATTCTATTACGTATTATATAGTTTCCATGTTCTGTTAGTTTTTAGGGGTATAAGAAGAAATAATTATTAAAATAAATAAAAATATTTTAAGAAAATAAATAGCTATACATTATTAAAACCTAAGCTTAGGTCCACAAAAAAAAATGAATATTTTGCTACAAATGTGCAGAAATGCAGATATAACATTAAATTTAGTAAATAATTATATTATTACAAAAAAATCAAGAAAATTTTAAATTTAATAGTTTCAATAAATTAATAAAAAATGAAATATACTTTAAAAATTAAATTTATAAAAAAATTATCCTAAACTAAAAACATCCATATACGCGTTTCGAGGTTTACCTTTCATCAGTATGGGTACAAACACGTAGAAAGCGAGTTGTAAGTTGCGACTGGCAAGCTGCGATAATCGACTTTAAGCTAGAGTAAATGTTACCATACATTCAAATGAACCCGAACACGTAGCAAGAGTGTTGCGACTTGTTGCAACTTACAAGTCGAGTTTATAAGCAGCAAGTATGAGCAAAACATTATTTATCAGCTTCTCTCGTACGACTTTCGTTTGCAAAGTGGAGTAGATGTGTGTGTACAGTCTGTTTACTATATTCACTAAATGCTCACTAACTATTTTGACTTGATATAATCATTATTGATATTGGTTTTAATTTTTTTGTCTTTTAAAAAAAGTTTATATTTTACTTTATATTGTTTATGGTCATTTAAGTTCATAGTATACTAATTTATTAAATTGCATTATGACTGATGCAATTGATACCAAACAGTTATATTTACAACTGGTCTCAGTCCGTCAAAATAATCAGAATACTCTATACTATGGCTCGCTTTGAGCTTTCTACGTGTTCGTGCCCATGCTTGTAAGCGCTTACAATAAGCAACTTATATTATAAGCAACAATCTTGCTTATTTGTAAGTTTTCTACGTGCTTGTACCTTAAGGCTTTATTTATTTAAATCTAATAATTGGTTTGTATAATAAAATAATAAACCTGTTATAATCACTCATCAATTAATAAATAACATTTTGCATAATATAATGTGTGTACAACATTCTTCTTTTGGTAGCTCTGTTAAGAGGGTCGTGTCATTGTTGAGAACTCTGGCTTCAGTGTTCAGCTGTTGTGAATTATTATCTGTCAATTATTTATTGATCTAATTTTAGTAAACATTAATTGAAATTTGTGCGGTGCGATGCGTGTAAATAATAAGTGACCGGCAACGAATGTTTATAGCGACTAATTTATTGATCTTTATCAAAGCAATGCGGTGCGAAAAATGGTAAACATGTTTAGTTTAATTAACTGACTTGTTTTGATTATGTTTTGATGGCTAAAATGGTTTACATGTAGACATTATGAATTAAATTGCTCGGTGTTATAGAATATCATATGCAGGCCAATCTACATTATTCATATTAAAGTAATAATTTTTTGAGTTTTTATTCTAATTCTGTGCATATATCATAGAGTTTTACAACATATAATACCAATTAATTGTCAATATCGTCTGACTTGCTTATTTATGCAATATATGCGTAACATTTGAACACAAAGTTTTATATTATGAAGAAATAATTTGCAAAGTTGAGACAAATAATACTTTGCCAGATTTAAAGTTTAGTTAAGCACTCAATAAAAATTTATGTTAAAAATTGCCAATAACATTAGAACAGTTTTCACAAGACAAAATAAACAATAAAAATACATTATTATACTGCTTAATGCAACTTTTCAGTTCATTTGTTAAAACATTTTGACTCTACCCAAGTTAAATCTTCTGCTAAAACAAACGATGACGACGATAATTCTTATGTATAATTTGCCAAAATATTTTTTTTTGTTGCTTCTGCATGTATTTTCAACTTATTCATTATTATATCTTAAATTGATTGTCTGCGCAATTGCGTATACATGATAGATGAGTTTTAATTAATTACACGCAAGAAATTAGTATTCTAAATAATTTTTAATGATAATCATGCATCAAATAAGTAACCATACCAAATCTAAATAATTTTATCATTTTATAAAAATTTAAGCCCGGTTTCTCTTGCATGCATGACTTAAGATCTAACAAAATCTCAAGCTGAGTCATAAGACGCAAGCTCAGCTTATTCCGTTGCAGCAGCTCAACTTATCAAGTAAAACTCAATATAAAATACCGTTTATGAGAGTTCAAGCTCCGAAACGTAACCTTAATATTGCAATGATGTCTGCAATATTATTTTATTAAGCTATCAACAATTATTTATTACTATATAAAAAAATTATTTCACTAACGTTCATCTCACGGACACCTGATCTGTTATTCAAATCGCAGCATTTCAGTAACTTTCTCAGTTCTGTGAGTCTAGACATGCTGAGTAATGTAAACTAGCATATAAATTAGAATACACGTACATTTTAAGTTATTTATCATTTTATATTTAAACTCATATTAATATATAATTGTTTAGAAATTAATAAATCCTTTTTAAAACAATCAATCAATAAATTGGTAAATAAGTGGCGCAGTCGGTAGGATTGTCAAACAAAAATATTTTTGATTTATTTTAATGATTAATTGACAAACTTTAAGCAAACTTCCGAGGCAGCAACGAGAATCATTGAACAAATATCAACAGAGACTCTGTAGACTGGATACATACCAGGACATATGGATTGGACTATTTTAATTATTTTACTATAAGTGTTAATGTTCTTTAGAGGATTAAAAATTAAAAATTCCCGCAATAATAATAATAACAGTACAAATTCTGATAACTCACATCCCCGTAATAATTATCCTAACTACCGTTCAAGATCTCCTATAAAAATGTCAGTTAATGAAGCACCTGATGCAATTCCCATTTTAAAAAGAGAGTATCTTGATATGGTACCCAATTTTTTTAGAGAACCAGAGTTACTCTCACGGTTTATTAAGATATGTAACAAATAATATAATAAATTTTATAATGCTCAAGAACCACAAGATTTTTAAAATAAATATTTATTATTAAGCATGCCAGCAAAAGTTAAAGAAGAGGCAATAAAGTTAATTTTCTCATGTGTAATAAATGGCTGGCTGCTGGTAAAAGAGATTATTATACATTAAATATTGAATTAACTCAATTAAAACAAAATAGTAATGAATTTCCTTTTGATTTTTATCAACGCATACAGCATGTGATGAACTTTCAAATATCATATCTAACGACAAATGTTAATGCCGTGGAAGTAAATATCTTTACGATGTATTTTAGGAATTACGCGCTTAGAATTTAAAAGAACCTCTTGGCTCACTAATGCGAAACAAAAACCCGGCTGATTTAAATATAGCGTTAGGAACGTTAACGACTTTCAATTAGAAATAGTTAACCAAAAGTTAAAACAAAATAAGCCTTTTATAAAACAATATCAACAGAATAAAAATCATACTTCACAAAGAATTAATAAACCAATACACAATAATAATTTTAACAATAATTCTAATAATAACCATTTTAAGGTACCATTTTTAACCAAATTTTAATCGAAATATAAACTAAAGAAATGACGATAGAAATATTAATATAACAAATAAACTTCGCTCCAAGCAATACGATCGGAAATACATATAAACCTTCACCAATGAGTATTTCTACTTGAAATACAAATCAAATTTTATTTAATAGAAATAATTATAATAATAACCGACCGAATTATACACGCGATCAATTACATAAGGTCTGTTCCAACATACGATTTGGACAGTTTGCAAACCGTCCAAACTGTGCACACAAACAAATATTTGTCATCCATAGGCAATCTTTTATACACAGTAATTTGTTTGTGTGCATAGTTTGAACGGTTTGCAAACTGTCCAAATCGTATGTTGGAACAGACCTATAATATTAATGAATTGTATGACAATAATAAAAATGAACAAAATGTGATCCACATTCATGAAGAACAAAATACTAATAAACATGAGCCTTGTTCTTCTAAACCAATCAAAAACAAACATTTTTTAGAGGAAACAGCCTTGAACCTTACTTTTCGTTAATGAATGTTTGTAATAATTAAAGTAAACTTCTATTTATTTTAATGCCTAAAACAAATTTAAAATTTTTAATTAATACAAGAAGTACTAAATCATTCATTAAACCAGAAATCGCTAATAAACTTTTCAAATCTAATATTAAAATCATACCGTTTAATCCTTTCTAAATGTACTGGTAAAAAAATAAATCAATTATCATATTATTTCTAGAAACAGCGATGAAGCCAAAGTTGCCGTTTTTGTTAAAATACTACAAATCAAGGTAGCGGTCGGTATGGTCTTAAATCAGATCCATTTCAAATTTCTACTGCACATGGAACTACAAATAGAAAACATAGTACACTTGTACCATGTTCTGAATTATACCAATTTCCAAGAAAAACATGTTTAAAATTTGATTTATTTAAATTTCATGACTACTTTGATTGAAACTAATTAATGCTATAATAGATTTAAATAAAAATTTAATTATAACACCACTAAGCAAAATTAAATTAAATTTACAATAAAAAAATTACAAAATATTAATTGTATCGTAAAAACGAGATGTGAACAAGTCATACAAATTAATACAAAAAATGTTAAAAATGAACAAATTAGAATTCCCTATACAAAATTAAATGATTCATTGGAAATTCCGGAATGCATAACAAATGTTAATGACTATCAAGCATTATGTACTATTCTGAATCCCTTAGATTCCCAGGTTTCACTAAATTTAGAACCAATATCAGTAATTTCCCCCATAGGGGAAAAGCAATAGCTAATCAAACGTAACGCTCTTCCTCTTTTGATGATCGTAACCTTGCCGTGGTTATGGGGCATGCGTGTTCCCCCTTGGACGTGGTCAATGGGTCCGGTCGGGAAGGAAACTTCTTTGTATCGAACAACAAGCTGCTAAGCGAGCAAGGGCAAAGTTCCAGACTAATTACAATCACCCCGCAACGTAGTAGTCGCGCTGAGGGTCTGTGGTATGACTACCCACGTGTTTGTGCCGTGCATAGAAACCCGTAAGGGAAGATGAAGGGGTCTTGGTCTGAGTCACCCTACAGATGCGTCTCTAGGGCTTGGCAACACTCCACTTTGGCCTGGATTTCTTCTTAAACGGGAGGTCGAGACTAACCCACCTCGATCAATCGGCAGCGTTGTCCAGTCAGATGGCCGACAGGGTAAGTCCTTGGAAGTGATGGGGTATGCAGCGATCCGCACACTTATTGGTTTTGTGTGCGTCACTTGCTCGTATACAACCCACCTTCGGGGCTATATTTCTCTGGTAACCCTGGCGATCTATTGTAGACGTCCCCAAATTTGCGGGTTCCATGGCGGGCAGGGAGCCAGAGAAATGAAGTTTAGTCTCTCAACTATAAAGAACCAAAATTTTAAAACCAATCTATCAGGTGAATCTTTGGATACCATAAAAACTATAGACTTGGTGGGCATCTACGGATACCCCATCGACGTCCAAAACTGTTTTGTCTTTGAACCACACCCCACAGACCGGTGTCAAAAAACACAGGATCTGCAGGGCTGAGGCAAAAAGACGAAGAAAGGCGCGTTTGGCTGCTGAAAGCAAACAAACCCCCTTTCCGGCGAGGCAGACACCTCAAGTGCTGGGCAAGCAACTACTAACCCAAAACAGAATGCGTCAAAGCCGAACCGAAAGCCCCTTCAAAAGTGGCAAGGTCCAATGCCTTTAGGCAAAGAGACACTTCCTCCAAAACAGGGAGCACCAAAAAAGAGGATACGCTCCTCGACGTCTGAACCCTCACCTGGACAACCTAGGAAAAGGGTGAAAGATACAAAAGAGAAACCCAACATCCCCCCTACGAGAAAAAAGGGGGCCTTAGCTACAAAGAGGTTGCCTCATCGCACATTCGCGTGGCGGTCACTAGCCTGACTCATCCCCTGGGTAAAACCACTAGTGAGCAGGGTATTTTGATTAAAGATGCTCTTTTCCGGGAGATAGATAATACCTTATTCACCCCAGACAAAACACCTCCCACCTTTAGTGGGCTGACACACACAGGAGAGATCCTTAGGATCACCTGTGATAATGACGTCTCACTTGGGTGGCTTCAAAAAGTGATTTCAGGTCTACAACTTTTGTGGCCGGAATCACAACTAGGCGTTGTGCCACTGAGCCGGCTTTCTAGGCTGACAAAGGCTACTCTGTGGCTTCCGGGAAAACCGGATGTCGTAGAGCTGGTCATGAGTTGCCTGAAAAAGCAGAATCAGTGGCTCAAAGTAAACGATTGGTGCATCTTCCACACCGCCAAATCCAAGGAACCGGAGGACCGACTCCTTGTTCTATGAATAGGTGAGGAAGATGTGCGCACACTAAATGGTAAGCGAAATCTGCTAAGCTATATGTTTAGCAAACCCACCATCAAAATAACAAAAAATGTGCCGCCGCAGGAGGAAGCAATGGAAACAGAGGCGATTGATCCACCCGGTCAAAACCGGGATGGAGATACACCACTGTCCCCAAAGCCGACCGATGACGCGGCACATTAATGTTATACAATGCAACCTGCATCACTGTCGAGCGGCCGTAGCGACTCTATGCTGCGAACTAGAGCTGATGCAGGACACAATAGCCCTAATACAAGAACCTTGGATCATACAAACCAGGGTTTGCGGATTGGGCAAACTAAGTGGGAAGATATTTTCAAACCTAATTAACGGTAAGCTACGGACGTGTATATACATACCTAATCACATAACAGCGTTTCTTATGCCACAGCTTTCCGACGGTGACCTCACAACCGTCAGAATCAGCTCGGCAGACAAACGGAAGCCAGACATCATTGTGGCGTCGGCATACTTTGCGCACGACATACAACCTCCAACAACACAGCTGGAGGACTTGGTGAATTATTGTAGGAGAGGAAATGTTGACCTCATAGTTGTATGTGACGCAAACTCCCATCATATTGTCTGGGGAAGTGAAGACACAAATGGCAGGGATAAGCAACTTCACGATTTTATTATTAGTACTAATCTAGAAATACTAAATAGAGGCGTTGAACCAACGTTCGATACGTCCCGCAGCCAGACTGTGATAGATATCACACTGGCAACTCTTAGCATTTCAAGCAAAATCCACGACTGGCACGTATCTACGTCGGTCTCAATGTCAGATCACAGGTGGATAAAATTTAATGTAGAGCATAAACAAAAAACAATAATCAGGCCCTACCGAAACCCGAGGCTGACCGATAAGGCTGCTTTTCCTATCGCGGAGCTTAAGTACTTGTGCAGATTTAATTGAACCTATTAGTGTAGAAGAAATAGAAAACTATGTAAGTAAGTTAGAAACTTCTTTAACTCGAGCGTACAAGGACTCATGCCCACTTAGGCTGGCTACCGAATCCAACAACACCATACCTTGGTGGTGTGAAGAACTGGACCGGCTTAAGGAGGCTGCACGGAGATCTTTCAACAGAGCAAAAAACTCAAAAAACCAATCAGACTGGATGTTATACAAAAATTTCCAAAAATATAATAAAAGCCGCATACGTCAACGTCAACGGGAAACTTTAAGATCTTTTTGTGAGGATGTTGAAAACACCTCAACTGCTGAGGGGTTGAAAAATTCTTATCCAAAGACTCCCAACAGCAACTGGGTTGCCTAAAACGAATTGACGGCTCATACAAAGCCAATCTATTGGAAGCAACGGAGATACTTCTAGAAACTCACTTCCCAGGTTGTACCGCCCCGGGACAAGTCTGGTCCGATGCTACAATTCCAGCTCCATCAGAAGAGGACTGGGTAGCTGCTTGCTTTTCGATACATACCTATAGCATGGACGAAAGTAAAAGTTGTATTTATACCAAAACCAGGGCGTAACGATTACACTCTTGCAAAATCCTATCGCCCAATCAGCCTCACGTCTTGTCTCCTGAAGACATTAGAACAATTGTGAAAAGATCAATTCGGGAAACGGCTCTTATTACTAAGCCAATACACCCGAACTAACATGCATACACTCAAGGAAGATCTACCGAATCGGCCCTACATCTCGTAACGGACCGAATCGAACGATCATTAAGAGACAAAATGTCTACTTTGGGCGTATTTATAGATATTGAAGGCGCTTTCGATAAAACCACTCTCAATAAAATAAAAACTGCTCTTGCAACACATGGTGTAAACCCCACAATTAGTGGATGGATAAAACACATGTTGGAAAAATAAGCCGTTACAGTTAATGTAGAGAATTCGACGGTCAGGAAAGTTGTTGCTAAAGGATGTCCCCAGGGAGGTGTATTATCTCCACTACTTTGGAATATAGTAGTCGACAGTCTTATACGCCTACTCAATGATCATGGTTTCTACACAATTGGTTATGCAGATGACATAACAATCCTACTAAGCGGTAAATTCGAAAGCATACTCTGTAACTTGATGCAAGAGGCTTTAAGAATAATCGAAAATTGGTGCAAAGACCAGGCTCTTACGGTCAACCCTTTGAAAACCGAACTGGTTCTCTTAAAAAAAAAATGGAAAATTGGAAATCTAAACTTACCAAAACTCCTAAACACCCCACTACCGCTATCAACCGAGGTAAAATATCTTGGGGTGGTCTTTGACAATAAGTTCACATGGGGACCACATCTAAATACGAGATGCAAAAAAGTTCATATGTCTTTTTGGCAATGCACACGAGCTGTGGGGAAAACATAGGACTGTCTCCAAAGATAGTGCTATGGCTGTACACAGCCGTCATAAGACCTATGATCACATATGGGGCACTAATATGGTGGCCAATAGCTAGACAAAAAACGGCTGCAAGAAAACTAAATCAGCTGCAACGAATGGCATGCCTAAGTATATCAGGTGGCATGCGGACAACACCAACTGCAGCTATGGAGGCAAAGTTGTGTCTACCGCCCCTTGACATTTACGTCAAGGAGATGGCGACAATGGCATCTTTACGTCTGAATGCAGCTGGACTTTGGCACATTGCAGGGAAGGCTGGCAAACACTGTACTCTCCTGGAAAAGGCGGTTAAGAAAACACCTCTGTTAGGAGCGCAAACAGATAACATGTCACCCTTCTTTGTGTTTCAAAGACCTTACAACGTGCGCACACATGATCAAGAAAAGCAGAACGTGGTCAATGATTTGATTAAAATCTACACGGATGGTTCAAAAACTAATAAAGGTTCTGGAGCGGGAATCTTCTCGCTAGACCTGGACCTCAAAATATCATTCACTAGGGCTCATACGACTATCTTCCAAGCAGAAGTAGTTGGGATAACCTATAGGGTTATGAAAATTGTGAACTGCAAAATATCTGGCAAGAATGTCCAAATTCTAACGGATAGTAGAGCGGCCCTAATTGCTATAAACAAGCCTAGAATCACATCGAAGCTAATTTATGAATGTCATTGTGCTCTTACTTTAGCAGCCTGTGGAAATAGCATTGAGCTGCTCTGGGTAAAAGGACACTCCAACAAAGTAGGTAACATTGAGGCGGACAAGCTGGCGCGTACAGGGTCAACCTTTATAGCGTGTGGTCTTGAACCCTGGACCGTTTTAACACTCAAAAGCTTAAATAATCTACTAAAAATTAACACACACAATGCACTGAGACGGCGTTGGGATGATACACCGGGCTGCAGACAGGCAAAGAAAGCAATGACTGCTCCAACGCCAAGTCAGCCGATTACTACTTGCGACTTTCCAGGAAGAATTTGCAAGTTATGACAGGAATTTTGACAGGACACTGCCAACTAAAGAAACACATGCACATGATTGGTATTGGAGACAATCCAACGTGTAGAGGATGTGAAATTGACGACATGACAATCGAGCACGTGCTATGCACATGCCCGGCCCTCTCATACGATAGAGAATCCATGTTGGGGAGCTGCTGGCTTGACATGGCCAGCATAAGGGAGACCCCTCCAAGCGTTGTACTTGCATACATCGGCCACATAGGGTGGTTAAATGCAAAGACAACGGAGTGAGGTCACCACTGGAGGAGGTACAAAGGACTTAATGAGGCCTACGTGCAGTAGACTTTGGTTTACCCTCCAACTTTCAATCCAGAATCCAATCCAGAATCAGTGATTTCATTTAATAATTATGAGAAAATTTCAAGCCCATCACTAAACAACATTTAATATAATAATCGTTCTAATAACATGAAAATTGATTCTTTAATTAGAACTAATCAAATAAATATTGAAGGGAAACAAGCCATAATAAAACTTATTAGAAAATATTCAGACTTATTCCACTTTGACAATACAGCTTTAAGTTTTAGTAATGAAATAAAACACTCAATAACAACTACTGATGCGGTTGCATACGGATGGTTCAAAAACGGATCCGGGAGTAGTAAGTGCCTTCGTTTTAGATGGTGCGGCTCATTCATAGTCTCTCCTTAAAGAGGCCACCGTATACACCGCAGGATTATACGCATTACATAAAACCCTGCTAAACTGTGAGACGTCATCTCACAGTTTGTTCCTTTTTTGTTCCGACTCGCTGAGTGCCATCCTGAGTATACAGTCTATGTACTCGGTCGATACGCTAGTCCAACTCGTACAAATTTTGATATTCCGCTTGGCCGGGTTTGGTCAGATATCTATCTTTGTCTGGACACCGGGTAATGTGGGTATCGAGGACAACGAGCTGGCCGATAAAGATAAATTGGCTCGAGTTCCCTAACAACGTGGCGTCTATTTTATCAAATTGAGAAGAGTCCATGGGAAGGTGCATCCAGTTTTTGAAAGACGCAGGACTCCTCAAACAGGTGTAACCAAGTTTTTGTGTTGTCTTATAATGATTTTGTTGTTAATTTATTTATTTATTTTTATTGATCAGTTTGTGTTGTTCAGTTGTTTAAAGCATCGTAGTCTTTTACAACTTCGGTGCAATCTGTGATATTAGGTTTAGTTAGTTTTTAGTGTCTGGCATCAAAGCATAAGCATTTTACAGCTTTGATATTAAGTTAGGTTGTGGTATTAGGTTAAGTTGTGATATTAGGTTTAATTACTATAGTTTTTAGGGTCTGGCATCAAAGCATTTTACAGCTTCGGTATTGAATAGGTACTGACATCAAAGTCTTTTACAACTTTGTTGTCAGTTGTGATAGTATATTTGGTGATATTAGATTTTGTATTTATTTATTTATTTATTTAACCATTTTAATGTGTTGTTTTGTCTCCTCAAGTCTATAACCTAAGGTTATTATTATTAAAATAATTAGCTAATGACCTTAGTAGTCGACGCTGAAATACAACAACAAAAAACAACTACTGATAAAATTCCCATCCATACAAAGTCATATAGATACCCGGAAGTTTATTAACAAAAGGTCAAAAAACAAATAAACAAAATGTTTGAAGATAATATTATTAGACATTCTAATTCCCCTAATTTTCTTAGGAGACTACCCAGATTGAAGAAGACCTCAATCTGGGTAGTCCCATAAAAAATAGACTCTTCCAACAAACGTAAGTGGCAAAACGTTATCGATTACCGCAAACTTAACGATAAAACTATTGGAGATAGATTCCCACTCCCTAATATCACTGGTGTACTTGACAACTAGAACGTTGTCAGTATTTTTTGACGTTAGACCTGGCTTTAAGTTTTCATCAGGTCGAAATAGCTAAAGAAGATATAGCAAAGACCGCTTTTAATACGGAAGATGGTCACTATAAATTTTTTCAAATGCCATTTGGATTAAAGAATTCTCCTGCAACTTTCCAACGTTCCTTGCATACAAAAAAAATAATTTACAAGAAGTCTCTGAAAGATTGAGACAATCAAATAAAAAAAATCAAATAAACAAATCCAAATTATTACAGAAAGAAATAAGTTTTCTTGGTCATATTATAACTCCATTAAGTGTAAAACCAAATTCTAATAAAATTCAAGCCGTAAAAGATTACCTTTTGCCCAAAACATCTAAACAAATTAAAGGTTTCCTAGGTCTACTAGGGTACTAACGCAAATTAAAAAAAAAAAATGCAAAAATAACAAAGCCTCTTACAAACTGTCTCAAAAAGGAAAACGAAATTAACTATAAAGATTTTGATTATATTTATTATTATTATTATGCTTTTTACGGCTATTTTACATCGCCACAGTAAGTCTACGACTTGTTTAAAGTGGTTTGATGGGACCAACAGCTTAATACGTGACTTCCGAACCACGCTAAATTATTCGGATTTTGACCAAGAATTTAATCTTACTACTGATGCCAGCCATTACGCAATTGGTGCCGTGCTATCACAAAGTTCAATAGGTTCCAATCTTCCTATTCAAGTAAAACTCTAAATAGTACCGAGATCAACTATTCCACCATAGAGAAAGAGCTTCTTGTCATCATTGATGCAGTCAAACACTTTTGGCCTTAGTTGACAAAAATTTAAAAAAAAAGCCACAAACCTACGCAATGGTTTTTCTAAATGAATTAGAGGAATATGCAAATGAAATAATTTATTAAAAACGAAGATTAAATACGAACGAAGATGCATTTTTCCGTATTAAACTATATGAGATCGATGATAATAAACCAGATTTATCTAATAAAATTTTTATATAAATATATGAACAATTTAAACTTGAGAATTTAAAACAACCTAATATTAACATAGAAACTCAATCATTGATAGTAAAACCAGATGATATTGACGAACTAAATGAATCAGACGACATAACTATACATTCTGATTATAAAAACCCGAATTCAAATATTCCCATAGCAATTGTCCCGTAAACCACGGAAAAAATCAACTGATAATCTCAGAAGTTAGCAATTCATCTTTACCACCAACATTAATAAAACTGCATCAAAATAAACAACAAACTCTAATACAAATTTCAAAACAAATTTTTGATCAAGAAATCATCAACTTTGTCAAACAATATATTGTGCCAAAAGTACATTTACTTTAAAGATTCAATTTACGAAAAATTTTCTAAAATTATTCAAATGTTTTAAAGACTTACAAATTAATTAAATTAAATGCACAATTAAATTAATAGATGTAGCTGACAAAGACAAAATTATCTAAACCATTAAAATTTATCATGAAGATAAATCAAACCATCGAGATTTAGATGAGACGGAAGCTCAAATTAAACGACGATATTACTGGCCTAACCAAAGAAGATCAATTCAAACGTATATTAACAAATGCGATATTTGTCAAATAACAAAATATGAGCGTAGTCCTCTGAAATAAAATTAGAATTGAATATTACTCCTACGGCAACTAGACCCTTTCAAATACTACACATGGACAGTATAAGCCTAGAAACTGTAGAAATTTTAAATAAACTTGTAAAATACTTTACAGATCATTGTATCTCTGAATAAATAATGAATAAAATTGAAAGGAAATTTAATACAAAAATTACTAGAATTGCATAAAATTAAAGTTTAAGAAATCTAGATGCAGAAGAATGCTAAAAGAAATGATCAAATATTTTCACATATCCAAACTAACCAACAAAATTTACAAAAACAATTAAAATTTCAATATTCAATCAACAATCAAATTATTCAAAATTTTAATAAAAGTTTATTAGGAATTCAACATAATGAATAAATCCTAAAAGAAAAAAATTAATATATCTCAAACAACTACTGATACAGTGCTGTACAAAAATACCTTTATTTAGCTAACAATACTAGAAATATTGAGAGATATTGAAAGCTCTGTAACCTTTTGCAAATTGAAAACCTTGCATCCGATTTTAATAAAATCAAACAATTTATTTAAGGAACTATTAAAAATGTCTCCAATTTATCAAGAACAACTTTTTTTTGAGCTAAAACCAAAAAATATAATTGATTTTGAAAAAATTATAAAAGTAAATTGCAAAATCGTTTCATATCAAATCAATTACTTACTGTCAATTCCGATTAATTATGAACAGAACTTTGAATTATATTATTTACAACTAATTCCTACAAAATACAAATCAGAATTTTTATTATTATACCAAACAACAAATATTTTTTAAAACATAATAACATTATTAAACTTTTAAATGGCATTTGCATAAAAAATAAAATGTACCAATGTCCGAACTACCTACAATCAAACAATGGAGCAAAATGTGAATAACAACTAATATTGAACGGAACCACGGTCAAATGTAATTTTGTTAAACTTTATATTGAAGAAAATCACATTAAAATCATCCCAGAAATTAATCAATTCCCAGGAGTCAAAAGAAAAAAATATTAAAATTAAGTGTCAAACCGAAATCGAAACAAAATCACTGCAAGGAATGTTTCTCATCAAAAAAAGGATTGCCAAATACTCCTAGTACCTAGAAAAAACTATTGAATCACTCATCATCAATAAAGTAGAATTCCGACTACAAGAAAATCAAAAAGTTAATATGGAAATTACATTAAAAACGCTAGGACTTCACGAACTACAAACCTAACATGGCAAAACCAATTTTCACTAATGTTGTCAACTATTTTCTGCCAAGTCTTTGGTCACCAGTACTCTACGCTGCTCTAATAATAATAATTTCAATTTTTTTACTTAAATGGATTAAAAAAAGAATATCAATAATGGATTTGTTATTCAGATCGCAGCATTCCAGTAACTTCAGTTTTGTGAATCTAGACATGCAGAGTAATGTAAACTCGCGTATAAATTAGAATACACGTACAATTTAAGTTAGTTATCATTTTATATTTGAACTCATATTATTGTGTAATTGTTTAGAAATTAATAAACCCTTTTTAAAAACAATCAACCAATAAATTGGTAAATAAGTTATATACAGGGTGTAGATTAATTGGCGGATAAACGCCAGGTAACTTTATAGATCGGGCTAAAAGAAAACAAAAATCTTAATTCCAAAATGCTGAAAAACTTTTCGTTTGACCTCACGAGGTCCTCAAAGTTTCAGTTTTGTCAATACAAATATTGTTTTAATTGCGTATATTATGTACCAATTTGCTTTCTATTTTAGTATAATAAAAATTACGAGGTTTATTGAAACTTAATAATAAAAAACATTGAAAAATGTGCATTTTACATTTGAAGAATAAATCAAATTTAAATTAAAAATTCGCTTGGCAACGTAGCAAAATTTTTAATAAAATTCAAATTATAAAGTAGGCAATGCAATAAATGTCAGGGGGTCAATTCTGATCTCCGGTGACTTTTGTCAACAGTGACTTTTAAATTCAAATAAAATTTAAATATTATGATATACTTTATTCTTTTGATAATCATTAATTTAAAATTGTGTGAGATTGCACATTGACAACACATACCGCATTATTAAATTATGAATGGTGTTTTGATGCATTTGCGAAATATATTATGTTGCGTTCGACTAGTATGCGGCGGTCTGCCTTTTGTCCATAGAACATATATTCATATAGAACGGCAACTCAGCCTCTCTCTTGTTTCCACGTTTGCGCCATCACGTCGGAATGAACCAAAACTAATTTGCATTCCGCGGCAAATTTAAACTTTGGAATATATAATTTTTTTATTAAAAATCTATGGACAATGAATTAATAGGCAAGTCTAATTTAAATTTATTAGACTTGCACACATATTCACTGATGACATATATATTAGATAATAAGCAAATTTACAAACTTATTTAAATAAATTATTAAGTTTTACAACTTGAATAAAAAAGAACATATACTTACATTTTAATATCGACTAGATGAAATCTTTGTATATTTATTATTTATAAAATAAAAATTAATTAAATTAATGTTTAAATATTATTATACATTGCACACATATTTTCTACACATAATTTACATAGTTGAATTAAGCAAAAAAAATGTTGTAAACACATTACATGTCTCCTAATTAGTAATTATAATCAAATCAAATTTTATCCATTCTATTTTTATTTATTTATTTATTATATAATACATTAATAATTTTGATTTATTTTTAATAAAACTTTAAATATACTAACTTTAAAATTAATAAACGATAGTAAACCTAAATACTCACTAAAAATTGTTTTGTGTATATTATATAAATAATGTTCACAAGAAACACAACACAACACATCCATATAACACAAAAAACACAGTTTAATGAAAAAAAACTTGACAGATCTTTGATCTCACAATAATTGTTATTTGTCAGTCATAGCCAACTATCTGATTTTGAAAATTTTAGCTATCGCAGCGCTGCGCAGTAGAATGAACCAACACTAAAGTTATAGATTCAACTTTTTCTAATAACAGTGCGCACCCCATGCTTTTGTCTGTCTCGGATTAACAACCACTACGTTGCCATGTCAATCCCGTGACCACCCTTGACAAAAACCATCGGTGACTTTTGTCGTTTCAACATGCGGCTAAAATGCGTTTTCAAAATAAATGTGTGAATCCAGCAAATAGCTACTATAATTATTATTAAATTATAGAATAATTTATACATTGCAGCTGATACAACTATTATAAATTATTAGATTCTGCCATAGGGTAAAACGTACAGTTATTGGCCTCTTAAGCGTCTTAAAATTTTTATCTGTGCATAATTTTTATATTATTCGTATAATAAAGATTGTAAATATATTATTGTAAGCAAGACATATGGAATTTTACATTAACTGTATTGATTTTATTATTATTCTTTCCAAGATTTTATTTAAAATGCATTCTAAACAAAGAATCTAAAAATACAGTTAATGGCAGTTTGGACACAGTCATTGGCCACTACGGCATGCAGTTATTGGCATATCAATTTTTGTAGGTATGTAGGTAGGTACCATACACGTATTTAGGCATTAAGTAGGTAAAGTATGCATTTTACTTTAACTTAATTGCTTGCTGATATTGTAGCATGCCCCAAGCGGCGATGCTCCTGTAACGGTAGTAATTGAGTTTTAAGGCCTCTCTACTGTTACTTAAGTTTTAGTTGTTAGATTTTATAGGGTTATTATTGAGATATTAATTTGGTTATTAAAGTTTCGTTATTGTTTTAGGGATTTTTAATAAGACTACTTTTACTTATTAACCACAACAGTTTTATACTTACCTGTTTAGGCTGATACTTATTGTTGATTGGTTGGGACTGTCCAAGTGCATCTAATCCCATGCAAGTCTCTCCGGAGTTGATGTAATTCACAGGTGTGTGAATACTATTTCGTTATCCAGTCTTAATTTGCCTCAGGATTCGCCATGAAGGATGCTGCTTTCCTTTTATACTTATCCCTACAAGTTTATTTAATAAGAGACAATTTGGTCTCTCAAGTAAGTAAGTGTGTTAGCGGTTGTTAATTACTAGTCGTTAGTGTCTACCTTTGTGATGTTTTTCCGTGCTGTCTTGTGTGTGTAAGGAACCTGGGGTATGGTAATGTTGTGTGCAAATATCTTACCTTTGAGTCTGTATAGATTTGCATCATGGAAGTTCTTGAACTCAACGCCTCCCCGATATCCTTACCACCATCACCAAGCCGTGAAGCGGAGCTACAAGCCCAATGGAGACTCCGAAAGGCAATGTTATTTGGTTTGTATACGCCACCAAAAACCTGGCCTTCTCCAACCCCAACGCTGGCCTCTACAGTACCGAACAGCTCTCCGAAGGCGTCTTCTGACTGGATCAGTCCTCTGCCGCCCATCCCAAGGGGTGGCGTGGTCAGCCAAGCTGCTCCAGGTCCCTCAGAAGCCGTGCCGGACGCCATCACCAGGTTAGAAGCAATTCCAGGTCCTAGTGCACCTCCGTTGATGCTTCTACAATCTATGTATACGCTCCCATCGGCACTAGAGCATCCGTGGTTGGCAGAAAGGGGAGCCGTGCTTGTCACTCGTCCGCGTCCACCTCCGGCACCAACTCCAACGCCAGCTGCTCGTCCCAAGAAGCGCAACCGGAGAGGCACCAAACCCCGAGTGCGACGTTACCGTATGCGTGTCTCAGACACGGAGACACTTAAGTTCTTCAGGAACCCTAAGACATTACCGCGGGACGATTTGTGAGTTAGTGCGATCATTCGCGATGTACACTTTATTTAGTAATTATTTTTTTGATTTATGTTGGTTTATTTACTATTATTATTGTTTATTTTGAATTTAGATTCTGCTTATTTATGATGTTGGATTATTTACTTTATGTTTATTTGTATTTTGGCAGAATTATTTATTTTAATTTTTAAGGATTAAATAGCGCTTAAACTACTCTTTGCCGTTCTATGTTTTGTTTTGGAGTTGGGTTAGGAGTCCGGCAAGCCCGTATTAATTAATGTGTTTACTTACTCGCTTTATTCAGCCACGTCCGTGGTTGATGCACACTACTCACACTAATCACCATTGTTTCACTTTGTAGTATGTTGTATTATTATTTAATTGATTCACTATTATGCACGCACAATCACAACAACATTCCACAAGTTTTTCATGGTCAACAGCTGTGCCGTGAAGTTGTTTTGTTTGCGAGTATTGCTTGCTTGTGGATAGTTAACATAGGCAACCAAGAGTGCACCACGTGTTATTTCTTATTCTATTAACTGATTGCTTTTATTTCGAATAATTCCGGTGCAGTAGTTGCATGAATCAATTATTAATATTATTGCGTGTGCAATAGTTTAGTATTATCCCGTTTTCTATTTTAGTTTTATTATTTCCTACAGTTGTAAACACTGTTTTTGTTAGTGAGTTGGAACACCTGCTCGCGGCTATTCTGCTATTTTGGTGGGGTGAGCCACGTGTTTCCAAGGGCCAATCAGGCACGGTTTATGTTCCCCACTTTATTTGCTTTTGCTTTATAAGCGGATGCAGAAGTTCATTCTAGGAAGGTCTGATCGTGGAACTGAACCGACCTTACCTTCCAAGTTCAATAAGGGGGTCCGAATCGTGGTAGGTGTACCGAACGACTCCCCTATTTGGTTTGTTATATTATAAATTATGTTCGGGAGAAATCCCAGAACTAATTGATGGGACTTAGCAATTTTGCTTATGGAGTTATTCAGTATGTTATAAATTATGTTCGGGATCTCCCGGAACTAATTTATAGGTTTTGGTAAATTTCTTTAGTATTTGTGTATTTATGGGGAAAAATATAACGGTCAATGAGTAGAGTAGTAGTGTTATGTTACTTTATATTTGAACATAGATAGTTTCTGTTACTCTTACTTTATATTTTAAAGCCAATACCTTGTTTGTTTTAATGTTTTTAAGTCAGTGGTCGTAATAAATCTTGTGTTTCGGGTATTACTTTTTTAATTCTCTTAACCCATCCTAGGAATTTTATTGTTTTACCCTAGGGTGTGCCCGTCTATCTGGCAATAACCGGGACCTAATAAAAACAATTGGAGCCCGCCGACCAAGACTTTGAAGAATCCCGACCCTCCCGACTAGCATAGCTGCAACTACCGTAAGGTAGCAACGTGACTCTTGCGGGGGTGGTACAATATATTCAAAAGGTACTTAAAAATTATCTAACTAAATATATTAGACTGAATAGCTACATTGTAATTTTTATATTAGTAACGAAACGTAAATTGTCTATACAAATGTATATTAAATAAAAACTTATATTCTAGGTAGGTTTTGATTGAGAAGTTTTACACATAAATTCACATTTTGCATGTGGAGGTAGGTAGGTAGGTAGGTACTTTGTAATTTTTCTATTAGTAACAAAACGTAAATTATTCATACAAATGTATAATAAATAAATACTTATATTCTAGCGAAGTTTTGATTCACAAGTTTTACACATAAACTCACTTTTGGCATGTGGATGTAGTTGTTTCTTAATACATTAGATATGATATGATCTAACACATATTACACATTTGATACCCATTCGATTTAGTGTTATGTTATTTGCACAAATGTAACACAATCCATTTTCTAATTTAATGTTCTTAGAAAAAAAATTGATATTTTCAGTGGAAACTGGATTTATTATATTAGAAGGACTAATATTAACTTCTTCTGTAAGTTCTTTTCTTTTGTTATATTTTATTTTAACATTAGATTTTTGTTCTTCGTTCGGTTCGGTATTTTCAGTAGAGTTTGGATTTATTATAAAAGAAGAAATAATATTAACCTTTTTTGTAGGTTTTCTCTCTTCGTTACTTTTTACAATAGCATTAGATTTTTTCTTTTGAATTATGTTTTTTTTTGCTTTGGCGTATTTTTGCTTTTCCTGAATTATGTTTCGCTTTTCTTTTCTTTTCTTTCCTTTTTTTTTTAATTTATTAATTTTCCGTACGCGTTTTCTCTGTTCTATGGCATCTAACTTGTTCTGCTTTTCCTTTTCTGTTTCAGTTTTTATTTTCTTCTAATCTGCTGAAGTTACTACACACGGCACTCTCTTTGTTTCTTTTATTCCTTTTCTTTCCGGCGACACAGGCCAGTGTAAAAACTTTGCAATGTTTGGTGTTTCAGTTACTACTCATCATCATCATCATCAATCAGCCTTGGTTTGTCCACTGCTGAACATAAGCCTCCCGTAATGTGGCTCATCTTTTACGATCCTGCGCCGCGTTTATCCAATTTGACTCTATTCTTCTGATGTCATCTCTCCATCTCGTGGAAGGGCGGCCCCTATTCCGCAGAGCGTCTTGGCGCAATCTCCATTCTAGAATCTTCTTTGTCCACCTCTCATCCGACATCCTCGCCACATAACCCGCCCAGTTCCACTTGAGTGTTGCTATTTGTTTTATTGCATCGGTTACTCCAGACATTTCTCGTAGCCTTATGTTTGGGATTCTGTCTCTGAGTGAATAGCCCAACATCAATCTCTCCATGGCTCTTTGCGTGACACGTATTTTGTTGGCGGTTTTCTTTGTAAGAGTGAGCGTCTCCGCTTCGTAGGTAAGTACTAGGAGCACACATTGATTAAATACCTTCTTCTTTAGGCAGTTAATAATGCTGGATTTTAATACATTTTTTAATTTTCTGAAGGATGCCCATGTGATACCTATTCTGCGTGTGATTTCCGTAGTTTGGTTGTCTCTCCCGATGCGTATAGCATGCCCTAGATATTTGAACAAGCTTACTTGCTCTATATTACTGTCCCCCGCTGTGATATGTCCGCTCATGACCAGGTTTGTCATGTACTGCGTTTTGCTAGCATTTATTTTAAGTCCAACAGTTCTGGGGGCGTTGTTTAATCTTCCTAGAAGTTCTTTTGCTTCATCCATCCGATCTGTAATTATAACTATATTGTCAGCAAATCTCAGGTGGCTTAGTCTTTCGCCGTTGATGTTTATGCTCATGTTCTCGAAGTCTAATCGCTTAAACATTCTCTCCAGAACCGCCGTAAACAATTTGGGGGATATGACATCACCCTGTCGTACAGTTACTACTAAAGTGTCATTATTATTTGTAAATACATCCTTAGATGTTGCTGCATTTTCAATCATCTCGATTTCATTGTCTTTGAGATTTGAGCTAGTTGTTTCGATATCAGTGTAATTATTTGTAGTAGGTGATGGGTTGACTTAACATGCTGTTGATGCAGTCTCATATGTTACTATCTTTTGCGTTTCAAAATTGTCTATAGAATCTTGGACATCATACGTTATTGTAGATTTATCAAGCGGTACTAATTTTATTTCGGAATTGTTTAGAAATTCTTCTTCCGTGATAATGGGCAGATCCATAACAAAACTTTTGTAATTATTTCTTAAATTACTTTAGTCTGATATATTTGCCTTATCATTATTATTCTGGAAAATATTTTTTTTGTAATTATTTTCAGAATATCATTCATTTGATATATTCGCAATATCATCATCTTGCAAGATGTTGTTTTGTTATTATTTTCAGAATCACTTTCAGTCAACATATTTGCAATATCGTTATCATCATTGTAGAAGATATCATTTTTGGAATAAATTTGTTTGTTTTTTGAAACGTATTCCACAGTCTGCTTAGAATAATGAAGTCATCATTAGAATCTTCGATCAGTTTGTTAATCTCTTTAAATTTCTTTATTTTTTCAGCACCAACAATTTTCTTGAAATCTTCGTAACACAAAGCTGACGAACTTGTATCTATATCGTCGATTGGTATTCTGTTTTTACCAAAACATTTTGTGTAGTCTATTGCGTTGGGGTTTCAGGGGTACAACTCCCAGGCTCTAAAGCTGTTTATTATAATTTCTGATCTAACTGTATGTTCCAGCACACATTTTAAAATTGGTGCAAATTTTTCTTTAGTTAATTCTTTGGTGGGATGATGACGCCTCTATTCTAATACTCCTTTTTTCCATCCTACTTTTAAAGGTTTAAATGCAGCTACATCCGCAGGCTGTAAAATTTTAGTAGCGTTAGAATATAAAGCTATTAATACTATGTCTAGTTGAGTACATAATTCACTATTTTTTTTATCTAGATGTGTATTATGTCCGTCTACAAATAGAATTACAGAAAATGTAACATTCTATTTTTGTATACTAGGATGTAAAACATTAACAATGTACTCATAAAATATTTCTGTTTTTATCCAACCCGAATCACTGTAAGAAATACCCCATTCATCTGGCACAGATTTTGAAATTTCTTTTTGGAGCCTCTTATAAGGATAAACTATTAATAGTGGTGTAGTTTGGCCAGATGCGCTGAAAGTAAACATTACAGTGAGTAATGTTTTTGCCTGAGCAGAGTCTATTTCATTGACATTTTTTGCTCCTTTTGAAGCTAATACTTTTTTATTTTTTGGACACAGAAAAAAATTAGTTTCATCGCCGTTGAATATACGAGCTGGATCATTCAAAATATCGTCCAGCCTCTCCTCCTTAAGGTAACTTGAAATTTGGCCAAACCATTTTTTAATGTCGGACTCACTAATTTTTGATGACGCTGCAGTTACAGCTTTAGATGTTCTGGTCGTTATAGATGGATGACGTCGCACAAACGATTTATTCCATCCACTTTCTGGTAGATTATTGTTAAAAGGGTTTGGGCGAGGTACATCGTCCAAAAATTGCTTTACAGACAGCTGTATGTCTTCTTTGCGCCGAGAAAAACCTTTACGATGGCAATCAAATATCCAGTTCATCAGAACTTGTTCTTCATGTTCAGTTAAAATGGTGGAAGGTCCATGGCCAGCTTTTACAAATTTGTTAGACAACGTAAATTGTAATGTTGCTCTTGGTATACCATATGTACTAGCAGCCTCGCGTTTAGACATACCATTGCTTATTGCATCAATAGCCTTTTCAAGATCTTCCGCTTTATATTTTCTGCTGTATTTTACTACATCTACAACTTTTGGCATTTTGAAACTGCAAACACACAATCATCGTAAAATAGTTATACATTTAGAAACCGCATCTGCACGTGAGAATAAAAGCGTCACAAAATATAATTTTTATACAACAGCTGTTTGAAAATAATATAAAAAGTAATATCATTTAGGTATAAAGTTAAAATAATTTAATAATTTAATAATTATTAATGTTTTGTAGTAATACACAGTTTTTCTATCATAAAAATTTGTTTAATAAACAGTTTTATAAAATCTATAGATCTAGATAAACCATAATACTGGGTTTATACGTTTTTGTTTTACGCCAAAAAAATTTTACTTGGACTTATATTATCTGCACTATTTTTAAAATAGCTAGAAAGGTTTAAAAATACCTAATATTATTTAAAAAAGAAGAGTTATTCATTTTAACATAGATATTTTTTTAAACTATACTTTAATTTTAACGTACATATACGGTTATTGGCATACATAAAATACAGTAATTGGCAGTAGGCCAACTACTATATAAAAGCTTATTTTGTAAATTTTAATTGTATATATCAAAAAAGATATAAAAATTATATGCATTTACGTTAAAAAATAGCAATTTTAAAAATTTACCAGAGTTATTCTAGTCAACTATTATTGGCCGCCCAAATAAATGTAATAAACACGCTATTTTTTAGGTTATAAATAATTTTTCTATAATTTTCAACCACATATTAATCAGAATTCAATAGTTTGTAATGTTAAATTAAAATGATCGCAATAAATACGTACCTTAAATTTTAACCCAGCCTTAACGATACAACACAACACAAATGGCGGAATTCGAATAGCGACTTTGACAGCAGTAACTTACTTTCAATATTATAATACTAAATTTTACCATCACGTTCGAGAATAACACCCATATAGTTTTGTTACTGAGTTTATACACTAGATGACGTCAGTTTCTTATTATTTTAGTTTAAAGAATATATGGCCAATAACTGTACCTCGGCCAACAATTGTATACTTTACCCTAAATAAAAATATTAATTATTTCAATGCACAATTGATTGTTTGAAAATATATTTAAAATAATTGACATGAATATAGCAACTCTGACAGGTTTAACATTTAACGCCGGAGATGCTTGAGAACGTCATAAATTCGATATCGATACGTGCTGTAAAGTGTTTAGAAGTAAACGGTGGCCAATTTAAACATTTGCAGCCTTATGCATAGTTGTTTGGTTAGTATGCTACTATAACGTTATTAACTAGTAGCTACTTACACCGTACTAAACGTGTCTTATGCATAGTTGATTTTTAGTATAATTTAGTTAGTAGCTACTAACAATAACATTATGCTTTGGCAACACAGCATTATGTGACATCAAGTTTGCATCATGTTACATTTTTGAGCGGTAAAAACAAAAAATGAAAAGGTTTAGCACAAAAATAAAGATTTGATAATAATTGTATAACTTGTAAATAAAAACCTAATTAACAAAATTGATTCAAAAAAATATGCAATTGTATAAATATATTTTTGTTTTGTTTTAAAATGCAATTTATTGATATCTAAAATAAATTATGCATTTATTGCAATTGACGAGCTTGAAAAAATAAGGCCACACACAATTAATTACTTTTAAGCTATAATAATTTTAAAGTATTATTAATATTAACAAACAACTGTTATGTGTAATCAGAGTAAATTTTAAAGAGTCAAAACGCACATCATCAGATGTGTTTGCTGCTTCCACATTAATTTTTATAACACAATTTTTGATGTGCTGCCATCTTACAGAAAAAGAGTAAACTAATTTAATTATTAAAATGAATACCATTAATACAAACAATAATATTTTATTAATTATACTTCACGGAACCACTACATTTTGGTGCTGATAATTAAATATGACCATACATTGCAATAAATAAAGCAATATGTCATTAAATGATAATAAATATGACAATATTTACAACTGACAGTTGTGGGTTATATTTACCCAAGGATGTTATACTATATACTGAGTTGGGATTCCGATAGCTGTCAACCGGCCGCCGATTCGAAAAATGTTTGCTTTTTAATGGTGGCGTTCACACATCATTCTATTATAGTAGTAACCAATCACATCGTATTTATGCGTAGGCGTCCACAAACTGTAAACGCGGGAATTTTGAATTTGAGCAAAACTTAATGTAAAAAAGAACAAAACAATAATTAAAATATAAATATTAATTAAAAATTAACTCTATAAATAATTACTCCATATTAACACAGCTTCTTTGTTATTATAAATATGATGATTTTGAAATAATTATGTGTGATATATTTGATGTTTATTTTAACCTACAAATTAAATGTTTGGTAGATAGCAAGATAACAATTTAAAATGGTCGATAAAAATATAACTTGCACAAAAAAGATAAATGCTAATAATCATAAATAGACATAACTTATTTCAAACGCTGGATAAATATAGTTTTAAAAATAAGAAACGCTTGATAAAATTTATAAACGTTTGCTAAAAAAAGTAATTGTTCGATAAAAAGTAAAAATTCAACAAAAAGTGCAAATGCTTATTAAAAATATGAATCGTTTAATAAAACTAGTAAATGCAAGGTCTAAAATAATAGATTCTTGCTATAAAATGATGAATAAAACAAAAACAGTATAAATATACTGGATGAACGATTAAAAAATATAAATTCATATTTTCTAACTAATAAATGCCTAGAACATATCGGTAACAGTAATAATAATTATAATAAATATATTAAAGAAGTATGTTAAACTAAGCAATAATAATAATAATAAGAATGCTATGCTATGTACGGTAAACAGCATCGATAAAGTAATTGGTGTTTCTAAGGCTTCTAGTGCAAATTTATCTAGCTGCTATGTTTCTACTATATTATTAAAATAATAACTTGCCATTTAAATAACAAACATTTGAATTCTTAGATTTCATGTTGTTTTTAAGCTACAAAATGTTTATCAATTTGTACGATACATTATTTCGATTAAAAATTGTAATTGCAGATTATTAAATGCTTATTAAAATTAAATTTTAGTTAAAAATGTTTGCCTGCAAAAAAGAAACTAATAGTCTTAAATGGTTCATAAATGATTTTAAATGCTAAGTAACTGTTAATGCGTTTTAAAAATAAGGAACGCTTGATAAAATTTATAAACATTTGATACATATTATACTTTATATGTTTCATAGAAAGAGTAAATGTTCAATAAAAAATGCAAAAACTAAATGAAAACATAAAACGTATAAAAAATCAGTAAAATGTTGGTAAAAATCATAGGTTCTTGCTACAAAATAAATATATTTAATAAACTATTAAAAAAAAATCATTTTTTTCTCACTAATAAAAACCTAGAATATAATAACAATATTTATAATAAATATATTAAAGAATGTACTATGTTAAACTAAACAATAAGAATAACCACAAGATTGCTATGAACGGTAGACAGCATCAATGAATATATTGGTGTTTCTTTGAAACTGCTTTGGCTTCTATTACAAATTTATGAAGCTTTTCCTCTCTTTACTCTGCAAAACTGACTCAAATTTATCTGGCAGATATTTTTCCAACATGCTAATATTATTACATTAACAAGCGTTAATTGCGTTTGAAATATGTAGTTTGTCGAGCATCACAAAATTTTAATTTTTCCAAATTGGGCTTCATTAAAATTGTAATATTATACAATAAGAACAAACCTTTTCTACTTATCTTAATTTTTCTTTTAATAAATTATAAACCTAAATAAATAGTAATAAAAAATAAACTATAGATTACTTATTAATAATAAATATATTCAAATAAGCAAAATATACAATTAATATAAAATATTTATGTATTACAAACACAATTCACATTTAACACTAGCATTACATTTAACACAATAGATACAACACAACATCCACAACATTTTAATTGGTACACAACACAAAAGTCACTTTGACAAGTAGATAACCTAAAAATAATTAATGTCATCAAAAAGTAAATCACGATTTAGATGAATTGACGACTAAATTTTCGCTTCCCCCACCACCAATTTTTACGGCATTTAAAGTGATTTAAAGCATCTCTCTCGCACTTCCTAAATCGTCGTATATATTCTTACACATTGGTTTAACATTTTTTGTCGCTTTTTTCTCTGAATTTAAGCTTATTTGAACAAACTTGCTTCAATTTTAGCACCGTTCTATCGGAATCGCACCTCTGGATTGGCAACCACCGTATATTAACATAGGGAAATAGTGTGTCCAAATCCGTGGGTAGGCAACTTGCCGTTGTGCCGTATAAATTTGTATGTTTTACTCTGTCGCACTAGTCACTACGCCATATACGATTTAAATGAGCAATATTAACAAGCGAAATAATAGTTAAATACTGGGTTGCATTTGGATGTAAATCTTTGAAACAAATAGGAAATGGAATTTAATTTCATTAGTAAGCATTTGCAATTAAAATATGTTATGCTGTTTAATATAAAAATTATATTAAATGCAAGTAAACAATATTGTTGGGTAATAATTATACTTTTATATGCTAGTTTTGTGTTTTAATTTTATTTAGAATAATTATTACCTTCCCCTTAAATATCTTATATATAAAATATATGCAAAAGTTCACAACAAACATTTTGAATTGTGATTAATTGTTGTTTTTGATCATTCTATTAATATTTCTATCATTGTAGTTGTAATAATTTTATAAAGTAGATCTTTATGTTTAATACATTTAGACTCAATGTAGCTTATTATTAATACTTTACTTTCGAGTTTATGCACTTTTTTAAAATTATTTGTAATAAAATATAATAAAATTAATACTTTTTTTTTTAAATTACTTACTCTAATTTTTTAACCGTGTAAGAAATCTATTACTGTTTCTATTAAGTAACTTAAGAGTTAATAAATAAATTTCTTTTGTAAGATGTATCAGATACAAGTAAAAACTGACATACGAATGCGTAACTTTAAAGCACGCATTATTCACGGTTTGGTTAACGAATTATTATGTGAGTACTATATTATGTATATTTGTCAATATATTTTATATTTTAAACAAATGTACAAGTTAGTTTTACTTTTTTATTATTATTCTTGAATATATTGAGTGTCTGTAATAAGAAAGTTTGTTTTATTTTTTTATAAATCTTATTAAAGTCATTAATAATTGAAATTATGTTACTTTTTTTTATGAGAAAGATTAGTAATACTTGGTAGTATAATTTGATATATAAAATAGTAAAATACAGTTTGTAATTATTGTTTTAAATCAATTTTTCTAAAATTCTGTCTCTCTTGCCTCGTATACGACTGTGAGATAAAAAGAGATGCTAAAGCGGCACAACGGCGGGTTGCATATTTCGATATTTTTCCTCACTTTAAGGGGCTTGGTTGCCAATCCAGTATATAGTATAACATCCTTGTATTTACCATGTATTTAATCACATGCAAAACAAGACAATCTAGCTACTAACGTTTTAGTTTACAACTAAGCTTAGTAGCGTTTTAAATATTATTATGCATACCTTCAACAATAATATTCAGCTAGTAGCTCCTTAGTAGCTACTAAATATGACTATGCATAAGGGTGTTGTAGTTTATAATAAAAAATAAAATTTGATGTGTGTATTAAATTGCCTATTTTATGTGTATTAAGTTGCCAACATTATAGGTTTAAATTTAGAAAGTTTGCAACGTTGCCAAGCGAACAAAACTTTGAGGACCTCGTGAGGCCAAACGAAAAGTTTTTCAGCATTTTGGAATAAAGATTTTCGTTTTCTTTTGGCACGATCTATAAAGTTACCTGGCGTTTATCCGCCAATTAATCTACACCCTGTATACGTAATGCATATTATATTATATTTTTATTTTAATATTTAATAAAATACAGTGTAATTAGCTTCAAATATGTGAACTAATGGTTTCTTTAAAAAGTATATTTATGTGACACATAGATAATCCTAATGTAACAATTTTTGACATTCATATTTTATTATAAATTAATGTTAGTGAAACATTGGTCAATTTGTCAAAATGACTAAACTCGGATTAGAAAATAGTTTTTATGTAATGTTTTGAACTTGGAAAACTTAAAATGGAAAAGATTTCTACGATTTAGCTGTTTTAAAGAAGTTTAAACTTATTTTTTTGTTTATTTTGACGTTTAAGCTATCTAAAGTGTTATAAATATGTTTTTAGAGCCAATTTATTCAAATATTTTAAAAGTCATAAAAATTAAAATTAAATTGATTAAAAACTTTACCAAAATGAGGCATTGCGCTATTTTTCTGGAAACACAAGTGAACTTTGTTTTTAATAAAAACGTTCTTTATCAAAAACAAAAATAAAACTTGCTTGATAAACATCTTTTCATAACAAAAAATATGTTTACAGCAAACCGAAGCTGAAAATGCCTTTTGATGGCTGTGCAAAAGGTAGTCTTGTTAGTGAACAAAATGTTGTCAAAAAAATACTTATGTTTAATGACCCTAAGAGAGAACTGCGTCCGCAAATCAAAATTTGTTAGTAATGAAGACTTTTTTTATGTGGTTTAAGAAAACTATCATTTTGTGTGTGGAGACCCAGTACAATTCTGTTTTTACTTGACGTTTAGTGCTCTGTGTATTTTTTTGTATTATGATCTTGATGTTTTATACGTTCTTTTATCTCAATATTGTAAACACTTTTACGTATCTATGTATGATGCTCCAGTTTTTTGCAGAATTTTGTCTATAACGTTATCTAGGGCAATTGATAAGAAATGGTTGACTTTGATGCCTTAATACATATGTCTAAGGTTTGCTTACTTTTTGTATAGTATATACAACCTGAAACACCTGTAAAATACTGACTTCAATGTCAATGCACTTTATTAAAACAGCCCTAAGATCCTTTTGGTCTACGTGCAAAACGTAAACCTTCTATATGTCTATTTGGAATACAAAATTATATAATTTTTATTCTTAATATAATAATATATTGTTTCATATTTTATAAAACGCTGGACAAAGACAACACAATTAGACATCTAACTAATCTACTTCTTAGCAACTTTATCATTTTAAATCATACCTTCTAGTAGTACAATCTGAAATAAATTTTAATGTCATTGTTGATTTTTTAGTGAATAAATGACCTATAATATTTGGAACATTTAGATGAAGCTCAAACAATGTTCTTTTACAAACACATCTATTAGTTCATTACAACACAACGTTACTCTTACAAATTTAAACAATAAACAACTCACAAACACATTGCAAACTTTAATTTTTAGTCACTAATTCTACATTAGAGTATGATGCCCATTTTACAGTGAAAGACATCAATTTGATCTTTTAGAAAAATTTATTAAGTCTAACTAGATAACAAATTACGTTACATTTCATAAAAGGAATTATCTATTTAATAATTTACTTAAAGAAAAAACACACGTTAGCTGCCTTATAAACTTCACCAATTTTTATCAAAAACTATGCAAAGTATTAGCTTAAAGCATATTAACATAATTCTAAAAACACAATTAGTATCTTACACTAACACAGCAACTTCTCAATACACATTGCATACTAGCAAATTGCAGCCTTATGTTTACAATTAGGTTTATTTGCATTTAGAATAGTTTACAAAACTGTTTAGAATTGACTATCACATTCATGAAAAAACTGTTGCAATCTCTAAATTTGGTCTGCAGTTTCCAGAAAAAACTTTATAAAATTTTCTGCCAAACTTAACTAATAACAAAAACTTATGTATTTTGAAAATATTATCAGTAACCATTTGAATAAATCAAAAAGTTTATTATCATTATTATAATTAGAGATCTCTTTTATAAACCCCCCAAATGAACCACTAATAACCGTTGCAACAAAAATTTCATCAAGAATTGCATTATATCAACTGTATACACACTAATTCAAAGCATTTAAAAACAATAATCAAGAATATTAAAACCATTAGCTGATAGTATTAAACTAGTTACATTAATTTGCCTAGTAATAAATAATTTTAATAACGTTCCAAATCTTTCTGGATATTACAATTTACTGATGTTGTATATTTACTCAGTTGAGCCATGTTTATCTATGTAGTCTATGGTATAATACTCTAGTGATTTTCATCTAAATTTTTTGAGATCTATGCCGATCAAAAATTAATTTGTTTAGCTTTATAATGTATTTATTCAAATCGATCGAGCAAGTGCTAACTAGATCCATTAAATTGTTCCAGATTGATGCAATAATTTGTTTCACAGCATAATTTAAGATAATATTTTTATAATAACGATACGTCTAATAATAATATTTTGCACTGTATATGTTTTTGAAATGATTTAAAAATGATATTGATTTAATGATATTATTTGAAACCGCTTAACTGCTGGTAAAGCATACAGCAATCTAAGCACTTTCATTTATTTGAAAAATATGTTTAAAGTACAAGGAGGTGCAACCGCAATTCTTGCCAAACAATCAACTAAACACTTAAAAATTCATTGAATTAGAAATTAATTTGATTTAATTTTATCATATCAGTTGCCAACTAAGCAGCTAGTAACAGCAGATCTTGATGCTATACTAGACAGCCTGCTTTCAACACTTGTTGCAAGAAACTTTAACTCAAAGCATCCAGTTTGGCAAAGTAGTGTACCACCCCCGCACGTATCACGTCTACCTTCCGGTAGTTGCAGCTTCGCTAGTCGGGTGGGTATGGGTTCTTCTTTGCTCTTGGTCGGCGGGCTCTAATTGTTTTGATGGTTTATTGGGTATTGCTTGCTGGACGGGCTTTCACTAGGAGAAAAACAATAAATTTCCTAGGGGTGTTTTTAATAATAATTAATCAACAAACATACCCAAAAACATTTTTATTTTGACCAAGAGTTGTAACATTTAAAATGGAACTAAGATTCACGCTTGAGAAGGTTTTTGCCATTTTAGGGAACAGTAAGAGACGGTCAGACAAAACAAGGTGACAAAACTACGATATGTATAGAATTACTAATAACTAGATCCACATACCATGAAGCAGACTTTCCTATCGTATTGTTGAGTGGAGGGTCGATCGGTCACAATTCCACGATCAGACACCACCAGAGTTCGGAGGCCTAGACCGGTCAATTCTGCAGTCAGACTCCCCTGAATCAAACGCTGCATCGGCTTATAAAGCGTTTAGATGAAAAGTGGGGGATCATAAGTTGGTTGTTGTGGCCACGTGTCTCACCCCACCAAATGGCAAAATAGCAGAGAACAGGTATACCAATTTACTAACAAAAAGCAGTGTTGACAACTGTGGGAAAAGATACACAGAATTATCATAAACTTCCGCAAAGCACAATAATTAACAAACTAAAATAAAGCATTTCCTGCATAGGAATCAATTGCAAAACATGAAAGCAAGCGATTAATAAAATAGTTAATAACACGTGGTGCAAATATGGTTGCATACATTAAGTATCCACAAGCAAGCACCAAACTCGGTGTCGAAGCAACTTCGCAACATACGGGCTGCGCGTAAAACACTTGTGGAATGTTGTTATTGTTATTGTGATTGTGCGTGCATCTACAGGGAAGATTAATTCACCAAACAAACGGGATATTGTGAAGCAATGTGGGGGTGTGCATCGGAGAGACAGGCGATGCCGGGAAATGCAGGTAAGTAAACTATTTAAATATTAGTTTGCAAACGGGCTTCACGGGCTTGTCGGGATTCTAATCCAACTTGATAAGGCCGGCAAAGCATAAATAAAGCAGGTATTTAAAAGGTTGGGAAAGAGTATTTTGAGCGTCTAGACTTTTAATCCCCAGTAGCAGAAATTAAACTAAATGATAACATAAATTCAAAGTGGATAATTAACAAATTAAAACAATTTTCTAGATAAAATAAACAAATGTTTGTTGCAAAACAGGCTAAAGTTCACTGACTTCACTAGTCGTTTCGCGACAGTGTTTTGGGGTGTTTGAAAAACTTTAATGTTTCTGTATCCGAAATTCGCATTCGGTAACGTCGCACTCGGGGTTTCTTGCTCCTTCAATTACGTCCCTTGCTAGCAGCAGCTGGTGTTGGAGTTGGTGCAGGAGGAAGCTGCGGACGAGTCACTAGGACCGCATTCCTTGCTGCAAACCATGGATGCTCTTGCGCTGAGGGAACCGTATACATTGACTGCAAAACCAGCCTCGGAGGCGCACTAGGTGCTGAAGTAGCTGTCACACTGGTGAGGGTGTCTGGCACACCATCTAAAACACCTGGAGCAGCTTTGCTAATACGGACATCTTTAGAAAGTGGCGGCAGAGGACTGATCCCGCCTGGAGATGTCTTAGGTGAGCCGTTGGAGATAGTGGAGGCCAATGATGAGGACGGAGATGGCCAGGTCTTTGGCGGCGTATACAAACCGAATAACATCGCCTTTCTGAGGTTCCATTGTCCCTGTAAATCAGCCATACGACTCGGAGATGGTAGCAATAATATCGGGGAGGATTCAAGTTCCAGCACATCCATTTCGGAAATCTGCACAAACCAAAGGTAAGATACTGCACTAATCATGACCATTTCCCAGGTACCTTACAAACACGAGACAGCACAAAAACATCACAGAGGTAAACACAGGACTAACCATTAACAACCACTATCACACTTACTTTCTTTATCATTGTCTTATTAATTAAAATTGCAGGGATTAATACCGATGGAAGAATCATCTTTCCTGATAATTTCCGGAATATAAAGGGCTAAAGGAAATTATTAAATAACACCTACATGGTGGTGGAGTATAACACACCCGGAATAGAGGCACTGGTATCGTATATCAAACTAATATTTATCATAACACATAATATCCCTTTTAACTATTCATACATTATTAAACGCACATACCGTTACAGGAGCATGACGTTTGGGGCATGCTACGGTAGACTAACAAATGTTAAAAGCAAAGTACTTTTAAAATATGCTCAAAAAAGGGATTATACTATACTAGAAACAGACATGCCACCTAGCAACGTCCTTTACAAACATTGCAGCTCAAACTGCTATTTTGGTCATTAACAACCTAAGCTCAGTAATTTTAAATTTTTATGGAAAGTAAGAAAAAGGTCAAGTTGGTCTGCAAGACTGACTAGTCCCTGTTTTCTTATATTCTAGAAAAGAACATCAGATCACTACTTGATATTCGAACAGCTGTAGGAGTAACTTTACTTCACCTTGCTAGCAATAGAAAAGTCTTTAATTGATTAAATCTCGATAGAAAAACTAGAGAACTTAATCAATTTCAATCCAGACATAAATAGCAAAAGTCACATAACCCAAGGAACCAAACCAAGCTATATGATGAAGTTTAGAAAGCATCCCTGATTGCATAATAATCAGTGTTAAAAATCTGCTCTCAAGTCCTTTAACATAAATACTAATATGATGTGGAAGATAGCTTTAAAATAAACGTACACAGCTTCCTTCTATTTATTCACTTGGTGAAAGTACTAAGGATAAAAATCAACCATGAGAAGAGTGGCAAGCAATCTATTAATGCTGGAGCTACGCAAAGAAAGCAATGTGAGTACTAGCAACAAGTTGCAACTATTCAAAACAACGATTTGCCTAAAACTAATCAACATGCTTGCTTTATAAAAAAAAATGTTATTTCTTAACCGCCACCACACTAAATTAAAGCCTACAATGCTGGCCCAAGAGGCGCACTTCTAATGATTTTTTAAAAACGTCACCTAAAAGGTATAGTCAGATAAAAAGTTGTACACCACAGTAATGTGTAAAATATTCTAGGGGGTTATTCTGGCACTTATTTTGATAATGAGTTACGCCATATATTTTCCCTAAGAAAAGGGATTTAATTAATATATTTATAATTAATAATAAATATTGACGTTTAAATCTGTAATTAACTTGAAGCTTGTTATTAGGTTTATATTACTAGATAGTCCAGTAGCACGTAAACAGATCACAAGCTGAATTTTTGAATCAACAGTGACGTCATTAAGAGCAATAAAAGATATTGCAAATGCTGCGTGTGTTTTCACCAGGGAAGAGAAGATTAGTCGATAGGCGTTTTTATACTGTTAGAAAGTAAATCCGACAAGTTCCAGAAAAAAAAAAGTTGTTAGATTCAAACTCACAATCTGCAGTGCATCAGTCCGATGCCTAGACTAAATAAATAATATATATTGTACATTAACAATTATAAACAATTCTAATAAAACCCATTTTATAAGTATGCATTAGTAATTTCACAACGGGAACAATTTCTAGAACAAACCTAAATTAAAATGAATTTAATTTATTATTTTATAAAGCTAAATTTTTTGTATCTATTTGTTTGCTCAACGTCCAGCTGTGGTGTTTTTAATATTTTATATATTAAATAAATTATTCTAAAATGTCTTTTAAAAATGTTAAAAACCAAAACTGGTAAATAAAATATCAAAAATTATTATATTTACTGTTTAATAACTTAATAACTCATCACAAATAACATTTTTTTATTCAAGAACGGTTAATTATATTTTAAATTGTTAATTTGCAATTGCATTGTATTGCATACTATTAAAGCTAATCTAATATTGTATGATTAAATTGTTCATTTAAATCTTTATTGAATTCCATAAATAAGACTTCCTTCTTTACTGCAAAGCTAACCATAAATTATATTATCTTGTAAAAAAAAGTTTCTTCTATATCTAGTATAATAAATTTTACTATAAAAATCAAACGGCCTACACGAAAGATTTAACAGCCCCTGAATCAGCAACCGTGTGGTTCCATACAACGTCCTTCTAATGGCCGATAACTATTTTTATGTGAGCTCCATGCAAATGTTCTGTTTAGTTCCTAATAATATCCCGTTGCTATATATTATGAGATAGTTAAATTTACTGGCGTTTTCTTATTTACTTATATGTTTAGCAAAACATGTTGAAAAATATTGAAAACATATATGTATATTTACAAAAGAAAATAATGATATTTTTAAATGGATACATACACATTTCAAAGACTTTGTTAAAAATCTCAATTAATTTTTATATTTACCAAATATTAATAACATTTACTTGAGCAAATAATATGTTGAGAGTTTCAATATACTGCAGTTTTAATTAGCTCAAAATTCTACATGCGATTCAATGTTTGCATAAAGTTAATTGAACGTTAAAAGTACTTTTCAAATTTGAATTGTAAATATTTTTATGCCGGAATCTAAAGGTACACCCCCCATCCAATGTAAACATTATACATGCCGGTATCGCTAAACGTAACTTCATTTGCGGTTCATCCTATTTACCCTAACCATATTTACTTTGGCTCCTGCGTTTTCAAAACGCCACATTTCATCCCGTTTGTTATGTAAACAAACGCAATATACTTTAATTGCAAACATTGCCTTTTCTAATCAGAAAAATATTTTTTTATACTTTCTCATTTAAATTAATAATATTTAAATACTAACAAAGATAGATTAATTAGGATTATTGATACATAGAATAAAATGATTTATTAAAAAATAAACTTAGTAATAGCAAACTAACTACAGAAATTTTAATTTCTAAGATTTTGTTTTTTTTATAGAAATAATATTAAAAAACTTTTATTTAGTTTAAATAATTTTTACAAATAAATGAATTTACCAAGTGTTTCATTTAATTATAAAATTCTTCACGTAACTCTCAAAATAATTAAAATCTTTCTTGACATTAGTAACGCACTTCAGTCTGTTTTCAGCACAATTGCGTCTGAATCTGATACCGTTGTGACAGTTCCCTCGACGAGTATAACCTGTATAACATAATACTCCATGGAATCTCCCGTAATGGTGCCACCCAAAACAGAATGAACCCTCATTTGTCAAATATAAAAGATAATAAAAATTAAACTTTTTACTACAACTTCTACAATATTATGTAATAAACAAATCAATATGGTAAAATAAACTTCTAATGTTATCAAACTACAATAAACTGATGATATATGAAAAATAGATACAATCTTTCTAAATCAACAAACTATTACGTGTTAGAAAAAAAATATAGGCCACCACCTTTCAATATTACGTGTTAATTATTTATTTAAATATCTGTCCGTTTGCTCCGATCAAAATTAATTCTGGTAATGAATACGCTCTACTTTGTGTGCTTTCAAAAAATGCATTCAATTCAATTCAATATGAGAAATGACGTTTATAAAGTAGAAAGTATAACCTAATGTATGAAATGAAACACGGAATTTTTGTTGTCAGAAATTATTTTATGACATCATGTTGGTTCTTTGAACTCTTGTTATGCTAAGAACTACTTTTAGGAGACTTTTTTAAGCCACGTTTAATATTAGTTACGTTTGATAGTGTGGATAGAAAAAAACTGTAAAAGTGTATATGAGAGAAAAACGCACATTGTGTTAAGGGTTTAAGACTTGCCTAAAACAGTTTGCTGCAAATTGCACGCCGTTGTCCACTATCACGATCTGTAAAACGTCAACCATTAAAAAAACAAAGTTTTCCACAAAATTAGTAACTTCTTGCGCTGTGGCATCTCATAGGCTATGAAATACCAAATTTGGTAAACCAATCGGTTATAACGAGCGGTATTGATGTTCTCTTGACAATCTTAGAAAAAAATCTTAGAATATCAATCTATATTACTTGAAAGAAAACGTGTACTTCTTTCGCTTTGCCAATCAGTTTTAAAGTGTTTGTAGTTTTTTGCGCACCGTACTGCTCATAGCAAAATACATCTGGTTTTAACCCTTTTTAAAGTTTGTCCACCTAAAATGTTGTCTTGACACTTTGATCATATTTCCTGTTTCTTGTGTACCTTTTCAAATTGCCATTTTCCATTCTATCTCGTTATATGAGGTGTGTTTTGCAACAACTAATTTAAACAGGTTACCATCTTTTATTCTCCAAATGGGTACTTTTCAAAGTATTCCTCTACTTGAGCAAACACTTTTGCATACCATTTATCCTTATCTCTCTTACGGCATTTACTAATTTGATCTCAGCCATGGAATTTCTGTACAACTTGAAATTTTCCTTTTCTGTGAATTAAAGTAATACTGTATTGAGATATCTAACAACCATCTGGCAAAAAGCCCAGTTAGATTCTTTGATAGCCGTAAAATGGATATCTTCTAAATACGTTCAAAACCTCACCGTATAATTTCTTTCAGCATTTGACAGTGAGCGGCTTGCATATGCTATTCCGTCTGCATCTTGTATCAATATTGGAAAAGGATTGGTTACGTCTGACGTGTCAGTTTGTATAGTAAACTTTTTATCAAAATATGGACTTGCTTAAACTGGTAAAGTTGTTAACGCAAATGCTTGTTAGATTTTTATCATCCTATTTTATGCTCTGACGCTTTTTGCGGCTGTTAATAACGCATTAAAAGAAGCAACTATAGTAGTAAAATGGAGAATAAAACACCGGTACCAGCTACACATTCTAAAAAAGCATTTAACTTTGGTCACTGCAGTCGGGAAACACCATGCTCTCAATAAATCTTAGATACTTTAAGCGACTCTCACAGAACACTCACATTTATATGTTTACGGTTAACTTTTCTACTTCAAGTCATTTTAAAATGTTATTTAACACTTTTTTGTGTTTCTCAAAATATTTTGTTACCACAATGATATCATCTTGTAACATTTTATTTTATTCTGAACGGCATGTCAAGATAGTCCACCCATAGTACGTGTTTTACTGTTTATTAAATAGTTTTCAAAATGTGTGTGTGAATGTAAATGTGGTTGTAGATGTATTTTTGCAAATTACAGACCGCGTTTAAGTTTTGTTCCGGTGTTGCCAAACCGATTCATGCAGTTAGTAATAATAATTTCTAATATGATAATAATATTTATGAAAAATTCAATGTTTTTGTGTTGGATATTGTTATTATTAACGGTAGTTTAAGGTTGTAAATTACTGGATTATTATGTAGTTGCGTTTGGCAGCGGAAATTGCAAGGGTATATCTGGCAACAGCGTTTAGAATTTTCATTTTAAGTTAATGGGAAATTTTTGTTCTTTTTGGTGTGGTTTGCCGAAGTGTGCGGATGGAACGCGCAGCCCGTTTGACTACTTAAACTAAGCCACATGGCTTAAGTATATTTCTGGTCGATTCAATAAATATAATTTGAATAAGATTAAATATAAATATTTAATTGTTTTTGTTTGTAATTGGGTTAAAGGCCGAACAAGGTATGTTTTTATTTTAATATTTTTAATTTTTGTTAATTTGTATCAATTTGTGAGTGTGAGTAATTGTAATTATTAGGTTAATTTATTTTCAAAATAACTTGTAGGCCTTCTACGTCGTGGATAAAATTTAATCCACCCTAAAAAATCATATGATTTAAAATAAAGCGGAAAATAGACCGCGTGGCAATCACAAGGTCACAGGAACGTTTAAACAAATCCATCTATCTACTTCTAATATCTTTTATTTCCAATAAAGAATGATGCGTAATTCCAATAAAGGATGGCGCGAAAATTAAATGATGGTTATTTCCATTAGAAGATGGTGTGACGATTTGACCTGGACCTTAAAATTAAATCAGGTTTTTGTTAGGTTTAATTTTTGTGAAACTATTAAGTTAAATACGACTTAATAATTTGCTATTGTTGTGTTAAGATTTAATTACCTTTTATTATCATGTTTAATTGTCTATGATTATTATTTCATTTTATCTCATTTATTTTAGTAATTTGTATTATCCGGAAAGGACGAGTTAATTAAAACTATTTAACTGGGTATTTTGGTTTTTTAATATTTAATATTTTTATAATTTTTTTGAAAAATAATTGGCGCTCTTTTATTTAGTTCTGAAACCCACCCATCCCGACTAGTTGCTGGCAAGTTTTTGTGTGCCGCAATCAAAGTAAACAAATATTTTTGGTTTCTATTTTATTCCTAATAATGCTTCTATTAGGCGTTGTTGAGTATAGTCTGCGTTGATCAAGGTACAACAAACAAGGTAGTATCTGAGGCGGAGTTTTGTGTGTGGGTTCACACATTATTAGCAAAAACTGCGTTTCCTCCAACTTAACACTAGTTTAAAATATTAACAAATTTGGAGAAAAAAAAAAACTTGAGTCACAAGTAATTCCGCGTGCAAAAACTGGGCACTTGGTCACATGCTGGCAAAATTTCAATCTTCAATGTTGAACTACTGAAAAATTACAAAAAAGAAAGTGCAAACAAAAAACCTTTTGTTGGAGCCTATGTGCCGTTTCCGGGAGAATAGAAGCGCTTTCTCCAAATATTATAATTTATTAGAAATTGATATGAATGTGCTGAATAGCACTGTTTTAGAGTCGTATTATGGTATGGACACAGTTTTATTTTTGTAAACCATTTATGGCATCTGATCGCATTTTTTACAAATTTGTTAGAATGTCTGTCATCGTCTTCTGGAAAGAAAATAACGTAGTAAGATAAACATTTTGACGAATCTCCGGTAGTCTAAAGAGACAAAACTATAAATTTTGTTTAAAAGGCTTTGGATTGAATCGATAGCAAACGCTCAAATTCAAAGAAAACAAATTTTTTGCTGCAAAATATTGTTGTTCTGTACACACACACCGCATTTGTTTTTTGTTTTCTAATAGTGCATTCCACTGCTGCGCATTCAAAAACAAATAACTGTTGCTGTTGCGCTGTAAAATGTTTTTGCAGTAAATTGCAGATTCGCCATGAGTTCCTTCCTCTCTACAGAAAGACGATTGAAGTGTAAATTCATTTATAGAGTAATAGTCTATCTGCTGTTTTGATTTCCAATGCTCCGTTATGTACAATAATACACAGTTAGGATTTTCTTGAAGTATCATTTCTACCGCTTTTTTGCAATTTCCAATAGACTGTACATTTTAGTGAATAATGCTGATTTGAGTTAAATTATTTATTTGCATACTTTTTGGTTTTAATTGATAGGTATTTACTAAATTGCGTTCTTGTTTTTATACTATCAATTATTTTTAGATAACACTGACACATATTATCCATTGACAAATGGTTTACATCAATGTTTTTATTTTTATTTTGGTTGAAAAGAAGACAATTTATGCATTTTTTTTAATTCTTTATTGCATTCACTATATTTATAGTTTTCCGAACATTGTGGACATATTATATTTTTATTGCAGTTATTAGCAAAATGGCCAAAACCTAAACATTTATAGCATTTTTTTACATTATAATATGCTTTAACATTACATTCTTTCCACCCTACATATAAATATCCTTGACTAATAATTGTTTTATATGTCTCCAAATCAACTTCTACTATTATATGCATGTTTTTTATTTGCTGGTCGTTTTGTTTATTATTGAGTCTACGAATGATTTTAAAATTAACATTGTCTTTCAGTTTATTATGTTGTATTATGATTGTACGCAATGCATCATTGTTTTTATTTTCATCTTCCACACCGTATATTTTTACAAGAGGTAGTGATTTTTAGCTTCTGTATTTTTGGAACTATTGCCAATTTTACTTTCTTTTTTTTTCAAATGTTTTGCATGAGGTTTGCAGTTTACAATCATAAAATCATTTTTCTGTTTACAATTTTTTATTCCGATATCAACTGAATCTATTTTCTTTTTAAATGTTTTAATATTTTCTTTATTTTTTCACTTTATGATTAAAGTATGCAATTTTGACTCTTTGTGAATATTTTGCTTTGATTTTAAAATATCACTATTCCGGTATTTATACGACATCTTTGGTTCCATAGCAATATTACTTAAAAAAGAATTTTCAGATGTAGATATCATTTGTTTGTAGCTAGGATCAATATCAATTAACCTTAACTTAAATAATTTGTTAAATGTTTTTAATTCTACATTTAGTTTATTTAACTGTCCCATTTTATCTAATATCAATTTACTTTTTGCCACTTTGATATCATTTTCTGTTTCATCATTTAATATAGAGCACTTGTTACAAATCCACTTATGTTTATCAATGTTGATTAACTCGGCCATGATATCAAAACACTTCTCATGTACACCGCGTTTGCACTGACGACATTGTCTTTTTGTAAGATAATTTACAAAAGGAACACGATTTCTTTGTTGATTTATCACTTTGCACATTTTCGCCTTCTTCATCTTTGGTAGCCATTTTTATAACTGAACCCATCAAAATCTGTTGCTATAATGTTTGGATCTAAAAAAAAGTCTCAATATTTAAAGATAGTGTTTATATACACATAAATTCAACTAAAATACTTAACACTTAAAGATGAAGCAAAAAATTTATGTCTTATTGTCGGTAGTAAATTGCGTTTTAAATCACATGTTATTACGTGTATTAAAAAAGCATTCCTAAACTTAATATTAATTTATAATAATCGGCATGTTTTAAATTTAAAATAATGTTTTATAAAACGTTAGTGCTGTCACAATTTACTCACTGTGATACTCTTTATGGCTTTTGCTTAGATTCTGAAAACATAAAAAGAATTCAAAAAATGCAGAATTTTTGTTTGGGCCTAATATTTGGTATAAAAAAAATAAAAAAATATTCACAAGAAATTAGCCATCGGATGGCTTAACATAAACAAACGCAGACTACTCCAAATATTAGTGTTTTATTACAGAGTACTTAGTACTAAACTCCTGTGTATTTATTTAACAAAATCAAATATCGTACTGATGTTCAAAATATTAATGTTAGGTCTAAAGGGCTAGTCACAATACTAATACACAGTTATTTAAAAGATCGTATCAATATAATACAACAGTTGGGTATAAACATGTTGTCTTTTGCTTCAAGCTATGTCAAGGCTCATTTATTGGTTTTAAGATAAAAGGCTCATTTATTGGTTTTAAGATAAAATATAAAAAGTGGTTACTTAGTGATTAACTCAGTAGCCTATAAAACAAATCTTAATTTAGATCTAATATTAAAATATCTTATAACATTTATAATAATAATAATTATTATTATTTTTACTTTGTTAATAATAATAAATTTAATTCAAATAAGCTGATTTTTTTTGTTTTTAAATATTTTCTGTATGCTCAAATTTAATATAATTGTTTTTATTATTATTATTATTATTAATAAATTAAGTGCGCGCATATTTGTTGCCTTATCAAATTTGACCAAATCCCCACGCTTACTTGTAGAGAATTACGTTTATCAAATCAGTTTCTTAAAGCTTGAGTTTTATAGAATTTTTCTTGAACATATTATTATATTGATGTATTAGAAACAAAATGCAAATATGTATAGTAACAATGTACAAGTTTTAGTTTTGTCAACATTGACTACGATTGCGCAAACTCATCCGTAGAAAAAAAATCTGTTAAAAGCCTAAAATAGTAGACTGCAGCTAGTCTTTGCTGCAACTTAATTTAAAATCACATAGACTACGTTATTTCAAATATCATTGATAATTAGTGACAATTAGTGTTAAAGATGGTATAAAGATTTCAATGTTTTATTCAGATGGCTTAAATAGTAAAATAATAAAACATGTAAGTAATATTATTATTTTCCTATTAACAAAACTAATAAATATATGTATTAATAAACAATGTTTTCCAACTTGTTTAAAAACTTCTACAGTAATACCCATTTAAAAAAAGGAACAAAGAAAACAAAAACAATTTTAGGCCAATATTTTAATAAATGTCTTAATCTAAAATAATTTTTATGTGAAGAATATGTGTATTTGTATACCATTGAATTTTTAACTATGTCTATTTTGTACTTTGTATCTGACTTGTTCAATGTTCTGTATGGAATTTTTTACTGGAATAAATTTATTATTATAATTATTATATTATTATCAGTTATTAGTAAATTTGGCAAAATCTTTAAAATTGCATTAAATACAAGATTGAAAAAACAAATGGTTTTTGGGCAAATAGGTCGACAACATTAGCCTTATTAGAGTTTGTTTCTCATGCTTACAAAGCAATTAAAAATCGTGAATATAATATCTTAGTGCAGTACTTTGCGATTTGACAAATTGCGTTTCACACAATATTTTATTAAAAAACTGAATTATTATAAGGTAAGAGGAACAAATGCCAACTATATTTTCAACAGCTATTTGTCAAATCACAAACAATTTGTTAAAACTAACAACAAAAAATTTGACATTATGTCTATAAAAAAAGAGATATTGCAAGAATCAATATTTATAAATGAAATTGATAAACACATAAACTCATACTTTTTGCGGATGATATTACAGCGTTAAAGCGTCATAATTCAAATAATAGCTGATGTTCACTACCAAGATAATACTCGGACGTTATTTAAAAGATTGAAAATATTAACTTTGCTAAGGTTGTATATTATTTAATGCTTTATATATGTCAAATCCAACCCAAGTTTATACACTAACATAGAATGTATTGACGATTATGATACACAAAATACATTGAATATTTACCAGCTATATTGTCAAATAAATAAAACAAAACACAGCACAAATAAAATACGTAACATGTGTAAACTAAAATTTAAACTTTTTGTAAAAATTATTTTAATAGATTGTAGTCTGTTTTCTGTAGACGAATTTCTTAGTATTAAGTTTTTAAACTATTTGTAAATTGCATCAATTTTTAGACATGTGCAATATGTATTTAAGTTAGTACGAATAAATATTATTATTATTAATTAATTTTCCTCGACGCTTAGCCCGAATATTTTCTTTCAACCTATGTAAAAAGACAGCCGTAGTATTTTCTTCTTTAAAATCAATCATCAATATGCCTTCACAATCCCAAAAGGTTGTGGTTATGATCTATTTTGGTTGACGGGGATACTCTGGCTTTTTTTGGTGATGGTTCTCCTGCATTCACTTTATTCATACCAAAATGTCGTATTTATTTGGCAAATCGATGTTTGAAATGAACTTGCTAAGATAAGATAAGAAAAAGCTTTATTTCAATAGACATGGTACATACAAACATAATATACATATATTACATACATAAAAATGGGTTAGTACACATGTTTGAAACAGGTCATAGTGAAAATATCTCATATATTTACATGATTGTAAAATTCGCTTATATCATATGGTTCGATTGCACATATAAATGTAAAAACTGTTTGAAAAAAAAGCTTTTTGTCAAAAAAAGCAAGTCTTTAATTTTTTGTGGAAGTTTTTTCAAAGAACTTGAGGCAGCTATACTCGCAGTTTTTTTCGGTTAATGTTAACCTATGCTTTGGAAATTGGTAATAAACGTCTTTCCTGGTGTTATAAGAGTGGCTTATTTTATATTTATCAAATATACTAGGACTGTTGGCTTCATAGTTTAAACATTTATAAATATAAACTCCATATATTGTCAAATGATTATTATTTCTAAAAAACCTTTCAACATGAATCTAAACATTTCATTTTTAAAACAATTCTAATTGCTTTTTTTAGTTCATAAAACAGATCAATTAAATTAGATCCTCCCCGAGATAAAAAAACCATATTGCAGATGGGAGTTTACATTTGCATAGTATACAGAACGTAAAGATTGACAATTTAAACAATTTGATAAGGTTCTTAATGCAAAACAGATTTTGCTAATTTTAACACAAAGATTCTTTATTTGTTCATTCTATTTTAAAAGTTCTTCAATATACACACATAGGAACTTAGTGTTCTTAATGATATTGAATTCAGTTTCATCTAATGTAAACTTATCTGGACACAAAATATTAGATCTATCCGTTCTAAATATTACGCACGCAGACTTACTCTTGCTGAGAATTAGGTGGTTATCACTGAACCAAGTCATTGTATTTTTAATAATTGTATTGCCAATCTGCAATACTTCATCCATATCTTTATCGTGAATGTTAATGTTAGAATCATCAGTATAATTCACAATTTTAGCTTTATCTATATGTGGTATAAGACACTGAATAATATCATTTATATATATAATAAAAATTAAAGGCCCCAGTGTGCTTCCTTGAGGTACCCCAACATTAAGTGTTTCGATATCAGATTGGTATATTTTATTTACTGTATTTAGAACTACTTTTTGCTCTTGATTTTGTAAAAATGAGGCAAGTAATTTATTTGCATTTTCTCTGATACCGGCATATTCAAGTTTTTGCAGATATGTTATGGCTTAAGCAGTCAAACGCTTTAGAAAGATCAAGAAATAAACCACATGTTATTTCCCGATTTTCCATAGCCGTTATGACATCTTGTACATAGCTTAATATTGCCAAGTCAGTGGACTTTTAAGGCAAAAAACCGTGTTGAAAATTATTAAAAAAATTATTTTTTGACAAAAAATTAAATAAACGTGCTGCCAAGGAATTTTCAAACAGTTTTGAAAAACACTGAAAGCAAACTGATTGGCCTGTAATTATTAAAATCGTTAACTTTACCTTTTTTAAAAATTGGCTTTACCATTGCTTAATAGATTTGTCAAAATGTCATCAAAACCAGATTTATTTTTATTTTTAAATTTAAAATTTACCGTATCTATCAGTTCTAATTTAGTTATTGGATACACGAAGATTGATTCAGTTATGTCTGCATCCACTCAAAATATGTTTATTGTTTTGGGCAGTTGTCAGTCCAGATAGCAAGTTATCAGTTACAGTAGTAAAATGTTTATTAAAACTGTTAGCTAACATTACATAGTTTTCACAGATTGGCAGAGTATTGGTGTTATTACATTTGTTAAGCAACGTGTTAACAACGTTCCACATACATTTGGACTTGTTATCCGAATTGATTATTACATTTTCATAAAACAAACTTTTAGTAGAATGTAATAGCGTAACATACTTTTTTTTAAATGCATATATTCTTCTTTATAGAATGGAAAGCGCGTGATGTTATTCACGCGCTTTCCATTCTAATAACTTCACCATTTCTTTTATTTCAAAAAGTTCTGGAGTAAACCATTTTTTTTATTATTGTTTTCATAAATCTTTTTATATGGAATACAAGCATCTAAATGACCAATGCAAGTATTTAAAAATCTACTAAAACTATCATCTATATCAAGTTCTTTGAAGTGCAAGTCCCAGTTCTCATTAGCTAAAACTTGATTAAAATTATGTATATTTATACTAGAATAAACTTTTTTATGACCTGTTACAACGTTTGTGCTCGTTTCAACTATATTTTTTAAGTGCATAGAAATAGCTTTGTGATCAGAAATTGTTGAATCAATTACATTACAGTTAAAACTATTTTTTAAATTTGTAAGAAAATTATCTATGCAGGTTTTGCTGCTGGCTGTTATACGAGTAAAGTCCTTAATATAATGTTTAATATCGTAGGTATTAAGTAAAAGAATAAAATCGTTACAGTATTTTGAATTTGACAGAAAATCTATGTTAAAGTCACCGGCATAATAACTTTTTTTAAATTTTTATGAAGAATATCAAGTACAACGTTAATTTTTTCAAAAAAAAGTTTTAAATTGCTGTCTGGTGTTCGATATACTGATAATATTACAGTATTTACTTTGTTTAAACAACATTCAAAATTCTGCAATAAGTTGCTAAATGATATATTTCTATTTTTAAAATGAAATCTTTTTCTAATGAAAATTGCTGATCCACCACAAGTTGCTGTAGTTCTGCACCAAGTTGATCCTGGGTTAATTCTTGTAGGTTGATATAGGCTGATTCATCATCGTTCTCCATCCAATGTTTAGTGACACATAATATATCCGGCTTGTGCACATCACAAAACAATTCAAATTGAGGAATTTTGTTTCGAATGCTTTGTGCGTTTTGTTGAATAATAATAATTTTGTTGTTTAAGTTTGTTCGCGCTACGTATGCAGTGGTTTGAGAGGAGTTTTCGGAAAAAAATGAAACCTGCATATTTCATTCCCATCTTCCCACGAATCTGCAGATATAAATGTATTCAATAATGACAGATGACATCCTACTTCAAATGAATTAAACGTTGGTTTAGGGTGTGTTGATTTTACGTGCTCACAAACAAAGTCCGTTCGGTTATATCTCGACTCTAGTTTCTCCTTTAATTTATTTACCGTCATATCTAATGGATATCGTGATATGTGGAACCATGCTTCTCAGGTATAATTGCAGTAAATTGTAAATCGGTAGTTGGTTTTGTTCCTTATATTTTAGTTTGTTTATGTTTTTTTTATGTCTTTGGAATTTCCAGCCATTGTCGTTTTTGTCGGTATCAATCGCGGTATTATTTACAATTTTTTCTTTCAATAGAATTGGTTCAATGTCCTTTCAGGTAATATTTTCGGTGTATCTGCTCGTATTTTATTATTATTAACTTTAGATTTTGCTAGTTTCCTATAGGTGGCAGCAGTTTTAGTTTTGCTATTATTATTTAAATTAATAGCACTAATTTGACTTAACTTATCAGATTTTAATAGACTTAAGTCAGATTGCATATTTATAATAATTTTACGTAGCTCAGTCAGCTGCTGTTCAATAGTATTTGAGCTGCATGTTTGACTTTCATTATGTATCAATACAGGTTGGTTCTTTTTATAAATCAATTCATTACATACCCATTTTAAGTTTTTGTTCGTTATAGTTGCATCAGATCTTTTAATGGCACATGATATATGCACGTTAGTATCACAACCAAAACATAAAATAATCTCCTGATCACTTGTAATTAATAATTTACACTCTAAACATTTAGCACTACCTCCTTCACTTGGCGGCATCGCTAACTGTGTAGCCAACACTTGTTTTAGCTTTGAAACATTTACACAGTTTGCTGCGGCAACACATGCTGTCGCCGGGTGATCTCTCTATATTTTTCTATTTTACTTTCTACACTGACATTTATCTTTCCTTTTTCACATTCTTGCGTTAATCAACTTAGATATTGCAAATATCACTTTCAATTACTATAAATCTGATTTTTATTTTCCAACATTTGCTGTAAAGACCTTGATGTTCACTTTGATACTAAACCAATGTTTAACTATCACATTCAAAACGTTGTACAGAGTTCCATAAAAGCTATAAGATTTATGTATTGTAATACCAATAGTTTACAAAATCTAAGTACCTTAAAGGCATTATAACTCTTTTGTGTGTTCTAAATTGAAATACGCTTCTTTAATTTGGTATCCACAAAACCAACACCAAACAAAACTAATTGAAACAAGTGTTATTTTTGTGAACAAACTCTTGCACAATATTATCGATGCAATGTAATAGAACACATTAAATTGCATATACCGTCTTTTAATAGTCGATTAAAAACTACCCTGAGTCTACTATACTATACGTACTAGTTATGGTCTTAAGCCAATTGATAATGTTTGTAGCAATTTAAATAATATACCACCCTGCTGTGATATTTTTAATGATAGTCTTAAGTGTTTAATTAATCAAGTTACTTAGTTTTTATTTTTTTATTTTTTATTATTTGCCAATGTTAATCTTATTTTAAATTGTTTTATTTTTTAAATGTATTTTTATTATTTTATTTCACTTGTATATAGTACTTCTTTTCTATGTTGTCTTGTAATTGGGAAATGTTTCTTGTAGGGCAATAAAAACCTATTATTATTATTATTATTATGTGCGTGAATTACATGATTAGTGCTTCCATAGAGACATTGTCTGAAATACGTTAGAAACTAGACAACATAAACAAGACTAGTAAATAAGTAACATAATTAACAAAGTTAACTCAAAGACTATAATTTAGGGTTGACCCTAGACTTTGACTGAGTGATTACATTTATCTCAAAATAAAACGCAGGCAATGATCTACTATTGCCACGGAAAAAGCTACCCTTCTAAAAATACATCAACTAACTGAAAATTTGAACAAATCATAATTGTGAATGCTTGAAAATAATAGTAATTAAAAACGACGTGTAATGGCAATACGGACCTGAGAAAAAGAAAAAAACATGCTTTTATGTTTCCGCTATCATATTTTATTTGCACGAGTGCTATTATAAAAGATTTTATAATGCAAAAACATGAATGATAATAAAGTAATAGTTAAGTTATTAATAATATTCAAATATCATTTTTATACGTGGGGGTTTGTATAATTAGGAATTATATAACAAAGTAAACAATCTACTAAGATGCTCCATAGCTTGTCATCATAGTTAACATAGTAAGCTTTGCCTGCAGCTTGCATTTTCGTAATACTATAATATGTTGATTCAGGATAACTATTCTCTAAGTGGATAATACGTTTCATGTAAAATATTGCCTTACTTGATATGTCATTTATTGCTCAGAATATAAAAAATCCTTATCAAAACGTTTTTAAAGTCGCACTGCAAAACCCTTCCATTTGCAATTACTTTTTTTTTTTTCTTTAAATGCGATTCATCTGTAAAGCGCGAGTTCCTGCAAATGCAAAAAGTGTGCAGGTGATTGATAGGTACGTACCGAAATGCTCTTAATCTCTCAAGTAAAAGTGGGTCAGCGAGGATCCGCCGTGCGCTCTTCCCGTGTAATCTGAAATGATAAGTAATACGGCTAATATTTTTTAAAAACTTTTTAGAATGATCAATATGGTTAGGGAATGCGCGAGAGCTTTTAAGACTCAGGTAATGAATTTAATCAAATATAATTCTGCTAGTTGCATGCAGTTAGGAAATAAAGTGCTTTGCGGTTATTATTATAAGTCCACTTTAAATGCATTTGCTGAAATAATAGCACAGATTATACTGCTTTTATTTAACAGTTACATTTATAATAAAAATTAAAAAAGAATGAATTTTAAATATTCTCGTTAATTCAGTATTTTAGTATTCTGCACATAGAATTATTATTAAGTTATCTAGTAAATTCATCAACAAACCAAGTTTATTATTGTGATTTTTTAATTTTATTTCTCTACAGCTTACACTTGTTTTACTTGCCTTACAGACTAAAAATATGTATTTACCTGCAAACAAATATACTATTGCACCCCTTTAATTGAAAAAAATAAAGACGTTGTAAAAATCAGCGTTGATTGACAAGATACGCAGCCCGAGATAATATATTGTTTATGAATTACACGTCAAAATATTAATTAAATTATTAATAAAACTAAGATAACATTTGCAGCATCATCTGCAGTTGTAGTAAACTTTTTACTTATACATATCAGCATTATTCAATATATCATTTCGATTGCAAACAGAATTTAAGTAATATTTATGTTTATAAATTTTTGTGAAAGTGTCATATATATCTCGCGAACAGTATTTATCCCAAGCTGCGTATTTAAATAAATTTATCAATCAACGGTATCATTTTCATACTTTTATATTGATTGTATTTACAGTTACATTAGATTAATATCCTGAATTATTAAATACCATAACTGTCTGGATGTTATTGAGATTTTGTTAAGGTTATTTATTTCTATATCAAATAACTATATTAATATTAGGTATTCTTTAATTACTAATAAGTAAAATGTCTTACATCAACATATACTATAAAATCGGTATATTTTTAATGTTAAAATGTGATGTTTAAGAATTAATAAATTTGCCACAACAACATAAAGTTTGTGAACATTTACCTTGGATAGTCGCGGTCCTACATTTTAGGACTATCAATAAATAAATGTTAGAATAGCAAGCCTTGTTTTACAAGTAAATATTTTTATTTACTCCAAAATTGCTAATCAATTTTAAATTGGCAAAAATCTAAATATCTTGTTTTAGTTAAAATTTAGAAGTAATACGGTAGTTTTAAATATTGCATATGCTACTATAAAATTTATATACATGCAAAACATGTGAGAATTAAAAAAAAAATTGCATCTGTTGAAAAATCCTAATTTTAGATTTAAGTTATAGCAAAAAGATGCATGTCCCTTATAAAATTTTGCAAAATTGTAACCCACAAAAAAAAAATTTTGAAGATTTAGATATATATTTTTTGTTTTAATACGGTTGATTCCTTCGATTTTGATAAACTGAGTAGTAAAAATTCCAAACAATTTGCCGTATTTTTTGATATGGTTTTTGAAAAGTATGCAACATGAAGAGTTTGTTAACAACAATCTAAAAAATATTGGTAGAAAAGCAGAATATTGAAAAACACAACCATTTATAACTTTAGATTTATAATAAAAATTATGTACAATAAAGTTTGTTAATAAGATTAAAATGCCATACTTTATGAAAATAGAGTAGAGTTGAATACAATTAATATTATGTAGAAGTTTTTTTAAATTAAAAACCAAAAGTTCAAATATATAAAATTCTTCAAAAACTACAAAAGTTTAATAATTATTATCTAAGTGTATAAACTGTAACAGACGGTTTGAAAATTTCCCAGAGCAACTAATAAAATCTGTTAAAAGTTTAGACATAGTTACTACTTAGTCATTTAGATTTTATGGATTATATATAGGCATTAGGATCAATCTTTATAATGCGTAGTAAAAATAAAATATGTGTTACCTTCTCCAGCTCTTCGCTTTTAGCAGTTTTCAGTCGCTTTGCTTGCTTTGCAAAAAGCGGCCGGCTATTAAAGCTTATTTTATGCCCTTGATACACTGTATACTATATACGCTCTAGTGTTAAATATTGTTCCCTAATAATAAATAATAATAGAAAACATCTAAAACTACACCATTGCTTCTAAATTTATATAAAACATGAAATATTAAAATCATTGTTATTCAAAAATGAACTAATAAACCAGGTACTTTGAAACATCAGCATAGTGTTGCAGATCCTTGCAATATCTATAGATATTTCTTTGTTAAAAAATAAAATATAAGACATTACTATCTAAACAAATATTTGCTTATAATGTAAGGTTTGTAAGTAATTCTAACAACTATTCACTAACGCCGTCTGTAATATGGTTTCACCTCCGACAACAAAAACAATTTAGAGATGTATGATCAAAACTTTTAACAAATAAATTTTTACAGATCTATTGATTAATGAAATAATTTATAAATTTATAATTTTCTAAAAATTATAATTTGCAACTAATTAAACTCAAATGTCTTTTGTGTATATTTTCTGTTATTAAAGAATAGTATTTTTTGCAAAAGGTTTGGAGTTTATTCTAATGTTCTTTAAATAAGGCCGCATTTACAATTCCCAGTTAAATCATAGTTAGGGTTTAGAGGGGAATAAACTTAGGTTAACTTATCCGGTGCTCGGAGCAGTAGTTGTACCTTGTATAACGCACATAACCTCGTAAGCGCCGCACATATTATCATTTTCGTAAAAATAAATAAGGAAAAAAGTAAGATTTGTTGCTCCAACTTTTGTCTTTTCTTGTCATTATCTGTTTCAAACAAATTTACCTTTTGTAACAGACAATCTAAATTTGCTTATAAACAACTTACGTCACCATTGTCGTTTTAATAGGTTATCTAGAAAATAAACTATCTTAGCATTTGTAAAATGCATTGCGTGTGGTACCAAATATAATTGTGGATTAGTTTATCCGACGATTGTAAAAGCAGCCCTCAAATCGATTAAAATGGCTTTTAGTAAGTTCAGTAGATTTTTTTTTTATTTTTGAAGATTGGTAAAGAGTAAGCTCTCCCTATTCAGCTGTTAACCGGACACATTGCCGGTCAATAAATCATCAGTTTCTAATTACTAGAGGTAGGACTTATTTGCGTAAAAAAGCATTAAAAATCATAAAAATAAGCTTAAAAATAAGCAAAAAATTTGTTATTTTTTATATAAAACGCATTAAAAAATAATAACTCTTAATATAGTAATAATAAACACAACAAAAGAAAAAAAAGTAAAATTCAATAAATAATAATAGTTTGACAATAATAATAAATAACATAATTTATTTTCAAAAAAATTAATAATTAAATGTTTTTTTTTTTAATTTTCCATTAAAAAAGACCTTCTTCTGCCAAAAAAGTCGGGATATAATCGCTCATGCTTGAGTGAAGAGCGTGAGTCACACATAACCTTGACCATTTTAAAACGTTTGCATGTTTTTAAAAAAATATTTTATTAACTCTTAAATTTTTATGAAATCGAAAATTGCTTAAAATAAGCATGAAATATGCTCAAAAATGCCGAAATAGGCAAAAATACTTAAAATAAGTATCAAACATGCATAACAATTAAGAAAAACAAATAAAAATTCTTAAAATATGCATTAAATATGCATAAAAACTTAAATATGCATAAAACCAAAAATAGGCAAAATAAGCCAAAATAAGAAGGTCAAAATTCAATTCAAAATTAATATGCATATATTATTGGTAAAAATCATAACGCATATAAATCCTAGCTTTACTAATTACAATCATTTTACTTTAATAGACATGTACTTTATAAAGTTTCAATGATTCAATTATAGCCGGAAAAAATTTCATTGAAAGTGACGTGTCAAAAGACTCAAAGTTGCTTTGACGGTCCAGAAGTTAGCGCAATAATCCGGGATCAAAACCTTTATAATCAGAACGCATGCAAATATTGCTTTTATAGTGAATGCAACTTTAATCATTCCAAAAAATTTAATTATCCCAGCATTTTTGTTGTAAATAAACTAGTTATAGTTGCCTGTTCTTATTGGCACTGAGAGTAAAATTAGTGGCTTTTCTGACAATATTTTCTTAGCATATATTAAATGTACAGAGCGTACGTTTTCTTTTTTGGGACTTTTTTTTTATTATAAAATATTTACATATTTACAATTTACATTTTTTTTTTCTCCTCACTTTTATAAGTGCGTTTACATATTAAGTATTATGTTGGGAAAGTAATAATATAATTTATATACTTGTATGCTTAAGTTCTTTATTTATTTTCGACTAGTTTCGACTAATATTTTTAACCTCAATGTATGCATCTCTGAATAACAACAATATATTAAGTATTATTTATAGTTGCGTTAAGCAATTTGCAGACGGAAAATGAAATTTAAGCAGTATCCAGTTTATTTCATCATTCTAGAGAAAAATCTCCTCACTTTCAATAAATCAATGTACAAGATTGCTTAATTGGGTTTTTTAATATAGATAATTAAAAAAAACCTTACAACAATTCTATTAATACAACCTTGACTAACATGCCTAGTGCTACAGCAGCTATTTAATTATGCACCATATTTTGTAGTCAAATCCCTATTTATGATAAAAATTTACTTAAATAGTTTGTTCTTTATACTGTTGGCAAGATTAACACATTTAAAACTTTTTGGTTGTACACATATTTATTCAAATGAGATCTATGCTCTATCGTGACAAACTGAGATTACACGCATATTGGATTGAGGTTTTATTAAAAAAAGCAAAACTCCTGAATTTTCCAGGTGTCCAATTTATGTCTTCACTGAATTTGACTGAGTTGTATTGATAATTTGCTATCAAAGCGTTATAAAGCAAGTTTGTAGCAATATAATAAAAATTTAATTTTTTCAAAAATAAACGAATCAATCAAATATATTACGTCCTTTAAATGTACTAAAAGTGGAGAGCCTCTTTATTTAAGCCAAAGAAAAACTGGATTTATTGAAATAATTATCAGCTTAAAATCTTACATGGGTATATGGAAGCAACAATCCAACCATCTAAAGATGTTATTAATATATGCAAAATAACTAAAGATACAAATAAATTTACTGAAAAAATTTATTATCAAAATTAATTATAAGTATAATGTATAATGTTTGCGGTTCAGTGTTTGATGCATACAAAAAACATATGTATGATCATGATGTCGAATGCAATCATTTTACAAACTTAGGTAAAATTATTAGTCATTGTTACTATAGTCTTAGGTTGTATCATTAAGCTAAAACTTTAAATACAAATTCAAACAGTGTAAGGAATAGATTAACAAAGACAATTTTGTTTAGTGGACAATAAATATGTCAAATACACAAACAATATTTGTTAACAATATATATAAAATAAACAATACTAATTAATTACAGAGTAATTAGTTAGTCATACTTAATTAAAGGATTGATCAATATTTGAATTTGAATGATTAAATAAGTTATTTCATTCACACTTTCAATAACAAGCTTAATGCAGCTATATCTATCTGTGCGTTACGTCGCGCTCCCCGATCTTGTTGGGTACGATGTATCGCTATGCGGCATGTCTATATGTATGTATGGTCTAAGGTTTGTAACCAAAAAATTTGTTTGCCTACATTTTTTAATAAAACTTTTAAAAAAATTGTTGATTTTTAATTGTAATATTTGTAATTGTTACTTAATAAATAAAAAACCAATTTTCATCAAATTAAAAAAAAAATTCAGATTGATTTTAATTTATTTTATTACAAATTTGTACAAACTTATAAACATCTTTATTTTTAAATTCAACTGACTTCCTTTTAAGAAACATTAAAATAATTATGAAGTAGTTTGAAAATATACATTTATACTACTGCCGAGTTTTGTTAGAGTGAGAAATGACAATTAGAAAACGACGCAGGGATACAAATCAGCTAAACCAAGCTCTGAAGCACGGTACGGCAAGTTGACTGCGTTTAATTAGCGTGACGTCATTGTTTTCCACTCAAATAGGAATAGTTTACTTTTGGTATGTCTTGTACCTCTAACAAGGACAATTCAAAAACGCCTAATGACAAAATGACAGCAATAAAAATCGTATTTTAATCCATGTTATTGGATAGAAAAGCATCTAAACTGAATTTCTAGCCAAAGTGTTGGTGAGTAAAGTAAATTTTATATTTTAACTTACTATTTTGTTTTACTATATTTAGACGTATAAATGGTTATCCACCCAAATTTTTGCTTAAAAAAAATCTAATTAGGTTTTTACTAAACTAAATTTTAGCTTTAAAAACTTTTTATGTTTTGTCATCTTAAAAATGTATATATCAATTTAAAGTATTCTTTAACACATTTTTTAAATAAATATGAAAGTATTTTACAACAATATAAAAATATATTGAATTCAACTCAACTAAATACTAGATTCACAAAAGCATTAAGTAATTATTACAAAATTTGTAACTATGTAACAAACCAAATTGATGAAGAGTTAAAACCATTTCGAAAATCGTCACGAAACAAACGCGGTCTTATTGAAATTATTGGGTCAGTTATTAAACAAGTAACTGGAAATCTTGATGAAAACGATGGCCGAGATATAAAAAATACATTTGATATAATAAAAAGAAATCAAAACAATTTGATTCATCAAATTAATAACCAATATTCAGTTAACAATAAAATTATGCAAAGGTTTAATGAAACTATTAAAAATATAAAACATAATGAATTAATTCTTCTTACAAGAATTAATCAATTAAAAACATTATTAAAATCTACAGCAACATTCTCCGACGTTCCGTCTGCCAAAGATGTTCTAAATCAAATTATTCACTTATTGAATATTATTTTGAATTGAAAGTTCAATGACGTACTGACATTTAAAACCAATGCATCCAAGCATCATTACTGATGAGAAACTATTGTTTGAATTACAGAAAATATTCCCTTTCTATAAAACCAATTTACCTTTTGAAGTTTCTTTACAGACAATTTATAATTTCAAAAACCTAATTAAATCTTCCTGCTTTATAAAAAAATCTGGGATTATTTATACGCTCAGTATTCCATTATTTGAAAAAACTGACTACGAGCTATACTATTTTATACCAATACCAAATTATGATTTTCAAGTAATTATTCCAATAACTTAATATGCTCTTAAATCTTGTTCAGAAGTAATTCCGTTTTCTGATGTTTGTGACCTTTTTGAAAACCAATACCTTTGTTTACGAGAAAAACGAACATATGAAAATATTTCATGTTAAATAGATATATTAACGAATAATAAATTCGAACACTGCTTTCACATTCAATTACGAAAACAAGATATTTTAGAATTTATTCCCGAAATTAACTATATTAAAATCAAACTGAAAAGAAGTATGGACCACACAAACCACACATGGCATTTTTCTGTTTGGAAAAAAACCTACATTGTCAACACTTTATTGGTACCCACCAGTTAATCTTTAATGATACCACCAGAAGACAACCACTCCTACTAGAAGCTTTGCAACTGGATTTAACCACATCAATAAAAAATCATCTTCCGAAGCTTCAACTAAAAACAGTACAATTGGCAAAACTAAATGACCAATTGCATCCAATACAATTATTAAAAAAAAAAAAAATGTTAATCCATGGCATTTATCGGGAACAATCCTGATGTATTTAATACTATCACTATTAGGATGTGCTTTTGTCATCAAATACTTCAAGAAGAACAGAGACCGACAAAAACAACCCGATAAAGATTCAAGAAATCAACAACCCATTGCCCTTCAACCACTGGCAAGTTTCAAGATTTAATCTCTCCGGAGTATCGAACTTAACGATGGAGGAGTAATATGAAGATCGTGTTATGCATCATTTTGCTAATTGCACATTTTATGTAATAAACATGTTATTCTTTCTTATAATTCTAGGAATGCTGATAAGCGCTTATTTTAATATAAAAACATATGTAAACATAATTAACACACATTCTTATGTCTAAACTTGTAGAAATAACAATAATAAAAACTTATTACTTTTAAAAATCAATAATTGAAAATCAATTATATTTCTTGTACGCACCACTCCGTTGTCTTCAGATTAAACTTCGTAAGAATCCCAATTAATTTTGTAGACAATTTTAAACTTTATTTGCCCTTGTCGCCACTGTAATGTACTGCCGGCAAAAACGTGGTTGGGGTCAAAGTATAATCAAAACACACATACATTACAAGCGTGTTTTTGTATTTTCTGATACTTTATTTTTTTATGACTAATAAGAATAATTTATACCTAATTTACATAAAATAATAAAGTTGAGAGCAATAAATTCAACCCATGACCTCGCTTTGTAACAATATTTATAAACAAAAAAAAATCTTTATTCAACAAGTAACTTAAATGTTTAATTAATAACGTTTTTCTATATTATATTATTGCACTGGATGAATTAGAATAAGTTATTTAAAACCTATAAGCTACAAAAAAGCATTCATTTCAAAACAAGTTTTTAACATTGGATTGTAACTATATTGACATGAAGATTGGTGCAAATATTGGTAGGATCCTTAAACAATCAAGTATTTGATTAAATTGTAGACGATAATAGTGTTTCCTTTATAACGGTGCACTTACGTAGTAGTAAATGCTTGACATTATCGAATTGCTTTCATTTAATATTTTAATTAAAATTTATTAGTTTAATTAAGAAAATTGTTTAGTAAATTATATTTAACATGTCTTAATAAAAAAAATATATTGCTTAGTTAAGCTAAATTTTAATTGATATCTTACTATTATTTTTACAATTTTACTTTACAGTTAAAGGTAAGAAACTGTAGTGACATAACACCATTATTACATTGTGTTAATGTTATTTTTTTTATATTGTGTTACACAAACGTCGGAAAGAGACATCTGAATAAATTACTACTTGTCCTTAAATGCAGGATTTCAATATTTGTTTGCATTGACATAGTACCAGTTAAATCGATAACGTGCATCCTAGAAAAGATGGCAGCGTGAAAATTTTTAATATTAAACGTTGGCACGTATAGTTTCATGGAAAATGGGGCGCGAATTCCGTGACAAATGTGCAAAATCGGGAAACATAAATTAAAGAAAGATAATCTATTGCAAAGTTAAGGCGGTGCATCTGGCCCCCATAAATTACTACATTAAATCTTAATCCCTATCCACGGCATTATTAAAAGATAAACTTAAATATGATTTTCAATGAAAACGCAATCTTTGAACAAGAAGTAATTAAATCATTTTTAAAAAATAGCTATATTACGTAATGCGAACGGGCGCAGAATTTCTGATGTTAAAATACAATTAAACCCTTTGTAAATTTCCGACTCGGCAAACATCTTGGCAATTCGGGAAGCGTGAATGCATAATCCGATAAGTAAAAAGTTGTGTGCTTCATTTAAAATTGGATTAAAGTAAGCGGAGTAAAATATGCAGCGATTGACTGAAGTGCATTCCCGGTATATAAGAGATTTGTCTTAAGTCTCAAGCAGACCAGATTAGCATTACTTATCGAGGATTTAACAATAAAAGATTTTAGTTATTGTGTAGAGTTTATGTTTTGTATTATGCCGACTTACAAAAAAGAAAATAGAATAGTAAATATATTTGTTTTACATTTAAAGTCTAAGGGAAAAAAAGAGTCAAATAAGAATAAAAGCTACCAACAAAAGTTAACTCTGCATATTTCAGAATTACTTTATAGTGAAATAAAATTTGATACGTAACAGCAAGTTTGTCCAACGTAATTACGCGTGCACTGCTTACAAAATTAGCAAAAACTTTTTAATTATAATGCAACATCTTGTGAAGCAGATTTCTTCTAGTTGTACACACAGATCATACAATAGAAGATAAGTCAATTCCTTATAAATACTTCGCCACGAGTTTTAGCGCCTCTTCGCTTCTGGGAAGAAACATTAAGTTTGTAAAACGGACGCTTAGCGGCGCTGAGTTACGTTTGCGTCAATAAAAGACGCTATTTTTTAAACTTGCCATTTTCCCTCTTTATTTTCGGGCTGGGAACTGACAACGGCAGAGTTAAAATGGCAAATACACACAGAATTTGCAAATAAATAAAAGTTCCATTAAAATAAATAATAATTCTTTAAAATAAACAAAATATAAATTTTGTAAAAATAAATAATAATACATATTTTAGTCCTATAACTGCTATCAATTATAGAACTATAACATATATTATTACAAAATGACACTTTTCATTTATATTTGCCAATACCTGGTGGTGACATTTTAAAGCCTTTGAGGCAATCCTTAAATTTAAACTACAAAACTAATAACAATAATAACTAAAAACTATGGAAACATCAAAGTGAACGCGAATAGGTTATGCCCGTTATGCCGGCATTCATGGCATGATGCGCATGAAATTGTGCGTCTAAATAAACAGCTGTTCGACCTTGACGGAAATAAAATAAAACCATTATTCTGCTTGGTTCCTGGGTCAGTGCAGTTCGTGAATTATACGTGTGGCCATATCCGCTATACCTATTGATACCCCCAGGTTGTACATTTGATTATGTTTTTCAATCAAATTGGTACAGGAAAAACCGCCCGAACAAAGTCAAACTATGATTAATTAGTTAACTTTTTTGTCCTATTTAGTAGTAAAATTTAATTAAAATTTGTTACTTGTCAACTATACAATTTTATAAAGAAGACTAAGTTCTGTCTGATGCATTTGAATGTGTCTACAAGTAACCAAGAAAGAGATATACTGCTACTTTTGTTTAAAAAGTTTATTTATAAGTTTAAAATATTTTTTTTGTAAAAGCTTAAATTACATACGTCCAGGTGTAATGTAAATGGGTATAAAAGCCTAGCACACTAGTGGAACAATGTAGTGGTAATACAAGGTATTGTTAAAAATCATAAAAAAAATCTAAAAAAAATTGAAAGTATAGCTGTAAACAACTTTATTGTAAAATATGGAAATAGTACTATTTCTATTTTTTAAACAATAACGACACAAGAAACTCGTTGATAAATGCATTCAAGGGTAAAATTGATTGTTGAACACTAAGAATCAAACAAAAATTAATAAAAAGATAAAAAAGTAAAAACCTATTTGTTCGATAAACATAAGATTGTAGCCAATAAAACATATTAAATAAACCAAACAAAAAGTTCCATGTATTTAGTAATTTCAAGCATTGATTATACACTAAAACGGCTTCAAGCTACTGTCCGCGAGCTATTTAAAATTAAAGTTAAATATACATACTAGCAATAAAAGACTTACGCAGTGCCACAAGTGTCAGAGATAGGAACATGCAACATCTAATTGTTACGCATTGCAAAAAATCCATTCCACATCAACGAGAGCAACTTGCCAGAAGTATGTGTTAATCACACAAACAAATTACACTAGCTATCCAATGTACATTTCAAGATTAGAATGGGTGCAAAACAAACAAAAATCTACTAATCAAGCTTTATACGGCGCTGCGCAAGACAGTTCCCAGTATTTAGGAAACGAGAGCCACTAAGCTGCAATATTATAGAGATTATCTTCATCTACATTAGAATAATAAAGATTTAAATTTGTCTTCAATATCTCCTTGAAGTTTAAAACTTGTTCAGCATAAATTTTAATTCTGCTTGGATCTAAATCCGCAGCTACGTCTTGTAATTTCTTCAAACCACAAATATCAAGAGTGTGAGAAATTAGGCAGTTCTTATGCTAAGACTTTACTTCTACTAACGAGTTAGTAAAATATGCAATGCCACTTAATTGTCTGGTTGCATCGGCATTGATTGTTCTAAAGTAAGATTATTAGGTATTTTGGAAAAAGTTTTCTGTTTTTTTGATGCCAAAGAAACCTCTATTAAAATCATTTTCTAGTCCCGGGTGCGTTTTATAAACATTATTAAAATTATCACACATCATCGTGCATAATTTTGCTGATTAATTATAAAAAATAAGTTATTGATTTTTAGTATCGTATTTATACATTTCAAAATCTCTTATACTGTATATACATCATATAGTACTGAGCTATCTTCCTATGGTCGCCATGTCGTGTGCTATTAACATATCTCTCATGTGATGAAAATAGTCCCAATAAAATTCATTAGGATCCAGTTCCCCTGACGCAGTTAAATGCGAAATATTTGTGTTTTGACATTTCAAAAAATGTGCTCTTTGAAGAAATGATATTCAACTGTTTTAGTTTTTAAAAATTGTTCAAAATGCAACATTTGCAAACCAAGAGCCATCAAAGGATGCTAATTTTACAAAAGTTGCAATGATTCTCTTCAATAATCCCGTTTATCGATCCACTAGCTATAATTTTGCTCTTAATCATTATGTGCGACAATCCAGACATTTGTAAATGTGCCAATTGATTTAAAATATTCTATCATTAAGTGAAATGAATCAAGGTTTATGAACAGATTATCAAATCTAGACTTTACAGCTTGAATTTTTAATGCAATTTTTGTTATCGCTAAATTATAAGTTACGTGTACGAAAGTTTGATTACATTCATTACCAATTTTTAGGACTTGTTCCATTGTATTAATTATGCGATTTTTTGTTCTAAACTTTTGTCTTTCAGCAATTGACAATTTTATTGAAGCCTTTCCACATTGAAGTGTTTGGCACATAAAAGAAGAGTAAAACTAAGTGCAATAAATTGATAGATTGTATTAATGATAATTTATCTGGATGAGTTTTATAATTGTTATCGCTAAATCATAAGTTACTTGTACGTAAGTTTAATTACATTTTTTACTAATTTTTTGGGTCTGTTCCATTATACAAATTATGAGACTTTTTGCTTTAAACTCTCGTCTTTCAACAATAGACAATTAAAGCCTGTCCACATTGAAGTGTTTGGCACATAAAAAAAGTGTAAAACCAAGTGCAATAAATTGATAGATTGTATTAATGATAAATTATCTGGATGAGTAAATTTAGTTTGCTCAAGAGGAATTAAACATCTAGACATTCTTAATCGTTTGGTATATGGAGCAATGTCAGCAACAATAGCAACTTAAACAACCAAATTTCTATCAAATTAATGGGCCTATTCTGAACATATTTTAACATCAATGTTAGCTATTCTAAACCATAATAGAGCTGTTTTGTTACCTAACTCACCTACTCATTATCCGTCTAATCATACGACACTTACAACAATAGACATAATCATTAACAAAAACGTGACTAACGTGACACAACCAATCTTTTTAGTCAAACTTTACTCAAATCATAAACCAGTTATGTTTAGTTTAACAAATCACAAACTATATCACAATCATACAACAATCACTTTATATAAAAGCACAGATTGGGGTAAATATGGACAGAATATTGACCGTCAACTAATTATCAACAATAAAATTGTGACCGTAGAACACTTAAACGAAAAGGTACAGAAATTGACAAACATAATAACTCAAAAATATAAACTCGACTGATTACAATTTGCCAGATCAAATTAAAAACTAAATTCAACGTAAAAACCATGCAAAAAAAATTGCCAACAAAACGGATTGAAGCTAGACTAATTTGAACTAGATAGACTGACAAAACAAATAAATTTTACATAAAAACATTATTTAACTCACTGTGGAAGCTGGTTTAAAAAAAAACTTCACTTTAATACCAACATTATTTGACGGACAGAACAAAGTATTTGCTGACAACGACAAAGCAAATTTGCTAACAGACAGGTTTGTATATACCGCCATACACTTTCATCAATATGGCATCATCAAAATGTTTTCAAATTATAAATAAACTACAAGTGCGTAAAGCATCTGGTAAAGATATGATTGACAATATTTTAATTAAAAATTTGTCAAAAAATGTGTTGTCCAGTTAACATACATCATAAATGCCATCATTAAACTTAGCCATTTTCCATCTGTGTGAAAAACAGCTGTGATCATCTCTGTTAAAGAAGAGCAAAATAAAATAGGAAATCTAAACAATTGCCCATTAACTTATTAAACACATTGGTGCAAATCAATTTTAACCAATTCACATGTCCAGCAGGTAACACGGATAGCAAATGATATATCTGTCAATTTTAATAAAGGTAACAGCAAGAACATATTTGAAAACAAACTAAATAACTAGAATAAATAACACACGGAATGGAGAAAGAAAAAAACACAGAGCTAGATGTCATTGCAGATAAAAAAAGATACAAAAAGGCAAAAAAGACAGACAAATGTAGGGGCTATAAGGAAAGTGGGGTCTACTGTCCACATGCGGCCTCCTTTCCCCAACACATAGTTAAGTTTTTCAGGTACTAAAAATAAAAAAACATGCCAGCAAAAGTCAATAACGTAGTAGAGTATCTTGGCGTACATTTAGACTTAAACCTATTTTAAACTTTACATAAAACACAAAGAATCCTTAAGCTTCTTTATCCTTTGCTGACAAAAAACAGCTCATTGTCACTTCATACAAAACAACTGCTTTACACATCAATGATTTACCAAATCATAATATATGCCTGCCCAGTCTGGTGCAGCAAAACAAATATCTTGAATCTAACTCGATTTTAAAGGCGTTAAAAATAGAGCTGGAGTTCAATTATTATTTACTCACATTAACCAACTGTCACAACATTTCTACAAAAAAACAATTGTATTGCAGCTCATTGCTATTTAATATTACCCAAATCAGATCACATAATGCACTATTTCAAAACAAACATCGCATTCCATATCAATCATTGCCATTATTTGAGGAGCAATAAAACAAGACTGTTTTAATTTTATTGACTTGCTTACCATTAAATTAAACTATCAATACCACAATTTATACTTTCATAAATATATGTCATCAAATCACCCAACAAAAGAGCTGTCAGAGAACCAGGTGTTTAACCGCAGGGTACTCTCAAAGTACTAATGTTAAACTCATCATATTCATTCTGTGTTTATCCTTATTCTTTCTCTTACTAACTTATCGTACGGCCTAAAAACCATGATGGCTTACATGCGTAATAAGTCAGTTGCTTTTAACTGTTTCTGAAAATGCATATTTTTTTATTATTTAGAGTTTCATTTTATTTTACCATTTTTTGTAAACATTGTTTAAATAATTACTTGTACAAAGTACTTTTATTTTTTTTTTTCAAATAAATATATTTTTTAATTGAAATAAACACAAAATTTAGAGGCGAAAAATAAAACAGTAGAAAAAGTTATGCAAAGAGTTAAACAAAGATATGTAAGAAAATGTATCCAAAAATACTATGAACAAAATAAGACATGTGCACATACAAACTGATCGAGTAGGATAAACTGAAAATAGTGGATAAACTTTTTCTTTTAAGAAAACTGGCAGAAATAGTAAAAAATGTCTTTTAAACTAACTTCTGACAAAACAAACTTTTTCTGTCAAGTGAAAAACGACAAAACTAATAACAACAACTAAAAATTTAAATTAACTTGTTTTCTAAACAGCATCAGCTTAGCCAAACTTATAATTAGATGCGGACTGGAAGAAAAAAAAACAAAAAAATGTAGGTTTTGTTACACAATTATTTACCTTTTAGCAATAACATAAAGTTGCAGAAAGCACTTACCCAGTAACAATCTAACCAAACTAGTTTGTTGGTGTGGGTTACGTTACAAGCTATTGGTTAATATCAACATTTTAAAATAAAAGCTCCACCTAAGATAAACCTAGGAGATAATAATAAAACTAAACTATTTAATTACCGTAGTCATATTAGTTTAGTCAAATATGCTCAAAGATTGATCTCACCTCTAAAAAAATCCAAAAGTTTTAAACCTTTGTATACTGATTTATGGGTACTTAGTAAAGACTATACTAAAAGTCCTGACAAATATGACACGAGCATTAGCGGTAATGACCAAAAACAGGGCACTTTTTTTGGTTTTTGGTTAATATCTCAAGAACTGTAAGTAAGAGGTAAAAGTTGACTATATACATAAAGAAAGCTGATAAAATTTGCTAATAATACTTTAGCGCTTTATAACTCACTATTCTCTGTGAATACAAAAAATATATATGATCATTTTTATTGCAAATTTTATCAGCTTTCATTGAGTATATTGTCAACTATTACCTCCGACTTACAGTTATCAAGATATTAACAAAAAACCAAAAAAAGTGCCCTCTTTTTCGTGATCGCTGCTAGAGCTAGTGTCATATTCATCAGGACTTTTAGTATATCCTTCACTAGGTACCTATAAATCAATGTACAAGGTTTTAAAACTTTTAGAATTTTCTAGAAGTGAAAAGCTACTTTTACTGGACTATATGCATATGCTATATGCATATAAACATAAATATAGAAAGTATAATAATTTCAGAATATGTTCTTAAATTAATTTAATTTGTTAAAAATAATTTATTTAACAGTTAAAGTATTTATACAAATAAATAAACCAAAAATAATTCAAGTAATGATATTTTCAATAAAAGAACATGTTCTAAAATTGTAACTTTTCATTACGGAATAATGTTTAATAATATTTTTTTAGAACTTATGCTTGTGTTGCTACTTTACAGTTGCTTTTGAATATATGTATATCTGTAATTTAATTACAAAATGTATACTACCAAACCTGTAAATTGAGAGAATGGAAGTGCTAGATTCTGACGAGGCATACTATCTGGTCCACCTACACTAATAATGCTGAACATACCAAATAAAATCAATTAATTAAAAAAAAGCAATTTAAGTTGGATTAAAGATATGATCTAATTGCCACGTGGTAGTTCCAAATAAAAATGATTATCGATTGGTACTACATCTTTTCTTAATTATAATTGCCATCATCATTTAGATTAATTGAATTTGGAATCTGAATTGATAATCTTATTGGCTTACGTAAAGATGATGAGTTTATTTTTTGTACATCCAAAAACAATTACAACTATGCTGTTTACTTGACTTCATTGTTTAAAAAAAAATATATAAAAGGAATACTTTTTCGATAATATTATAAGGCGCAAAGAAATCATACCACTCAGCTAGTCGCGCACAGGTTTAGAGTGCTTTTACTTAATTACATCTTAACTCAATTGTTTAGGGGTTGCCTACGTCAAATTGCTGTTTATTTTATAATTTGCATAAATAAAGTATACAATAATTGAATTCTAATAATGTTAATATTAATCAATGTAATGAATTATTTAATGAAAACTTAAAGGAAATGTCAAAGTACTAGTAACTGAGTTGGCCTAATTAAAATTATTTTAGAAGTAATTTGTAATAATTGTTGATCAGTTAGTTAAAAAATTCAAATAACCCGGTAACTGTCCAAATGACCGTTAAAGTTTCTCAGAGCAACAGTAGTTTTGTAAACAGACAGATCTACTTTAAAAGCTGTAAAAAACTCCAAGTCAACATTAAATTAAAAGCATTAGACGTTCAATTACATTTCTTTTATTTTATTGACCAATTGCTCAATCTATAAACAATCAACGACTTAACAAGAATTTAAAATATTTCTTTTATTCAATAAAAAAATGCAATGAAAAAAAATTAATTTTGTGTATTATTTACTATCTATATTTTTTTACTTCTTTTTTTTTTAAATTAATTATGTGCTGATTTTTGTATTTTTGACGAATTCTATCCATGTTGAAAAAGAATTAATAAAAAAATTATTATTATTATTATTTTTATTAGATTATTAAGTTGAAAACCGTACAGTAAAAAGAAAATTGAATACTAAAACACAGAGATGATCTAATAAAAATATGCGGTGTTAAAATATATAACTCTAAAATATCCAGAATATAATACACAACGTTGTAAAGATATTTGAAAACGTACCGGCTTTTAGCAAGAAAATAAGGAAGGCTTAAAACCAAATCAAAAGAAATGTGGTAAAAATTTGTATGGATTAAAAACTACAAAGTTCTTGCTAAAAAAACTGAAGAATCTAAGATAATTTACATCAAAACAAAAGAAAATATTGCTCTAATAAATTAATCTAAAAAAATGAATATAACACCAAATAAAACAAAAAGTGCAAACACTAAATTATAGAGACCTAAATTGCACCTAAAACGACACAAGCTGCAATTCTGTTTCCAATTTGTGCGATCTCACAATGAAAAACATTAACTATTAATTACTTAAATATTTTTCAATAATTGTGCTTTTTACGGTTGTCCTACATTGCCACAGTAAGTCTACAAGTTAGGTGCCTTTTGAATTACCACGGTAAATAAAGAGCAAGTTCTTAATTAGTCATATCAGGAATTGAACCCCAGACTGCTCGTATATATTTTTTTTACTTTTATGAATGTATTAATCTTATCAACAGCAGTTTACATAAGTAAACATCATGGTATTTTCAAAAGTAAAAACTTGTGCCGGCAAAGTTAAAAATGTCAAAATGTTTTTCTTCGTTATTAATTTGCTATACATATCAAATTAAAAGACAAAAATTTTGCCGGTAGAACAATAGTGTATTTTTGGAAAAACGTTGTCTCAAAAAGTCTACGCAAAAATTGTATATCCCAACAAAAAAATTACATTAATTTTGTATAGACCACCGAGAAACATCAAACTTTTTTTTAAAGATATTAATACATTTCTTAAAACAAACAAAAAAAGATGATTACCGTTGGAGACATAAATATAGACATATTAAAAAATTTAAAAAATACAGAAGAATACGATAAAAAGTCACATGAGTATGGCTCAAAAAAAATAAACAAACATACTAAAAAAGAAAATAAAAAAAAACAATCTCAGAAAATTATGTTTAGACCACATCTATTACAGAAGCCAAAAAGAAGACATAACCACAGCATTTCTGTAATATAAAAGTACAAGCAAAACATGTGGTTAATAAAACTGCAAAAATAACCACCTATAGTAAGCAAAATTTATTTATCAATTTAACAAAGCAGTTAGACGAATTAAATTACCCATATCAACTTCTCAATTAAAGTGTAAAGAATTATACACTAAGAATAAACAACTACACTAAAAAATTACAAAATATATGAAAAAGTAGAGAAATTACAAAAAAAAATTAAAATACAAAAAGTTTTAATTGTAGAAACTTTGTACTGAATCCAACAGTATAAAAAATGAGTTTAAAAACGCTATAACAAAACAAGACAAAAGTTACAAGTTTTATCAAACAATCTAAACGAAAACAATACAAAAAGTAATCAATAAAACATTTGTAAAAAACAAAACAGATCTAAAAGACTAAAAGATATAATACAAACTTAAAATGTATGTAGCCAACAAGATACTTGATTAGTTTACTGATACATTTAATCAGACGAAGTCTTTTGCCAAATCATGTAGCAAAATACTGCATAATATAAATCAAGTACAATTAATAGAAACTACACCTGAAAAGATAAAAAAAAAATTATTTTTGAACCCTTCAAAACGTGCAGGTCATGATGAAATTAAAACAATAGACCTTTAGATAGCGTAAAAGAAATAAAAAAGCCAGTACCAAAGTTATTAATTTAACTATTGACATTGACTTAATCTGTTGATTTAAAAAAAAAACCTTTCATACTTTTGATCATAGTGCAATAATAAATTTTTTATAGAAAAATGAAATTAAAAAAAGATACTAAAAATGGTTTCAAAACTACTTGGACAGTCGGAAATTTTAGATCAAAATAAGTGGCAAACTGGGCAAAAAAACAACTACTAACAGAGGTGTGCCTTTAAGAGCCGATCCTTCAATATTAGTTTAAACTTTGAAACTAGTTTTAACTTTTTATGCAACTTTCAATGAGTTATACCATAAAAGCCGTATCAAGGCTGAACGTGATCTCACTAGCTTGATCGTTTAAAACCACTGGAACTGTTTTATTTCGACGGCACATGCACGAATACGCCCAGATTGAGAATTGTTTTGATGTTTTTCATAATATATATTGTTTATGTCGCTCGCATTAATCATGTTTGAAAATATTGATAATATTCTTAATGATGATTTGTTTGACAATGATAATACTGATCAGGACAAAGATGCTGTATCGTCATACGGAGAATAAATATAGAAAAAAAAACAACGAATTGTGAGAAGCCGACCAAATCATTTTCAGTTATGGAATGACTACGAATTTTTTAAACGTTTTTGTCTTTCAAAACGAACTATTTTATTTATAATAAATTTAATAGAACATAAAATATGTTCACAAACAACTAGGTAAGAATAATTTTATATAATTATTTCAATGATTAATATTATTATTGTTTAGAAATGAAGCTCTTTTCCTATCAATAATAGTGTTGATGGCATTAAGATTTTATGCAACGGGGTCTTTCTTAATTGCCATCTGAGACTTTTTGTGCATAAAGTACTGCAACCAAAATAGTGCACGTGGTTTTATATGCCATTGCTAAATTGCGTCCGCATTTTATTAAATTTCCAACAGAAGATAATTTGTGCAACAACAGTTTTTTAATATTGCTCAATTTCCACGTTGTGTAGGTACTATAGATTGCACACATGTTAAAACCCAGTCACCGGGGGGTCTAGGACACTTCGGCGCCGCCATTTCGGCGCGGACGTTTTGGCGCGGCCAATTCGGCGCCAAAACTTTTCAAATAAAACATAGTATATACAAATATATTATAATCATAAAAATTTATTTAGTGTTTTCTACTACAGTGAAACTTCCCTAACTCGAATCTCCAAGAGGCACCAAATAAATTTTGAGTTAGGGAAAATTCGAACTATAGAAAAATATGCCTAATTTAAGTCTAAGTTCATTACATAATACATACTACAAATTAAACAAAACATTTAATTTTATAGTATTTTTATGGAATGAATACATAAACAGTGCGGATATAAAGTCTAAGAAACATTCAAATAAAAAAGTCAAAAAAATTTCATGCTTTAAAAAATTTTTAAAAACCTCATTTTATATTTTTTTTTAAATCAAAAAAAGGATTGAGATATAAAAATTTGACTTAAGGAGATAAAAATCTGTATAAAAATAGTTTAAACCTTATTGTTTCCAAAAAATATTCGAGTTATAGAGTAATTCGATTTGAAGAAGTTCGAGTTAAAAAAGTTTTACTGTATTTCATATTTTTAAATTTTTAATAGATAGTTATTTTAATATACTATTATCCTTTATATTTTTCAGGTTATTACCTATCATTAAAAAACATATTTTATGATTTTTATGTATAATTTTTGTTTGATATGTTATGTAATTTATATGTATTTTATATTTTATTTTTTATACATTATTTGTTATGTTTCACAAAACAAATCAATTTTTATTATAATGTGTATATATACTTTTGTTTTATTTGAAAAGTTTTGGCGTCAAAATGGCCAGCGCAGAGGTGTCCTCGCACCAAATCAGCCGCACCGAATTGGCCGCGCCAAAACGGCGGCGCCGAAGTGTCCCATTTCGGTCACCAGGAGGAAATGATGCATTAATGTCCAGACAATAACTGGTTCCGATTTAAAAAAAAAATTAATATTGTGTCTCGCTGGCCTGGATCATCTTACGATTCAACCATTTTTAATAACAGTTGTATTCGAGGACGTTTTGAAAGAGGTGAAATAGGGGATAGCTTGATAGTTGGAAGATAGTAGCTATCCGATAAGAAATTTTTTAATACTACTCTTGCTAATCCAATAACGGCTCCGAAACAACTATTAAATGAATCTCAAATTTGTACACGTATGCCTGTAGAACGGTGCTACGGAGTATAGAAACGTAAATTTTCTATCCTCGCAACAGGAATTTGAGTAAAAGTTTCACAATATTGCTTGTGAAATGCGTGATAAAGTTTCTCCGATAAAAAATGATGTTGAAGAAAATAATTTTATTAATAATATGCCAGCCGATCATGGGATTGTTTCAGCCGTAAATAACATAACAAGGATGAATATTATTGAATATTTTGCCCACCTTTAAATACGATTACCACACATACTTCTATTTTTTTTTTAATTTCTTGCTAACCATACCTTTAACTGAAAATGCTAATAGGTTAATAATTACAAATGTACTTACAAAACTAAATATATATTTTATAAAAATATCACATAAAATGAACAAAAATATAACTAAAATAAAAAAATAAAAATATTACATAAAATGAACAAAAATATAGTTCTAAAATAAAAAATAAAAATTGCATTCTACAGAAAAATATCACATTGTATAATTATCACATTATATAAGCGTTAGTTTTTTATAAAAATATTCTTCTTATATTTGAAGTTTTTACGCATTTTCTTTTAGTTTATATTTGTAATCATTTTCCAGCATTTTCAACTCTCCCTCCTTTTGCAGTTATTTTCTAGTTTCTTCAACTAAAGCTAATTTAGCTTTACCAACTTGGTATCAAGATTTATTGGAATTTTTGGTCTTGTCACATCTATTTTTGGTTTTGTCACATCTATTTTTGGTTTTGTCAAATCTAGGAAAAAAAACAAGGTAAGTTAAATAAAGATATTAAAAAGCCAGTAAATAAGTAAATTAAATCCTCATCAAGTTCATTAATATTTATATCTCTTCATATCACTACAAAATTAAATAAAATAATTAACACTTTAAAATAAGTGGATGAAATAAATGCATGCTTTGATTAAAACAATTAGGTACACATTAGTAATGTAAATAGTAATATGAAATACAAGAATTAATCGGACCAAATAAAATTCCTAATTTAATATAATTGTTCACTTACTTTGGAATGAAGATGGGTGCAACTCCACTGCCTTTGGAAATTGCAGCATTGATGGCGTGTAGTGCCCCCAATCCATCGGTGTTAACATTTCTTCAATAATAACAGAGTTGGTTTCCAGTATATCTATAACAATTTGTTATTAATATATAAATCGGGTAAATAAGATACTTAAAAAACCGAACGGACCCCGTCATCTGATTTTTGATAATAACCTTAATGTCTTCATCTACACTCGATATTTCAGTAACTGGAGCACCACCGCTACCAGTCCCCTTAAAATTTTTCATCAGCATACCTTTTTTTCGATCTCTTTTTTAAATTGTCAAATTTTCTACGCAATGTGAGTGCGTCCCTGTACAAATATCCTGTCATATTAAATTCTTTTGCAAGATTTACCCATGCAGCCTCCTTCGCACGGGCAAAACTCACATCAGTTTGTACTTTGTAACCAATGAGACTTATAAAAACATTCTATTTAAAATACATAATTTAATTAAATTATTTGGTTAATAATATATAAAATTAAAATTAAATAAAAAATAGGTTAAGATGTAAAAATAAAATTTAATTAATAAAGCAATACTTACCAAAAATTCCTCCTCTGTTTTAAAAAAGTTTAGAGCTCGTTTTGAGGATTTATCCATACACGACATGTTCATTTTATAATACAAAATATATTTTTACAATCACTAACCAAACACTTTGCAGTTTACGGGCATCCAAAATATTAAACAAACAACATACATAAAACTAGTCACTACAGTTATTTCAGCAATTTTCATTGCCAACCTAACAAATATTTGCGTTTAAGTAAACTAATGTTGAAAGTCTCGTTCGAGGTAAAACGGAGTTTGCAAATTAATCTAAGTTTGGGCAATCTCGCGTTTAAACTAGCATTAAAAGATCAAACCTAAGCAGTATTTATAAACCAACTCTTTACCATGGGATAATACTTAAAAAACTCCAAATATTTTTTATCTGCAAAAATGTACATCAAGCGTTAAAAAAACATGCAAAGAGATTTGAAACAGTTTCAAAAACAAAAGGGCTCATTATCAACAAAGAAAAAAGAATGCTGGTTTACATAGTATCACCACATTAGCAAAAAAAGGAAGAACAAACCAACTTGGATTTTATTAATCCAAATGCCTGCACAATGTTTGAACACCTGATAACTGTATTTGCCATAGGCAAATAGAAACTGTAAAAAAGCAAAAGTATCTTAAAATACGGAAAAACCAAGGTTTGAGCTGGAAACCACACGTCAGCAAAATTAGAATTAAATTATAACACATTGCAAACAACATTTAGTACTTCTAATAGTTTATACCAAAACTATAACAACAATATATTGCTCACTGCCTGAATTCATTATTACTTAAAAAAGAACTGTGTATGGCGTCACAAAAATTAGTTATAAAAATTCTAGAGCAATAATGAACAACATAAACGAAAAAGACACATCAACTAATCTAAACTTCAACAAAAAGAAATGTTGCTAGAAAATTTATAGTGGAAAGACATAACAATAAATAAGAAGTAAGGAAATAGCCGTACAATCATTCATTGTTCAATAAAGTTCTAAATTACATTTTAAAAACAAATTCAATAAAACTGTCAAACCAAAAACAAAATCCTGGATAAGTATATAGTGACCAATCAAAAAATAATACACAAAACTTTCCGCTGACAATCTTGCTTGGTAGAACCAATAAATAACACATGAAAAGATAATCAAGAAGGTGGGTAAAAATTGAAATAAGAGGGGGAGTACTATACTCCATCCATAAACAGATAATCAACTTCCAGCAGAAAAATAAATTATATTTTGCTGAATTTTAGTTAGGATTTTTTTTTTGGTTGATCAATTACTTAAATAACTTCCATCCAGTCCTGCGTACGAGTGATTTTATTTCACATAATACTATGTAGGGCTCAAGTAAAACAGCCAATTTAATTTTAGAAATAAATTTAGTTATCTTAACTAAAGGTAACAATACCTACTTTTCCATGGCCAATAGATTATTTTCAGTTATTGATGTGATGTGTCTTTTACGTTAACAATGCCTTGTCAAGTCCTTGTTAATATTTGCAGTTTTTTTCGAGGAAGTTATAGAAAACAGTCAGTTACTTTAGGGCTTACAATATTCATTACCTAATTTGCCTGTTTATAGCTTGGAGTATGGTACCATCAAACTTTCAGTGTTTGCTTTTAGTAGAGTTTTTTTGGAGGTAACGAAAACCTTAGCTTAGATCTACACATTTTTTTGCGCTCCAGCTTAGTAGCCTAAATACTTTCTATTATATTGATGTCTCCTTTCAGCACAGTTAAGTGATCATATTTCACGTGCTGTTAGAGTGAGGGAGTAGAGTGGATTGCTGCTTTGCTGTCCGTTATATTTTTCTGGTTACTATTCCTAATACCTAAAGATAATCCAAGCTACCTCTGTTGTGTTGTGTGTGTTCTTAAAGTTAAAGATATGTTAACACTATGTGTTAAAAATGGACATTCACATTTTGTTTTGGCATAAGTACAACTTTTACTTCTGTCAATTTTACAGGAATGTAGCAAAAAGCAATGCATGCTCTATAGACTTTTGACAGGTGAATCAGGATAATGTTTTTGCTCCATTGTAGGAAGGATTAAAAAATCTTATCCAATCTTAGTGTTTTGTCTGGCAAAAAGTTTTTGATTGCTCAGGCTTTATGCACCTTATCTGCAAGATGATGAGCAGAATCAAATTACATTTGTATCGGATTGGTACAGCCTATGAAATAAAGTTTTTAACAACCAAAATGTTGTTGGGTTTTTTTATGTCATTAAGTTTCATTCATTGCACACTTTTTTCTAGTTTTTTTAAATGTTTTCATAAGACGTTAAATTTGATTGCATTTTTGAATGTTTTTCTTGGTTGAAGAATTTTATTGTTCAAGTTCCTTACACTATTATTACACCATTATGGTATGACAGAGCAAACAACCGACCTAATTGGACAAGACTTTTTGTGAGTTAAAAAATATTCCAACTTGCCTAGGTAGTTTTATATTTTATCCACTCTTCCAGGTTTATTTTAAACTGTATAAACACTGTGCTATAGGTTGTTTTAAATAGTACTCTGGTAAGACCTACGTTTATTTTGTGTTTATATTTTAATTAATTTAAATTGTATTCATCTATGATCTGACATTAAGGCTGGCGTAGACTAATCTAGGATTTTGTTTAAAATGTGTATGCTTGCCAATATAATGTTTATCAAAGTATGGCTTTGTGAAGTGGTAAACGTCGGTTTGACGTTTTGGTTTAGTATTTCTAGGCTAGTTCTGATAATAAAATCATGTAATAGCTAACCCTGTTATTTGTGCCTTTGCTACCCCAAACGATATGGTGAGAATTGGCATTACATCCAACTAGGAGGTTTATGTTTCCTCTTGTACAATACTGCACCAATTCCTCCTGAGTAAAAAATAGTGCGTTATGCGGCAGTTATACGGTAGTTGTGTCTTTTTTTTTTGTAGCCAAGCTGATCTTCACAGCTGTGACATTGCTGGTGGAAAGCTGTAGCATAAAAAAGACTATTATATGTTTATGTATTTTTCATCTGCAGATCGTCAACCAAATGTACATTTTAAGCCGACGATTAAGGTTGTTAATAGTTTTCAACTTAATTGGAACTAGTTAATTGGTAAATAGATTAACGATATGTTATGGAATAAAGTGAATTTAATCAATTAGTTGCTTACTTGTCGATATCGGCAGTTAATTGCTGGATGACATCTAATATCCATAGTTAGCCGATTTTGGATTCCGCTAACTTCCTTCTACCAATGTAAAATCTGAAAAAAATTGAATTGTTATTAATTGTTTATAATTAATATTAGTGGGAATTGTGATTAGAAGTTGTTTAATGCCAATAAGTCAAATTATCAACCAATTTCTGTTGTTATTATTAGTTTAAGTTATATGAGATATTATATGTTCACATCTTAGTTATATCTTAGATATTAGAACAATTAATTTTAGTGATGTGTAATTAATGTATACTTACCATTTATCAACTAGTTAATCCGTATGATGTTGTGATGCTTGTTGTAAACACTATCATTTAACTGTCACTGTTGTCAAACGCAATGTTGATTAGGCGGCGTAAAAATGCAAATGTGCAACTTAACGCTTGATGCGGATTAATGACCCCACTTGGACCATACGCAAATACTACAAAACCGCACAACATCTTAGGTTGTTTATATTATATGTTTTTTTTATATTAAAGTTCTTCACTAAATAAATATTAGTGACCTAGATTTTTTTTTCTTTACCCACATACTGGTAACGGGATCTACCGTTAAGAAGTGTGGTCAATATGATTATACAGGAAAGACTTCAAAAAAAGATCCCGTGGCGCTCACTTTCTGCCATCCCCGCCTACATTGAGCTACGACGGCAAGAGAAACCCTGTCCACCTGCTAACCAGTTAAACAGAAAAGGAAAATTGGAAACCTATTAGGAGCAATATAATACGTCCTTGGCTTACCGTTTGTAGGGTTTGTAAATACATTCCTGTTGAGTTTGCAACTATGATATCTAATATATCTTGCATTATTTATAGTTTGCAACATAATGTTGCCTTGAAAGTGATTTAGGTTACATGGAATTTTGTCATTGTGGTGCGTCATTTGGATGATTCTGGGTTTGGTGTATTTCCCACCGCTCCAATTCTCGTGCAACTTTAATAGTGGGCTTAAGAAACATGTAGTTCATTCTGTTGCCGTATCCGTTTAGCTTTTCCACGTTTTTCTTGCTTATTCCTAGAACAAAGGTTTTTTTTGACCATAAAGAAGATGCTTCAACTTGTGAAGTCAAATTCTTGGTTTTATTTTGTATAGGGTCAGCAAAAGTTGCCAGCCCAGCACGTGAGATGTTTGCCGTGCCCAGCAGCAGCCAAACAAGTTTTCTTTTTTTTTTAAATGCTTAATTATTTTGGAGTCTGCAAACACCGGTCTGTAAAGTTGTTGCATCAAACGGGTTAGTTGAGGTACCTTTAGACGTACCCATACTTAGTTTGTTTTTATTATTGCTAAGGTAACCAAAAACACGCTAGTTTTAGAAAATTTCTATTTTTATGGTCACATTAGTTTATGTTTTGATCCAAAACAGATTGGATGGATTGCAAAATCCATATTTTGTTTATTGCCAATATTGTTGCTATAAATACCAATTAGCATTCAGAATCTATTTTACATTTATTACACTACACTTTTATGAGTTATACTTGAGCAATTATTACTATCAAGTATTTTATCTAACACGCTATATCGGTTTGAATTCTTACCATTAGCTAGACGGCAGCTCTAATTCGGTTGGCGGGTCGTGGGTTGCTTCAAATTCAGGGATAAAAACTCAATAGGCGTACTTACTAAATGTTGGGCTTCAGCCACTATAAATCTAGTGACACGTATTAAACATGAAGGAAAGACGTTATTGAGGTATAAAACTCATAGTTGTGATACCTGACCATTTAATAAAAAAATAGAGACATGACATTACAAAAAAATATAATTGGTTTAGGAAGAAAGAAAACTTCTTGAGCGGCTTAACATTGAATTAAGCTCATCAAGGACCTCCCACATCACTGACTAATCAAGCTGACCCAACAACTGCCAAGTCCTTCCAATCCGTCAATGGCATTGGAGAACAAAAAGGAGTCAAACAAAATTAGTAAAAACCCCTTAATGCTCTCCCACACCACTGACCGATGAAGACCACTCAACAACCGCTAAGTCTCCTTGACCCCTCAATGATGATAAAAAAACAAAACAAAAATATTGACTAAAACAGTTGGACACCGTACGATATTTAATAACCTAACCTAACCTAACCTAGGCGAATAAGCTTATTTCCTGTACAAAAATAAATGGTGTAACGGTGTCACACTGCGCAACATATGCATATACATATAACATAATATTTTGTGGTACCATAAAAATCCACTGGCATTAATAAAAGTTTAATTTGTCAAACTTTTTGATTTTTGTGAACACTACCTTAACAGTAATATAAAAAGGTTTAAATTTGAATTTACAGATTTACATCGGTAGGTTCACGCTAGGGCCAACTAACCTTTCCAGTCGGTCAACGACTACTACTACTAAATTGACGCTTAAAATTTGTAACACCATTTGGTGCCACTGGCATAGAAAAAAGTTTGCTTGGCAAATCTTCTTGGGCTTGACACGTTTCAATTTAGCAAAAAAGGCAAAAGATTAAATTGTGAAAGTTAAGAAGTTAAATTTAAAATCGGAGCGTGCAAACTTACAACATGGCTCAGCATAGCCAAGTTCTAGCACCACTTATCTTGCAAGGAAAACTGAAAAGAGAACCCTCCACCTCCTGGGACCGTCATACAAGCTCTAGCAGATCGTGAAAAGTTCCTCAAAGACTCCTTGCATGCGAATGTTGTGTACATCAACCTCGGGAATAGCTTGAAATGGGTCGAACACAGATCGTAAAGAAACTGGAACTAAGCGAAGGCGATATGGGCCATGCAGATTAGTTATCCAGTCTTGAGAGCATTCCAGATTTTACTGCTTCTATTCAGGTGAATGGTTTAAGTTGGATTTGAGCCCGAACTTAAAAGCCTTAATTCAAATTAAATTGAATATACAAACAATTATTATTTAAGTAATTGCTGATCAAATAAATTGGCTTTCTGGCTTTCGACTATGGTTGCTTCTCGCTAATATGGCGGCGGCATGGTGGAGCGTGGTTAAGTACGGAGAACCTCATGGGTATCTTCAGGATCATACAAACCAATTCACAAACGCGGCGGCGGCTATAGACACATAGGTGCGCCTCAAACAAACATCAAAAGGTAGATCTTGATGGTCAATTTAACACATCAAAAAAACACCGTAAGTAAAAACACCACAACTTTACTTCACCATGGCCGGCCAGAAAAAAACTTCCTTTACATTCACCTGAACCTATCCAACTTTACCTCGACCAATCTCAATTATTCCCGCTTTTATTAAATATCATAAATGTGACCAATCGTTAATTTATTTAATGTTCACTGATCAGAGTGGCGCCATCCCACGAGAGTTAAGTCAACCCACAACAGCCAGTACAGGAATCTATCTTTCTGCTGTAGTGAGTTTGTGTTTGTGCCAACGGCACCAGTACCAACTCAAACATCTGACGTTTACCAAGACGTCCTAACCTCAATTTTGTAAACAAAATAAACAAAGTTGGGGAGTGTTAAACAAAGTGTTTCAGTGCCCGCAAATAATTAGAAACAAAGTGCCATGGATATTCACGGCCCCCCCCAAACTAATAAACCGTAAGTAGAAACTAATAAAAGATTAATTAAATAAATCTAAAGTTAATGGGCGATCACATTCATCTCTTTCTCTCTCTCTGCTAGTGGGAATTAAAAAAAAGTTATAAACATGACCAGCGCTAGTCTGCTTAAGATAACTTAATCATTAATAAAGTAAGTTAATTAATTTGGTTTGGCCAAACCAGATATAACTAAAACCGCTTGTCGATACGACAAACTGCTTACTTAATAAATTTTAGGCTGTAATAATTAATATTTAAATAATTTCAATTACTAATTAGTCCAATTAATTCTTTTTTTGTTGTTGTTTAATTTAGATGTTGCTGTCCCACTGAGTAGAAGATTTTCGAATGCTACACTACCCTCTTTCCCACTAAAAAAAAGGACGAGACCCAATGCGACACGCAGTCCCAGGTAATAACTAATTATACCACAGGTTCTCGATAATGAGACATAACTAAATTAATTTAATCTAACCCAATATTCATCATTTTAATCCACCTTAGAACTGAAATCTCACTGAAAATAAAGGTATCTCTAAATATTCATTAACTTAAACAATCAAACAAAATTAGGTCAAAACCTAACTTGACTTTGGGGTAAATTCATCCCCGAGGTACGGTTTTAAATCTTTGACGTGCCAGTGGCCTATGTCTGTGCCGTTTTCTAATGTTACTAACGAATAAACTAACCTAGACTTAACTGATTTAATTTTACATAATACATAACGAAGGGTTTAATTTTGCAGCAAACTTCTCGAAAGCATTTGACAAGAGGTATGTTCTCTTCCATACCAATTCGTCAACTGCATAATTAACATCTCTTCTCCTTAAATTATATGCTTTTGCATTTCTGTCATAAGTAACTTAATTTTTCGGTAACTACACGGAATATGTCAAGTAACTCAGATAACTTTTCGATCACCATATCACGATTGCACTCTTCAATTTTAAATTTTTTACTTATATGTCCATAATAATCACCGGTTATTGGTACTTTTCGTCCAAAATTCAGAAAATTTGGGGTAATGAGCGTCGATCTTATTAAGGTTTCCACGGTTCAATTAACCCTTTCTGTGAAATTCACTTGTATGTGATATCTTGCGTTAAACCAAGGTTTTCTTGCCTTTTAGTCCGCTAGAAGTTCCTGAAATTGCTTACTTCTGAACTGTACGCCATTGTCCACCATCACTATTTGGGGTACACCAAATAAAAGAAAGATTTGCTGTTTCATGAATCTTGACACTTTCTGAGCCGTGGCATGTCTTATTGGATGTAAGACTACAAACTTGTTGAACCAATCGGTTACATCGAAGATATAATGTTGGCCTCTATGCGATCTTGGTAAGGGGCCTATTATATCGGCTGATATTACTTGCCATGGGTAACTGACTTGTTTAGCTTTACCCATCAATCCAGGTTTCAATACATTCAGTGCTTTTTGTGCCCCACATATTTTGCAGTTCCTAACGTAACGATACACGTCATCATGTAATTTGGGCCAATAATAAAGTTCTCTTATTCTCAATAGGGTTTTAAAACAACTAAAATGTCCGGCTTTGATGTCATCATGACATTTCTGTAGGATCTCCTTTCTTTCAGACTTTGGCACTACAAACTTCCACTCTGAACCGTTGTAAGGATTGAATTTACACAGCGTCAACTTCAATAGTCTACCTTCTTCAACTCTCCATAAGGGGTACTTATCTGGTTCAGTTGTTACTGTTTTGAGCATTTTTTGGTACCAAGCTTCGACTTCACGCAATTGACCGGTTACCTCGTTTACTTCTCCAATCTGTAGTCTTTTTGGGATGTGCGACAAGGCATCCGGGACCACGTTCAGCTTGTCCTTACGGTGTTGCAAGTCCATGCTGTACTGCAAAAACTTTAGAGACCATCGAGCTGATCTACCCGATGGTTCTTTGTAACGCTGTAGCCAAAGCAAACTATAATGATCCACAATAGCGGTAAAATGAGTGTCCTTTATGTATGGCCTAAACCTCTCAATTCCAAATATTAGAGCTAGACATTCTCGTTGGGTGACGTTGGGTCATGTTCTTGGCTTAATACGCAGCCTATTCCGACGTCGGACGCGTCAATCTGTATGGTGAAAGGGTGGGTGAAGTCAGGGCTGACTAATATGGGTGATGTCACCAACGCGTTTTTTATGTCAACGAAAGCTATTTGAGCCTCTGCGTTATACTTAATGGACTGTCGTTTTTTACGACCTGTGATAAAAGCATTTATCGGGGCCATTACCGTTGAAAATTGCGGAATAAACCGCTTGTACCAACTACAAAGACCAACCAATCTTTTCACTTCTGTGACATTTTTGAGTTCTGGATAGTTAACCATTGCCTCAACATTTGCTGGATCAGTTTTTAGACCAATCCTATCGACTATAAATTCCAATTAACGTAGACTGCTCTTGCAAAATTCACATTTCTTAAAATTTACTGATAATTTTGCATCTTTTAGCTTATCAAATACATTGAACAATACTTCAAGGTGTTCATTAATATCCTTGGTAGCAATTATGATATCATCAAGATATACGAAAATTCTAGGCCGCGGGATGGTACCGCAATAGCAGTTTTGTCGCAAAACTCGGGAGACAGAGGGATTTACCAAAATGCGTTCTTGAGATCTATCGAAGAGAGGTATCTAGCATACCGTAGCTTATTCAGAATGTTATCGACTATTGGAAGTGGATAGGTATCACGCTTTGTGACAAATTTCAATCTCCTGCCATCAAAACGGCGGAAAGCGGAAATCTCCGGACGATTTTTGACTGGACCATGGAGATGATGATGGCTTTACAACCCCTAACTTCAGCATTTTGTCAAGTTTGGCGTTCAACTTAGATTGCATCAAGGGAGACAGAGCATGATGTCGTTGCTTGATAGGCTGCGCATCACCTACATCTATGTGGTAAGTAATTTTGTCTGTCCTGCCTAATTCTTTTGTCGCTAAACCTTCAAACTTCTTAGTCATAACTACAAGTTTTTCTCTCTTCACAAGATAACTCGTTCCGTTCTATTATACCTGAGATATTATACATAAAAGGGTCTATAATATTTTCTCGAAGTGCTTAGCATTTTCTCTATCCCCAACGCACCTTGTGCCTTGTTTAAAATTTAGGTTTAAATCAAACCCGCTTATTACATCCATCCCAATCAATAATGTTTTCTTGAGAGCTAGTATAATAGGTACCCTAACGACATCAGACACCCCATCAATTGTCAACGGCACATTTACAAATCCTGATATTCTTAATTCCGATCTATTGGCTACTTTCACAAAACGTTTTTTTTTTTGCTCTAGTAACATACGTACAACCATCAACGAACTTTAAGGTCTTCCTTTCTTTAGAATTGCCTTGACCTCGATTACTAATCGACAATTCTACTGAGCGTTTCCCGAAGCATTTCGGTCACCACATTCGGGACAGTTTCTTCGGTAGACTCCTCTATGGCCGCAGCCAAAACAAAACAAGTTTCTCCGTTTCCTACATTTGCAATGACCATGGCCGGCTAATCCGCAATTCCAGCATTTAATAAGACTAGACCCGTAGTTGTCATTAGGTGTAAGACCGTTTTGATTTGGCCAGTTGCAAGAGTTTTGACGGCGGCTTTCTCTGATTTGCCTCAGAAGTTCTGTTGGAACGGTTGGATTATAAATTGTTATGGGGAAACTGCCTTTGATAGGTTACTTGGTTGGCTTGATGTCGATTTCCTTGCTTTGTCGATAGCGTCCTCCTTGACGTCTCTAATGTGTCCAAGTTCAATTCTGGTGTCCTTTTTTCCTGTCCTTGGCCTACTGTATCTTCTGATACGATAGCTATTTTTGCCGAAGTTGCAATGAGTTGGAAAAACTTTGATTTCTCCAGTTTCCTACATAGTTTGCTCAGTTCAACTAAAGAACTTACTTCATGAAGGGCTAAGTATGCATTCATCGCCGGTTTGAGGTTTCGTCGGACAAGATCTAACTTTTTCAATTTGTTAATTTGGATTGGTAACTTACGGAACAGATTATCCATTTTGGCAAAATACATACTGACTTTTTAATTCGGGCGGTGCATACTCGTTCGTATCTCTTCCCACGTCTTTCCTTCGTAGTCACAGGGTAGGAAGTCGCGTTTGAGAATGGTCATCAAGGATTCCCAGCACGATACGCTATCCTTCGCAGACCTATACCACGTAAGTGCATCTCCACTAAACAAATCTCTAGCCGAAAAAAACAACTCATCCTTAGTTACGTTTCTGGCTACTCTAAACTTCTCTACAGTTTTCAGAAAAGATACTAAGTTGTTGGAATCTGTTCTTCCATTAAATTTCAATTGTGTAATTTCATCCCTGAATTTGAAGCGACCCACGACTCGCCAACCGAATTAGAGCTGCCGTCTAGCTAATGGTAAGAATTCAAACCGTTATACGTCGTTTTTTAAATCTAATTTGACGAAACAAACGGCTTAATTTAAACGCGTCAAACTAAAAAATCATTTTATTGGGCCGTTTTAAATGAACAGCAGCCAATTGATTGAGGTCTCAACAACATCTTTCACTACGAGTCTGCACACACGGCACAAATTGATTGCAATTAGTTTTTCTTAGTTTAATGTTCCAATCCCGGAAAGTTTCATTTCTGGCCCGAACGACCGTCTAGCCCTAAAGGTTTATTGGAACAAAAAGCCCCATAACCACGACAAGTATGATCATCATAGAGATAAACTCTGTTTTTCTATGAAATTTTCTATGTTGTAGTACAGCTAAATTATTTTGATTTAGAATCCATCATGACGTTCACTTATCTTTTTTTTTTCAGTAGAACGATTTCAATTATGTATATATTTTTGATTGAAATAATTGCTGCTATTCTTTTTCCATTTTTGCAATTAATTACGTGTTTAAAAATTGTTTTTTTTTTTGTATATCTGTAAAAGTGGAATAAAACATTATCACCCTTATGCATAGTCATATTTAGTAACTACTAAGGTGTTACTAGCTGAATATTACTGTTGATCGTATAGTGATATTTAAAACGCTACTAAGCCTAGTTGTTGACTAAAACGTTAGTAGCCAGATTTCCTTGTTTTGCATGTGATCAAATACATTGTAAATATAACCTACAACTGTCGGTTATAAATATTGAGATATTTATCACTATTTAATGACATATTGCTTTATTTATTGCAATGTATGGTAATATTTAAATATTAGCACCAAAATGTAGTGGTTGCGTCAAGTATAATTAAAGAAATAAATTAATGTTATTTATTTTAATAATTAAATTAGTTTAGTGTTTTTCTGTAAGATGGCAGCACATCCAAAATTCAGTTATAAAAATTAATATGACAGCAGCAAACACATCTGATCTTGTGCATTTTGACTCTAAAACTTACTCTGACTAAACATAATAGTTGTTTATTAATTTTAATAATATTTTAAAATGATTATAGCTCAAAAGTAATTGATTGTGTAGCCTTATTATTTCAAGCTCCTTTAATTGCAATAAATGCATAATTTATTTATTTTAGATATCTACAAGTTAAATTTTAAAACAAAATAAAAATATATTGTTACATTTGCATAACTTTTTTTAATTAATTTTGTTAATTAAGTTTTTATTTACAAGTTCTATAATTATTATTGAATCTTTATTTTTGTGCAAAACCTTTTCATTATTTATTTTTACCGCGCAAAAATGGGACATGAAACAAACTTCATGTCATGATAATGCTGTGTTGCCAAAGCATAATTTTATAGATAGTAGCTACTAACTAAATTATACTAAAAATCAACTATGCATATGCCACATTTAGTATGTTGTAAGTAGCTACTTGTTAGTAACGTGTTAGTAGCATACTAACCAAACAACTATGCATAAGGCTGTATATATTTAAAAACAGATATTTACAGATATTTTGAAATGTAACTTTATTGCATTTATGCAGTATGTCAAATAAATTACATTTTCTTGCAATCTCAATAATAATTATTTTTATCAAGACATGCCTATTGTGATTTTGTTTTATTTATTGTTTATTAGTTCAATTTTATTTCTAACAATCAACATCTATGCTATTTTTTATTTCCAAATTTAATTTAATAAGTTTTTCACGAGTGTTAAAATGTATAATGTAATCTGTTTAATTTATTTTCATTTACCTTAAAACATTTTTTATGCTTAAAATTGCTTTTTAACCAAATTTTAATTTACTAGCATTTGACCACATTGTTAATTAGAGGCTTAGTAGTAATCAATTTAAAATGAAAGGATTGAGCAGACTACCATTGTTAGCTAGTCGACCATTCATTATAATCAAGGATATAATCTAGACTAAGGGGAAACTAAATACACTCGTAACGAGATATTATTATCTCATTAAACAGTAGGATATTTCTAGGAGATATTCTTAATGTCTGCTATATAGATATATTTTATGCATTAATGAATGTTAGATTAAAAAATCGATAATGAAATACCCAGAGCTTTGCAGCATTCCCTATGCAAATAGATTCAGAGAAATTGAAAGCGCCTTTATTGAAATTTTTGCATCAAGACTCGGAGCGGATATTTACATTATAGGATTTGCCCTTTCGTCTTTTACTTATTGCTAAGTGTTGCAATTTATTATTAAATTAAATTGTAGGCATAAACACGTCAACTTGATATTACATATTCCTTACAAATGTACTACATTTACCTAGAGAACACGTTTTTCATATTTATTTAGTTGAATTTCATGCAGTCTCCTATTGAAATATGGAATTTGCACAGTTTCTCTTAAGATATTATTTAGGTTATAAAAACCATATAATAAATTCTAATATACAACCCCTATATAATATGTATTATAAATTGTTTATAAATTATTATTTTAAAACAAATTAAAATTAAATAATTTTTTTATAAAAAACATAGAAAAAAACCACAAACGTAGAGTTACTAAATCAAGTTTTTATTGCTGTTTTTACTCATAATCAAAATAATTTTGATATAAAGTTAAAAATTATTTTATTAAAAAAAAAATGATAAATATTAACATTTTAAAAAACTATTTTAATTTGTTTTTAAATAATTCAAACTTTTCCTAGGACTAGGAGTCTAACTTAATGAATTCATGACATAATGTGTCTGGTTTATGTGGAAATAAAAAATATAAAAATAAAAAGCTGTAAATAATGATAGTTGTAAAATTTTAAGCTAATAATAGTTTATGAAATAAGTTTTTTTTTTTTTTTTTTTTTAAATAAAATTTTTACATATTTACAATTTATATATATTTTTTTTTTCCCACTTGCTGCTCTACAATGTTTCCATGTGGATGGCTGCAGAGCTTCGTATTCGGGGCACCATTTTATGTTTCCATTTATTTTCTTCTAACTAGATCTTGTTAATATATAATGTTTTTTAATTTTAACTTTGAATTCTTTATAATTCTTTGTTTTCTTAATACTTTCAGGCAGTTGGTTGTACGTGACAAGTCCATTGCCTAGTATTGTTTGTTTTGCTTTTTCTGTCCGTGTTGTAATAATAATAATAATGTCTTTAGTTAGCCAAAGTTACCTCACATACAAAAACAAAATACAAATTAAACAAAGAAATATAAAAAAAAAAGAAAAAATACATACATAGATAAAAATATTATTTACATAAAACATATACTTAAACTAATTAATAGAATCACAAAATACAGCATACTAATTTATAAACATTATTGGATAGATTTCAACTTTTTAATGTATGCCTTTTTGAAAATAAATAGAGTTTCTGAGTCTTTTATACTTGTAGGTAAGTTATTAAATAACTTAACTCCGTCGTTTAACATTGATTTTTTTGTTTTCTGTTTTTTAGTTTGTTTAATTCTAAAATGACTATTTTTCCTTGTTGAATAACCATGAAATTTCCGATTTTTTTCTAGAACAAAATATGACGGCGCTTCTCTATTTTTAATTTTAAATATAAAAATTAAGGTATAAAAATCTATGAGTTCATCAATAGACAGCCACTCTAACACGGTCAACATAAGTTTAACCGGTGTATACCGATCACATTTTAAAATAATTCTCATTGCCTTATTTTGTAAACACTGCAATTTCTGTCTTTGCTTTATATTAAATAAAAAGAGAAAAGTACAGTATTGATATAATGGCCTAGTTGTGGAATTGTAGACCGTTATTAAACTTTTCAACAATATAAATTTTAAAACTCGTTTTAGTAGCCTTATTTTTTTATTTATTTTTTAACTAATGCATCATAATGCAATGAAAAAGTTAATCTATTGTCAAGTATTATGCCTAAATACTTGATTTCTTGAACCTATTCTATAGGTACATCATTAATTCTAATGTTCTGTTCACTACATTTTTGTTTTTTGTTGGAAATTATCATCGCTTTTGTTTTGTACGTGTTTAAAAATAATTGATTATAATTCAACCACGGTGCCAAATTGTTGAAAACTAAATTTATTTCCAAAATTAGATCATTTAGATTTGGGCCATTTAAATAAATTAACGTGTCATCTGCAAACAACTTTACTTGACAATTGTTTAGATAGTTACAAATATCATTAACATAAATTATAAATAATAAAGGCCCCAGTACGCTTCTTTGAGGAACACCATGTTTAATTTCTAGCTTGCTAGATGTTTGGTCATTAAAATACGTTGATTGATATCTATCAGTCAGATAGTTGGTAAACCAAAGAAGTACGTCACCCGTAATACCATACAATTTTAGCTTTTGTAATAATAAGTCCCTATTTATAGTTTCAAATGCCCGCCTGAAATCAATGAAAACGGAAACAATATAAAAACCTCTATCTAATGCAGCTAGCCAATCATTCACAACAAGTTGAATGGCTGATTTACAACTGTGATTTCGTCGAAACCCTGATTGTCTTTCAAACAAAATATTATTATCTTCAATGTATTGGATCTATTTGGTTGTATACTGAAACTTCTAGTAGTTTATAAATAACCGGCAACATATTAATGGCCCTGTATTTTTCAGGTTTATTTGTACTAGCAACTTTTTGATTAGGAACTGTTCCAGTTGTTAATGATAAATTTATAATTTCTAGTATTGGATACCCTATGATATGAAACATTTTTTTTTATAAACTTTATATCAATTGGATTAGACGAAGATTTATTTTTAATTTTGAACAATTTTTTTAAGATTATTTTAAGTTTCAAATGTACTTAAGTTACTGTTTACTTTTTTTGGTACTAAAAGTTCTAAACGGTCCCGCTTACTTACTATCCCAACTAAATCGTTAATACTATTAATAAAATATGTATTAAATAGTTCAGCATTACTTGTATTAGAACTGGTTTCAAAAAAAACTTTATTACAAGTATTATTTTTATTTCCTTTCAAAAATAAATTCAAAGTTTTAAACATTTTTTTAGGTTCGTGTTTGTAAAGGTCTATATTGTTTTCACAATATAACATTTTTTCAGTTCTTAAAATTTCAACTGCAATATTTCTTTTTATTTTATATTCATTCCAATCATCAACATGATTAGAGTTTTTAAATTGTTTATAAGCTCTGTTTCTGTCAAGTTGTGCAGTTTTGACTTTATTGTTAATCCAGGGTATATCATTATTATTTAAACTAACTACTTTTGTTGGACAAACGTCGTTTATTATTTCAAAAATATTAGTGTTAAAAACCGAATAAAGTTGATTAATGTTTGTTTTTTCTAATTGCCAATCACACAACATTAATTTATTTTCAATAATTTCTAAGTGAAACTCTTTTATTATAGTCCGTGAGACGTTGTGTTTACGCATTTTTTGTTTTGTTTGTGTCCTTTCTAAAACTAAAATTCACAAAAGGTGTATGTTTTTATTTTAGTTTTATTTGATTACAATAAAATAATGGATTCATAGAAATATAGGTTTTATTATGTATGAAAATTTTACACTAAAGTATAAAAAATAGTTATCTTAAACAGCTATTCTGAGATTAAAATTATTTATGACCTAACACATTTTTAAAATAAGACTCATAGTACTGTTTTGGAATAACATTCTTATCAACCAGTTCTTGAATGTCGTTTCGTTTCGCACTAGACAATGGTATTTTTCCTGTATATGCTTGAGTCAAATCAGCAGAAATAAAGGACTGATTTGTTGTTCTTTTCTTGCACACAAAAGTTTTTTTGAAAGTTTTGTCTGTAAATGATGTTTTATAAAAAAATGCTCCAGGATGCTCCTTTTCTACTCTAAGAATTTTGATGTCATGCCACTTGACTTGATTTCTATCTTCGTCTATATTAAAGTTATTTCCCCATGATTCTTGCAAAACTTTGACATCATAAAACCTATTGTAAGTCATTTCTACAACTTGGTAAAGACATCCTGTCTTTTTGGCTGTGCGAATCAAAGTTGAATACGTGTGCGGTGAGTAAATTGGGCCTGATTTTAAGTATCTCTTAATTTGTTTTTCAATCACACTATGTACATTGTCTCCTTCATTCTGTGAGTGACCTCGTATAAGAAACTTGTGCGTAATCGATTTGACACTCATGTTGACAACAGCGTAAGCATAGATAGACCGATATTTGTTCTTTTGTTGTCCGCCGCAATTATCCGAGTAGAAAATTATATCAATTTCTTTTCGGGATTTTGATCTAATACAGCTTTGATGTAATCGTGTATGCAGCTACCAATTTCCACAGCTCCTCTCGATCCTTTGGTCTCATCCCAAAAATAACAAACCACGTTTTTTGCATCTAAGTCACTAACAGTAAAATTCAGGCAGTTAATCCTAGACTTGTAAAAGAAAAGAGATATTTGCCCTTTTGGCACCTGCATAACCGCTTGCAAGTCGTAAACTGCTACAATAGTACCATCTTCCCTGTTTTTGTCATTATCCTTCTCTGTCCTTGCCAAAGTTTTTTCTGGTATAAATTTTCTTTTTCTTTTTTATCAGAATTTTTATACCTTTTACAAAGATCGCACTGGTTATTTTTTGGTATAAAGAATGAAATATTAAAGTTAGTATTAAAAATTCTGTTAAATGTTGATACCGTAGCAAAAGTCAAGCCGTTGTTTTCACGTAGAGCTTTATAATCCCGGTATATGCACTGCAAATAAATTCTCTTGATATTTGAGCTCTTAGGTAGTGCGATTCAATCTTCGGAATAGAATTTATAAAATCTATAACACTTTGTTATATCAATAGTTGGTTGATTCTCATGTTTTACTCTCAATTCGCCTTCTACCACCACTTTGAATTGGTGATAAATTAGGGTCGACATTCTCTTTATCTTTTTCTATTACCATATTAACTAATAAACGTCCACGACTATTCATTTTTCTGAAAGAATGGAAAATTTCAATATACACTGACGGTCAATTATAAGTTAACGAGTCGTACTCTCAATAACCATCAAAAGTGTACCAACTCAAAAATAAGCTATTACAAACTCAACTAGCAATATTATTGCTAAGGCGTAATCAAAAATCTATTTCAACTTTAAAAATAAATCATGGCACATTATAAGAGTACATTTGCTGTGTTTTCTTAAGAAATAATTGAAATAAAAGAATGACTGAACAAAACTGATGCAAGTAGAAATGTCAAAAGTTTTTGAAAGAAGTCAAAATAAACATAAAATATTCACTTACCTAAGTAATCAAAACAGTTGCAACTCAAAATCCAGCAGTGAATATTCGTCGATTCAATTAAGATCTAATCACCAACACTGTAACAACTCCAAATAATACTGAACACTTGCAACTCGAAATAAAACGTTTTTGTACTAAAACGTGCGTTCGCTCGTCTTGATGTCCTTGTAGAAACTGAGATTGCAACGGTTTTGGTGCGACGGGTTATGCGTTCACTCATCCAACAAAAAGTATTTATTACGCCATCTTTTGGAGACAATTAAAGATATTAATAAATCTGTTTTGATGGTTCATGCAACTTTGTTTATAGAATCCGAATATATGATTAACTAGAAATTCTTAATTTTTGAGTTGCAACTGTTTTGATCTAGGTGTGCGATATGTAATTTTTATATTGTCATATACATGCGCTGCTATATTATCAGAATTGGTTATTACAAGATCAATTAAGGTAGATGAATTATTTGTTACACGAGTTGGAGTGGCTATCAGTTCTCATTCCTGCACATCTAATAATATTAGCTAATTTTTTTAAATAACTATATATTTTGTTTAACTAATTTATATTAAAGTCATGTTTTTCCTTTAGCATAACTTCTAAATAATCATCAAGGCTTTCTAAAAAAGTTAATTGATCCGCATTTGGCGAATGATATAAACATGATAATATAATTTTTTAACTTACAGAGTTATATATATATACTTAATAACCATAGGTTTTTTTCAACTACATAATTGTATAATTTGCTTAAAACTAAATCATTTCTGACATATATCAGTTAAACAATTAAAACGACTATAATTAAAAATATCCAATTCATGCACACATATTTCATCTGTTATTCTACTTTCAGACAAACATAAAACCAAAGGTTTTTTGCAAACTATTAATTTTATAATTTCATTTTTGTTTGCTAAGAAACTTTGGCTATTTAAATATAAAATTTTATTTAAATTGTAACTATTTCTAAAAAATCATTCTCACTATCCGTTGGTATATTTTGGTCAGCAAACGAACATTCTTCCAATTCTAGTTGATCTTTTACAATTGCAGTTGCATTAGAATCTTCATTTTCTAAGTTAAGAGCATTAGAATTGTTTTTGTCGGCAGTATCTTAATTTTTTGTTCCGCGTTTTTTTTAAGAACACTTATTTTCAGCTCCTACTATTTTTCCACAATGGCATCCACTACATTCAACTGCATTGTGAGTTCATTATTTATAATGTCGGATATTTCTTTATTTTGTATAGATTTTTCATTTAATAACGCCGACAAATTTAGTTTTTTGTTTAAAGTTTGTATTACAATTAAATTATTATTGTTAATAAACTTAGACTGTAGGATATCAAAGTCTCTGTTATATTTATTATTAATTAAAATAGATACTTTGTTTGCTATTTTGTTTATTCCAGATGTTGTTAATTGTAACTTTTTACTAACAATATTGCCTTTCTTCAGTAATTTATTTATATCTATTAAAGCTATATTTTGATGTAAACGATTCGCTTGCACAATACCATGTAGAATTTTATTTATGTCATCGGTAAATTTAGTTATCATAGGTCAACTGTTATTACGTAACACACTAACAAAAACAACGTTAGTTTTATTGTTGTTATTCAGAGATGCATACATTGAGGTTATGTTGGGAAAGTAATAATATTATTTATATACTTGTATGTTTAAGCATACAAGTATATAAATTATATTATTACTTTCCCAACATAACGTTAGTTTTATTTAATAACTTTAGAAATACTATAACCGCTTGCAGCATCAGCGGCATGTATATTGCTTCTTCTTCTTGTGTTATGTCCGTGAATTTCTTTGTTGCATTTTATTTGGAGGTTGGTTTTAATTTCTTTATTTTTAATTTTGTATATTAGTTTGCATTTTTCTATTTTTATTTTTTCGTTTATCTTTGTTTCGTTAATTATTTTGTATACTTCTTCTGTTAGTGTTAGTCTTGGTAGTTTGTGTATTATTTTTAGAATTTTGTTCTGTTGTTTTTATTTTTTGTATGTTTGTTTTTGTTGTTTCTCCCCATATGTTTAATAAATAATTTATTTTTGCTAAAAATAGTGAATGGTAGATACTTAATGCAGTTTCTTTTGTAATGCATTCCCTAGCTCTATACACAGCTCCTATTGTTGCTGCGCATTCTTTTAATAATTTGTTAATATGGGTATCAAAGGTGAGTTTCTCAATTAATATTATTCCTAAGTATTTTGTCTGTTTTGTTCTAGTAATTGGTACGTTATTTATTTCAATTGTTATGATAATATCTTTTGTGTTTTTTTGTCTTATTATCATATACGTTGTTTTTTCTTCATTTATTGTTTGTATGTTTTTGTCGTACCATTTAGTTAACTTCTTAACGTCTTCATTTATGTTTCTTTTTATTTCTTCTTTATTTTTCCGTAATATATAATACATGTGTCATCAGCATATGTATATATTTCACCAACTAAGTTTATATTATATATACATATATCATTTATGTATAATATATACAAAATTGGCGCTAGTACTCCACCTTGTGGTAGCCCATATTCTGTTATTGTAGATGTACTAAGTATGTCGTTTATTCTTGTTTTTTGTGTTCTGTTTTTAATATATGTTTTTAGTAGTTTTAAGTTTGTGTTTCTTATTCCAAGAATTTCCATTTTGTTGATCAATTTGTCTTTGTCGATTGTATCAAAAGCTTTCCTCATGTCTATACATATTGGTATTACATACTGTTTGTCATCCAGCTTTCCTGCTATGTGTTGTATTATGTCAGTTGTTATGCCCATAGTGTTTGAGTTTTTTTGAAATGCAACTTGTTTTTTGTTTATTATGTTATGTTTGTTTATATGTGTTATGAGTCCGTTATATATTGCTTTTTCTGTTATTTTGCTTAGCACTGATATAAGCGATAGTGGTCTATAATTTTCTGATTTTGATTTTTCTTCTTTTTTGTGTATTGGTTTTATAATTTGTTTTTTGAGTATTTGTGGATATTCACCTGTTTGTATCATTTTATTTATTAGTTTTTTCAGTATTGGTGCGACTTTTTTTATAGCTTTTATTACGTCATGGGTTATTTGATCTTCTCCTGGCGCGCTTCTTCAGTTGTTTGAATATATCTTCTATCTCTTCTTCTGTTGTTTTGTTAAACTAAACTTTTTGTCCGTGTTTTGTTATAATTTCAGTTATTTCTTGTTTTGTTTTTTTCTTTGTTTTATTTAGCATACTATTTATTTCCGACCATTGTTTAGCTTCATTTCCATTTGCATTTTTTATTTTGTTTTTGTAGTAATTTTCTTTTCTTTCTTTAATTTTATCCTCTACTTCTTTTTTCTTTTCTTTTTAAATTTTTTTAATGACATTATTATTTGGATTTTTTATGTATCTCTCTTGTGTTTTGTTTCTATCTTGTATCATTGTTATTATTTCCATATTTATCCACTCATTGTTTTCCTCTCTTTTTATTTCCGTTACTTTTGTATTTCGTTTTATTGTGTTTTGTAATATTGTTGTTAGTGTGTCAAAAACGTGTACTGTTTTTTTATCTATGTTTTCAAATTCATTTTTAATTTTTTCATAGTTTATTTTCTTTTTTAGTACTTTTTCATATTTTGTTTTTTCGTATATTATATTCCAATCTGTTATTACCGTATTATGGTCTGATAATGTTAGTTTTTTGATTTTAATTTTTTTGTTATAACTTTTTATGTTTGTTATAACGTGATCTATTATTGTGCGTTATTTGGAAACGTATTCCTGACAGTACTTGCTATTCAAGTAGCAGATCCTAAGTAAGAAGTGAGAAATGAGTTTGAAATTGATGATAAATGCTTATTATTTAAAATAAACGCTACATTGAGTCCAGATTTAATTGTAATTCAAACCAAAAAACGTTTATTTTATTTATTTTTAAGTTGCATAGTGCAATTTTTTAGTAATGTCAATTGTAAGTAATGCAACCATTTAGTTTACGTGTGTGGTTATAACGTACTTAACGTACTTTTCTTGTCAACAGCCCAAATGGTTGTACTATTATACTTTAAATATCTATTAGTAGAGTTTTTTAGTGATTAAACTGGTTCAGAGTTCACTTTTTTATAGCTTAAATTAAGGCTCTGCTGTTTTTAAGGTTTACATATTGTTTAAGATAATTTTTTTAACAATTTCTATTACTTGATAGATTATACTGTAATATATTTAAATTACAAAATAAAATGGCATAGCTTTTAATAGAAAAGTTTTATACAATTAACTTCCAAGAAGGATTTCTATTGTAATGCATACTTATATATATATATATGCTTTATATATATGCTTTATGCTTTTTACGGCTATTTTACATCGCCACAGTAAGTCTACGACTTGTTTAAAGTGGTTTGATGGGACCAACAGCTTAATACGTGACTTCCGAACCACGCTGGTGGATAAAGAGCAAGTTATCATTTCAGCCATATTTATTTTCTGTCTACATTGCCAAAATGATGTTTAAGTGTACTTCCCTTGTAATCATGTGATTTTTTTACAACGCACAGTTACTTTAGTGTCTTGAATGGATCCATGAGAACCAACTTACGTAAGTAAAAAAATCAAAATAGGGACCTGGAATGTGCAAAACATATACGAGGAAGGAAAGCAGGAAAATCTGGGCCAAAAGACAAGGAGGCTGAACATTGATATACTTGGTATATCAGAGTCATGGTGGAAAAATTCAGGGAAAAGTTCGACTAAGGACGGCACTTTTTACTACTCGGGCAACCAAGACCAGAATTTTTCATATCTAATCAACTTGAAAAACAAGTCACCAATTTCATTCCTTATACTGACAGAGTAGAACTCATAAAAATCAACGCCAAGCATGCAAATATCAACATTATACAAGTATACGGCCCCACAACAGATGAGGTAGTAGAGTAATTCTATTCTGACATAAAAAGTTTAGTAAAACTCACGAAGAAACATGACATAAATATAATTATGGGAGACTTCAACGCAAAACTGGAAAAACAAAGATTTAAAGATTTGAACTGGGAGCAAGAAACGTGAGAGGAGATTGGCTTCTACAGTTCTGCCAAGAAGAAAATATGAAAATTAGCAACACTTGGTTTCGACTACCAGCCCGACAAAGTTCGAATCAAAATCAAATAGATTTCATTTATCACAAATGCATGTACATACTAAATGTGCCATTAGACCACACACTACTTGTGGCAAATATTAGAATCAAGCCTTCAAAGCCAGCCAGATCACCATTTCAAAATAAAATAGATCTTAAAAAACTCAAAGACAAAGAACTGAGAACAGCGGTAATAACCGATTTTAACCAAAAACTCGAAGTCATCATAGCTACAAACATAGTAGAGAAAAAAATTACCGGTTTATGGGACAAAATATCAGATATCCTGATGAGCAACACACATAATAAGTTGAAATTTAAAGGAAAAACCCAAAAACAAACATGGATGACGAACGAGATTCTAATGTTAATAGATGAATGACGCAAACTCAAGAACAAAGGCGGCGGAAGCAGCTACAAAAATACCCAAAGAATAATAAAAAATAAGATAAAAAAGAGCAAAGAACAAATGGCTAACGCGGGAGTGAAAAGAAATTGAACAACGTCAGACTTTGCACAACGATTTCAATCTACACAAAAACCTAACAGAAACAGCTGGGATTTTTTGAAAAAACAACTTCTCGATGTTGGCAAATAAAAAAAAATGAAATTAATAAGACATTGAAAAGAAAAAAAGAGGTATGGCAGAGTTATATTGAGAATTTATTTGCATACCAACGACCAAACAATACCACAAAAACAAATAACAACTTGATAGGTCCATCAATCAGCAAAATCAAAATTGAAAGAGCCACAATGACAGCAAAAACAATAAAGCTGTAGGACCAGATAAAGTACCAGTGGAAATACTTAAATTCTAGATGAAAAAAGCATAAACGTATTGCACAATATCTTCAATCAAGTGTATAATACCGGTCAATTTCCCAGCCACAAAAAATGCAAAGACCACAGGCTCATTAATCTTAAAGTTGTTCTTCGAAATAATTCACCAGAGGATATATCGAAAATGTAAAAGAACAATTGGCGACACGCAGTTTGAATTCAGGAAGGGACTAGGAACAAGAGAAGCATTTGTTGCAACACAAGTACTAGTACAAATTTGTTACGACCAGAGAAAGCCTGTATATCTTTGTTTTAGATTACAAAAAGGCTTTTGACAAAGTGCAACACCACAAACTTATTGATATCCTGAAAGAATTAGACATCGATCAAAAAGATATTAGATGTACTGAGAGCCTATTCATGAACCAAATAGCCCATGTGAAAGTAAAATCAAAATCTGCAAAAGAGTGAGACAAGCATGTGTTATAATAATAATAATAATAAATTGTCTTTATTTTCCCCAATAAACAAATACATTATAATATAAATAAATTAAATTGAATACAAAATTAAGGAAAACCTCAAGGTAAAGTTCAGCATCTTTCTTTAGATTGATGCTGCTCTTCCACTTATACCTTGTATTTAAACATTGTTTTTAATTTTACACACTTTACATTTCATTTATACACTTTACATCGTTTAACTTAATTATGTCACTTCTATTGTTCCACATCTATTCTGAGAACATATTTCTGAAAGCACTCACGGACCTAAAAAAAGGCATAAAGGAAAACAGTATATGGCTAAACAATATACGTTATGCAGACGACACAACACTAATTGTCAATAACTTAGAAGACCTCCAAGAACTGATTAACAAAGTAGAGTTCAAAGCCAACTTATGGTTTTAAAGATAAACATAACAAAAACAAAATTTATAGTTACATCCCGCGACCCAAATCTAGCAGGAAACGCGGTGCTAACATTTGGCAGCCTACCGGTGGAAAAGGTCAACAAGTTCAAGTATTTGGGAACATGGCTGACAGAAGACTGGTTATCGGACCCCGAAATCAGGTGCTAAATTGAGTGCATACGCTATGGATTTATAAAATTTAGAAGCTTTACTAACACCGAATTTGATCTAAACCTTTGATTAAGATTTGTCAAATGCTATATATGATCTGTCCTCATCTACGGTACTGAAGAGTGGACAATGAAAGTATTATCAATGAACAGAATAAAAGCCTTTGAAATGTGGCTTTATCGCAGAATGTTTGAGATCCCATGGACCGCGCAAATAACCAACAAAGAAGTCCTGCGACGGGCAATCAGAGATCATGAGTTGTTGACTACAATAAAAAAAAGGAAGAATGCATATTTGGGACATGTGATGCAAAATCAGAAGTACGAAATACAACAGCTTATTATTGAAAGCAAAATTGAAGGAAAGAGGGAAATCGGAAAAAAGAAGATGTTGTACCTAAAAAACATAAGTCAATGTATAAGACTGAAGACTATTAGAAGAAGTCTGATCCACACAGCCAGGAACCGAGAAGAGATAGATCATATTGTCGCTAACATCCGTTAATGGATAATGCTATAAGAAGAAGAAAAAGTTTCTACCATTATTACTTTCTTATTTTTATTTTTTTAGGTATGTTTTGTAACAATTCTGTTGTATCAAAAAAATAAGTCAAAAAATTCTTATTTGTCTATGCTTTTTTGTCATCCATGACGTAACTGTTTTTATTAATTTTTTTGTCTATTCTGCTGTTTTTTCAAGTATAAAACACGTTTCTTTTTATTTGCTCATAATTTCTTTTTTTGATCTTGCCTTAGGTGTTTTTTGTTTATTTTTGCTATACTAAGCAAAAACATATAATTTTTTGCATAGATTTTAATTTTTAATTAAATTATCTCCTGCAAGCAATAATTGAAGTTATTTTGTAACTTTAATTGTTGTCTATTCATGCGCCTTTGTTTTTTTAGAAATCTCTTTTTTTGAACCCTTGCACTATCACTTCTAGGTTATCCACTTACTCAATTATAAATATTTTTTTAAGTATAAGCACCTCGCCGTTTTAAATGTTCCGGAGGGTCTATCCAAGTATTGAATCCTGCGAAACTCTTAATTTTTAATTTTTTTTATGATGTTATCTAAGCATCAAACTTCTCTGGTTTATGTTTGATATCAAATTTGCATTTGTTTTTTATAGGGACTACTTTTACCATTTCAATTACATCTAGTTTCCTTGATAGGGTATCTTGAGTCTTTGTTAATCTGCGTTGTATTTGCTGCATTCATCCGGTCACTAGCTTTTTAAGAGTCTTTATCATGGTTTTAGCTTTGTTAAATTTAATACAGGAAGAACTCCTAGATTGGTAATATAAAGGTCTAAAAGTTTTATCTTGCACATTGGTTGTACTTTATAGTTTTTGGTTGAGTATTGTAAAACTTGATCTTTAATTATTCGTTGTTTCAATCCGAGGAGTAAAAGAAAAGGTGAAAAAGATTAGATAAAAGAGGTCAGAAATACTTTTTATTTGAGCTAGTGCCACAATTAATGCTGAAGAAGAAATTGTGCTCTCATATAAATATGGGACTATAAAGTTAATCCTTATTTACCTATTAAAACATCTCTCCTAGTACTTTTGAGCAGACTTGGGGTTGTGACAAAGATATACGGTTCATTTATCTTTGTATTTTTGTTGCCTTTTTTTAGGTTTGATCACAATTTCTTAATAAACTTGCACTTTGTTATTTTACATTTATTATGTTTTATGTATTGAAGCAGTAATCTAGTTGTTGCTATAAAACATTGTTTGTTCTGTGTATCACATCCTCACTGTACATACCTATCGTGTTTTGTCTTTCCTATTCTTTTAGTATAACTTCTGAATAAGCTATGTCCCTGAAGAAATTAACTTGTGAAGTAATTTATTTACTTTTTTTCTTGCGCATTTGTCTTAAATGTCTAGGTTTTGGATTAATTTTCTAATTTATTGTGTCGTACCGTTATTGTTATCTCACAATTTCGATAATTATTTAAGCAAGGTGTCGTGTGTCTGTAGAGTGTAAATTTTTTATTACTTAGTGCTTGCATAGCTAGTGGAAATTGCTCTATATGTGCAAGCCACCCTTAAAAGTATTTTTTTGGACTGTCAAAGCTTTTCACATTCATGGTTTTCTTATATCCCTTGTAGAACCAATATGTCCGATGATTTCTTAATACTCAAACTTGTTTATATTTTTGTACGTAAATAAGTAATTAGTTTTCCGCTGAACTATGCAATTTTAAAAATATTTACGTATATACAATTATTAAACAATAATTAAAATTAATTTTAGTAAGTTCTGATAATCTAGCATTATTAAACCACAAACTAATTTGTCGGTTCTTCTCAAAGTACATTAAGAAATTGCGCTGACTTTATTTGCGATGAAACAGTTTTGTTTTCCATTATCTTAATTAACAAGTTTGGTAGAATATTTATGTGATTAATTTACATGTATAAAGACTGTAGTGACAACACAAGCATAAACACTAAGTACAGGTTTTTTCTACTTTTAAGATATGAAAAATTTGAATAATCACCATTTGCTAATCATTCTTGCGTAATTATTATCCAGATTGGTTATTTTAAAACTAAATATATCTCTTAATATTTTATTTTTTTTAACGATTTAAATTAATTTTTATGTATGTACATGTACATAATCATAATTTTAGCTTTGATTATTTAATTATTAATTAATTAAGTAAACTTATCTGCAACGTTTAGTAATTTTACTATAAAATCAAAGTAGGTATTGTTGGGGTAGTAGACAATTCTGTGAAATATTTATTGGTGCGTTTCCTCTCCTCTTAATCTGTTCCAGAGAGCGGCAGTATATATTGTTCGGAGGCTTAAATGGGCTATACGTGCTTAATTTATAATTTAAGGATAATTTCATTTTGTTTATTTGACAATAAACATGGGAGTATCGGGAAGTATTAATGGGAGAATGGGAGAACGGAAGACCAATTCAATTAGGGGGTGCGCTCTGATTGTGTGATGGTTGTAATTTCAGATATCCTGGCTGCAGTCCAGGAATCCGTACTTCCGCTTGTTTACTGCATCTCGCGAACTTCACTATTTAAAATTTATTAATAAAGCCGCCAAGTTCAAAGTGGGTTTTGCTATTGTTTGATGTTTGGCCCGTGGGTTCGCTTAGATGTGGTTGTTCTTATTTGTCTGGTTTATTATTGAATGGAAACAGTAGTTTGTAAACAAAGGGGACTCAGTAAAATCTTAAACTAACATTGGACAACGGATAAAATATATATGAATATGAAAATATTATTTTAGTACGTTATTTATTTGTAGTAGCTTGTAACAAGTAGAGCGGAATAATTTTGTAGAATATTGAAACAATTTATTATTGACGCAATATTGAACTCCGGAAGCTAATTAAATTAATTAATAATATTATATTAAGTAAAAAAAGTATACTGGTGTTTGCAAATTCAATTTTTAATTTATTAAACAAATTTGTAATTCATTTCAAAGATATTTAAATTTTAAACTAATATATAAGAAAAACAGCAGAATTTAATACAATTATGAATTTAATTATTATAAAGGAAATAAATTAAACTTGAAAGTGCAATCAATATAATTATAACATCAATTTAAATATCATTAAAAAATATTTAGTACAAATATTTTAACTATATGAAGCAAACTATTTTGTTCTATTCAAGACAAACTTCAGAACATATTGTCAAGATGAAACTAATCATCCTTTGAGAGGAAAGTTAACAGAACTTTTTCTATTCGAATAAATGCCTTAAAGTGCACCCAAACATGTTATATTGCTATAAATATGTTTCAGATATATTTATTTTTGTTTGAAACAACGGCCATTTGACGTAATGCATATAATATATTCCCTTGTAAAAGTTATGAATTTATTGTGACAGCATAACAAACAAGATTATACATTGCACACATTCAATGGTCATAAATATTTATTAAAATTTTATATAAAATAACGTTTTCATAGAAATAATAAAATATAAAGTTTGGTAGTATTTTTACTCTTGCATAAATGATTTGATATAAAATTGAAGTATTTATTGTGTTCCACATAAATATAGTAGTTTAATAGGATTTGACCCATACGCAAAAATCAGCGTAAACCGGGCTTAAAAATTTTGATTCCATATATTTTTTTTCTCAAAAAGTAAATGAAGATACAGTTTTTAAATTACTTTGTTTAGTTTTAAATTAAAATAATATTGAACAAATATATTGTTTCATAAATATTGTACACGTTAAATAATTATTAAACAACTTTTATAAAATATTTAAAATAAATAATTGGGAAAAGTTTTCCACTAGGGATGGATTAAATAGACAGTTTGAATTTCAATAATAATTTATTTATCATTTAGTCAATACTGATAAGTTGTGAACAAAAATAACTATCACATAGCAGACGTTTCGGAAGCTATTCTGCTATTCTGCGTCCTTCCTTAGTGCTAAAAAATGTTAATTATGAAGAATATAAATGAATTGCAAAATAAAAACAAAAAAGAAACAGATTTAAAACTTAATTAAAATTTGACAATTAAAATTACTAACCTATATATATACAGGGTGTAGATTAGTTGGCGGACAAACGCCAGGTAACTTTATAAATCGCGCCAAAAGAAAACGAAAATCTTAATTCCGAAATGCTGAAAAGCTTTTTGTTTGACCTCACGAGGTTCTCAAAGTTTCAATTTCGGGCAGTTGGACTGGGATAGTTGACCAGGCCAGACCGAATTGGATTGTGGTGTTGACCGGTCTAGGACGGGAAGTTGGATTGAGGAGAGTGACCAGTCCAGAACTTGGAAGAGAAATGGAGTTGAGGTGTTTGACCAATCCAGTTTCTTTTTTTTGTCATTGTATTTATTTTTCTTGTTACATGTTTCAATATCAGTTAAACAATTTTTCTGTCATTTACATTTAGAGGTTTCAAATAAATTTTATGTTTGGGTAAATTATACACATTTTATTTCATGAACACCTCGGGGGAATTATTGTTTATACCCAAGAGGCACCCTAATACCTGGGATTGCCGAAACAAACAAACAATTGGAGCCCAACCTTTAAATGTAGACAAAAAGTGAGCCTACGACTCGCTCTCAGACATTAAGAGCTGCCGCTAGCAAAGAACGTTCTGACTACTAGTAAGGTCAAGGAAAACGTTTCAAGCCAACAGCTTTGGGTGGACAAGCTATCAAGAGAAAAAGCACCTTCTTCTTCTTAAGGTGAGAAATCATCCTGAAAGACGGACGAACTAACCAATGGTCAACAGCATGGGGATGCAGAAGTCAAAGGAAAACCACTGCATTAAAGATCCAAACAAGAGGATGTCCCTTGTACAAATCATTACCATGACCAATTTAACAAGAAAATATTTTGGAGCTAAAAACCTCCAATCAAATCTCCGGGGGTGGTAAATTCTGAAAAATCATGAATCATGAAAATCACCGACACAAGATGGCCATACAGCGGCCAACAAAGTACACCGGATTGAACTATCTACTACTCAGAAAACGACAAACCTCACTATAGATATGGAGTAGCAATGATAGTATTAGAAAAAACAAATAAATCGGTAATCAATTTCACGCCTGTATCCGATTGGGTAATGCTACTTCAATTACAAACAAATCACTGCAAACTCAATATAATTCAAGTAGAAACTTTCTACAAACACAATTCTAATATTCTAAAATCAATCAAATCATGAGACAATAATTCTGAGCAACTTTAACGCTAAAATCGGAAGGGAGAAAGCGGCAACACACAGGCAAATACGGACTCGTAACGAGAAACGAAAGAAGAGATCGACTGAAACAATTTACCCAAAAGAAAGACAATTCTAATATTGTAACGAACACCTTCTTTCAACTTCTAAAAAACGACTATATACATGGAAATCACCACAGGATAATCTTGAGAAAATCAAATCGACTATATCCTAATTAATAACAGGTACCGAAACGTAATCACACACGTAAAAGCATACCCAAAAGCTGATGTATCATCGGATCATAATCTTGTAATAGCTCAAGTCAACATCAAATTAAAGAAGAAGGAAGTTAAAGAATAATCCCGATTAAACAAAATAGAGACAAGACAGGATCTACAAAATAAAATCAACAAAAACCTCAACACTATACAAACTACACAAGTTAGCAATGCAACAACACATATAAATAGCAATTAGAAATCCCTAAAACACTCTATAATGGAAACTAGCAAGACGGTACTCATAAAACAACCCCAAAAAACAAAACACCAATAGATGACTTTCGAGATACTAAAACTAATGGACAAACGCCAAAGTTTAAAAAGCAACGTACACGAATACAAAAAGATACAAAAACAAATACGCACACACATGAGAAAAACACAAAAATAATGGTACAAATACAAATGCAAGGAGATAGAAGAATTGCAAGTAAAGCATGACCTATTTAATATACATAACAAAGTCAGAGAACTCACAGGGACACAAAAACGAAGACAACCAAGTATTCTGACGAATGAAGATAGTAAATTTGTCATAGTGACAACGAAAAAATTGCTACTGTAGAAAACGTATATTGAAGAACTGTTCTAAGACAAAAGGCTCGGCAACATCACAAAAGTACACCAAAAAAACAACCTGGACCTGATATAACCAAAAAGAAAGTAATGCGTGTAATATACAACCTAAAAAAAAAAATCATCAGGCCGTGACGAGTTACAAAACAAAGTACTCAAGTTAATTGAGGAAGATCACATCCACATCATAGTAAACCTATTTAACGCTATATACTCCAAAGGAATAATACTAAACAAAGGGCTAACATCAACTTTTATAACGCTTCCCACAAAAACAAACGCAAAGCTATGTGCAAATAAGCAAATCACAATTTGGGTTCCAAATCAGCCTGGGTACGCAAGAAGCAATTTTTGCTTTAATCGTCCTGATGAAGCAACTCTTAGATGTCAATCAAGACCTACATATATGTTTTATCGACTACAACAAGGCATTTGATAGAATACGACACAACCGCCTTATCCATCTGCTCAAAGAAAAGACGCTTGACACTAGAGATATTTGAATCATTTTTAACCTGTATTATAACTAAGAAAAATAGTACAAATAGACAGCAATGCATCAGAAGAGATAGGAATAAAGAGGAGTATCAGACAAGGATGCGTACTATCAGCAACACTATACATGTATGCAGAAAAAAAAAATGAAAAAAACACTAGATGGCAAAACAATAGCGGTAAAAGTAAATGGCATACCAATAAATACCATAAGATATGCTGACAACACAGCTCTAATTGCAACTAACTTAGAAGACCTTCAGAGAATTTTCAACAAAATGACAGCGGCAAGCAAATAATGTGGACTATCTCTAAATGCGAAGAAGACCAAACTAATAGTAATGACAAAAACACCACAAAATAACGAAAACATCTACGTACACAATAAACTCATAGAAAGAGTAACAAAGTACAGCTATTGGGGCACAACCATTAACCAAGACAACGATTATTCAGTATAAATGAATATTAAAATAGCTGAAACTAGAACAACTTTCATGAAAATAAGAAAAAAGCTTTATGTAGAAAAGATCTAAGCCTAGAATTAAAAACAAGATTTAAGGGATGCTATATACAACCAATTATATTGTATAAAGAAGAAGCATAGACACTTAAAAATGCGGACATTAAAAGGTTGGAGACCTTTGAACTGTGGATGTACAAAAGAATATTGAGAATACCATGAACGGACCAAGTAACAAACACAGAAGTATTTAAAATGATGAAGAAAGAAAAGGAAATTGTAAACATTATTAAAACGCAAAAATTACATTACCTGGGACACGTGATTAGTAGGAAAAATACCATCTGCTCCATATAAAAATACAGGGAAGAAGAAGCGTTGAAAGAAAACACCACTCATGGCTGAAAAATCTGCAAGACTGGTTCAATTGCAATACAAACTAACTATTTAAAGCGGTTATTTTAAAAGTACGCATAGCGGTGATTGCCAACCTGTGGATCGGAGAAAACACCTACAGAAAGAAGAATTCAGGTCGTATTTTCTGGTTCCAATGCAATGCTTTAAGTTTCATAAACTTAGTTAGATGTTAATTTGTTTCTATAGTTGTCCGCTTGTTATGTGTTATTTACATTATTTATATATTAATTGTTTAAAACTATATAGACAATAGTAGTGTGAATTTGCAACGGTTGCTAACGCAGCTATTGTAAACTAAAAATGATCTTGCTATAGCATATGTCTTTTTGCGGATGTTTCTAAAAAACGCATTTGAAGCCACAAAAACTGATGTTAGAGGACCTTCAAGGCAGCGATCACTTTTCGACCACAATTCAGACAGACGTAGATGATGTTTTGACTGCGCACAGTGCCAAGGTATTTGAACGGTGAAGATATTGAGTAGAAAAGTGTTTATACCAAAGTTGAGCGGTTGGTTCCTTAGTTAAACAACGATATTTGTGTAACTGTTGATGATAAAAATAAAAATTTTAATTGTTTAAAAAATACATCATCGATTTTAAGAAAAAAAGGTTCAAAATTAAAAAATTGTAGTGAATAAACCTATACCTTTATTTTTTTATTAAATTTGAACGCATATAACTCAGCGGCCGTATGCATTTTATTTTAATCCTTCATGCAAAATTACAAATTTAAAATGTCACGACCCTTTAAAAGTAACGCACACATTTTAGAGAAATGCTCCGTAACAATGTGGCGTTTATTTAATCAAATATATATATATATTCAATAACTTCTTAATACCGTTAGGTGTCGAGGTGTCGGACACACCGAGCCACAGAGAAGACATGTATGGATGCTTATATGAGGTAACGGACCCATATTGGGAAGAACGCTACGCTCGGCATCACTTTGGGTTCACCCATCCAAGTTGTGACCAGAGCGGCCGTTGCTTAACTTTCGTTAGCGCTGGTATTTGTACATGCCCTCTCTGCCGTACTGCCGACTATTTAATCAAAAAAAGAAAAGTTTATGGAAAAATGTATCAAATATGTTATGATTTTTTTTGAAATTTTGACAATATTTTAGTGTAAATATTTTATTTATTATCTGAATTTTTATTAAAAGTAGTGCGTACGTGACCTTGGTGTATTGTTTGGTAGTATATAAATCGAAAAACTTGGAAAATGATCTGATGTTTTTTATACATAATTCAACCATTGATCTCTATTTATATCATCTGTTGTGTTTATCTTTTTAGCATCTCTTGTAGCTTGTAAGCTACATTAATTTTAAAAGGGCCCACGAGCTAAGAGGGCATTCAGCCGGCTCTGGGCGCCTTTGCTTTTAAACAAGTAAAAAAAAAAACATGAAAAATAAGAAGAAAAAATCTTTAAAAAAAATTCTTAAAATTAACAATTTTATAAATTTTTTAACAATAAAAATAGATAAAAACGAAGAATGTAATCAGGCAAGTATTTCATTGTTAGCATTAATTGACAAACATAGAATTGATACACAAGCTTTACAAAATAAAAGTTTTAAAAACAATAAAGACAATGCAACTGAAAACCTTAAAAGCAATGACACAATTTTGTCTCACGATCTAGGGACCTATTTAAATAAAATTATTTCCGACAAGGAAAAGCGATTATTGATAACAAATTATCATAAACCAAAGAAACCATTTCCTAAAGACCCGAATCAAAACAATCGAAGTTTTAGCAAATTGTATTATTTTTCTACTACAATATATGGACCCGTTTACGAGTATGGTTATGTTATTCAACTATTTTAGATGCGGCATATTGACATCCATGTTGATTGTATTCAAATGTTTTGTCTCAGTGGCGTACTAGTGTAAGGGATTGGAGAAGTTTATCTTCCAGAATAATAAAACATGTGCTCTTTTAGAATTATGAAAAACAAATGAAACTATTGATTGAAGTTACGGAAGAAAAAACTTGATACTGAGCGTCTTTCTGGAAAATGGTATTAGAACGCTTATTTCGTATAACTTTAATGCTTTCAAAAAATTCAGTATCTTTTTGCAGTCATCGAGAGAGATTTCGGATACCTATAATGAAATTTTTTTATCTCAGGATGAATTTCTTGTAAACTATGACCCAATAATGAAACAAATAAAAGATATGCCGTCTGGTATTTAAGTCCAACAATACAAAAAGAAATAATATACTGTTTAGAACAAACATTATTAAGACATTTAGTACATTCGATTATTTTCGCACCATTTTACTCTCTAATGTTAGATACAACTCGAGACATTTCTAAAACAGGCCAAATAAGTTTTATAATGAGATATGTTCACATAGTTCGAAATGATAATTTAAAACCATTACATTTTGCAATAAATAAAACATTTTTGAGACTTTTAAAGTAGACGATCATTCAGCAGAAGTAATGTAAAATCAAGTATTGAAAGTATTAAAAGAAATAAATATTTCTTTAGAAATATGCTACGGGCAAGGATATATTGGTGCTAATGTAATAAGTGGTGCATATAATGGTTTCCAGAAAAAACTTAAAGAAATACAACCTAATGCTGAATATGTGCGTTGTAATAGTCATAAGTTTTGTTTGAAATAGCGTGAAGAGATGGGACGTTCTGTCAAATTTTACTAGTAAATCAAATATAATTTAAAAAAAATTAAATTCAACACGTTGAACTGGTAGACTACAATCAATTACTGCAGTTAAAATAAGATATATTATATTGAAAGCTTTAACTGAAATAAACCTTAAATCTAACAAAATAGAAAAAAGAGAAGAAACAATAAGAATTAAAAAAAGCATGTTTTCAAACATTTAAAAAAAATTAGAAACTTTTACGATGAAATAAAATTGGAATCTTATGGTCTTGCTCAACAATAGAAGATAAATAACTTGTTTGAGTCAAAACAAGTTCTAACGTAAAAAATCATTAATAAGTTGGCACGTGATTGCCGTTATGACAATAGAGAACATTACTTTAAAATTAACATGTTTTATTATACTCTAGACATTATTATAGCACAAATCAGTCAAAGATTTGTTGGAAAAACGTCAATAAAAAAATATTTTGATTTCTTAAAACTAAAAACAATTTTTGTATTACCAGAACAAGAAATAATAAAAAATCGTAATATTTTTTTAAGAAAGTATAGTACAATTATTTCAGATCAGTTGGCTTTTTAATACACTCAAGTAATATCTTTACTTAAACAAGAGATAACACTTTCAATGTCTATTAAAAACTTTTAAAAATTGCTTTTAGAAAAATATGATTGTTTGGAAAGCGAGTTTTTTTGAAGTGTATACAGAAATAATATTGTTTTTGACATTACCGGTAACAACAATTAGTGTCGAAAGGTTATTTAGTAAACTGAAAATAATTAAAGATTATAAAAGACATACTATAAATCAAAGTACATTACGGGAACTTGCCTTATTAGCAATTGAGCATAAAGATGCTGCAAAAATGAACGTAAAAGAATTAATATGTCCATTTGCTAATACAAAAGCAAGAAATTTTTTTTTTAATTTTACTATATTTATAATAATATAATAAAATTTTTTTATAATATTTTATTTTTTGTAAATTTCTTATTAAAAGTATTCTAAAAAAATCAAAATTTGTGATTGTTTTTTTTTTTAATATAATCCAGGAGGAGCCCTCTCATTATGTTTGCGAAAAGGCCCATAATTTCAATCTCCTCCACTGTTTGCATGATTAGATTTCAAGTAAGTTTAGTTCAATTTATATGTAGCCTCAAAGCAACGTTGACTTCTAAGAGGTTTTTTTTTTGTTGTACAGAAAATAAATAAAATGGATCATTTTTTGTCAATAAATCGTCATAGCTTTTACGGCAAAGCAAAAAAAAACAACAATTGTGCCAAAAATGCCTCATTTATCTGACGTATCAAATTTTTCTTTGTCAGATGAAGATACTGACAAAATCATTTTTACAAAGTTTAGAAATAATTTAGCATCAGAAACGGACAATGAACTTGTACACGATTCAAACAACATCCATTAAAAAAAAAAAAACTGATAACAAAGATACCAATGATAAAAATGAAAACAAAAAAAAGAATGCAGTTCCAATAGAACAAACAAAAAAATAGAATAAAAAAAACACAATTGTATACAATTAGACAGAAGATGACTTACCATTACATACACTTTCAAATGCTCTTTTAATTGATGAACAATTTTTTTTTCATATGACGTCATGTTTGATACTATCGAACAATTAAATATATATAGTACTGAAAGCACAGGTCCATCTTTGAACTTATCAACTAAAAAATGTACAAGTTTTTTTATCAGTTTTACTAACAATAGGAATCATAAAATTACTTGCTAATTCCGATTATTGGCCACAAGAAAACGTATTCCACAAATACCTGATGCTGTCTGATAGGCGTTTTAAAAAAAAATAGACATTATTTACATTTCAACAATAACTCCAACGTAACTCCCTTGACTAAAAATAAATTTTATAAAATTTGGCCCCTTGTAGAAAAAAATGGTGCCAATTGTCAAAACATTCCATAGTGAAAATCAGTTCTCAATAGACGAAACAATGATACCGTACAAAGGTACTTTTGTTGTAAACTTAAGACAATACATAAAAAATAAACCACATAAATAGGGTTACAAACTTTTTGTTATAGCTGGAGTATTTGGATTAATTGCTGATTTTATTCTTTATCAGGGTTCATATACGTTTGATGAGTTAAAGGCCTTACTAATGAACTTGATGGTACAGAAAAAGATTTAGGTGTTGGTGCAAGAGTCGTGATTGCACTGTGTAAAAAAGTTCATGATCTGCAAAAAACTGTTAATTTTTTGATAACTATTTTAGTAGCTTGGTTTTACTGTCTTATAAAAAAGATAGTTTTGGAATTTTAAGTTTGGGCACATTTAGGTCTAACAGAATTGCCGGTTGCCCGCTAGAATCTGATAAAATTTTATCAAAACAATCAAGGGAGTCAATTGTTTATAAAACAGACAAAAACAAGAAAGTAATAGTCGTAAAATGGCTAGGTAACAAATGTGTAGTAACAGGAAGCACCTTCTGTGGAATCAAACCTTAGCAAAATTTAAAAAGATTCAGTAAAGATAACAAAAGAAAAGTTAATGTACCTTGTCCAGCTATTATTACTCAATATAACAACTACATAGAAAATTTAGACAAAGCAAATGATCTTTTAGGAATATACCGAAGTCCAGGCAGAGCTAGAAAGTGGTACTTTTCTATATTTACTCATATTAGATATGTGTGTTGTAAATGCATGGTTAGTATACAAAAAAAGTTGTTCAGATGTCAAACAAAAACCGATTTCGCTAAAACTATTTTGAGCTAAAATAGCAGAGTCGCTTCAACATGCGGGTAAACCAAACAAAAAAAAACGACCATCAAAAGAGAATACATACTCCAGTATAAAACAGATCAGACAGTGTGACAAGAAAAGATGAAATAAAACATTGGCCAATTCACACTTCAAAAGGAAGATGTCGACACTGCAACAAAGGTTTACAACTGTTGCATGTCAAAAATGTAATATGAGATGCTGTTTTACACCAAATAAGAATTATTTTTATTATTTTCTTAATAAATAAAAATAAAGAAGTGCAGATATTTTTGTTTACATGTGCATATTTATTAAATTGTCAATGTTTGATGTAATTGTAAAAGTACCTCCAAAATGTATCATCAAAGCCTCTGGACTACAATTTCCTAACATTTTTACTAGCATTCTTATGATCAAAATAAATAAATATAGAAAAAAAGGGGTTAAAGGGGTATAAGCATAGATTTATTAATTTAAATTGTTCTTTGCTATCACTGGTTGCCGTAATCATAAAAGGCATATTGACAAGATTTTATAAAACCAAAACAATTGTTTGCAAGTGACTGTTGGATTGACTCTGAATAAATTATTTATTTATTTTGTAATTTAATAATTTGATCAAATATTTAAATAATTCTATACATGTTTGTCTAAAATAGTTTCTTTTAAAATTTCATAAAGCTTTAGATAAATTAAAGTTTCAAACATTCTCTTAGCCGACTAGGTTTTAAAAATATTGAAGATTTTTTTTAGTTGCCTCTTGTAGAAAAGAAATATGTTTACTTGTTGTTGCTTCCAATGTTATTTATTATTTCAACAATATTATGTAATAATTTTCTTTTTTTATACTTATAAAATTATTCAAAAACCTTGTTTTTGTTTGTTGCTTCTAGACATTTAAAAAGTAATCTAAATAAGTTTGTCTCAAAGTTGTTTTTAAATTTTCCATTTTTTTAAACTAAGCCTCTCAGAGTGTTTTAATAGTAGCCAATTTGATTCTCAAAGTGTTCTATAATTTTTAAAACATTTTTGGATTTTTCTAGGCTTTTGGTTTATAATAGCGATTAATTTGACAATCTGGTGCAATAGACTTTTTGTAGTATTTTAAAATTTTCTCAAAGTAATTTAAAAAACGTTGCTTTTTAAATGAATTCTAGTTCCTTGCATCAAATTGTTTAATTTTTTTATTGTTTTATTGGGATTCAAATTATTAAAAAAATTCTTGAAATATGCTAAAAAACTTTTGTATTTTCAGATTTTCTTGTCAAAACACTTGTAGCTCAAAATAGTTTTAAGACTTTTGCAAATTATTGATATCAAAAAGTGTTAGTTGCTTCTGTTTTGTACTATGTGCAAATTAGCAAAGCTTTATTTTGCAAATGTATTATTCTATAGCCTTATAAATATGTATATAAGACTTTTTAAAGAAGTTCTTGTTTTATTAAACTTTTATTTAAAATTGGTGGAGATAAAATATCAAACTCACATAATTTCGAATTACTTGTTTTCTAGCTTTGAGTTAAAAAAAAGATTATCGGGCCCGATTAGCGGACAAGACAAGATATAAATAACAATCTCATAAAGATTTTCGATTTAATATTTCAACTTTCAGTATAAATGTTGAAGGTTGAATTAAAAATTGTTTTAAGTTTTTTAAATTTATTGTTTATATCTCTACAGTAATTACAAAATAATGTTTAAATTATTCAGTTAAAACACAACAAATACGCTTTATTCAAAAAACACAAAGAATTAATTGCAATGTGAAAAAAAATCATTTACTTACAACTTATTTGTCGAGAACCACTGCTCTATAAATATAAATAAAGCCTGTGGAAATGCTGATGCCGAATTTTCACACCTTCGCTGCGTTGCCTCTTGGGAACGTCTTGTGAAATTCCAGTGACGTGTTGAAGCTGATTGTATTTACTACATTTCAACTCACTTAAATAAAAGCCTACCTGTCTACAATAAGATAAAAAATACTGTAAATTAATTGAAAATTAATCAACAATATCGATAATAATCGGTAATTAATACGATATAATTATTGCTGATGAATTATTATTGTAATTGAACTCAAATTATAGGCCCAATCATCAATCAATATTGATTGGAGCCAATGGCCCAAATAAACTGTTCCAATTATATTTACTAAACTAACACTTCTAATTGTAGATACGCGCAATTACGCGTTCTAGCTTTAACTTTATTGCAGGTGTTTGTAATTTGAGAAAGGGCCCCCTCTATAATCGCAGGTGTGCGAGATTCTAAGCTAGGGACTCCTTTATAATCGCGGTCCTTGAAATCATAAATTCTGATTGTCTCTGAACACCCTCCCAATCACAGCTGATGGTGATTGCTGATCATAACCGTTTAAAATATAGTTTTTTGTTAATTTTCTAATTAAAACATAATTAGTTTTATGTTGGTGATGTAGAAAGTGGCAAATGATCCATTTACATTATGCAAATTTTTATATAAACTTGTTATATGTATATAGAGTGTGTTGGGCAGATGTATGTAAATAACGAGGGTGGTTGGTATGAATGGATTCGCGGACGCCCTTAAATAACATTACGCACGCAAAATAGCAAATTTGCGTTTAATTACGGCCGACACTGTTATAAATGGTGGCCGCTTGTTATACATGTTAAAGTGCGCCCTTGAGGCACCGTTACCATACCCTTACATTTGCCCATCCTGCGAGACTTATACGGAGATTTGCTGAATATGCGGTCATCGTTTTGGATGTTTACACGCACTGGATTATGTTTGTAATTCCAGCATCTGGGTCGCTGGTTAAAGCCACAAGATGGCCAATTACGCATTTTTTTCACTCACATTTCATTAATGAAGAGATTGTATGAATGTTATCTGCAATAATACATCTGGCCTCCGAACCAAATAGCCAGTTTGTCATAATAAAGATAATCTCCTTTCGGTATGTCGTTTCATAACAATATAATTATTCTGAATTAACTTAAATTAAGATAAGTTGCAACTATTTAGAATTTAAATAAAGTATTTTGTTACAACATAAATTCAGTTGACATCAACAGAAGTTCTTATTCACTGGATAATATGTAATTCATATATAGAACATTTACTCAAATACACATCATGTCAGCTCTTTTAGCAAAATGCACAGTATATGCTGCCTTTGTTACCAATAACAAGTAAACAAATAAATGAATAAAATTTATTCATGCCCTAGATTTATGTGGTGTAATTTCGTGCATACTTGTGATCCAGTGTGTAAAAGCAACCTACATAATCACTTTGGCACATTCCATATATCACGACAAGCCATAAAGCCTTGTAATGTAGCTGCAATTTTTCATAAAAATTACCTCCGAATGACTATATCTGTCTACAGTGCTGCCAGCATGGCTTGAATATTAAAGAAATCAGAATATTACGGGTTATACTTTTCAATTACAAATCTCGCAGTGGTCATAAATATCATTTAATAAATGGAATCCAACCGGACAATTAGGCCCAATTCAATCATGAATGAAAAATTACCATGCGGAGAGAGAGCGAAAGAGATAAAAAATACAGCAATAAAATCTAATGTCGTCAAAACGTTACGAAGCTTTTCATTTTTTTCTTCTCCCCTGGTAGAAATATTTGACACGATCAATCAGTTTTATACATAATATAAAGGGAGCACTCGCAAAGTAATTGATACCTCATTACGCTAAAAGCAAACTCCGACTCTATTTACAGATGTCATATCAATCATGTTCGATTCCCAGACAACTCTGCGGGATTTGAAATATAATACCGTTGTTTGAGGATAGTCATAAAAAAGAGAATAAAGCGTGATTTAATTGATTCAGATAGCACCATTATTTTTCATTATACGTGTTTTTAATTTACTTGCTTCATTTATACATATTGATTTAGGTTCGATAAAAGTATTCTGGGAAATTAATCTACCTTTAACACTTCATATTTTTTAGTACAATTATTGTAATAAACTAGATTTATATTAGGGTTTGCTTTAATTACGAGTGGTATTTATACATTCCATTTTATTTACAAGGTTATTAATATAATTAAAAAATAAATTAAATAAAGATTTGTTGTCTTTTATGTTATCATTAAACAATTAGCTAACTGAAACCGGCCCAAACCTCATGTCCACATAAATGCCAAGTACATACTCTAACAACGAGGACCTTATTGCAAACCAGTATCGGGTGCATCAAGGAACGAATCGACAAGAACAACAATTAACCGCTGGTTTAGTCATTGAGTTTTACTAACACTAACCGACGTATAAAAATCCTTCTGTGGCAACTAAAGGCATGCGATATTTATTTGTATTTGCGATAGAAACAATCCGCCAATCATCAAGCTAGAAATCCACTAGTACTTGAGAGTTTTTATCCACTGCAATAAATAAGAACAAAAGTATCTAGTTGATGATCATAAAAATATTTCTTTATATAATGCATAATTTAAATAATTGTAAAATTAAAAACTGAAGATGAAACAACAATTATCCGCAATAAAATAAAATAAATAAAATAATAATAAAGAATTTAAAAAGATACAAAACGAAAAAGAAAATACGAGAGAGAAGAAGTCGATATAGATAGCCCTGAAAAGAATTAAAAACATTTCAAAAAAGCAAAAACATATTAAGATCCCCAAAACAAAGAAAGAAAATAGAAAAAGGAAGAAAAACGACAGTAGAAAAACAATACAACAGTAAAACAACAAAAAATATGAAAAAATTAAGAGAAAACGAGGATAAAAGATGAGATTGGAGAGCTAAAGAAAAAAATGAAAGATAAAGAAATGAACTGGGAACAAAAAAAAAATACAGATGAAAACCTAATAAACAAAGCTGAAAAAAAAAACAGAAATAACATTATAATAACAGGCTTAAAAACAAATAAAAATACAGAACAAAAAGAAGTGAAAAAATTTTAAAAACAAAAACTTCAGATATTAGTAAAAATAGGAAAAGCTCATCTAATACATAAAGATAAACAAATAATAAGAGTAGAAGTCAAGTGGACGTTCCAAAAAACTAACAAAAAAACAGATAAGAGAAAAGAAAAAGATTCTAAACAAGACATGGCAAGGAAATGGAACAAGAAATATGATAAACACTGCAGCGACCAATAAAAAAAAAAAGAACATAAATTGAAAAAATACAGAAAAGGAAAAAGGAGAGAAAAAAAAATGAAAAATTAAAGAATAAGAACATAGAAAATAAAAAGATACATAAAAAAAGCTACTAGTGAAAGAAATGATAAACCAAAAAATAAAAATAATAGAAATAACGGAAACAAAAAAAAATCAAGGGATAGTAAGAATACACAAAAGATACTAGTTAATGTGGACAGGAGTAGAGGAAAATGAAAGAGCAAAAGGAGGAGTAGGAATGATAATATCTCCGGAAAATATAAAAAATACAATAAGAAAACACATAAATGAAATAATTATGACAATGAAGTTAGTACAGAATAAAACACAAACCTTGATAGTAGCATACGGACCAAATGAAGACGCAAAGAAAAAAGAGAAAAACACAAATACACAAGAACACAACCAACCAGGAATGAGAAATCAATCATCGACTACTACCTAGTTAACAGAAATAACTGAAACAAGGTAAAAGATGTAAGAGTGTAACTACACAGTCGGAAATAAGAAGCAAACAAGCAAAAATAAGAAGCAACCACCATTTACTACGAATATACATGAAATGGAAAGAAAAAGTTAAACCAGACAAAAGAAGAAAAAGTCAAGATAAAGACAAAAACATACAAACTAATAGAAAGACAAATACAAGCGATATACCAAAAAATAGTACAAAAAAAAATAAAAAAAAAAAAAACGTGCATAGAAGAAAAATAAAAAACGTTCAAACAAATTATACTAGAAACTGCAACAGAGAGCTGTAAAACAACAGAAATAGTAAATAAAAATATAAAAATAAACAATTGGTGGACAGAGGAAATCAAGAAAAAAAATAAGGAAAAAAAATGAAACAAAGAGATTTTAATAAAAGAAGAAAAAAAAAAGAATAAAGAAACTTTAAAAAAATGAATGAGAACTTCAACCAAAACCAAAAACTATTTTACGGAACGTTAAAACATCTTAGAAAAAAAAAAAACACAATTTAATGAACATAAAAGATAAAAATAGAAAAATAATTTTGGAAGAAGACAAGATAATGGAAAGATAGAAACAATACTTTCAAGAACTAACAAATTAAGATTAAAGAACGGAAAGGCACCAGGAACAGATGATATAACGGCAAAAATGATAAAATTTATGGGTAAAGAGAGAAATGCACAAAAAATAAAACTAATAAATGACATCAGAAATGGGAAAACGGCAAGAAGAAAAAAGAAAGATAAAAAAAAATGTGAAAATTACAGAAGAATCCCAAAAAATGTTGATTTAGAAGAAGAAGCAGCAAGACCTAATATAAATAATAAAACAGCTAAGTGAAAAGATAATAAAAAAGTATATAACAACGCACGTATGCTTTGTTGACCTCGACCATGTACAAAAAAAAAACACATAGTAAGAATGAACAACAAGGAATTGAAAGAATTCATAAAAAAGAAAAGAATAAAGCAACGATGCGTGCTAAGCGCATTGTTTTTTTAATAGTATAAGATAATATTGCTTTATCTAAACAAGCAAAGAAAAATATAAAAATGCCAAAAATAAAATATTGGAAAATAAAAATAACAAAAATAGCAGATCTACTAATTGCAGATGATATGGCAGTTATTGCAAAGACAGAAAAAGAGCTACAACACAACATGCAAATAATAGAAAAGCAACTAAAAAAATAAACATGAAAATAAACTATGGAAAAACAAAGACTATGATAATTGCGAGAGAAAAACTGAATTACAAAATAAGAATAAAAGAAAGAATAATAAAACAGGTTAAACAATACAGATACTTAAGAACAATAATACAAAACAACGGAAAATTAAACAGAAAGATAGATGACTAAATAAGAAAAACAAAAACTTTATAACATGTTAAAAAACATTTTCTTTAGAACAGAAATAATTAAAAAGTAATAAGACCAACAATAATATGTAGCAAAACATGGACCATGACAAGAAAACAAATAGAAAGAATAAATGCAATGGAGATAAGATTTCTTAAAAAGACAAGAAACAATAAAACAAAGAACAAGACATACAGGATAAATTTACAAATAAAACTAATTAAAGAAAAAAATACGGAAGGCTAAATGAGATGGTATGGACATATCAGAAAAAATAGTGAAAAAATAAACACTAAGAAAATTTATGAGACAAAAGTAACAGGAAAACAAAAAAAGCGCAATAAAAAAAACCACAGAAAAAGAAAACTCTTGGGATGAAATAAAGGAGATAGCCAAGAATAAGAAGAAATGACGTAAATATTACATAAATTAATAACACGCCTTACGTCTTACACCGAAAGACAATGGAATAATTAAAAATAATGCAATAAAATATAGCAAATTTGACTTTTTTAATGACATTATAAATTTGGTAAAAAAATTCAATAAATACAGGAAATACTGAGTTTAAAAGTTTATTCCATGCGTCAATAGTACGTTAAAGAAATCTCTTGTTGCAAGTTTGAACTCCAGCTCCGGCAGACAGTTTTAAGAAATAATGGCATTTATTAGTGTTTATTTAATCATAATTACATTTAACATAAGAGTGTGGGTAGACCAGATACTAGGCCTTGTCGGTATCTACAGCGCTTTTATTCTTTTTATTAACAGGTGCAATAGTATATATGTGTTTTGAAGTACATATTCAAAAACAGCTTGTGAGGTAGATATACAAACGTAACCTGTAATAAAAAATCGGCTTTTGTAACAAAAAAATAATAATATTGTTTTGGCAAAAGTCCGATGATTCAAATATCTCGTTTTTGAATCAAATTTAAATGAAATAGTGTAGTTTTAGATGCTTTCCTCATACTTAGATACTTAAAAACAATTTTAAATACAAAACCGTATATATATATGCAAAAATTATAGTGAAAACTGATTACATCTGTTAAAAAATTTAGTTTTTTAGATACTTTTGAAGTTATATCAACAACATGATCGTTTAAGAAAAGTACATGTAAGATTGTAACTTTTAGAAAACAATTCGAAAAAGATTTAGATATGGATTCGTTGTTTGGTTTAATATGTGATATTGATTGATTTTGATTTTAAAACCATAAAAAGTTTAGTTGTTTTAGAATAAAAATTGACTAAATTAGAAATACCCCATTCAGATATTGTTTTAAGGTTTTGGTTTATAGATGCTACAGATTCTAACTTATAAATTTCAAAACTTTGTCATATTTGTGGATATATAGTCTTTGAAAAGTATGAACTACGAAAAACGCTTACTTACAAATCTTTGATTATTTGAAAAAGTTTATTAATGTAAATTAAAAATAAAACCCGTAAAATAATAGAACCTTGAGGAACATTTATGCAATTATGATTTTTGAGTCATCAATTCTAATTATAATTTTTCTATTGTCTTATTCTCTTTGTTGTAAAACAAATCCTGTTATTTTCCAACTATTGTTTTACTGTTTTTGTTATTGGTTTTGCTGTTGAAGCTTCTTTTGCTTGTCTGCTATCGTTCATTTGTAACACTGCTGATGCTACTTGCAACGCTTTGATCTTGTCTAGTGCACAATGTGTGTGACTCCAAAATCTTTTCAAATTTCTTTGCTTTGTACAAGGTGACTCAGAGGAGATTTCAGTTTTTAACACGTTATAATAACAATATAAAAAGTGTTGGAATAATTTTAATATTAAATTAAGAAAGTACAGAGATGCGTATTTTATTTTTTAAACACAATGTTGTCCAAATGTCGACTATCCTTCTCATAGCATTCCTTCAATTCCTCCTCCATCCTTGATGGCCTCTCGAATGTTGTTTTTTAACTGCTCTGTAGTGGCTGGAGGATCGGTGTAGACAACACTCTTTGAATATCCCCACAAAAAGTTGTCAAGGGGCGTAAGATCTGGTGATCTTGGCGGCCAAAAGATATCACCAAATTTCGATATAACAGTTCCTGGAAACAATTCACGTACAGTGTCTAATGATGCTGCTGCAGTGTGTGCCGTCGCCCCATCCTGTTGAAACCAGGTCCAGTTTGGGCCATAACCAGAAACGTTTTGAAGAGCTGGAGTCAAAAATTGGTGGAGCATTGGACACTGTACGTGAATTGTTTCCAGGAACTGTTATTTCAAGATTTGGGGATATCTCTTGGCCGCCAAAATCACCAGATCTTACGCCCCTTGACAACTTTTAGTGGGATATTTAAAGAGTGTCGTCTACACCGATCCTCCAGCCACTACGGAACAGTTAAAAAAAAACATACGAGAGGCCATTAACAATATTCCTATTGAAATGTGTCGGCGGGTATTTAAACATTTAAGAGCAGTATTGGAGGAGTGCTATGAGAAGGATGGTCGACATTTGGACAACATTGTGTTTAAAAAATAAAATCCGCATCTCTGTACTTTCTTAATTTAATATTAAAATTTTTCCAACACTTTTTATACTGTTATTATAACGTGTTAAAAACTGAAATCTCCTCTGAGTCACGCAGTACTTTGTCTTGTATTTAAACTAGAGACCTATTATAACTTATGCAGTCTGGTCAAACCTTGACTACATAGGATATAATAGGTCTAACGCAGGGTTTATATATCCGCACTTTGCTCTATATCTGCATAAATTTGTTTTTTTATATTATGTCTCTTATACATCCGGCTATTTGGGATGTTTTGTTTATTTGTTGTTGAGCATCATTATATAAGTTTTTTGTTTGGACAGTTCTACGCCAAGGTAATTAAAGCGCAATATTTGTTTTACTGGACTGTCTGATTGGTTTCTTTGAGAGCACCATTAGTTTATGTAAATCTTCATATTGAGATGTTTTGCTATCAAATTGAACTTATGGGGCAGGCGCTTTGGGTCATCTTCGTTTTCTGACAAGATTATTGAATTGTCCGCGTAATATATTAGCGAAGATAATAATAAAATATTGAGAAATAAGTAAATGTATAAATTCAAAAGCAACGAAGTTATTTATTTCAGCGCTATTTAAAAATCATCCTTAAATTAAATATGCATATATTTTTGTTGTGGATACTGCACTTATTTATATTCAAACGTTTAAAGCACACTTTGTTGCAAACTGGAGTCATAGGAGCATCATATTCTAAATTTGTTTTTGCTTATTGTAAATCCAATATTTATGGCCAGATATTTTTAACGTTTTTGCTCATGACTGTATTGAAGAGTGTTGGGCACAGACTATCTCCTTGGCTTATATCTTTACCGACCGGTATTTCTTGTGTCGGTTGGTTGTTTTCAAAATATTTTTGACATCAAGTAATTTTATTCTAGCAAATGCTTGTAGGAGCACACATCTGCAGATTTGTATTTAATGAACTTTTTGCTAGCATCGATTGTGGTTCTTTTTTTCCAAATTTTTTGTTGTTTTTCGGCTGTTTTAATTATTTGCTTAACAGTTTTGTCTGCAAAAATCTTAGTAAATCATTTCATTCTTGTCTCTAAAAAACATATTTCTCGGTAATAGTTGCTCTTTAAGCTTTTTTGTAATTATATGCATAGTGATGCTGTTTTTCCACTGTCGCGGTGTTGTATCTTGTACTCTGTTCTTTTGTTAGTTTTGTTTCTCCATATTTGATCATCTCATTTGTGATGCAGTTGGGGCCCGGGGACTTGCTGTTATTCAATTTTTATTGCTTTCTCTACAATATAATCTACCTCTATTTTGTTATTCTTATTTTTATTTTGCTTGCTATCTGTCATTTGACTTGGGTTGTTCTGTGCATCCGTATGTTTTTCTGTATATAGCTTTAAAATGATTTATCTATATTGTATCTGTTTGTTAATTAAGTTTTTTATTACTTTTGATCATATTTCTTTGTCCTTCTTCTGCGGAGTTTGCATAGCGCCAGGTTAAAGTTGCTGCTTAGATTGGCTGATGTAAGCAATCAATCATCGAGTATTTACAAAAAAAATATTTTCTTATTTGTGATAATGTATTCAGTTGTCGATTTTTTACTTTGTGTTGGTGTTTATGTGAGTAAAAGGTGTTGTTTATTCGTAATTTGTTGTATGTGCTTAAGTTGACTAAAAGTTTTCTATTTTTGTTTATGACGTCTTCATTGAATCTTTGTTTAATGTTGTCTTAGTCTTTTGCTGGTATTTTATGTAGAGTTTTTGGAGGTTTGCATAAAACTGTTTTCTGTCTTGCTTTTTTGATATTTGAGGCGTATAGGCTTATTAATATATTATATTAAGTTTAGTGTAATTTTTAATATTTGGTCAATGATATATTCAGTGTTTTTTATGAATTAATAGGCTTACGTCAAAGTGCTTTACTATTTTTTTATTTAGTCCACTGTAGATTAGCAAATAGTTTTCATATTTGGTGCTGCCCTTACCCTTCTTTTTAATTTTAGAGATAACGCATATATACATTTCATGTTTATTTAGGTTGATTAGTATTTCTTAGTCTTTTTTATTCCATGACATTGTGTTCAAACACGCAATATAAAGCAATTTTGCTTTCTATACTTGTTTTTTTGTTCTCGCCGTGTAGTTGTCGTTAATAAATTTTGTATTCAAAGCTGTATGGTTGGTTTTTTAAGTTTGAATTGTTTTTTACCTTTGGCAGGCTAGCAGTCTTACCCCCTCATTTTTAATTCGACTTGGGACCAGGTGTTTTGAGAGTTGAGTTACTTGATCCTACCAACACCTTCCACAAACAGAATTTTTATTCAAAAAAGCTATTGGTCTTATCAACGAACTTGTGATCAGATCTATATAATAAACCTTGTTAATAATCATATCTTATCAAATGCATAGGAAATGTTAAGAGCTACCGCAAAATTGTCTCTATGTTTCTCTAAAGTAGAATTCTATTTGTAATTAACATATGTCAAAAAATCTGTATTCAAACGTTTTGACCAAATGACTTTGAAGTTTTTTTTTTTTAATGGACAGTAATGCAAATGTTTTATACGTTAAAAAACCAAACTTGTATGTATTTTTGAGTATAGATTGATTGTTCTGTCAAACTATAAGAATCTAACATTTGTTAAATATTCAAATAATTTGACAATTGTCAAAACTCATAATAATTTGACAATTGTAGCAGCTTCTCGAATCACGCTTAGTTTATTATTTTTTCTCACCCACTGCTTTGACGAATTGTATTGCATTTGAAAATCAAATTCCGGTAGATGATTTGAAGATTGTGGTGGTGACAGGGAAGATAGAGATGATACAGGTTTTGATACTGAGGCATTGATTGATGCTGCTTTTGCAAAAAATAACCGCTACCGCCATTCTTTTGTTAATGTTCACAGGCTACGTGCATTGAGCCTGTTCCTCATTCCGACGTACAACGTTTTTCAAAAATAACACTTACTCATTTTTAGTTAAATTCACTATTAAATACACAAAATACTAACAGTTTACAATTAACCTTGAGTTTAAACAATTGACAATTACCTGCCTCACAAATACCATTAGGTTCTCCAGTGTGCAAGCCTGCTTTATTCTATTTATTATAAGTAGGTATTTTTGGTTTTGTATCAGCATAGCAATCTATGTTCACTTTTTCTATTTTATGTAATATTTGAACCATTGCAAAAAAAGCATAGACTAAAATTGATTTTTTATAAGTTTTATATTAATAATTTCTTATCCAATAAAAAAGAAAACAAGGCAATTGTCAATAAACAACTAAAAAAGTTAATTAAAGGTTTTTTTTGTTTCATTTTTTCTAGGCAACTATTAAAAAATGTTTTAAACAAAAGTTGTAGAAACTATTTTCCCCTATAAAACAAAAAAATATTAAAATTTAACAAAAATTAAATTTTGGGTAAAAGGTAGAAGGTACAATAAATTTTACTGTACCTAAGTACAATAAGGTTTTATTGAATTGAAGCCTAAGCTTCAATTCAATAAAACCTTATTGTACCTCTTCCAGTGGTAACACTTCTTGAAAGGGTTTTCATTATGCTAGCCAAATCGAGCCAGTTTTCCCCTAACATGGACTCTTTTGCGTAGGGTGCATACCCTGAAACATGTATGTGTCACACTGGGTAAAAAAACATTTTACATAAAATACATCATTTATTAAACCCGTCATTTAGAGTTTGTTTGGGTCATCGGATTCAAATGGAACGCGCCATAAAAGGCGTTGCCTGTCAGTATAGCTGTAATGCTTAATGCTGGAATGCTTAAAGCCTCCTAACGTTTTCACCAGAGCTAATAACATTTGTTCCTCCAAATTTTAAAATGAAATTTCTACAAGGAAGTAGTAATACACCCGAAAGAGTCACTTTGATTATTCCCGGCAGCTCACAAAATGTAAAGATCTTTTATCACTGTATGTTACAAATCAACTTAGTGTAATGTAAGTCAAGTAAGCACTTCTTTATATTAGAAATTGGTACCAATGCACCAATGAGGAGAAAAAACAAACAAATTTTTGCATTTTTTATAAATATTACCATAAACATTGTTCAGACAAAATGAAATATCAGTGATGTCTAGATATTAAACTCAGCAATCGATCTTTTTGCAAGAAAATTTAAAAATACATTTTTTTTTAAACAATTATAAAGCAAAAGTTAAAAAAAACAAACAAACAAAGAAGCAGAAAAAGTATGAACAAACACAAATTTACGTTGCAGTTATAAAGATTTATTTAAGAAAATACGATTACTTCTAAGCAAAAGTGCACAATTAAGTCTGATTATACAGAACATGCGACCTACTACATAAAGATTAGTTACCAGACAAGTCTCGTGTGTCTACTAAATTAAAAGTCAGGACGCACGTCTTAATTCACCCTACTTGAATAACCAACCTGCTAATAACTACCAAAGGCCTGTGGAAAACAAGGACCGTCTTAGTTTAAAATGTTGAAAAACTAAAAAGAAATGTACGTTCACAAGGAATGCAGACAAAAAAAACTCTACTATTATGGTCAAACGTTTGTGAATTGTTGGCTGATGCAAAAGCTTTTTGTCTAGCAAATAAAGTCTACCATGTCTTTGTAGAAAATAAAAATGACGTTAACGTTTTAGGACACCTTTACTTGACACTGGAACAGATTTTTCTTTTCTTGTATTAGAGGAATAGGTATACTATTCGTCAATAAAATTGATCTAAGGATCATCACTTCAGAGAATGTTTTGTAAAAATTGCAGGTGGGTCAGCAAAACAAGTAAAAAGGTGTGTGGTAGCGGTTGTCTCGGCTATTAATATTAAATATTTAATTTAATTTTAATAAAAGGACGTTAGAGTAAATTACGTCCTTTTTTCTAATTTAGTATTTTATGTTAATTTTTTTTTTAAACAAAAAAACGGCTCTTTAGGACTTTTAATTAAATTATTAAAACTTCCCATAAGAAGGGCGGACGTTTCGAAAGGTTACTCCTTTCTTCCTCAGCGCTAACTTACTTAATTTAGATACACATATTTTTTTCATTTAAAATTATTTATATATTCGAGGATAAATTAGAAGATATTCTAATGTACATCTAGTCTTATTAGTACAAATTACAATTCATTGAACAATTAATGTAATTTATCGGAGATGTTTCACAGATGGGATTCAAAACGAAAAGACCCTATTCGTTTTGAAACTTTATGATGAAGAAAACCGAGAGCTGGAGCAAGTTATGGCAAAAAAATTTAACTACCGTAGATTTACTAACAGGATGACACACCATACTAACGTGGAGGAAACAGCCAATTAAACACAAAAAATCATTATGTATTCTCACTTTGCATGCAATGCGAGGTTATTAAAAAGCTGGATGACATTTTAGAGCAGTGAATGGTAAGACCGTCAACTTCAGCGTGGTAAAATCCAGTATTAATGGTAAAAAAATCCTGCGGGGACTACCAGTTAAGTTTTAATCAACTAAAAGAGATACGGATCTGTTATCATTTGTAGATAAAATACTAAACAAACTTTGACTTAAAAAGCGCCTTTTTGCAGATTCTACTGTTGGAAACATCTTGTAAAAAGACGGCATTTGCTGTAGTATTGCATGTATTATTTAAATTTAAAGTGATGTTTAAATAATGTTACTCAAACACAGCAGAGATTGATGGATTCTCTGTTTGGTTCAAAATTGGAACTTAAAATATTTGTGTATTGCAAGCTGGTCTATGTCAAAAACCGAACAACATTACACAAGCGTTTGACACAAACTTCATAATTTGTAATTTTAGTTTGAGTTTTTGAAAACCTTAAAATTAATTAACTTCAAAGTTGTAACCAATCGGAGCAACTTAAAATGTTATGCTTATTAAAAAATGTCAGTATTTGCCTCTTGATATGAATCACCCAGTATAAATTTACGTTTTATAAATAGCCATGTTTATATATTATAATATATATAAAGTTAGTTATGTGTAACGGTGAATAATGAATTGTAATAGATTTATTCAATATTGTAATAGATAGATACATTATTAATTCGTTTAAATTATTAATTTATTTTTAATTATAAGCTATCCAGCTATTGACAGTATGAATAAAACATTACTGATCAAAATATACTATATTATTTTAATTATATAAATGGTTGATTAAAATATGTTAATTAATTTGAACTTTAATAATATTAGGCTTCAACACTAACATTTTAAAATCATTTCAAATTAAAATTAATTCTATTAAAATGTATATATTTTCATATTGTAGTATATTCCCAGTTTCCGGTAGTCGACAAAATTGATTCAACCCAATAATTTCTGCATCTAAGATTCGAATAATAATAAAAGTTTGCAAATTCAAAAATTTACGTCTTCATTTCCCATCCTGACGTTTATCATCCGGGGCTAATCGAATTTTCTGCATATAAAACCCGCAACCGATCTAATCTAATCTTTAGATCGCGTCCTATTAAACTCGAAAACTTGTTATCCAAAATCGTAATAAAACAACGTATGGAAATCTCATTTGATATGCATACGACGTGAGAGCCGTATGTGCGAAGTGAGATGCGTGCGAAGTGCTCAATCTTATCCTGGCTTTATTTTCTAGCTTATTATATATCCTCCGGCCTACAAGTCCTTTATCCCACGCACATAACATACAAGAGTTAAGTGGGGTCATTTTATGTCTATTACTATAGAATAATCAGACAAACCATTTCAATTCAAACACGAAATGGTTTGCTTTATTTATGTTTATCTATTTGGCTAAATAGTCTATTTTATTGTAATCTTTGGTATATTATATTTAATAATAAATCTTTAATAACATTTCTGCTAATACAATATTCGCTGTGATTTAAATGCGTGTTATAAATCAGTAGAGAATGTTTGTGTTACAATGATTGGTATGGCCGGGATAGGTCGTAAACTCGATCGCGAATATCCACGAATTGAATAGGGAAATTCAATTGCGGTTGCAGTTGCACTCAACTTGCAAATGTGACGTGCATTAGTCGGCTCGCTATAACTCATACTAACTTTCAGGTGGCCTCCGGCGATTCTTATTCTTGTGGAAACTCTTACGTAAACGTGTACCTCCCTTTCAGATAAATTCAATTCAGATATAAAAAAAATAATCAATTTACTAGAAATAGAGTCTTGGGAGAAAATAAATTCAACATTTTTCAGGTAGGTAGGTATATTAATCAAAAATTACTTTATACTATAGAATAGTTACTAAAATTTCTGGGGATATGATTAATGTATTCATTACATATCTACACATTTTCCCTTTTGCTCCCTTCACAGCGTACGCACTGCGAATAGCAAACATCTTACTTTTATCTAATGCAAATTGGAGCATTTGTCATAAACTAAACTAGAATGACTAAAGATAAATATATCGGATGAAACATATATCATAACTTAATGATAAAAGAGTTTCAAATACCTATATATATTCTGAATGATGCTAAACATAATTGATAGCATTAAAATTAAGAAGTGGATTTATATAAAAGTAAAAAAATCAATTAATTTTTTTTTACAGAAAATAGGACAGAGTTTGCATTACAAATTACTTGTTTATCAATTCCTCATTGATAATAATATATTTGCAGTTATCTCTTAGGTGCCTTCAATCTACATAACTTAAAAGTAAAAACAAAAATAAACTGCAATTGTGTAATAAAATATTTATATTTAAATTGATCTTTAAAAAAGAATATTAAAATCAAATTGCAATCAGATTGATATCACATATAAATTAAACTGGACAATTTTACAAAACCCCAAATAAGACAATGTAGCAAACTCCAACGAATAGGTCTCGGGCGGTGTTTAAAGTCTTTAGGTGGTCAAAGGTGGTTTTTAATAATGAGCGTAATGTACTGTACTCGTATAAATACACACACACGTGAGAATAATTAATTAAGAAAGGACCAACAAAAAATATATAAATATCTATCAAACAGGCAAAAACTCAAAATTAAAACTGATTTGCGATTTTTCTACTGTAGTTTAATCCATTTTATTTGGTCCGACGCCGCGTTTAACAAGATCTTATTGATACTCTCGTTTTTCGTTCATCTTGTCACAAAACGACCTCTATAAGGTTGCGCAAAAAATATTTTTTTGGTATATGTAGTATCATCCACAAAGCAATCCTTATGAGGATCAAAATCATAAACTGTTCTTACATCAAAGATAATCGAAGAAACGTGACATTTGCCGGTAAAAGTTTCTACTGTTTTAATTTTGGATTCAAAATAAGTTTGAACGGCAATAAGTACAAGGAAAAAAATGTAGAAAAATCTTAGATAGTAATACTGGTGAGAAAAACACTGAAAACAAAAAGTATAAGGTAAGTAAGGCAATAACGAATTAGTTGCGGATTCTCAGTTTCGTTAGCTACATCCAAATCAGCAAAGAACATTAAAGTCATTGACGTTGGAAAAGTAGCAAACATACTACAAATTCAATGGCAAAGAAAAAGCAATGTTGCAAAAGTTGATAAATAAATTCACATTTGCTGCTAATTAATTGGTAGCGTCAAGTGTTGTTAAAAAATTAGCAAAATAAATAGTGAACAAATTTTGCAAACACTTTACTTTATACAGCAAAATCAAAGGTTTCAAAGCGACAACACCATAACATAACTAAAAAATGTACAAGATGATACGGAATTTCTGATTATGTTGCAAAAAACTTATACTTAAGCGGCATAACTTGAAATCACTCTGCCAAGAAAGCATAATTTTAAAGAATTTAACTGGTTGTTTGGGTAACTATTTTATCTTATAAATGACAATTTGTTTTGATTTGCCCACTCAGGACAAGAACATTTTTTTTTAAAACTTTCAATGTTTAATTTAGCACTAGTAAATGATTTTTTTTTTGCTTCAAAAGCCGTGAACAACTTGTATAGTCATTAAAAACATTTTGTCCGTTAAGACATTAGTGTGTGGCTGTATCTAATAAAATAATTAAATGTTATTTTATCACCTTGTTGTACGTTTGATGGGATAGTGTGATTAAATTAGGTTGACAACTATCAGAACAGTCTTAAAAACTAGAGATCTATTAGCTTACAAAAAAACATTGTTTCAGATTTTTTGTCTTTCTGATTAGTATAATTTTATAGTCGTTTAAAAAAACAAGAAATGTTACTTCAAAACGTCGACAAATACACTCATTTCTAAAAAAACATGCAAAATCAAGTAACAAAATATGCTTTTTAGTAAAGCTAATACCTTCATAAACTTTTCAAAAGTTGACACAATAGCAACTATACTCACAACTGCCTATCCCATCACTATATACTAAATAAGTTTAAGTGTAGAATAGTAATAAGTATTATTAAACACTCTTTAATAAATGGCTAAAATTTTTAAATTTTGTTTCTAATTATTTGACAAGTTTAGTTTTGTAGCGTTATTTTTAATAGACATCAACTTCAGATGTAAGTAAAGCATTTAATTCTGTCTAGCAAAAGGAATTTGTTTACGCGTTTATAATAATTTTAACCTTTTCTATGAATCCGAGTAGTGATAAAGTGATTTGCGTAAGTGGGTCGAGCGCGAATATTAAGAAACGCTGCGTAGCGTTTCCTAATTAAAATAAAAAATGAGAAAAATAAAGCATTTGCCACCTATAAATAGAGAGAATCAAAACATAGTGAAACAAACCAAAGAGTAGGAGAGCAACAGTACCAAAAAGAGAAGAAAAATTGATTTCCCAAGAGAAAATAATGAGGCTAATAGAACAAACGCCTCAACAACTCTAATGACAATGAAAGTTTTGATTAGAGAGTTACAAGATTAAACACATGCATGTCTAAATACAAAGATGGAAATAAAAAAAGCTGCCAATAAACTAGTGGCAGTCTTAGAGAGACTAGAATTTAAAGAAACGCAAAAAGAAGAATTAAATAACACTAAAAGTAAAGCAAGTATTAAAATGTCAACACAGACGGAAGATATTGAGGAAATACAAAGAAATAATTTTGTAAGCAAAATGGAGATGCTACAAATAAAAATCTGCAATTAATAATTAATAAAGAATGGAGAGAAACAAATTTTAAATACGTAACAATAGAAAAGAAGAACCCGATGATGGGAAAGAGATAGGATACAGCAATTCTAATAAATATAGAAGAAGATGGAAAGGAATTGGGTATCCTAAAACAGGCTAAGGATAAATACCTAGAACTAATGAAGGAAGAAGAAGAGGATGAAACGCCATACGTGGAAATAATTAAAAAAATAAGTGGAAAAAAAATGGAAAAATACACATTATCAAACAGAAGTTTGAAACAAAAGAGAAAAATATTGTAGACTCATTAGAAAAAATATTAAACAAAGCAAAACAGCTTAGTATAAAAGTAATTGATATACCCATACCGACAGGAATTGCACCAAGGGAAGCAACAAAAATTATGTGTACACAAATGAAGATAACATTGTGTGTCCCGTTACAACTGCAAACAACACCAAACAGAAAAAGGAGGCCACAAACAAGAGCGATTGTGGTAAGCCAGGAGGGTGCAACTTACGCTAGCCTTTTAAAACAGGCAAAAATCCAGATGAAAGGAACGATCTTTAAAGAGATAAGTGAAATTAGAAAAGAAAAACTGTTACTAGTAACAAAAGGGTCGGAAAAATAAATAGAAAAAGTAAGAGACGGAATGAAAAGTTTTAATGTAAGAAGAGCAAATAATAACTTCTCAAGAAAACTAGTTTTGATCAAAGGTATAAGCCCGGAGACAAACAGAGAGGAACTGATTGAAGAAATCGGCGGTAGAGTAGGCAACAAAAATATCACAATTATATCTATGAGGAAAGAGTACAAGGATATACAAACGGCTACAATCAGAACAAACAAGGAGACAGTGGGATAACTAATAAGAGAGGGAAGCATAAATATAGGGCTTATGAGACGCAGAACAGGGAGTGTAACGGATAAGGGGAAGATAGATCAAAATTATGCATAAAATTCGGAGAAAAGGGGCATCAGATAGCCAAGAATCCAGATAATTAGAGACAACACGAGAATGAGGACTCAAGCCAAAATGTATAACATCATCCAAACAAATATAGGCAGAGGAAGAGAGGCGCAAGACCTATTGATGGCGGTAAGAGGAAAAATTGACATAGTAATAGTGAGTGAACCAAATAAAAAAAACTAAGTAGGAAGTGGATAAAAGATAAGAATTTAGACGCAGCTATCCTAGCAAGGGGTAAGTGTAGAGATAAATTAGAGAGGTGAGGAACACCCAAGAAGGGATAAGTATGGGCCAGTATAGGAAGTCTGATAGTGTACAGTTGTTACATCAGTCCAAACTGCAATTTGGAATATTATCAGGAGTAGATAGAAGAACTAGAACACAGCATAAGGAAACAAAAGAGCAAACAAATTCTGATAGGAGGCGATTTCAACGCAAAATTGCCAAGATGAGGAAGAACCAAATGCGACAGAAGAGGCCAAATTCTTGAGCAGATGATAACAGCCATAAATCTTACAATATGCATTCAAGGAGATAAACCAACAATTGTAAAAGGAAGATCCAAATTATACATTGACATTACCATAACAACATTGAAAATAACTAGAGTAGTAAGAGGCTAGACAGTGAAAAATTACTGAGTTAACATAAGTACATATAATACAGCACGGAAAAATGGAAAAAGAAGACTAAAGAGAAAGAAAATGGAACAAAAGAAAAATGGACAGGGAAAAGTTAAATAAAGCTATGAAAGCAAAAGATGTGACTGGAAACAAGAACTTAGAGGAAAAATGCAAAAGGTACTCGGAAAAATTAAAAAAGGCTTCGGAAGAATCAATTCCCAGATACAGAGATGAAAAAAGAAGAGGACCGTACTGGTGGTGCAAATAAGTCAAGGAAAGCAGGAAGAAAAGCTGAAAAACAAAGAAGAATGGGAGAAGATTTTGATGAAACTAAAAAAGAACTGAAAAATAACAGAAAGGCTTTAAAGGAAGCGATCAAGGACAATAAGAAAAGATGCTGAAAAGAAATGTTAGAATCTATAGACAGAGATTCCTGAGGTAAACCATACAAAATAGTAATAAATAAATTAGGAGGAATGAAAACAGTGTGCTTAAAGGAAGAAGAAAATAAAGTAGTAATCATTGAAAAACTGTTTCCTCTCTAGAGGAATTTTAGAAGAACCAGCAGGAATAGCTGACAAAACAAAAGCAGTCCCTTTAACAACAGAGGAGATAAAACAGATTATAAGAAAACTACTTAATAATAAGGCACCAAGTTCAGACGAGATAACAACGGAGATAGTGAAGACAGCGTTAGAAAGAAATGAGATAGAAATAACACAAATAATAAACAGACGTCTGAAGGAAGGATTTTTTTTGGCTTGCTAAAAGGATGCAAACCTAGTACTAGCTGAGAAAAAGAAAAAATCAGGTAAAATAACAACGTATAGACCGATATGCCTGATCAACACATTAGTGAAAATTATAGAAAAAATTGGCGTGAGGAGAATTGAACAGTAAATAGAAAAAAAAGGAGGATGGAAACCAGAACAATATTAATTTACAAAGAAAAGAACGACTCTAGAAGCTATTGAAAAGGTAAAAACCACAGCAAAAGAAGCAAACTGTGGACCATACAGAAATAGACAACACTGTGTCATAATAGCGTTAGATATACAAAATGCGTTTAACAGCATACTATGGAAAGCAATTATTAACGCAGCAAAAAAAAAGAGAACTAACAAATAAAACTACCAAGATAATATGGAGCTACCTTCAGGAGAGAAATCTACTGCCAAAAATGAAAAAAATAGGCTGACTAGTGAAATACCACAGGGTTTTGCACTAGGTCCTAAATTATAGAATTTAGTTTATAATTAGCTACTCAGAATGCGGCTACAGGAAGGAGTGACAATAACGACATTTGCGGATGACGTAGCTCTGGTAGGTAGAAATATAAACATAATAGTACTAAATGAAAGGTTAGAGTTGGCAATAGAGTAAAAAAAAGGTAAGTAAACAAATAATAACCATAGAAAAAAAAATTATTTTGGAGTAACATTTGAAGCAAAGGGATGGAATGAACAGGTTAAGGAAGCGGTAAGAAGAACAAACAAAAATAGATGGAATGCTTAGTAGGCTTATGCCAAACAAGAGAAAACCAGAAGAAAGAGCAAGAAGGCTGCGATTAGAAGTAAACAATTGTATGAAGCAGAAACATAAGAAGAAGCTTTGAAGACAAAAAAAAACAGAAAAAAAGTAAGAGGAGCTATGAGAGCAAGTTTGTTAAGGATCTGCAGGGCCTACAGGACAGTGTCGCAGGAGGCACTAGAAGTAATTGCGGCAGATTTGATGGTGGAAGAAAGATTAAGTATACAAAAAATGGTGAATAAAAGAACTTGCAAGCTAGAAGCAAAGTGACAAGCAAAAAAAAATATGATGAAAAGATGGCAAAGACAGTGGAAAGAAGGAGAAAAAGAAGAATGGACAATAGAACTAATATCAAATAAAAAAAAAATGAGCAGAAAAAAAAAACCGGAGACATGTTACTGTACAACACAACTACTTAACAGACAGGAGCTTTTGGAAAGTACTTACTTTTTGTAAGTATAATAAAGATGGAGAAAAAAGAAAAATGTATATTTTGTCTAAAAGACATGCATGTCGACGCAGAACATACGCTAGTAAAGTGCGAAGCGTGGGAAAGATAGGAAAACGCTATAAAAGGTTTTAGAAAATAAAGTAGATAAATCTACAATCATTAAAATTTGCCTGAGTGACAAAAACAAATAGAGAGCACTAAGAAACTATGCAACGACAGTACTGAAGAAAAAAATTAGAGGAGTTTAAAGCTTTGAGAATGAGGAGCCAGAAACTAAAAAGAAGCAAAAGAATATGGAAAAAAGTAATAAAGAGGAAAGAAACAAAGAAGGTCAAAACAACTAAGCCTGCCAAGCAATGGAATGGCGTTAGTTATTTTTAAAGGTCATTTGTTAAAGACAAACACCTTACTAAGTTATAAAAAAAAAAAAAATATTTTCTATATAATGTTAAATTTCATCATCACAACAACACGTCTATTGTACTGTATTGTAATATAACTTTCTATACAACAAATTTATAACAGCTAAATGTGATATTAGCTTACTTTATTAAAGAGCGTATGATGTGCATTTTCTAAGCCTTTTTTACCGTTAAAGTGTCGAAACATTTTTAGCAGTAGTGCTGTGGGTTGTCAGTCAGCAAATATTAAAAAAAAACTTTCTCTTTTCTGTAAAGTTTTACCGCAACTTTCATGTTTTTACGTAGAGCTTATTTTTTACTTGTTTAAGCAGTCCCACTCTAAAATAATCCTTGATAGCTTTTAAATTCATTTACCTTTAAAGATTATTGGGTCTAATAGATATAGTGTCTGTGTGAAGAGCGGTTTCATTGTCCAGCTTGCATAACCACATAACCGTCTTAAAAAGAATTGTCTTTAAAGATCAGGTGGCTGTTTTGAAAAAAAAAAACAAGAGCACACATTCCACATTGAGGTCTGTTCTTGAGCCATCCGTTTGCAAAAAGTACGAATAGTTAGTTTTTGATTATGTTCAAAAATTTGCTTTTGAAGACGTCGAAGCAAATAAGCAGACCTTGTCTTTTGCAAAATTTATAACAAAACTCTGTTGAAGTCAATATTAAATAGGCATACCAATTTTATACTTTTTATCAACTTTTATACTAGAGTTACACCAGCTACTGAAGGTAGGTCTGAACTTGTACTTACTTACTAACAAAACAAAAACAAAAAAATGATAAGTTATGTATCTTTGTACGGGTCTTAGACACCAGATTCGTAGCAGAGATTAGTAATTTTTTTAAATTATTTTGGAAAGTAGATATTAAAGATTCTATCTTTTTTCAGTTTTTATTAGTTAGTCACAATGTTAACAATTTTTTTATAATCTTATTAGTTTAATCGGAACAGTTATTGATAATTTTTTAAATGCTTTTTGTTTTTCATTAATTGCTTTGTTTTGTTCGAATTGAGTACACGTACTTTTGTTTTGATTTAATAACAGAAATTACGATAACGTGCGTTGACAATAGAATTTTAATTTTGTAAATTAATTAAAATTAAATACATCTAAGTATACTAGTAAAATAAATAAGATCTGTGCTGGTAGATTATTTAATTTTTAACTAAAAAATAATAAAACTTAATAAAAAACAAGAAACCATAAAATGCTTAAATAAAACCATTAAAAATTAATAAAAAAATGAAATATCTAAAGGTGATAAGCTTGAACAATATACACGAAAAACAACTTAAGAGTAATAAGAGTAAGTAAAAGAAAAAAAATAAATGTAAATTAATTAAGCTAAGTTAAGACATAAATAGATAATATGATGAATTATGAATTAAAATTTTGAAACTATCTACAATTTTTTTTTTTTAATTATCTGAATTAAATACTAGTTTATTCAACAAACTTGCATCAGCACTGAAATGTAATTTAATGTGCAATAAAAAAAATTACTCATAATAGTGAATTAATTAAAACTAGTAACCATGCTAAAACAATATAAAATGTTACAAATAAATAATCCAACAATAATACATTACAAAACTAAAATATTAAAATAATTTGGAACAAAACCTAATAAAGAAGCGCATAAATGTTTGCAATACATTAGCTAAACACTTTGTTACATCTGTATCAAAAAAGTTATTCAACATTTTAGAAATAATATATCAACTTAATGTACCCATGACTTGATTGCCAGTCAATGTTTGTAACTTTATCACTGCAGATAAAACTTGAAATATTATTTTCAATTACCAAAAAAACTCCAATTATATTACTTAAATATTGTAAATATGATATCTCGCACTTATTAGTAGATATAAATTATACAATTAATTCATCTATACAATTTGGTGAATTATCAGAGGTACTAAAAAATCAACATGATTTTAGTTTTGATGAACGAACACAATAGCAAATATTGTTTTTAATACTCTCATTAAATACAGTCTCTGATAGTCAACACCGATTTTGCGTTAATAGATTCACCAAACTGGCAATAATGGCTATAATGCGGATGAAAAACTAAATAAAGAAAAAATATATATATTTATTCTGTGTTTTGGTCTATCTCTAGCGTTTTGAAGTTGATATATTGAAAACCAAAGTTTTATAATGGCTAATATATTACATAGACAAACACGTGTCAACTTAAGTTGATTGGCACACTGCTGTTGAGATAATCCACGTCAAAAATTGTAAAAAATCGTTGCACAAAAATGTTCACGATTCAAATCCATTTTTTGGCCGAGATCAAATTTTCAATGTGAGTTGGAAGAGTGTAATAGACTAAAGTGGGATGATAATGAACAAATGCAGACAACAAAATAGTATGAATGTTAAGAATAATCTGAAAATATATAGGCAAAGTAAATCCCATAGTGTAGGGTTTTAATTTTTTTTTCAAGTTTAGTCTAAAAAGTGTGTTGTTTATTTATTATTTGATAATTATTATTATTATTGTATTTATAATTATGCCAATGAAAATCTTTATTATACTATTACAACCAACACTTTGAGTTTTGTTAGTTGTTGATCAAGAATGTGCTTGATGACGTGGATAACAAGCAATTTGTTTGTCAACAAATAAATGTTTGAGATGATAATTATAAGCTATTAAATTAAAGCAATCTGAATTTTTATTGTTCATTTTGACTTTAGTAAAAAATAAAATAGAGATTTCAATGTTCAAGATGCTGATAAACAAAATTTGAATTCTCTGTTAGACCACAAGTATTAATGAAATTAAATTAAACCATACATTAAGTCATTATTTGATTGAATAAGTTGGTTTGTGCAACATACTAGGCGTTGTGTGCCATTGTAGATTGTTTGCTGACTCATAGATTAGTGTCATTTACTCTAACTGAATGGGGCATAACTTTTCAGCATTTCAACAATTCAAGCATCTATTGAAACTCTATTAATAAATTTTGTGCGTACACCTGTATGCCGCTCCTACTGATGTATCTGTCTTCCTCACATACTGTGCATCAACTATCCGCTACCTTTAAGTTAGCAACTCTTTGACGCCCGGTTAAGCAGCTACTCTGTGACTGTTTGTTAGGCCTGGTGTAAACAAATGTCCTTAGTAATTCCTCAAAAATTGTGATTGTTAATTTCCATAATAAAAAAATTGCCTAAACTGGGTACGTTAAGGCAAAAAAATTAATAATAGTAAGTCAGTAAAATTTCTTGTAAAATAAACATACAAATTTAAAAAATCAAAGTGATATACAGAGTGATTCAGATTATTTTTGAAAAATGTGAACCGTGTATTCAATTCATAAAGTATAACAAAAAAGTTTTTTTAAATGTTTTCTAACAAAAATGCTTTATGAACTAATAAAGGTACAAACAGGTAAGTAAAAAACGTATAAAGTTTTATAGGTCGGTTTTTAAAATATTCATTAAAATAATAAAACAAAATGTAGTAGATTATGTTCCAAATACCATAACAACAAGTATATAATTATTGTTTTTCTGTTATACTCAATACAATTAAAAAAAAACGCAATAATAAGTGAGTATTTAAAAAAAAAGTTAACTACAATTAAATTATGATTATTATTATTACTATAAATTATTTAAAACGTACTACATTTTATTTTATTATTTTAATAAATATTTCAAAAACCGTAAGTTGTAGTCTCATAATACCTTATGTTATTGTAGGAAACTGTTGAAAAATTCTTTATCTAAAATAAAAAAAAAATACACTGGGTGTTCTATTTAAAAAACTGATGATGACGTTATATCACGCAAAACGAGGCATGCACTGAAAAACAAATTATGTCACTATATAGATTAAAAATATACAAAAACTTTTACTTAGGTCATTTTTGTAAATTAAAAATGCAGTCAGAAATTGTGTGTTCCCATACATTTACCCAACACAGTATAAATTTATTATAAGTATATATTAATAAACGTCTTTGTTTTGAATTTAACGTTGTTAGTTTTTAATTAATTTAAAATATTTGTTTAAACCATTAGGTTCTGTACATATTGTAGTGACTTGTAAACCTTTCAATGTGCTTTTATGATGTATAATTAAAGCGTCATATCCATCATTTTGGCATAAAGGCTGAATAAAATTATTATTAATATTATATTATAAATTCCGATCAAATTTAATCTTTGAACTAAAACGACAGAAAACTCATTTGGCTCACTAATTATTGTATCACCAATTATAATCTTGGCTTTTTTGCCATTTATTCTGTTTTTATCATAATCACAAACATAATTATTCTCTTCGAAAGAAAGACCTCCGTCAGTAGCCGTTTTATTTTCATTACAATATTAAATGTGTAATTATTATTGTCCTTATGAAATAAACATATTTTCTACGAGTAAACATAAAATAGAATTCGCCTTTAAAGTAACATCTGAGAATCAATATAAATTACATTCTTTGATTTTTCGTTTCAAGGCTTTTTAACAACGCAAGTAATATTGCTATTCAACGAATCCAATAACACAAATGTTATTTTATTTTATTACATAATATATGTACATCTGCGTTTCTTTAAATACCCGTTAAATTTAAAGTATACAATTTTTTTTAGAATCAATGAATGATATTTAATTGGTTGAACTAAATTTATTACAACAAAAAATTATTTTATGCAACACAAGCATTTGTATTTCTTTGTCCTCTCCTTGCTTTTAACTACGGTGCATAAATAAAGCTCTAAAATATTTTACCATTTACAGTTTATTTTGCTTACGCTATGAAAATATTTTGAGCTACTATAAAATTTTAATCTAAAGTGAACATCCATAGCTGTTGACAGTGAAAATATTTATATTTTCTAAGAATAAAAATATGAATTAAATGAGGTACATTTACTATTAAATATAAAATTTAAATTATGTAGCTCTAAGGCATGTAAAATAAACTCGTTATTAAAATCAAATCAAATAAAACTATACATTAGCCCTCATTGCAAATATCTATCTCTCTGAAAACAATAGTATAATAAACGTATCTATGCTACAATAATCGTTACAAAAGTATATACAAACTGACCCAAACGCTTCGCTTATATTAAGTTAGCTCCATTAAGTTAAATTTCCCCTTTATAATAGACTTTACAATATATCTTTAAATAAACTCATTCAAAACGTAGCTTTAGAACCCGGTCCAAACAATGGGGTATTAATTATGTTTTTGTTTTCTGTTACCTTTGTGGGTATATGTAGCGGTTTACAATACAATTTTGAAAATGTGATTTAATGCTAATTGAAATTAATATCTCCCGGTTTATATCTGCAGTGTAAAGTAGTTTTAAATATAAAAACTGTTCCGTGCTCTGAATTATTATTGTAATGTTGATATTAAATTTACCGAGTTTGAACTAGATTCTCAAACATTAGATAAATTAGTTATTTTATGCTTAAAATTAATTATTAGCGTTATTATGGTTGAGAATTGTATTACAACTAAAAATATAATTTATTACACAGTGAGTATATTCCGTAAAGATTAAAATAACCTATCTTGTAAATCTTAATGTATCAATAAATTGTATGTATACTTTTGGTGTTTTAAGTAAACATGACAGTCAATACTCGTTAGCTTATTGTCAGAATCAAAGTTATTTTTAACATTTATATGAGTTCTAATTTCTTAGAATTGTTAAATGACCTATGATATGTCTCTACACTCTGACAATATTTTACTTAGTCAGATTTTTTATTAAACGGGTGGTCGAAACTACCTCGATCAATTGGCGGCGTCATCTCAAATAGTGAGTCTTTGGTAGTAGCGGGGTGCGCAACTAACTGCATATTGGTTTTTGTATGTAGTACACGTTTGCGTACAACCCGCTTTAAAAAATATACTTTTCTGATAGCCTTTGCGATCATTTTTTGACGTTCCCACTTTTGCAAATTACATAAAAGATGGAAAACCAAAGAAGTGAAGATAATTTACACAAACATAGAAGATAAAAACTAAAAAAAAAAAGTAAGAAACAATTACAAAAGGTAACAAACTCTACCAACGGTAAAGTAATAAGAAGCATTTACACACTAAGCATATAACAGCTTTTTTTATGTTTTAGTTTTCCACAAGCTATTTTGTTATTTTTAGCTGTGATGATTGGCCACGAAACTAAAACCAAACATCATTGTAGCGTCCGCATGCTTAGCCCACAATATGGAAAAGTTAGTACAGTATTGCATAAGTAGCAACATTAACTTAGTCATTAAATGTGATGCAAACTCCCACCACATCATAAAGGGAAGCAACAGACAAATGACAAGGGTAAGCTTTCACACGATTTATTATTAGAACTAATTTAAAAATATTAAACCAAGGCTTTAAACTAATGTTTGTTTAATTTTGCAGATTTTGCCGACTGTGATAGATATTACAATAGCAAGTACAAGTATTTTAAATAAAATTCACAAGTAGCATGTATCTACGTTGGCTTCAATGTCAGATCATAGATGAATAAAATTCTGCTTGAAGCATACTCAATGAAAACATGGCTCCTACCAAAGCCCGAGATTAACCAACAGGCCAGTTTTTGAGGACAATCTATTGCAGCGTTTAATTGTTTTGTAACGTTCCCTCAATTTGCAAGGGGAACGGCTACAAATAACCAAATTGGGATCAACAGGGTTTGCTAATTATATGCCTCGGGCGCCATTACATTTACAATGTGGAGAAGAATACCATAATTAGAGGACAAGAAAACATTACGTGGAAATAACTTTGTTTAATTCAAACATTACCCAATAAATTTACAAAATAAATATTTACACTATTTCCAATGTTATACAGATGGCTCAGGAAACGCATACAGGAAGTTGGAATGAAAAGGACGGAGAAGAGTTTTAACTATGTCCACACAGACTGATGCCTACAACTCTCTTGGCGGCAAAAAGAAAGACAGAAGATGCGAACTTGGAGTCTTACACTTTGACTGCCTTTCTAGCGGAAAAAGAATAACCAGAAAATGCAAACTTGGAGTCCTACACCTTGACTGGCCCACGGAAGAGAAAGGTTTTTAGGAAAGACGGGATGCTCGACACTTACTCTGGTCATTAAGTAGTTGCAGATTCTATTCATGACCTATACTAGAGGCGGGTTTTGGATTCCGGCTGGTTTCCAACTGTCGATTCAGGAACAGACGGCGGGTTATATAGGGGCAAGAATAAAGAGGGGGAAATAGCAGTCACGGGATTGGGCAACGTGACCAGGGAGACAGAATGACCAACATAGAAAACAAAAATTACTTACAGAAGTAACAACTGAAGAAAAAAATAAATAAATGTACAATATAAAAATAAAAATAAAAATTCTTATCAGCTAAATTACATTATATAATTAACCCTATAATTATTAAGAAAGCTGGGTTACAATCCCATCTCAATCAGAGTACAAATAACAAAGTTATTCATTAAATACGAAACGTGTATATTGGGTTGCCTACGGTGTTTGTACATTTCTAGAAAAATTAATTAAAATTAATCTAAGCCAATTAACTACTTAATTGGCACGAATTTATGGACTAATAACTAATTTAATAAGAGCGCAAATTATGCGTTTTACGCCACTGCCTCGTATATAGCAGCAGTGCTTAATTTGTTGAAAGAAACCGCATAGCCGCAAACATATGGCCATGTCGGAAATCGCGGGTAGTGTTGTTAACTGATTGTAGTTAACTGAGTGTTACGTGAGTGTCTTTCGGGATTGTCTAATGCATTTAAGTCATTTTTATTATTCATTAGATGTTAGATGTAGAGGTTATCTCCACGTGCCGACTCGGTCACGGTAGGTGTTGGGCTAGGCCCCACGTGCCGGTTCTGGAAAAGTGTGGGTGTGCAATTAATTGCATTACATTAATTGCAATTAACGTCTCCGTGACATGATACTGGTTGATTCGCCCACATTTATATACTGGGTGTTGCACACAACGAACTTTTAAGACAGGTTCTTTACAGTTTATAAAGTTTTATGTAAACCTAAAAGTGTTGAAGAAATTAAAAAACTCAAAACGCAAACCGACTGGATGTCCTACTAAAAAACAAAGAGAACTTTTTACGAGGATGTTGAAAACACCTCAACTGCTGCATGGCTGAAATAGATCTCATTAAAAAACAGCAACAACTCGGTTTTCTAAAAGACTAGAACAATACATACACAGGCAACCTATTGAAAACAACGATATTTTAGAAGCTTACTTCCCAGGCTGTATTACCCTGACACAAAGGTGTCTGATGTTGCAACTTCACCCCCATTAAGAGATGACTAGGACGCGGCACACCATTTTTTTCACCATACAAGGCAACGATTTCTTTTACAATGGGGTAAGGTTATCATTCTACCCTACCTGGTAAGAAACTATATATCATGTATTGCCTTTAGCTACATTCCCATAACTTGAAGAGAAATAAAAGTTGTATTTATACCAAAACCAGAACGCTGAGATTACACCCTTGTAAAATTATATTACCCAATAAGTCTTACGTCTTTTCTTTTAAAAGCACTTAAAAGACTGTGCAAAAGATCAATTTAAGAAACGGCATTTATAACTACGTCGATACACATAAAACCAAAATGCATGCGTTCGAGAAAAAATTACAAAACCGGCAACAACCAACAAAAAAAAATTATAAGGTAGACATTTTCTACCCTAGAAGTAATTATAAACATCCAAGGTTTATTTGATAAATCCATCTTCCATAAAATAAACACAGCACTCTTGACACATAGTGCTAATCCAATAATAAGTGGATGAATAAAACACACGCTAAATACTAAAAAAATTAGTTACTGAGGCTGGAGTACTATCACCTCTACTATGAAATAAAATAGTTTACAGCCTAATTCAACAACTCATTGATTGTTTTTAACAATTGGCTACATAGACGCTCTTACGGTTAACTTTCAAAAAACCGAATTGGTTCTCTTCACAAAAAAGAAAACTGGCCAACGCTAAAACTGATGAAAATACTTGAGATGTAAAAAGGTGTATATGGCTACGTATGAGTCAAGTGTCAAGTGTGATATCTTATTTTTTGGACAACTTTAAAGAAAATAGTTTCTTATAATTTTTTTTCTAAAAATGCAATATTGAACAGTTACAAATGATCAAAAAAATTTAAAAAAATCATAAACATTTTTTTTTTAATTTTGATTGCTTATTTCTTGGAAATGGCTAATTGAAGAAATCTGAAACATTCACATATTCAGGATTCATGTAGAAGAAATCATTTTCAGTGGTTTGAGCAAAAACAAATTTTCATTCTGTACACTTGACTCATACATGGCCATATGTAGTTCTAGCAATATAAACATTTATTTTTATTTATTTATTATGCTTTTTACATCGCCACAGTAAGTCTACGACTTGTTTAAAGTGGTTTGATGGGACCAACAGCTTAATACGTGACTTCCGAACCACGCTGGTGGATAAAGAGCAAGTTATCATTTCAGTCATATTTCGGGGATCGAACCCCGGACTGCTCGCATGATATGCAAGTACTCTACCATTGAGCTATCACACCATAACTGTCATAAAACCTATTCTTAACTATGGGGCACTAGTGTAGTGACCAAGAACCAAACAAAAAGCGTCAGTTGGAACAAATGGCTTTCCTAAGTGCAACAGGCAGTATGCAAACAACGCCAACTGCATCAATAGAAACAATGCTGTGTCTGCAAACCCTCAACATCTATGTCAAAGCAATTGCAACTTTAGTAGCACTGCGTTTGAATGCACACTGCAGAAAAGGTTGACAAACACAGTTTTGCATTCAAAAGACTTAACAGTATTCACACACATGAGCAACAAAAGAAAAGAGCGGTTTAGGACAAACTCCTTCAAATTTACACCGATGACTTAAAAAGCAGCAAGATGCTTTGAAGTGAAATTATGCAAAAACATTACACTACTGCTATATGTATACATTGTGTACGGCTTGTGACGCGGAAAGTTATAACGTTCTCATTGATTAGTCACAATATTTTAAACCAGCTGATTCAAAAAGCAGTTGACTGGTTGAGATGATGCGTACCCCGAGCTACGTCGTAATGTATCAAAAGGTAAATTATGGAAACCCGCCAGTCCTCAGTAATAATAATAATAATAATAATATAATTGATTTCATTAGACACGTGTACAGTACAAATACAATACATATATACAAATATATATATATATATATATATATATATATATATATATATATATATATATATATTTTTTTTTTTTAAGAAGCTTCCACAAGATTTAATAAGATTACTTTTTGTTAACAAAATACTATTTATTTGGAAAACATTTTTGTATATACTTAATATTGAACCATATTCCGTAAATGAATTTTTTGATTATTAATTTTGTATTTTCTACCTTTGACTTGTTTCACATATGTTGTTGTATTTATATATGTATATATATGTATTTATATATATATATGTATATATATATATATATATATATACATATATACATATATAAATACATATATATAGATGTCTAAAGGGGTTTAGTCCTACATTTGTATAGAAGTTATAGTCCTACATGATTTGTGTAGCCCGATACCCCTTTAGATCTTAACACACAAAAATATGCCTGCGGGCATATATATTCTCATATATATATATCCCCTGCTGTGCGACCGTACCCGACCGTGCGACCTATAAAATTTAAATTTTTTTGTTCAAATGTTTCAATAGAATACAGTTTACTTGTTATATTCATTTCAATATTATTACGTTTATATTAATTTATTTAATACATTTTCTAGTACAAAGTATTTATTAAAAAAAAATACTTTTTATTAAAAATGCCTTTTGTAATATTCATATTAATTAAATTGCTTACGTTTTTCTTATTAAAAGTTGTGCCTTACCTTCGGTTACCGGCTGGTCTAACCTTGTATGCTATTGTAACTTATTACAATATGACCAAATAATATTTGAAAACAACATAAATAATATTTATAATAACTACATTTTTAATTATAAAGGTTTATAAGCGTACATATCACAACGTTAACGACAGTCTTTAAAACTGTAACAAAATCCTGAGATTATTTTACAAAATTAAAGATAAGTGCAAATTCTGTAGAAAATTATGTAAAGTCTATAAATAATTTAAGCAAATTGTTTATAAAAATGTTCAGTACAATAAATAAAGTTAACTAAATTTAATGCATTATTAGCTGACTTGAAGCTTAATTTGAAATATATGTAAATTACTATAAATATAAAAGTATTATAATTTATATTTGCTTTGCTTTTGTTTTGTGTTTAGATTTTGTGGCATAGTAATCTAAATTTCATTTTGTTTCAGTTGTAAAGACTATTTTTTTTATATTAAATAAGGTTGGTTAATTATAATGCAATTCTTAAGTTATTAAACTTTATTATAAGATAATTATAAAAATATTACTCATAAAGTTACAATGATTTATATTTGTACTGTAAAAACGCCTTGATCTGGACGTTGTTTTGTGTTTAAATTTTGTATGATTTTTTTAGTAAAAATGTGAGAGTAGTGAAGACGTGAAAGTAGTGAGAATGTGATACTAGTAAGAATGTGAGAAGAGTAGGAATGTGAATGTAGTGAGAATGTAAAAGTTGTGAGAAAGTAAGAGTAGTGACAATGTGAAAGTAGTGAAAATTTAAAAATAGTAAAAACGTGAGAATAGTGAGAATGGGAGAAAAGTGAGAATGTAAAAATAATAAGAAAGTAACAGTAGTAGAATGTGAAAAAATACAAAATGTGTGTAGTGAAGATGTAAGAGTAGTGAGAATATAAGTGTAGTAAAAAAGTGAGATAAGTAAGAATTTGAAAATATTAAAAATTTAAGAATAGTTAGAAGGTAAAACAAGTGAAATTGTAAAAATAGTGAAAATGTAAGAGTAATGAGAATGAGTAAGTAATTAGAATGTAAAAATAGTGAAAATGTGAGAAAAGTAACAATGTGAGAGTAGTAAGAATGTGAGAGTAAAAAAAATGTGAGAATAGTAAGAAGGTGAAAGTAATAACATTGTGAGAATGATAAGAATGTGAAATTAAAGAAAATGTGAGAATAGTAAGAAGGTGAGAACGTGAGAGTAATAACAATGTAAGAGTAGTAAGAATGTAAGAATAGTGAGAGCGTGAAGGTTGTAAAACTGTAAGAATAGTGAAAATATGAGAGTATTGACAAAGTAAAAATAGTGAGAATGTAAAAATAGTAAAAATTCGAGAGTAGTGAGATTGTAAGAGTGGTAAGAATGTGAGAGTAGTAAACATGTGATTGAAGTAAGGATGTGAAAATAGTGAAAGGTAAAAGATGCGACAATTTGAGATTAATGACGGTAGTGAGAATGTGAGAGTAGAAACAATGTGAAAATGTAAAAATAATGAGAATGTGAGAGTAGTGACATTGCAAAAATAGTAAGATTAGTGAGAATGTGAAAGTAGTGACAGTATGAAAGTAGTGAGAATGTAAAAATAGTGAGAATAGTAAAAATATGAAAGTAGTAACAGTAATAAAAATGTAAAAATAGTGAGTATGTAAGCATAAAGAGAATGTGAAAGTAGTGAAAATGTGAAAGAAGCAACAATGTTAGAATCGTGTGAGTAGTACAAATGTAAAAATAAAGTAATAGTAAAACAAATAAGAATGTAAGAATGTGGAAATAGTAAAAAATAAAAGATGCGACAATGTGAGAGTATTGACAATAGTGAGAATGTAAGAGTACAAAAAATTTAAAAGTTGTAAAACGTAAAACAGGTATAAATGTGAGAATAATGAGAATAATAAAAATGTGAGAGTAGTGAGAGCAGTGAGAATGTGAGAGTAGTACGATTGTAAGAATAGAAAAATAGTATTCGTAATGAGAATGAAAAACAGTAATATTGCAAAAATAGCAAAAATGTGAATGTAGTGATAATGTGAGAATAGCAAGAATGTTAACGTAGAGTGAATTTGAAAGTTAAAACTATAAGTAAGGAGAGTAGTAAGAATGTGAGAAAAGTGAGAATATGGTAGAAGCTACAATGTGAGTGTAAAAGTAGTGAGATTGTGAGAGTAAAGAGATAGTGAGAGTAGTATAAATGTGAAAGTAGTAAAAATGTGAGAGTAGTAAAATGAGAAAAAAATTATATATTAAAAATAATGAAAATAAAAAAATAGTAAAAATGTAAGATTAGTGAGAAAGTTATAGTAGTAATTTTCACATTTTTACTATTTTCACGTTTTATTTTTTCACATTTTACTACTCTTATATTTTTATTACTTTATTATTCTCACAATAATAATAATAATAGTAATAAAAATTGTCTTTATTTTTGTAATTTTACAAAAAAATCTTTCATTTAACCTAATTTTAACATATAAATAAAATTTAACAAAAAGGTACTTTCTGATTTTTTGATGACTGGATCATTTTCTATTTTCCAGTTATTTTATAGTATTTCATCAAAAATTGTAGCCTATTACTTCACTAGATTATTACTGGGATTTCCTTATTTATAGAGAACATTTGCCATCCCTGATCTCTAGCACGAAAGAGGTTTAGCGCGCGTGCGGCTCAGAACATCTAAGGGCATCACAAACCTGTTAAAAACTCACTTTTAAGTTAGCAGTTTTGTTCGTTATTGGAATTAACCAGACAGAATCAAGAAAAAGCTCTCAATATGTCATTTCTAAAATTTTACTATTCTTACACTGTCACTAATCTAACATTCTTACTATTCTCACATTCTCAATACTTTTACAAACTTAATACTTTCATATTCTCACTACTTTTTTATTGCCGCTTCACTCACATTTTGCTACTCTTAAATATTTACTCTTTTTACAATTTTATTATTCTCACATACTATTACATTCTCATTACTTTTACGTTTTTACTTTTCTCATATTCTTACTACTTTTACTATTTTTTTTACTCTCAAAATATCACTACTCTTACATTGTAGCTTTTCCCACATTGTTACTATTTTTACATTTTTACTACTCTTACAGTTTTACTACTCTCACATTTTAACTACTTTCACACTCTCACTAATTTCACATTATCACTGTTTTCTAATTTTTACTACTCTCACATTCTTACTAATCTCACTATTCTCAAATTGACACTATTCTAACATTCTTACTATTTTTACATTCCCAGCTCTTTCAAATTTTTTCTATTTTTTCATACTCTTATTACATTTACGTTTTTACTACTTTCACATTCTACTACTCTCACATTTTTACTTTTCTCACATTTTTACTACTTTACATTTTCTTTATTCTCAGATACTCACTATTCCCACATTCTCACTACTCTCACATTCTAACTACTCTTGCATTTTTTAAACTGTTACATTCTCACTATTTTTACATTTTTACTATTTTCACATTATCTATGTTCTCTCATTCTTACTACTGTCATATTCTTTTTACATTTACTATTTTTCTATTCTTACAATCTCACTACTTTCACATTGTCGCTTCTCTCACATTCTCACTACTCTCACATTCTTACTACTCATACATTCTCATTATTATCACGTTGTTACTACTCTTATAGTTTTACTATTCTCACTATCTAACTGCTCTCACATTGTAGCTTTTTTCACATTTTCAATATTTTTGAGTTTTCACTAATCTTATATTCTCACTATTCTTACATTGTCAGTACTCTTACAATCCCACTACTCTTAAATTATCACTTTTCTCAAATTCTCACTACTTTTACATTCATACTACATTCATATTTTTACTATTTTCACATAATCACTGTTTTCTCATTCTTACTACTCTTACATTTTTACTATGCTCACTATTCTCACATTGTCACTATTCTAACATTTTTATTCTCACTTTTTTATTACTTATTGTGAATCTTACTACTCTCACATTTTTTTTACTCTTACATTCTTTCTACTTTCACATTCTCACTACTCTCAAATTCTCACTACATTCACATTTTTACTACTCTCACGTTCTTACTACTTTTACATTTTTATTATTCTCACATTTTCACTACTCTCATATTGTCGCTTCTCTCCCACTACTTTCAAATTCTCAATATTTTTACATTTTCATTACTCTCACATTGTCACTACTCTCATATTCTCACATACCCTCTACTCTTACATTGTTGCTTTTATTACATTCCCATACTTTTTTATTCCCACATTCTCACTATTCTCACTATTCCCATATTTTTACTACTCTCACTATACCACTACTCTCACATTATCGCTTCTGTCACATTTTTATTATTCTCTTATTCTTGCAACTCTCACATTCTCACTACTCGCACATTCTCATTACATCATTAATTTCTACTCTAACATTCGTACTACTCTCACATTCTTACTACATTTTTATTTCTCTCACATTCTCACTAATCTCACATTGTCACGTTTTTCACATTCTAACTACTTTCACATTATCACTACTCTTTCATTTCTTCATTTCATTTTTCACTTTTACATTGTCGCTTCTCTCACATTCTCTCTATTCTTTAATTCTTATTACTCATACATTTTTACTCCTTTCACATTCTTACTACTCTAAATATTTTAAACATAAATATTAACATGCTGTGACTGCGAAGGGTTAACAACTTGCGTAATCAGTTTACAAAATAAAAATAATCATTACAGAATCAAATAATAATTACGTAATATTTGTAATCATTACATAATCAAGTAAATTTTATATAATTACGTAATTATTTTATAATCACGTAATCATTACATAATCTTGTAATAAATAGTGTAATTAAATATTAAAACACGCTTATTCAAATAATCAAATATTGATTACGCGTACTCAAATAATCAAATGTTTAGTACGCGTATTCAAATAATCAAATAATGATTACGCGTGTTCAAATAAATAAATGTTGAGTACACAAATTCACATAATCAATATTGGTTTTATGGAATCATATATTCGCATGGTAAATTCAGTCGTGTTTTGATCATCAACTTTATAACCTGCATACTTTAAAATTTTGTTTACTTAATTAAATCTAAACATTTTGTACATTTTATTTTCTACGCCGTTTTGTAGGAGTAATTTAATATTACGTATTTTATAAAACAATTATAGTTGTAAATGAACTTAAACAACAATTTTTTCTTTAATAAGTTTATTTTTATGATTTTTTTCAACTTACAGTATGATTTGTCGATGTTGTATTAAGCTTTAAACAGCCAAGAAATAATTAATTAAATGTACGCATAATTTAAATACTATTTGCATCCACTGCGATAAAATGTGTGCATTTTTCTTATTATTTCCTACACAATTTGTATTTGTAAAGATAAGTTGTAAAAACGAATTCCATTCACATGTAAACGCACGTGTACATTTTTATGGGGCCATAAATCTTAACGCACTTTAATCACTGACTTTAGAGCTACACGGGCAAGAGACCCGTTCAAGTTATTGATCCCAAAAATGTAGCGCAAAACCATATAAGTCGCAGAACTATAATCCTACGTAGGAAGAAAATCTCATGGTGGACTACTCCAGAATAGACGTAACTAATGTAGGACGAAAGTACTTAAAATAAACCTATATATATATATATATATATATATATATATATATATATATATGCATAGCTATCTTACTCGCCTCCGTACACACATAAGGCGACCTAGCCTCCACCCTAAATCTAATAGTTTTAACTGTGTATTTTTTTGCATTTAGTTATTTAAAATATTCTTTATTAGGACACACAAAGAGGGGTAAAGAAATATAACATTAATTATATACATAAAAATTGGTATATTAATAATACCAATAGAACTCCAAATGCCAAAGCATCGTTTTAGGCTCCAGTTGTATAAAATATATATGTGAAAACGTCGAATACGCCTCTACCAATGTTGCCACTATCAATATATCGTATTTTGTAAATTTCTATTATTAGTAGGCATATATTTGTTTTATTCAAGAGGTGGTTTAGTATATTGTTTTTTGTGTGTATAAAATTATAAAAATATTGAAACCGTAACACAGTCTACAATAAATAGTTATTTTCACAAATTATCGAATGTAGGTACGAATAGTTATTTGAAGTTGTTTTGATTTTAATTTTTTATGTGGTGTACATTACAACAACTATAGTATGCTAACGGTGATTAATTGTTTTTACATTATAGCGTTTTTTAAGCGGTGACTTACTGCTGTGGTATTTTAACTCTCATTGTTAAAAAAATATATTGCAAAACAATTAACCACTAATAATAAATACTACACTGTACTGTTTGTTACCGGTTCATGAATGGATTCCCTGCCTCAGTTAAACTGATATTTATTTTATTTTAATCTATTTAATTTATTTTGTTATTATTTATTAATTGTACGTTTAAACGTAAAACCTCTTCAGAAACCAAACCATGGAGTGTTAAACAACGGCTATTAATAGATTATTACAAACATGTAAGAAACTCAAAAACAAGAGTACACCACCAAAAGAAGTACTTAATTACATAAAACCTCCACCAATATACATCCCAGCAGTAGCAAACAAAAATTTAATCTTAAAATAAATAATAACCAAATTGTCAACAACAGATGTGCTAAAATATCAAGCAGCTGTTCAAGAACCAAAAAATTGTGATGTGCAATACTACACTTTTTATTTAAACCAATAACGCAGTTTTTATGTAAAAAACAAAAGTCATGCCTCAATGTGCTATTTGCCTTCAACTGGGAAGTACCAAAAATTACTGCATTTATGATCAGAGTCTACAAGAAAGTGCAGCAAACAAAATTTCCAGCGCTGAGACCTAGAACTTGGACAGCCCAAAGCAACTACACACTGGCCATGTGACATAAAAAACAAATGTCTTCAATTTTTTTTGCATACAAAAGTTATCCCTTAAATTATCTTCAAGTAAAAAAAAAATTAATATCTTTTCAGACTATTTCCCTGTCCTAATCTACTTAAGCTCACACATACACCATAAACAAAAACCAGATTTTTTAACCAATAAAATAACTTGAACCAGTTTTAAAACATATTAGAAAAAGACATACACCCAAATGTCTTGCTTAAAACAACATTTAAGCATTAAGCAGTTTTGAAACCCACAAACACTACAAACAAGCTACAAAATGATTTAAAAGTAACTAAAAAAGCACTACTAATAAATATAAGAATATGGAAGTCTACTAGAAATCCACAAAACAAAACTAAATACAACTAAAAAATCAAAAAATTTCTAAAAAAACTACCACTACTACAAGCAGACAAAAAGCAGTCATTAGTTTTGGAATACCTTTATCAATGACATTGTTTATTAACGCCGTCATACCATGTGAGTCAAACACGTGATTAAAACATGGCTATGATCTCCATATTTTTATGAAAAAAGTTAAAGCAATTAGAATTAGTTTTCAAAAAATGTGCAAAAAGCACTCAGACACAACATTTGAATGACAGAAACATTTTTCTGTTGCTTTATAAGTTTATTTAAAATGTATCTTTAAAGATATGTTTCTGAAAAGACTGAAATTAAAAGCATTTCATCTAATTCCAAATCACCAATTTGGTTTTTTTAAATTAACACACAACTACAGAGCAGGTTTACAGAGTAATAAAGCAAACTAACAACACTTAAAAAAAAAGAAATATTGTTTGCCTTTGATAAAAGTCTGACACCGGAGATTTTTAAGCAAATTGAAAACGCAATTGCCCATTACACATTTCATGTATTATAATCATACCTAACCAAACATTTTTATGGTTAAACATCAGGATAAAGTAATTAACTTACACCTCATCAAATCTACTTTTTACAGAAAACCTTCAAGAGTTACGTTCTAACAGTTAGTAAAATTTCAAGTTTTGTCTCTGAGATAGACTTTTTTAAAAACATCGAAAAATCGCTTAAAACCTTGTAAATTAGAGCCAATCAAAGTAAATTTTAGCATGTCACCGTCACTCTCCGGCAAACAATTATTACAATCTACCAATGCAAAGTACTTTGAAATAAATTTTAAAACCTGTATGGGCCAATGGGCCATGTTCTTAACTATGGGACAGTAAGTTTCTAACATTCTGAAGCTGATGATATATCAATTACAAACAGTTCAAGATTTATCACCAATAAGTCTCTATACAAAAATCTGAACATCTCTAATGTGCTAAAAAACTCCAAGAACGCTAGTAGCAAATACTTATCTTGGTTTGAACATCATATCAACACGTACCTTCTTTAACATGTCACTACTAGCAATCAATGAGTTACCTAATTAAATTAGTTAGAACCTTAATGTAGATCTTCAACCGCACGCTATTAGGTTTATATTAAAAAAACTTTACAGTCTTTAGGAAAAAAAAATTACTGCGTTTTTTGTGTTCAAGTGTTAATCAGTTGAAACTAAACTTGAAGATGACACTATAATTTTTTTTTGCAATAGTATATTATTGTTATAGCTAGTAAGATAACATAAAAAACCTCTTTTGTACCATAATTTTAATTAAGTAAATATGGGATAGTTATATTTATCTCCGTAGTTAATGATCTAACAATTTATTCAAATTGATAAAAAAATAATGATAACTTTAATTAAGGGGGGAGAATAGTTGTGCTATTATAAGGCTTCACAGAATCAAAATCAGCAAGAAAACGCATGAATATAATTGAATAAAATTTTCACACATTGTAGAAGAAAGTCTACTCTGTGTCATTAAATTTGTAAAAATTTGATGCAATAAGTCGTTTCTCCGCAATTAATTTTTTTAATGTGGCGTTTTTAATTAGTTTTTTATTAATTTTTTACTCGTTAATTATAACTTCAAATCTTTAAACAAAAACATGAAAACATAGAATATTGTCTGTAGTTCAACATATAAAATAATGATAATTAAAATCTTATCGTTTGGATATTGTGGTGGTAGGCGTTTTGTCCCATAAGAACTAATTTTAATTCAAAAACGGCGCTGTACGTGTCAATATTTTTCTAGAGAAAAAGGTTTGCCGATATTTTTGTAGATGTGATAGGATTTAATATTTTTCCATAACAATACTACTAGTAGCACCCCCACAGGACAGTGCGACTAAACCTGGCAATTCTCTAGCGTTAAACTGAAAAGAATTAATTTTAATTTAACATGCAAATTATGTCAAGTTTACTAAACAAGATTTATTTAAAAAAATATATCTAAAAATATTTTTTTTTTTTGCACATTTTAAAAATTTATTATTAAAGAAATATTAAATAGTATTATATCTGCGATTTTATAATATTTTTAAAATCTATTCTACATAGCACAATACCTAGATAGAATTATTTAAAAATATTTATAATATAATATAAAAAAATGTTATTTATTTGTTTCATTGGACGTAAAGTTGAGTAATATTTTCTGTTTTATTTTTACATATTTTCTATACAAAACTAATAAACAACGTGAACCGTTTAGATATATTAAAAGTATATAATTATTTTTATAAATTGTATTTGCTATGTTGCCAATTGTAAGAGGCGTATTAGAACGTTAACTTATGAGGAGGCCTATTCTACTGGCCCGCAACAAAATATGTATATCAGTATAAAAGCATAGCGCCACGTAGTGTTGACTTTGATGTACTACAATGTATAACTGTATATGTGTATGAGTCGAAATGGTCACCGAACAAAATTTTGTAGAATGACTTCTAGTAAAGTATTATGTTAAAATAAATTGATATACACACCAAAACGTATTTGCCTCCAGTTTTTCGTACCTGCCTCCGTTCTGGAGGCCAGTACTACCAGCGTGTATATATTTTGGAGGAGTATTAGTTGATTTACATCTATATATATATATATATATACATATATACATATATAAATACATATATATACATATATAAATACAACAACATATGTGAAACAAGTCAAAGGTAGAAAATACAAAATTAATAATCAAAAAATTCATTTACGGAATATGGTTCAATATTAAGTATATACAAAAATGTTTTCCAAATAAATAGTATTTTGTTAACAAAAAGTAAATTTATTAAATCTTGTGGAAGCTTCTTAAAAAATTTAAGACAACTGTATTCACAGATTGTTTCCGTTAGTGTTAATCGATGTCTTGGATATTCAAAGTAACCCTCTTTTCTTGTGTTGTAAGAGTTGGCAATTTTATATTTATTAAATGTATTTGGTGAGTTGGCTAAGTATGCAGTACATTTATATATGTATAAACCAAAAATTGTTAAAAGATAGTTAGCTTTAAATACATTGCGACATGAATCTAAATATTTCCGTTTAAAAATAATCCTAATAGCTCTTTTTTGAATTTTAAATAAATTTTGCAAATCCGATGAACCTCCCCATATAATTATACCAAATTGCAAGCGAGAATACACATTAGCATAATAGACAGAAACTAGAGATTTTGTGTTTAAACATTTAGACAAAGTTCTTAGGGCATAGCAAATGTTGCAAATTTTTTTACAAAGGTATAATATGTGTTGGTTCCACTTTAAATTCTCATCTATATAGACACCTAAAAACTTTGTGCTTTGTATTACATTTAATGAGAGGTTGCCCAACTGTAATGTTTGTGGGCATGTAATACTAGATCTACTAGTTCTGAATAAAATACAAGAAGATTTACTCTCATTTACAATAAGGTAATTGTTGGAAAACCACTCTATTGTAGGATTTATAATATTTGTGCTGACTTCTATTATCTCTTCTAAAGATTTCCCACGAATATCAATGTTAGAATCATCAGCGTAGTTAACTATTCTAGCTATATTGTTGTAAGGTAACAGACAGTCTGCAATATAGTAGAGTGTCTTTGGGAATTATACACTATTTATATATATATATATATATATATATATATATATATATTACTATTTAATAAAAATTCAATAAATTGAAATTAAATACAAAAAAATCAATCATATTTTAATGTAAATGAATTGGTTTTTTATTCATCTATAAGTATTCAAAAATGAGTATCCACAAATAAAAACCAGAAAAATTACAACAGAATTAATTATGACAGAAGCGCTGTCCATTGTTATGAACACAAATTTTTGAAGCAAAAAATTAATTTCAGTTATATGGTTTTTAAGAAATTAATTTATGATCACTCCACATGTATTGGTTTTTAATGGCAAAACTAACAATACATCTTTCTTCGCTTAGCAATCAGGGTATAGTTTGTACTAAATATTGCAGACAAAATATTTAGAACACTCAAAATGCGAGTAAGTAAATAATTCCATATATCTATCTCTCAATTCAGTTAAAAATGTTGTTATTAAACGTATTATAATCTACTCATTCATGTCTATTCTGTAAACAAATAGTAAAGAGTTAAAGATGTATGAAGATGTCAACTCAAGGACAATTGTTAAGTTAACAACATAAAAAATCCGTATTCAGTAACGCATTCGCTAAATATTTTGATTGTCAAATTAAAGTATTGTGGTTAGGGATAGTCTTTAATTTAACAAATACGCTTAATGTGGTTGTTAAACCGTAAAGATATTCTTAACCTAACAATTTACTTTTATAAATGTTCAAAATAAGAATTATTATAATATATTTTTTATATTTCAAGTGGGAAACATGCTTATATTAATATTTTCTCGTGTTGTAAATACAGTAAAAAAATATTACGCAATAAAATTAATATTTTCAATCAAATCTAATAAAATTTGTCTATGATTTTACATATAATTTAACTTGTAATATAATTAATAAATTATTATAAACATAATTGGAAATAATTTCATGTATCTGACTTAATGCAATTTAATTTAATAATTTTATTACAACAATTTTAATTCACTAATTCACTCATGTATCAGCGTCTGTACTTTTAAGTATTTTTATTATTTATTTCTATATGAATTTTATATTTAGCTGATACGTTAGGATTTGTAAACATTGAAAAAAGAAACATTGTCGAAATGCGACAGATGCATGCACGCACCAATCGCACTCTTGCAAATCATTGATCGAATGCTAGCTTCATGTAGTTTATATAAAGATAAATTGTTACGAAAATAATTAACGATGTTGTCCTTAATGAATAGGAATACTAAACATTATTGTTAAAAAAATTGTTACGAGTTTCACCATAACGATGTTGTTACTGAACAATATCTTTAACTAGAAAAGTTACAGAATAGGCCTGATTACACAAATTACTGTTGTTATACACAATGGACAACATAAAACATTGAATAAAGTTAAAGACGCATAGACAAATATTACTTGTTTTTAAAAACTTTTTGATTGTGTTAAAAGAATGATTTACTAAATTTTAATCTAGAAAAATTAAAACCTTTGAAAGTACAAACTAATTCAACAAAATCTTATCATGCTAAACAGCTGTTAACAACAAGCTAACATGGTTTAAATTGATATAAGAATTTTTTTTTTTTTTATATAAATTTAAAAAATTATTATGATGTACATTTGGACTCAAAAGACAATATAGTTAGTATTTTATTTTTATATATTTATTTAACACAAATATCCATTGTGTTAAAAGATAGGATAAAAAAGAGAACAAGTATATAACAATTAAAATACCCGAAGTTGCAAAACTGTACAATCACAGTATGGGAAGAGTAGACAAACTTGACCAATTATTAGGCACATACAGAATTTTTATTAAAAGTAAGAAGTGGCCATTGCACATGTTCTTTCATGCACTGGACTTTGCTTGTGCAAACAGTTGGTTAGAATATAAGCAAAATGCTGAAGCTTTAAATATTCCCGAAAAAAATACGAAATACTAGACCTTTTTTGCATTTTAAAATGAGGTATAGCAAATCATTGATTCTCGTAGGAAACTACCTATACAATAAAAAAGAAGAGCCGTCTATCCGACAGTGCAAATGAATCTCCTCGTGAAACAAAAAACTAGAAGAATGACTGAAATTAGACTCCTAATAGAAGTACAAACAGATCTAGTAGATCACATGCCAGAAATTGACAAAAACAAAGAAGCAACTAGATGTAAACACAAAAATTGTGACAAAAGATCGCATATTTACTGCGAAAAATGTAATGTGCATTTATGTTTTGTGAAAGAACGTTATTGTTTCAAAAATTTTCATAGATTATAATTAAACATAATTTACATACTACTTTTCCATCTTTACTCACAATTTCTGCATTGTACCCTCTACTTTTCTTACTGGCTTCTTTATCTGATATAAAGGGTGGAGTTTAAAATCGGTTCACACGAATTGTACCTGCCGCATAAATATTTTTTTCTTGAAGCATTTCAAACAAATCTGAAACTGATCTGAAATAATTATCAAAAAAAAGTCGACTTTGCTGAAGTATTCTTGAAGTAGCCAACTGAAGAACAATAGTTGCTTCTAGTCCAAACTCTTTGAGCATTTTTGGATCCAATTCAGTAGATTGTCCTTGATATATACCTTTTACAAATTGTTTTATACTTAAGTGTCCTTGAAACGGCGTATAAACACAAAAATTATCTTCCGTTTCCAACTCTTCACATCTTTTTCGAATATCATCAAACATCAGCCTTACTTTAAAAAGTTTATTTCTGTTGGTTTTTCTAGATTGTTTATTACATGAGCATATGATCGTAACTAAAAAAATCTATTTCTAGTTATTGTATTTACAAAAAGATTGACATGTAGAGTTCTGTCCCAATACATACGGATACGTGGAAATTTCAGACATGACATAATAATATGTAAGCCGAAAAAATGTATTACTTCATCAGACTTTACATTTTTAAATGATTTTATGTCTTTCTGTAAAGCATAAATATTTGTCATTTCTGATATTTTCTCAAATATATCATCAGGTAAGTATCCATAAAAATATTCAACAGGGTATAAGATACTTTGAATTTTGTTTACATAGTTTTTTTAATTTGTGGTTTTTTTACTTCAGTGTGAGAATATGTACATGTGGAATCAACTACCATTTTTTCAATCTCTTCTTCAGTCTGTTTAAAATTTTTCTGTTCTGTAATATTTTCTATTTTATTTTCTAACAAATGATATTTGGCCTTTTGTACTATTGCAGCACTAACTTGAATTGTTCGTTTTGGAACCATGTCAATTTCAATATTGTCTTCATGCTTCCAAATCAACGCTGCTTGCCGTAATTTGTTATCAATTTCATGGACAACCAAGGATACAACTTTACCCAAAAAGGGAATATTTTATGCCGTTTTAAAATTCTTAGAATAAAGTACATAAACTCAATATTTTTGCTTACCTTTCGCACGCCGTATAGAGAAAGCCATGGCAGCGTACAACTATAATCTACGTATTCACTAAATTTCCACAAGATGGCAAACAAAATCACTCTCGTAACTTCAAAAACGCTCATTATAAAGTACCTTGTGCTTAAAAAAATAGTGTTTATGTTTAATGCACCAAAAACCCTATTAATTTAGATGCACATTACAATGGCCACTAGGACTGAAAAGGTTAAGAAAATCTTTAGTTGAGAAAAAAACATCTGCGTTATTTTTTTTCAGAATCATCTTGACCAACAATTCAAATTCAAAACATAATTATTATGTCAAAGTTTACGTAAACAAATAATCTCATACTAATTTGAAAAACTTGATTCATACAATTAGTCCTATCTCTACTCAAAATTAGAATTTTGGCAATGTTTGACTTTAGTTGATACCAGTATGGCTAATAATGATAGTTATCAAATTATATTTTTGATTAGTGGTAGTTTGTTATTTTCTGTCAATCAAAAAAGATGTTACAATTGAGAGTAGTAGAGCAGAGCATCATAAAATGGAATTTCCTTATTGTGGTTGTTTTGAAGAGCGATATATCGTTTTTGTGAGCATTAACAAAAATTATATGCTGTTTTACAATATTGTGCGTACCTCTTACCTTATAAAAATTTGATTTAAAAAAACTTGGTAATTTGTGATTTCTTCGCAGTTTTGACATCAAATTGGCATTTTAACAAATCTCTATAGACAAGTATAGTAGAAACTTTACCGCTTCTACTGTTCTTGGTTGGTGACTATTTAATTTTTGATGGTTGAAGTTTAGTCTGAACAGTGTTTTTCACTTTACAATGTTTACAATGTCCGCTTTTTTTTATTAATTCTTTATAAATATGTATTAAAACATCCATGCCTTCACAAAATTTATTTCAAGTTTTTTATTCGTATGCCTAACTTATCTACATTTATTTTTGCTTTCAATTCGTTGATTGTTTCTACATATAATTTTTTCCTGCTCTCTTTTATTTTCTCACCATTGAATTAATTCATTTTTTTTATAGCTGTTTGCTATTTTTGGTCAAGTTCCTCGTATTCTTTTATCTATTATTTTTAATTTCTATATCTTTTTTGAAAATTTACTTAAGAATTAACCAATATTCTTTATTTTCGGTTTTAGCTATAGAGATGCAGTAAATGCTCATAAAGCATCTTTTACTTAATTTTTTTTAATTCTCTTTACGTTTTTATATATACTCTCTATTTCATCAACTTCCGTATTTTCACCTACCCTTATTACTTAAATTTCCTTTTTTTTAGCGGGGCTAAATTTATACCGTTTACTTCAATGGTCAAACTGCTTCTTAATACCGACAAGTCCTCATTTTTGACCCAGCTATTCTTAATTAGCTTTTTGATTTGTAAGTTCTTTTCTACATTTTTTGGCAGTATTTTATCCTTCTTTATGTTTGCCTTAATGTTTAAAATTAGTATGAAGTCTTTGTTTTTTTTTTTTTTCTAATAGCACTTTGACATTATTTGACTTTGTTTACAAAGCTTTTTGTTTTGTTTTATTTTGAAACATTCATTTAACTTAATATTTTCCTTTGTATCTTTGAGTTTCCGTATTTTCCGTATTTGATTTAATGCGAGTACGGGAAAATAGAGTTCAACGTGTTACGTACAGGAAAATTTGATTTAAAAAACTAAACATTATATGTAATATACTCTACTGCATAGTTTACGATTGATTCAACGTTCTAGAAGTTTTTTTTATTCCGTGTCTAAAAAGCAACCAAAACCGATAAAAATCTTAAATTAAATCAGGAAAATAGAGCGGTTGTGTAGTAATCTTCTAGCCGTAAAAGCTCAGTTAATAACTAGAGTAATTTGATTTTTTTTTTGAATGCTTTTGTAAAAGTGATTATTGAACGCTTTTTTATAAAGTCTTGTTTGCAATTTTAGATTTAAATAAATAGTTAAAAATATTAGAATATTATTTATCTTTTTTAAATATTAGAATCACTTTAAAAATGTTTACAGTTCTTAGCGAATAATCTTGTTTTCAACATACATTTATAGAAAAATGGTGTGATTAAGTCAACTTAAGTATAACCGTACAGCCTCCTATAATCTAAAAACGGATAAAAAACTTTGCAATATGTATGCTGAATTAATTTTCAATTGTCAATAGTATTTGTAACGTATGCACCCTAAATCACATTTTATGTGGTTTCATTACAGAACATTGTTACATTTTATAAAAGCATTTTTTCTTAGAAGTGAATTAAACATTAAGTTTAAGTTTTAATTCATACATTTGTTACAAATAAAAAGTAATTAAAACCAACTGTAAGAATGAGAATAACTCAATCAATTGAAATCCTTAAGACGGCATCTCAAGAATGCGAATGTGCGATTTCGCTACGAGCAACTTTAAATATAATTCCACATTCCCTTTACTAATTAACATAACTTAATTAAATCTCTGAATAATGCATAAAATTACCAAATAAACCAAGCTTTTAAAGTAAACTTACATACATGTACATTAATTTCCCATTAAAAAGTAATACAATTTAATGCAAAGTGAAAATTCATTTCGCATTCAAATAATGTAAAATTTCGATATTAAAGATTTTCAGCGCGCGTTTATTCTTATCACAAAGTCATTAATCAAAACACTGGGTGCCACTATCGGGACGGAAAGTTGGATGGAATTCTTGGCACGTAAAGATTTTTCACAAAATACCGGATACAACGAGTAATTGGATTCCATTTGACAAACTACAATTACTACGCTCATGCTGGTCTAAATCATTCCTTTAAAAATGTTAAGTACTTCAAATCACTGCTTGTTTCGTACGATCTATAACCGGACCGCATTTTATTACGCGAACTTCATATAGAAGTAGGAAGAGCAATTTATCAGGAATAAGTTCCCTTGATGATATATTACGGAAGATCATTAATCCTTTTTAGAGATACGAGCTTGTAAGGCGGAGAGATTCGCCGTAACTTCCTTTCGTTTCATTTCTTTTTTCTTATTACTTTGATTTAATTAAAACCTCACAGACGCTATATTTTGAAATTACTATAATTATTCTTTTTTTTTTTTACTTCAAATAAAAATATTATTTATTATTTTCTAATCAATAACAATATGATTTATAATTAATTAACTATAATTTAAAGAATACATATTACTTTCATTTATCTGTAAATTCAATTTCAAGCTGTGTCTGTCGTCTATCAAGAGTAAAAAATATATTATTCCAATCGATATTTGTAAGAACATTGAAATTATGGAGTAGTAGAAAAGTTTGCGCAACTTGCCGTTATTCGTAGTAGTAAATTCCTGTGAAAATTTCATCCAAAAGCTGATTTAATGAGATCGGAGTTGGTATTAAAGAGAATTTTCGATAACTTAAATGTCTAATGAATTATAAGTTTGTAAGATAAAGAGAAATTTAATCATAATTCTACAAACATAATAAATTAAAATAACAATTAAAATTTAAATCGTAGTAAAGTGTACCATAAATATTTTAATCTTCCTTGAAAAGTCAGCTGTAATAGCATAATAGTATACAGTGTGGTTATTTGATATTTTTTAATGCGCTACGCTATTGTTACATTAACTTTTAATATAAAAATTAATTTCAAGTATAACATGTCGTGGTTAAATAAAAATAAATATACTATATACAAAATACTTAAAATTTACTTTAAAAAAGTCAAGTTTTATAGCGGTAAGAAAAATAGTTTTTGATAATTTTACCATATTATTTTAAAAATTCAATTGTGCGTAACGGGTCTTATTAGATGCAGGGGAGTGTTGATATTCTATTGTAGAACTACGTTAAGTAGTACAACATCATAGAGTTGGTGATACCTGACGGTGTAGGGTGCAATACCGCCCGGTGTATCGGTGCTGTGGAGCATGGTGAAACACCTCGGTGCACTCGTCGGTGTGGAAGTTGTCACCATAGTTGTAACCGTAGGCATGGCAAGGGTTGTAAAAAATACAAATTTTTACATAGTTAAAATTTTTTATTATTATTATCTAAGGTACGGAATATTTTTTTTGGAAAAGTAGTTCACATTCAAACGGAATATTTATACTCTAAAAAAGGCCTATGAAAATAATCAAAAACATGAAATTTAAAGACAGTTGAAGGGGTATATTTAAGCAAAGCAGTATGTTAACTGTACCTGCTATATATGTATATGAATGTATAAAGTTTTTATATAAGCATAAAACTTTATATTCAACACATACTTTGTCCAATTTATATAACACAATGGCCTATTGAGTACAAGGTTTCTGGTCATAGACTGAGTATGTTTGAAAAAAAGAGCACTTTACAATTGTATAAAGTGTTACAATTATTTGCTTAAAAACATTAAAGAAGCACATACATACTCAGCTATGAAGATAATGTTGTACAAAACACTATGTCACTATCAAACTAAAAATTTCTTTGATCATAATTTTTAGTGATTTGTGAATATTTTTTGCTTTGTAATTATGTAATTTAAATTTATATTCATATTGATATTTTATACCTTTTAGTATATTGACGTGTATTCAGTGTAAGTATTGTATTTTTATGTTTTGTAACTTTACTGTATGCTTGTTGAAATTAATGTATTATTATTATTATTATTATTATTATTATCTTGTTAGTTTGAATTCATCTTAAACAATAAAAATGGAAAGTTCCAATTCAGTCTTGTCGCTGTGATGTCTTGATTTACACTAAAGTGTGCGGCGCAAAAGTTTGATATTTAAACCTTCTGCTCTGTGTAGTTTTAACGGAGGTCTTTGGAAATTGTTCTCCACCCAATAGCTGTTGTGATAACTTGATTCTGGCCATTTGCTGTTAAGACGTTTAGCACGTCCATGCACCATGACCAGCTCTACAGCCTTGTATTTGCGCACGTTAGAATATTGCAAGTTTTGTCGTTCTTTATATGCTGTTTGTCGTCTTGTCTTTAATGTTTGTTTCAATTTTCGGGTTTTGCTAAGTTATATCTTAGCATTAGCTCGCTTGGCGATTGTTTAGTGGTTGCAATGAAACACCGTTATAGATGTTTGTCCCATTCTATATTTGGCTTTTGCAAAAAAGTTTTTTTTTAGTTCCGCATGACGGCATCCTTATCTTTGGAAAAATTGTTGTTTCAACACTTTGGTAGTGGTCTTGCTTGTCGCCATAGCCACGCAAGTGGCCTATATCCATTATTGTCAAGATAAACCTATTCTCTGCTTTGGTCGTGTCTACAAAGTCTAAGGCCACCTTTTCTCATGGTTTTCCTGTATGTTATGGCTTTAATTTTAGGTTAGGTTAGCTTTGATTTTTACCCTCAAGCACGTCAGACTCTTGATACGGGTTTGGACTTCTATACAAATTTCTGGGCAATGTACTAGTAATGTTTGATATTTTTGTGCTGAGCCTGTACGGGTATCACTAGTTGGTCGGTTTCCGCACTGGTACTTAGAAGCTCTTCCTGTTTGCCAATTCGGTATTCCAGGTCTTTACCTTTAATGCGTTTTGGGTTATCGGCCATTTTCTAATATTTCTGTATTATATCCTGGATGTTGGTACTTTCTAATTGGTCAAAACGGATCATGGTTGTCAAGGTTACTTCTTCCAGGACGCATATTTTTGCAAAATCTGCTCTGTGCGCCATTGAGAGATGGGCGTATAGATGGTTTAGCGTTGGTGGTCGTTGTTTTCTCGGTATTTGGAGTGGCAATAGGCTTTCTGATTTTTTCTGCTGCTGTTGTTATTTACTTTTAGCTGACGGGTAAAAGATTTATTTCTCCTGATAGAGCACCTTAAAGTTGAGTTCTTGCAAAAATAGTGGGTAAATTTTGATTTTGCATCTGTAAAAAATTTTAATCACACGAGAGCTTTATTTCTGTTCAGAATATAAATAGTTTATCCTCTAAATGCAGGTTAGTTAATTTAGATTTTTGGCGTATTAGCCTAAGAATTTATCTGTCAATTGCCCACACAATTGTTAAACACTCTAACCTCTAACTCGTTTGAGTGATAACAAATTTAGCATGATGTTAGTTTAAAGTTGGCAATTGAGATGATGCAAAAGCGTAGTGAAACGTTTTTTTACTTATCAACATTACCGGGGCACAGTAGCTGCTGGAACTCTGTTCTATGATCCCAATGATTAGAAGCTTTGCCATTGGGGCAAATACTTAGGGTTTTTTGCGGCAATTGTAAGTATGTTTTGTTGTTTCCACAGGTCGGTGAGTTTGATTAGGTGACTTATGGTCTATGTTGTGAGCGGGGTCACCCTTTCATCAAAGACTGTTGGAAAGTCGGACTAGTTTCTCAAATTTAGCCGGCACCAAAAAGGCGTACTTTGGTAGCACGACTGGTTTGTTTGGCGCTATTATCTTGGGTTGTGCAGATTCCTAATTAATGGTAAATTGAAGATCTTTGCCATAATAAATACATTTCCGGGTATAGTTAAAAGTAGCGCCCTGTTGTTGTCCACTTACATGTTACTAAATATTTCTTCTAGCGTCGGCATTATTAGCAGAGATTTTTTTTTTAGTTTGATGCCCTATGGTAACGTCTGTGGTCGGTGGTTTTTATAGTGGCACAGGGTCTGCTTGCGCAACCTTGATACATAGTGGTCGTACATCGGGTAACTTTACTGAAGTTAAGTTGTGGCTAGCTCCGCTGATTACAAGGTTGTTAAGCTATATTGCTCCGACGGTGGCATTGTTTAGCGGAGATTTGTACTTTAATCCTTTCTTCTTTTTATTGTTTGTTTGTTGTTGCGCTTGGGTCGGTGCGTTTTGTTGTTTGTTTTTTTGCCGGCCATTTACTTGCTTTCTGACTTCTAGAAAGGGTTTAAGTAAGGTTTCGATTTGTGTTTAGCAAAAGACGCTCTCCTTCTGGCAATGTTTGTTTTAATTTTAATGGGCTGTGTCAGCAGTCTACCCGCATAAAGACAAAGTTGAACCGGACACTTTAACAAATCTAACACGACATGGCAAACAAGGTAGGGCAATCCTAACCTACAAGAACAAGAGCCACGACAAGAATCAGAAGCATACCATCCCCGTCCGCTTTTTAAAATATTTAATATTTACTACATAAAACAACTTTTTAATTCATTAAATAAAAATATTTTAATTAAATTTTTCTTTATTATAAATTTTTTATCTTTAGGAGGACTCCCCCCATTTATTGGATTTCTCCCTAAATGATTAACTATTCAATTATTAATTAATAATAATTTTTATTTTCTACAGGCAAATTTTGTGCTTCACCGTGCTAAACCACATGTATGGGAACAGTGCAAGAAACCTTAAAGTGTTTAAACATACTAAACCCACGCTGCCACGGTAAATAATGAAACCCCAGTAAACACTTTTCAGTTAATAGACTACTCTAGTCCGGAACTATAGAACCAAAACCAAATCAACTGCACATTATCAATAAATCTAATTGATCTTGGAAACTCATTCTTGAAAGTTAGAAAAATGTGTTGCAGCTAGTAGGCCAAGCAACACGGACCAATCACATTGCGTCATTTCCTTTCCACATTTTATTAATTTCTAACTTCCAAGATTTTTTAGTCAATTTACTATCAAACGAAGAACAAGTCTATAAGACCTACATAAACATTTTAATTTATTTTAACTGTCTTTAGCACTAGTCACATCCACCTTTGACACAGCCACGTAGTCATAACTCTAGGATAGTTTAGGTAACTACAATCTACAACTGCTAACTAGGTATGGGCTATTACGCTTAGAGGCATGTGTAAACTGTGGTAAATCTACTAAGCAAAACAATACTTTTAAATTTAGACAGGTTTGTTTATGTTTGGAAAAAAAGAGTGATGAAATAACATTTCCAGCTACGCAAACCGTGTGCGCAGCAGTCATGCCAAAAAGTAGTTCCATTCCATGCCCAGCAAACAAAAGGTTTTTAATTGGTAAAAAACCGATAATACAATGCAATGCAGACTGGCAGTGTTTTAGCTAAATCAATTTTTCATTTTCCATTAATAAAGGTTTTTTTTTAAGAACGTTGTGATGTGTTGGCCTCAACAAGTGGCCCTTGAGAATAACTAAAGCATGGCAATACCTTTCGGTTTTCTTCTCTGCGTAAGTCCTGATGTTAATTTGTCCTAGTCATTGTCTCTAATGTGGTACTAGTTTGAGGTGAGCTGGTTTTGGTCTCTCTGCAAAATTCACGTAGTCTGCTGCAGCAACACATGCTGTCCTCGGCCCATCTCTCCCTATACCCTATTTTTCTGCCCTACTTTCTACACTGACATTCTCCTTTCCATTTTCCTATTCTGCATTGTTTTTTTGGTATTTTCTTAGTTTTTCTATATCTTTATTAACTTCTTCTTTGTCGTATTTTTTGTCTTTCATATATATTTTGTGCAGCTCCATTTGGTAGTTCTACATTTGCCAGTTGAACTTCTAGTGAAATTCTTGAATCTCCATTTGGGATTAGTTTTTCCTGTTCCCTGGTTGCCAGATATACTCTGATAATTTTAAAAGTTGCATTTTCTGTCAACCTCAAGATGGCGTATTTTCCGTTTGGAAATTGTTTAGTCAATTCCGTCATTTTCCTTGAGCAGTTTTCTCCTTTTCTTCTTTATTTCAGCAATTTTTGTTGGTACTAATGTTTCAATATATGTTCTTCTCTTGTCTCTCTGTTCACCCACTATTTCTTGGCAGGCATAGTTGTTTTGACCTTCTTTGTTTTTTCCCTCTTTATTACTATCTTCTATATTTTTTTGTTTTTATTTAGCTTCTCGCTTCTTCTTCTTTTGTCTTCTGTGGCTTTTAATTGGTAGGTTTTTTTCCATTTTGGTTTACCTAAATCTCAAAGCTTCAAACTCCGGCATCTTTTTCTTCAGTACTGTCGTTGTATAGTTTTTTAGTGCTTTCCATTTGTTTTTGACACTCAGGCATATTTTAATGATTGTAGATTTGTTTACTTTGTTTTTCAATATCCTTTTCTGCGTTTTTTTATCTTCCTCCTACGTTTTGCACTCTACTATGTTTTGCGTCGTCATGCGTGTCTTCTTGACAAAATATACATTTTTTCTCATTCTCTATCTTATTTATTTTTTGTAAGTACTTTCCAAAAACTCCATATCCGGTGAGTAGTTGTGTTGTATAGTAACAAGTCATCGTTTTTTCTCTACCCATTTATTTATTTTTTATCAGTTTCCTTGTCCATTCTTCTTTTTCTCCTTCTTTTCACTGTCATGTCATCTTTCCATCATATTCTCTCTCGCTCGTTGTTTTGCTTCTTGCTTATTAGTTCTTTCATTTACCATTTTCTTTATACCTAATCTTTTTTCCAACATCAAATCTGCGAGTAGTGTCGCCTTAATTACTTTAAGTGTCCCCTGCAACACTGTTCTGTAGGCCCTGCAGATCCTTAACGAGCTTTTTTTTTGTTTTTAAAGCTTTTTTCCATGTTTCTGCAATATAGTTTACTTCTAGCCGCAGTTGCTATTAGCCTTCGTGCCCCTTCTCCTGGTCCTCCCTTGTTTGGCATAAGCTTACTAAGCATTCTTTCATTTTTAGTTTTGTTTCTCTTAATAAAAGTTAGATTAGGTTAGGTTGCTTTACCACTTGTTTGAGTGCTTTGGTTGCTCCCACTCTATTTTTTGCTTTTGCACTAATAAGTCTATGAGTAGGCAAATTCTTCTAAAGATATTACATACTTTTTTAAGTTGGTCAGTTGGTTGTTCCAAACGCGCCAAAATTTTGATTTTTTTTTCTTATTCTAAAAGCCATTTTACAATTTTAAGCAGAAGAAGACGCATCATCATTGCAGTTTTAAACAGTTTTTTGTTTAATTTAGTTTTATGTTGAATTATATGTTTTTTTCGCATTGGTTTATACCAGCGGACATTGTTAATTTTTGATCATAGCTGTTCTAAACTAGTTTTTTTGAACTTTTTCTTACCAAGTTTGTTTTTGTGGGTGTACTCTATAATCTGTTCCAGTTTTTCTTCCTCTGACTTTGCTCACTACAAAAGGTCGTTTATTTCCGCTGTTTTTTTTACATACGTTCATACAGAACATTTTAAAGCGTTTATGCTAAATCACGATACAAGTTCATTTACAAATCATATGAATTCTAGTTATAATTTTCCCAAAATTAATAAAATTTAAATTTTACAAAACTGCACAAAACGCGCTAGGCTTAATCTTTTAGAAGAGTCACAAAAAACAATGTGATACTCTTGTTAATCTTTTGAATGAGCAAACGGACAATATAAATCAACACTTTTTGAATCTTTTTAAACCATCAGTAATGCAATTTATTATTCCCGTTTTTCAATTTCTATTTTAACTTTTTTCTATAAATGTATTTTTTCGTTAGTTTGTTCTCACTTGACATTGGTCTTTAATAGTCGAAACTCGAGTTGTAAACTTTTCTTTGTATTGATATGATTTTATTAGTAATATATGTTTATATCAATAAAATATTTGTGGTAAAAAACTTAGATAGTGTTTTATTTTGTTATTATTATAGATTACCTCATAGTAAAGGTCTCAACCATTTTTTAATTTAAAAAATATGTGTTGTAAAATGGTTAAAAATAACATACCACAAAAAAAATTAAATTACCAGTACATAAAATGGTATAGATTGTTATATAGATAGATAGATACGTTTATTGCCAAAGAAATACTAGAATGGTTTGTCACAAACTTTAAATATAAATTAACATATTAAAAACATTTGTATACAATAAAATACACAGATTAAAATATTTTTTACAAAAATCAATTATAAAATTCAATCAAAGAATAAAAACATTTTAAAATTAGAAATTTTTTTATCCATTCTTTAAAGCTTATAATATTTAGTTGAATTTTTATTTGAGTAAGTAGTTTATTATAAATATAACTAGCAGCACAAATCGGCAATTTTTTAAATTTTGAGAGTGTATATTTTGGAATTTATATATTTGTTGAATTCTTTCTTTCGTAATTTTTTTTTTTTAAATAAATGCATATCTTAAATATGTATATACTGACTGACAGCAGTTAACATTTTATTGTTTCAAAATATATCACGGTATGATTTGCTTTGAGGTATGTTGTAAATAATGCTAAAATACTTTTTTGCATACGAATATTCTATGCATATCTTTTGATTGACCCCATGCTATAATATTATAATTAATTGCACTGTAAACAAGAGCATAATATGTGATATAGTCAGTTTTTTTCTTAAATTCATGATAGGAAAAATAGCCTTTGCTAGTTTTGAACAGACATTATCAATATGATACATCCAGTTCAAATTTTAGTCAAACGTGACACCAAGAATTGTTGCGGTATTGCTAAGTTCAGTTTGATTTAACCTAATATTAATATCAGTTATGTTTTTAAATAATATTGTTTGGGTTTTGCCCATATTGATTACTATTCCGTGAACACCATTCTTGAAACTTGGTGGTAAGTAATGCATATATTTAAATTTCAAGTACGTTTGTGTTTGCAGCATTTACTACAACAGACATCTGCATACATAAATACTTTTACTTTTAATATAAAATTTGGCAAATTGTTAATAAATAAGACAAACAACAAAGGTTCTAGTATTGATCCCTGGCCATCACCTATGTCACTTTTAATCTTACTAGACAAAAAACCATTTAATGTCACATAAATAGATGCATTGATCCTCTAATACTTATATTAAAAATTTTGTTTAAAAAATATGAACGCCTAACGGTATCAAATGCGCTTGATAGATCAAAGCAGACTATTGCAACAAAATTTTCTATATTAAGTTGATTATGCACATATTGAGTTATATTAGTGATTTCAGTTTCAGTGAATTTGCCTGGTGTAAAGTCATGTCTGTTAATATTTTCTGGCTGCTCAAAAAATCATTAATTCAATTTACAGCAGCTTTTTCAAAAACTTTTGCAAAAGTGCTTAATACTGTTATTGGTCTATAGTTTGTAATATTGGTAGCATTGCCTTTTTTTAAATAAGGGAGTAATTTTTCCAATTTTTAATATATTTGAAAATTTCCCAAGTAAAAACGATTTATTGATTAAATCTGCTAGTGTTTCAGATAGTTTTACGTTATTGAACTTACGCAATTTAATTGGAACTCCATCTGCACCACATGATTTTTTAGTAGTCATTTTTGATATTATTTGCATCACTTCTGAACCGGTTACAAGTAATATAAACATACTCTGATTAACACATGCACAAGTTGTACATTCTTGAGACATATTTTGAAAATGACTATTAAGCTTTTGATAAACTATTTTTGAGAAATATTTAGCAAACATATTACACACGTTTATCTTATCTGTTATCATAATGTTTTCTTATAATAGACTTATTGATGTTTGTTTTTGCTTAATACGATCAGAACAACTATTGATAATATTCCGTATAGTTTTTATTTTATACACTCTTATATACCTTAAATCATTTTCTAACATGCTCAGAACAACTTACTCTACTAATCAGTTCAAAAGTTTTAATTTTTCAAATTCATTTTTATAATTTTGATTTAAATTTTGATTTGATTTTCTAGATCCATTTAAAGTAATTAATCTGGATGGATAGCTGATATCCAGACACCACTCAAAATGTTCCCAGAAATGAGCGAAGTATTCATCAATATTGTCAAAATTATTGTGCAGATCATAATAATGAATGAAATTCACAAAATCAGTCATACCTGCTGTGTTAAAACTTATGAAATTAGCATTATTTATTTATTTATTTATTTATTCATAGTAATAATAACAGGTTGCCCCAATAACAATTATTACAATTTACACATAGTACATATCGGTTTTACAATAACAATAATTTTAAAAATTTACAATAAAAAGTGAATTAATTTAACTAACATTAATCTTAATTACAACTAAGAATACATAAAAAATGAATTATAGGTGAGTAATAATTTTTTTTTTTAATTTGTTTGGACTACTATACGAATCAAAAATATCGACTTCATGACAGATTAAATTATACAAATTGCACATAGAGTGAAGTGGAGATTTAGAAAGTATGTTAGTATTGCATACTTGAACATAAAAACAAAGATGTTGTCTGCACACTGACGGAACCCGAAATTGTAACATAGACAATATATCAGAGTCATTGATTAAATTATAAATGATTTTATACAAGAATGTTATTTGCCTAGCATTGTGCCTTAATTCTAGTGATTGGAACTCATATAGGGTCAACAGTACACCGTAATCCCATCCGTGATCTAAATAAAAAAAATTAGAAACTTTCCTTAAACGTTTTCAATCGATTCTGTATACTTAGAATACAAAGGAGACCATGTAACAGAAGTGTATTCAAGTTTGGTTTTTACAAAAACATAATATAAATTTATTATAGTACCCAAATTAGAAAATTGTCTACTATTCCGAATGACAAAACCTAACATTTTTGTTGCGGATGACACCATTTCTGTGATATGGGTAGCAAATGATAAACTTGTATCAAAAACCACGCTTCAGATTTATTATTTATTTTATAATTAAACAAAAATGTTTCTCTCCGCTTTGTATATGATACTACACAACACTTACTAATATTTAAAAGCAGTTTGTTATTCAAACACCAAAAATATAGTTTACTAAGATCATCTTGCAATGTCACACAGTCTTCAAGACTATTGAATTTAGAATATATTTTCAGATCATCCGCAAACATTTGCACTGAGTTATGGAAAATTTCACAAATATCATTTAAGAATATATTAAACAGCATTGGACCAAGATTGGATTCTTGAGGTACATCGGATGTTTGACTAATTATTCTAGATTTGTGTCCAAGATATTCAACATATTGTTTTATATTGGTTAAAAAAGAAGCAGAGATCTTGAGAAACCAGCCTTATAGAGTTTGTGAATATTGATTTTATATTATCATCAAAGTTATTCTTACTATCTAATTTACATACACATATTTGACTCATATGACCAGAAAGATCATTTTCAACCGTTTCACAGATGCACTCGTCAATATTTGTTATTACATAATTTAATTGAGTAGCAGCAGTACATCTTAAACGCTTAGCTATTATTGTAGGACACTTAATGTGATTAGTCAAATCATATGAGTTAAGTACATCATTCAATGTTTTAGTATTATTAGACGAATCTAATCTATTGATATTTAGATCACCTGTTACAATAAAAATTTTAAAATCTAAATTAATAAAATTAAGTACATTTATTAACTGCTTTACAAATATATCAAAATTTCCTGTTGGTGGACCGTAAATATAAATTACACACACATTATTATACACACAAAATTTATTAACCTCTGGCAGTTCCTTGCAGACGTCTTAAAATCTTGTTTCACATAAATTGCAGAGCTTTCATGAATATGCAACAATCAACAAAATACTGAAATTTGAATATATTTTTGTATATTAGTTACGCCTGAGCTGGCTTCATATAATGTTCAGTTAAACACAATATTGCAGGGTCGGTATTATGTTCTTTTAAAGTTGCCTCCAATAGTTGTAGTTTTTCTGTTAACCCTTGAATGTTACTATGAAAGAGAATAAAAAATGTTCTATTGACAGGTTTAATGAATTCAATTAAGAGTTCTTCGTTATCTGAGAATCTGAACAAAAAATTTTAGTGCTTTTTTTGAATAAAAAACTTTCAACTGCTGCTCTATTTGGTTAGATATTTGGATTATATACATCTTTAACGTTTGTCATTCGAAATGTTACAATATATGATGCAGATATTTAATTTTTTTGCAACTTTTCACATTTAAACGATATTTCAGATGCTGCTATTTTTAAGTAATCTGTTAATGAAAATATATATATATATATATATACATTTTACTGCTTTGTATAGAACAATAAATTTATAAATAAACTGTTTTTATTAATTAATTATTATTGGTTATTGAATTTTAATTATAAAAAGTATTAAAAAACAGGAAAAGAAAAAATACATTTAATATTCCTTTTCTAGTAGATCTAACTATATAATTTTCTGAAACAAACTTGATATATTCCGGATTCTTATGTAAATGTGGTGGAATGCACCTGCAGCTACAACAATGTTGAAAAACTTATAAACTAGAGATTATTTACAGCTGACTGAAGACTCTCTAAACTTATAATTGCACTTTCTTTATAATATCTTGTTTTAGGAAAAAGTTTTAAAAGTATTGTACCTAGCTTCAGAATGTTAATCGAGAAATCACTTGTATTTAAAAAATAAGTTACGTAATATTTTCTAGTAAATATTTTAATATATGTTTTATAGTAGATAATAAATAAATAACTTGTTTTTTTCTTTATACAGCGGATAGAAAAAAATTAATTAGTGTATTTAAATGATCACGTAGTTATAAATAAATAAATAGATAAATAAAGTTCATATTAACTATACAAACTTAACTCTTAACTTACAAGGTATCGCTGAATGACTAGATTGTTTATAAATTTGTTTAATTAATTTTTTAATTGGTACCAGCTATACTTACGTCTAACCTTATTTTCAATTTTCTAGAGCTAATATCAATAAGTGAAATCAATAATGCTGTTAGAAAAGCTAACTGCATTATTAAACCCTTAGTAGAATAATGAAGACTGTTTAATTTAGAAATTATTGTTGACTACTTGAAATGAAGGAATTACTAGTTGAGCTTGGCAATCAATCTCATACATTAGAAGTTTACGTAAAAATAATGAATCGCCTTTTTTGTGTCAAAACTTTATCGGCGGAAGATGCAATGCAATTTAATTGATTTTAATTTTCAGACAAATAATTTAATTTGTATGACAATAAACAAAAATCTTTTAAATGCGTTCTATATTGCGTATATAAATGCTGTAATTTGGGCACCAGATTGGCGGAGCGTACTCTAAATGGGAGCGTACCAAGGCACAATATAGTATATAGTGTATAAAAGGCCGAAAATTGGCTTTAGCAGTCCGAGGCTTTTAACAGCACGAAGGACAAAACAAGTGAGCATTTTGGCACAAGTTACACTCAATACTTTTTTACCTGCTCCAAATAAAATCATTATTTCAAAAAATTGCAAAGTATTTATTATCATTTACTACTGTCAGATTCACATGTCGCGAATGTTTTTTAAGCCCAAATTCCTCTAAATCCGCATAGTTGGTTCTGGTAGGGGTAGGTGAAAAAAGTAGTTTGAGTGTGTTTAGAGATAGGTCGGTTAACATTCTGTAAACAAATCCTAACATTTTTATGGCACTGTTGCACATATAATTTATATGCTCAACAAAAGTTAGTTTTTGATCAAACATTCAACCGGAACTAAAAAATTGTCATATGACGTAAGTTTGGTGAATTTGAACGGTAAGTTTGTTTGTAAGATTTTTACTGAAAAAAGATATACCTCACCGGACAGTACTAATAATAATATAGCAGCACAAGGATATGCACAATTTTTGATGCATTGGCTAGAAAAAAAAAGGTTATCCTTAAACGATTATTTGGAAAAAAATACAAATTTAATCAAGCAAATACTGGATATTTTGTTTTGGTTTTGAAAAGACTAGATTAACGTCACAACTGATATCAAAAAAAAAGTTTAGAAAGATGTGATAAGGAAGATAGTAAATATAACAAACAAATAATTGAAGTAGTTTTGAAAAGCTTCTACGTTGATAATAATTGTGTCTCAAGTATGCCAAATATTGAGACATTAGAACGATGTAATATTGAGGCTACAAAACTGATGGGTAAAGCAAAGTTTGATTTAAGTGGCTGTAAACACATTAGAAAAGGTGACGAGGGAAGTACTACAGTGCCAGTCTTGAGCTTGATTTAGAATAATAATAATAATAATAATCTTGTCTTTATTTGTGATATGTTACATATAGAAAATGGCGAAGTTCAGTTATAGCACTGCTTTTTCAATTAACCTTCAATTTTCACAATAATTTAATATCTAAACTTAGACTGCAACAATTTCTACATCTTCTTTCTTTTTCCTTATTCCATACAAAATATGGTCTGGTATTATTACATACATTACATACTTTCAGTTACTTTAATTTAAAATAGCTAAAATGTCATCAATCTGACGTTTACTTTGCCAAAAAATGCAAGTAATATGAACAGAGAATATTAAAATAGAAAAAAAAAAACAAGTTAAATTTGAAAAATAAAAAGCTGAACAACCATTTCTAACAGCAATCAAAATGATGTAAATTTTAACAAAACTGAAAATCTTACTCTGCACATTTTACCGTAGTATTTTTGAGAGCAGACTATGAGAACAATTACTGTAATTGAAAACCAAAATTGAACCAATAGAAAAAATTCTAATACCAAGACCTCATTTTAGGTCGTAAAGGACATCAGATACAGGGCGACAACTTTTCAACAACTTACTGGTCTGATTTGAAGGTCAGTTTCAAGTTAGATCAGGCAATCGGAAAACTGAGCTATTTTTGTTAAAAATTAAATCTACAAAATAAGATCTTTTACATCTTTTGACAATTAGCTGAGTCAAAATGGTAAAGGTCCTGATTGGTTGTACGTAAAAGTTAATCAATGGCCTATTAAATAAGAAAAACATAACCAAGAAGAAGTTGAGAAAGAAAAAAAAAGATAGTTATGACCACAATGTTAAACGGTAATGATACAAGTTGGATTTATAAATACTTTTTCAGTTACTAAAATAATAAAAACAAAAAATTGGTTGGATGTATTTGTGTAACTGTTAAATAAAATAAAAAATGAAAAGAAACAATTTATTTGTTTAATTCAACAGGATTTTTTCAGCAATAAAATAATAGACGTGCAACGTTAAATGTTGTTCAAGACGAAGTAGGTATTCAGAAACAAAAATTTTGCGGAGAAAGGATTAACAAACCATTTGTTATTTTTACATACTGCCGGGGTCACATGTTAACACTCACCTAAGGCACAAATATGTCTAAACGCAACAACTTTTAAATATATTTTGGAAGAGGACGACGTGTTCTCGGCGTGCCAAATTGCAAGCGACATACTGTGAAAAGTTTTGATTCAAACTTGCCTTTACTGCTTATTGACCAAATAAAAGACTCAGCTTGTTTTAAAGTAAAAAGAGTAAATTTTACTGGCCCACTATTCTTACGCAACAACAAGAAAGTCTTATTTACATACGCAGTCTATAAAACAATTCATTTTTAAATAATGATAACATGGACTACCCCTAGATATCTACAAGCGTTGAGGATGTTTGTTGCAAAATAAGCAAGGCCACATACCGTGTACTTGGACAACGGCACAACTTTTGTTGATATAAAAAAAAAAATGTATTAGCTAGACTTGGAAGAAAATAAAAATACAGCTAAAAACATGAAATCAATGGGCTGTTCAATACTCTTGCAGCTCCGTGATTTGTCAGGATAATTTTAAGACGCAATTGTGAGGCCGTGATAAATTTGCAATCGTTGACTATTTAACAAATCAGATAACTAAATTTTAATAACACTCTGCCTTGCTTATATCTTGAACGTCTAACTGGCCTGTACAAGCTTGATATTTTTTTGCAGTTATTGTGCAACCTTAAAGCCTTAATTAAATGCCAGTGCACAATATGCTTTTCGCTGTTACGTATAAGGCCTTACTGCCAGATATTATTACACAACCCCAAGGTTTTAACTTCCAGTGTCTAAATAACAATCTTTTACAGCACTCTAATCATGTTACAGCTATCAGTACTTTAATGACTTAACTACCAACGTACTTTGTATTACACACTTCGGTAGATCAGTATATGTGTGAATAGTTAAATTACACCTGAAAAAATTTACATAGTCATTGTGTAAATACATTTTTTTCTTGAGAATTGTAAAAATTTACTAAAAACTTTCCATCAACAAATATTATAACAATCTATAACTAGTCTATTACTTATCTACCCTTAACACAACCTCAGACGCTTTGCCTGCACGCAAATAACAATGTTTATGGTACTATTACAACACTATAAACATTGAAATATTTATTATGTGTAAATTTGCCAATGGGTATACAAACAAATAATAATAATAGCTTTTTTTGCGGCAGGATTGATTTATAATATAATGTATAACACACAAATAAAATATAAAATCTATTTATATGTATATCTTAAACAATAATTTTTTAACTTATCATAATTTACATTGATTTAAAATGCAGGTTGAGGTAAATGAGTCTACATTTACATAAATAATTTATGCGACAATTCAAAAAAATCAAAATTAATATTAAATGACATGTTGTTCGCATCATACGAAAGATAGGACTGTGATATGCATACTTAATTTTATGAACATTTAGTTTAAACAAGTTAGAACTTCTATTGTACTTTACTTGATTAAAATTAAAATTGAAATTGGTCAATAGAAAACTGCATTTAGTTTGGTTATTAATTAATTTGTGCATAAAATTCAAGCCGATTGCAATTCGTCTTTCTTTTAATGATTTTAAAATTAAGTATTATAATTTTTATTACAAAGGCTACACCTAGAAAAAAAAATCTTACAAAAATACTTTTTAAAATTACTATTTGACTAAAATATAGTTTAATCCTTTCTGAATGTACTGGTAAACCAAATAAATTGATTATCAAATTATGTGTGGACACCAAAGTAGAAATCGGTATTCTCTTAATATGTCACAACAACATAAAAATACTCTTGAAATATAATGAATTAAAAAATCTATTTTATGTGTCCGACAGTCCGGTTAAAAAAACTCTCTTAAAAATTGTTAATCCAGCTTGAAAATACTTTTAAAGCTACTGGCCGGCTGGTAATTCGAAAATAAAACTAAAATTAAATTTCTGTTAAGAAACATAGTATGATGATGCGATAACTATCATTATTATATGTTTAAATATGTCATTAATGATTTATTTGCCTTATCAAAATGCGTGTATTTAAAAGATCAAAAAATCTGGATTTTAAATCGCAATTTACGATACATACGAAGATGAAATTATTATTTTACTAAACACAAGTTGACATAATATTACATAAAGTAAATTTAATCTTCATTATATTATTAATGTTCATAACAGAACTTAGTCCTAAACTGTGTTTTTGCTAAAACTAATTCGTAAGCAAATTGAATAAGTTGCTCAATTGTCGGTGGGTAATACAGTAATTAACAAAGTCGATTTAATTCGCAACGAACTGGTTAATGGATTGCGATTGCCCTGTTTGTAGTTTCAATTGTAACTCACTCTTTAACGCTACAAATAGGATGAATTGGTGATTTTCGAGCCTACATTGAGATAAAACGATGTAGGCTAATGAGAGTAGGTGCCTTTTATGCATAAAAAAATAATTGCAAACACTTCCATCGTTTTAAAAATAAAAATATTTAGCTACATGATGAGTCATATATTATATTTCTACTTACCTATTATAATTCATACATAATTATATACATACACCATGCAGCAATAGATATGAACGTATTTTTATTAATGAGTGTGCTTAAATGTATGTAAATATTTAACGTACATTTACCCATTCATATTAAAATGATAATTGAAAAAGTTGATTACACTGAAGCAATTTTCAATCTGAAACTAAGCAAATGTTATTTTATAATATATATTTACCCGTATGCTAAATTTATATTGAAGAATATTGTAAACTTATTATGTAAGCAATACAATAAACTTTTTTAAACATTTTATAATAACTAATAATGTTTACACAATTGAACAATATGAAGTAAATAATTTTGTTAAAGTTTGCTGAGTTGTCTAATAAATAATTTGCTCACATTACATATTTAAAGTCATTATTGTACGTGAGTGATACTATAAAAATCGGTTTTATTATAAAATTTATAATAAAAAAATAAAAATGCAAACTAAATTATGAATAATAATTTTGAAAAATTAAAAATAGAAGCACTCAATTATTCCATGTCTCAAATTACATAATATAAAAACAATGCTTTAATTTTTGATTACCAAATTTTACATCTTTTCATTATTATATACTCAGTTACAATTCACATGAGTAAATTAGCTTCTATTTTTGAATCAAGATATCTTTTATAGTAAAAACTAACTTTATACGTAAACTTATTTACTCTACCAAGAAATCTGTGTTGTTATTTTGATTTAAGTTCTATTTATTTATAATATAATACTTAACGGATTTTAGAACACTTAAAAAGGTCTTAGAAAACATTAGAAAATAAAACTTTTTTAGATTATAAAGTAATATCTTTATGAAAAAATGTATGAAAAGATGTTAGCAAGTTTTTTTTTAATTTGCTACTAGCACAAAACAAATAAAATGCACTAAAGATAACTTAGAACGCTTTAACGGTTTTAAAAAATTAATTAAAAAAATAACTACAATATGCTTGTAGAAAGGACTGTTAGAAATAATAAACGGTTCTTAGGAAATTTAGACAAAAAAAAGCTTATAGTATATAAATAAAAAATATAAAATTTTGTAAACAAAAAAACATTTGAAATCTTTTTTTGCAAAAATGTAAAAAGTGATTTTTTTTGTTAAAGACTAATAAAGATTGTAAAAACTTTGATGATCAACTGCCTATAGATAACTCAAAAAGTTAAAAAGATTGTAACAAGCATTTGAAGACATTACTTGGCTAAACTATCCTTATTCCTGATTTTCCCAGAGTCGTTTAAGACTTTTAAGATGTCAACAAAATTATTATTAGTTAGGTTTATGTATTTTACTAGACTAAAAAGTCTTAAAAAAGACACAATCATTCACAATCTTTAAAGAACCAAGACGATACAAACTCGCTGTTAAAAATCAAAGCATAGGACATCAAATTACTCAGCACTAACAACACTAGTAATAGAAATATTAAGAAAAAAATTCCTAAATGTTTTTTTGGATTTTATCAACTGTTTGTTTAGTTTGAAATAATTACAAATACTTGTTTTTTTTTACTAACTGAAAATGGAAGTTTTTTATGATTTTTTAAATGGTTTTTGTAAGATATTCTGCTGCAATATGTGGATCCTCAAAATATAAGCATTTTTTATTAATTTAAATAAATACAAATTATTTAATATGTCACAACAAGTGGAACGACACTTGCTACAACTATAACATTAAAGACTAGATTTAAGCAGTCTATAAATATTGACATTAAATATTTGCAGCTTACAAGTCTTGAGAAGAACTTAAGTGCTGATAGTACGGTAAAAAAAAGTGTCTGTCCTTTATCTCTGAAGTATATATAAATATTTGTTTAGATTTCGTTACGTCTTATATTTTGTTTAAGCAATGTCCAGGAAAAAATCTATAAAAAATGGAAAGATTTGTAACATTACGCCCCGGTTGTAAAGTCAATTTTAGATCAGCACTAATTCAAATAACTCGTGTGTTATTTTCTAACAAATGCTTTAAAAATGTCTTAAGCTACTCCAAAATTTTGTTTATGTTTGTCTAAAGTAAAACTCCATTTGTGACTAACATATGGCAGAAAATATGTTGTCTAATCATTATAAGCAAAACCCATATTGAGTATATAAAGATAAAGCTATTTCGTTCTAAGAACTTGACAATGTGAAAATTGATTGGGACAGTAATTGGTCTATAATTTGAAGAAAAAGACTTGTTTTCCTTTTTTCGTATAGGTTGAACATTTGCAGTTTTATAACAATTTGGGTAAGTTTTTTCTTTGAATAATAAAGAAAACATTTAAATTAAAATGGGAGCTGATTTATAAGCAAATAGTTTAAGAATAATAAATAAAATTTTATTTATATCTAATGCTTTCTTCTGATATTTAATTTAAGAAAATATCTTTTAATAACTTATTATTTAGAATAGTAGAGCAAATTGATTTGCAAAAATATTTGCTTTTTCTATTTGGATTGTTAACTAAATTGGTAACTAAATTGTTTTTATCATTTCAAGATTTTGAACTACTTTGCAATACATTTACTGTTTTGTAGAAATGTCTGTTGTTTATTTTGTTTATTGAATTAGATAGTCACAATGTTTACAAACTTTCCTGTATAGTCTGATGGGAACAATTACTGATGTATTTGTTAAATAGTTTTAACTTTTTATTGGCCGCTTGTTTTGTCTAAATTGAGTACAACTACTTTTTATGGTTGGATGACAAAGTATAAAATGTAGATTTTCAGAATATAAGCAATAAGTATCAAAATTAAAATTATTAGGAAATTGTTAATTTTTACTATGTTTATTTTAATAACAACGGAACTAATAAGTAAATGGTCGGAATTTCCTTATGCAGCCTCAACAGTAGTTGTTGTAATCTGTGAAATAGTTAAAAAATACAGATCTAATAACCTTGGCCCACCAAGAAGTTCATCACAAGGAACGTTGGTGTCGGTTGCTAAGTAAGATTATGAGAAGCAGGAAAAAATATAGTTTGTTATTCGGATAGTGTCGTAGAAGACGAGTGACTTAACAATTTAATATTATGTACATTAAAATTTCTTAACAAAATTATTTTAGCTGTTTTATGATTACCTTGTAAAGGCTTGTCAAAACTTTGTGAATAATCATAAAAAAAATGTGTTGCCTTATTTTAAAAATAATCCTTATTTCAAAAATAGTTTAGAATATGCTTGTTGTTTGTGGATGTAAGCGTAATTCTTATAAATGTAGTAATAGTTAGTAAGTGGAAACTTAATCTAAAGGGTGGTTTATCTAGTGGTATTTTTTTAATCATTTGTTATTTTGACAGTGACAGGTCTTTCCCGTAGGAAATCTTAACAGAAAGTCACTATCATATCTCCGCGGAACAAAATGAATCACTTTACGCTTGAACAACAATGGGAAATTTTGCAAACTTATTTCAAAAGTCAATGTTGTGTTGCCTAAACAGTGCGTTTATTGAAAAGAAGTTTTTGGCCGAGATGAGCCTCACCGCGCATGCTGTACGCAAGTTTGTGCAAAAAGTTCATGAGACTGGCATGCTAGTGGGTGGGTGCGCACTGACAAGAATGTGGCTGCCGTAGCCGAGAGTGTGCGATTGAGTCCTAGAACATCGACATGATATCGATCTCAACAACTCAACATTTCACGCACTAGCCTGATGCAAATTTTGCACAAAGACCTCGCATTATTTGCTTATAAGATCCAATTAACTCAGTAATTAAAGGCACACGACCATCCCGTTCGTTATCGCTTCTCAGATTGAGCCTCAGATTAGCTCGAAATGAACAACGATGTTTGGCTCAAAAAATCATCTTTTCTGACGAAGCGCATTTTCATCACGGCGGCTTTGTTAACAAGCAAAATAGTCCCATCTGGGGATTGAAAAACCCCCACGTGATTGTCGATAATCCTTAGAGTATGACACATTTTGGTGCGGATTTTGGAGCAGTGTCATTATTGGCGCATTTTTCTATAAAAATGCTGCTGGAAACGCCATTTTGGACAACGGTGAGCGCTACAGAAGCATGATAAACAAATTTTGTTGCCGAAAATTGAAGACATAGACTTGGACAATATTTGGTTTCAGCAGGATGGCGTGTTATGCCACATAGCCCATGCCACAATTGATCTTGCGTGCCAAGTTTGGTAATCATATTATCAGCCGTCTCTGCATGTCAATTGGCCACCTCGGAGCTGTGATTTGATTTTTTGTAGAATGCCGTGAAGGATGTTATGCAAACAATCCATTAACGATTCAGGCCTTTTAGGGAAATATTGAGCATGCCATTTGTGAGATAGAGCCAGAAACCGTCACCAAAATCGTGTTCCAAAAATAATGGAAATGTTTGCTCTTTCGAATAAACCAATAAAATACAGAAAAAATTGATTTTTCTTTATTTTTTTTGAATTATTAAAAAAGAACTACTAAATGGACCACCCTTTATGTTTTATAAAAGATGAAGTATTATGGTTTAAGGGAGGTAGTTCTAGTACGCAAGGTCACTGGTCTTCTAAAGCTAGATTTAGTTTTTTTGCGTTTGGAATAGTTAGGAATACGATAGTTTGGACCTGGAAATTTCACTTCTATGTATTCCTCTAATACCCCTCATTTAGACGAAACAGCCAATAAGCGGGTAAGCTAGATAAGCAATGTATTATAATAATCGAAAAGCATGGATATTATAAAAATAAGATGAAATAGGAAGGCGGAGTGGGGACTTGGAAAATGTATTTTTATGAATTTAGTTTTATTATTTAAAATCGGTAAAAAAATAATTTCCATTTATCTCGTAAAATATTGCGTATAAAAATAAACAAAATATGTCATGTTATAAACAATTATATCATTAACAGTTCTGAAAACTTTACATTTCTGCGTTCAGTAGTTTTTTTAATAAACATGCTCTCAGTTTATGGCAGAAACTCGCCAGCCTTAAGTAATTCCTAAATATCACATTTTAAAATAAAAAAAAAAAAACTGTTGCAACTTTAAAAATTTATGTAATTTAACAATATTTTTTTTAATCAATTAAAAACGTTATCAAATATACCCATGTAGGCACTACAATACTACTACGACATGATTGCCCGTACTACTACAATATAATTAAATATGTAAATTATCATACTAATCATGTAATCATATCTGTGATAAAAACATGTAATAGAAAAAAAAGTAGAACTAAAATAATTTAAAACAAAACGTGTTAGCAGCATTTGAAATTAATCATTAATACAGGAGAAAATAAAAATTGTACAAATATATTCCCGAACATCAAACAGTAATATGCTCTAATGATCAACATTTAAATTCAATATGTACACAACATTTAATAATTAAAAAATACGTACATTACACAACAACAACAAATGGAGTTAATTAATACTCCTGGAAAAATTTAAATCAGCAATAAACTGACAGAAATGTTTAAAATAGAACAAAACAGCGCCAGAAGTAAATAAAAAACTAGAAAAGTTAATAATAATATAATTACAACTAGTTATAAAATAAAAATGCAGACAAAATATATTGCCGTCTATAGAAAAAAAAAACTCGAAATATAGTTTTGGAAAAAAATGGTTTATTCTTTTATTGGATTGGTAGTAGTATATTTCAAAATATAATAGCTACAAGTTTATTAAAATTGATTTTAAAACCATAAAATGTATAACAGTAGTCATACATTACTGCCATATATTCTATACAGTACTTGGAATAGCAACCAGAGAAAAGGAAAAAACTTTCAAATCTAAAAAGCAGTGCGCAATGATTACGTTGGATATCAGAAATGCTTTCAACAGTGCGTCCTGAGCTAAAATCATCAAAGCACTAAAAGAATATATCACCAGAAATAGTGGGCACTAAAAAGATTACCTTACCAAAAAGTGTATTGTGGAAATAGAAATATAAAATTACAGCGGGGCTTCTACAAAGGTCAGTCTTGGGTCTCTATCTATGGAACATACTCTATGATGACATTCTACGTATCAATGTCCTAGACAGCGTTACACTATTGGCTTTTGCGGATGACCCAGCAGCACAGCAAATAACACCTTAGAAAAAATTGTCAAATTGCTAAAAGATTACAAACTGCAGCTAGTAAAAAACTAACACAGTGCTACTAACAAGACACAAAAAAATTAGGAGCAAAATAGAATTTGTAGTAGACAATGTCATAGAGCCAAAAGACCACATAAACCAAATAATAACCAAAAAAGGAGGAAAGTAGACACCCAGCTTAGCAGAATGCTTCCTAACATTGGCGGAGCAAGTAAAAACAAAAGAAGAATACTGACGGCAATCGTATTATACGCTGATCCAATGTAAAGAGACAAAAACTTAGAAAAAACAAGCAACTAACCGGGCACGGATGCTTCAACGCATACCTGAAGCGCTTCCTCCTGAAAATTAACGTAAAATGTTCTTATTGCGAACAAATCAACATGGCAGAGCACACGGTGTTCCAATGCAAAAATAGAAACAAGAAAAAATATATATATAACACCAGAAAACTTTATAAAAACAATGCTAAAATAACAATAACAAAAAACTGAAGGACGAGATAGAAAAAGAACAAAACGGTAAAAAAAGCACTTAAAGAATAATACAAAAACACACGTCAGAAACACTGATGAAGGAATGCCATAATATTGTTGAGAAACGTGTTTTAGTAGGTATGGTTTCTTTAAATAGGCGGTTGAATCCCACAGGCTCAGGTGGACTGGCAGTGCATAAAGCATTTTTTTCTTTCACAAAAAAAAAGATACGCATAAATAACAGTATTCATTACACGCAAATCGTTGCCAAATAAATTCTTAATCACATTTGATTCTCACTTTATGCGTGATATTGGATTATAATACGCATAGTTAGTTGAGTGTTGGTCACAGCAGAAAATGTTGGTGTTTCTATTCTATTGCCTTTGTCTAAAATTAATATTTAATTTGCTCACTAATGCTGCTCATTCTATATTGACGCTTACCAGTTTTTGAGTAAAACTTAAATCAGCTATAATTCTACTTTTTTTCCAAAAAATTAAGATTATATGTGCTATCAATAGTTTGTTAATTAATGTATTCTTTTCTTACTCCTAATTTGTAAACAAACAAAATAAATTCGGGTTGGATTTTTCAATTTGCACTATTAATGTAGATTTTACAACTGCTCAATATAAAGCTAGATATGCCCTACTTGTTAACTCGTAAGACAAATTCTTACAAATCCCATTAATTTTCTTGTCTTAGAACAAATTGAATTAATATGCACATTAAAATTTACTTTTGTATCGAAAATAATACCGAGATCTGATAGTTGGTCTTTTGATAAAACTCTATTAATACTGTAAATGTAACAAACTGTGTTAGTTACTCTGTTAAATGTTATGCAGTTGCATTTATCAAAGTTTAGATATACTATTTGTTTCACACCAATTACTTATACAATTTAAATAATGCTAAACACATATACAATAGTTTACAGAACTGATATTATAAAAAATCTTTAAACTTTCTGCATACAAAAAAAAGTTAAAACTAACAAAAACATCACCATCATCATTAATAAATAATAAAAACAAAATTGGAACACATTTCGAAGAACACCAGAAGTTACATTAACTACTCTTGAAATGTGGTTATTGATTTTAACACATTGCAATCGACTAGTTTAAAAGCTGTGCAACCAATTACTATTTCTGGATTAAAGCCCATTGTCAAAAGTTTTACAATTAGCGGTTTGTACTAAACTCGATTAAAATATTTTGCAAAAACGGTATAAATTGCAACTATTTGCATTTTATTTTAAAAAGCTTCAATAGTTTTAGTTTGATCTACATCAGATTTGTAGCTGTTGACCGCCCCTTTATGAAACCATGTTGATTGTTATTAATAACATTTTTACTTATTTATTTAAATTGATTTGCAATTAAGGAATCCAATAATTTAAGAATAGCCAATTGGTTCCAAACTCTTAATTAATGACATCATTTCTGTTGCCAGATTTAAAAATAAGAGTAATGTAACTTCTTTTCCAATAATCTGGAAATTTGTTATTAATAACATAAACAACATTTTAAACATCAATATCACCTTGCTAATCTCCTCCCCCAACAATACTTACCTCCAAAAATATCCCCCTTTCTGCAAGAGAATCCTCTCCATCACGGGGACTAGTGCTATTTTTAAAGTTTGTCAAGGTAAGTTTGAGTATTAGTTAATAGTGGCTATGTTTAATTAATTTAATTAGTTTTTTGCCAAAGGCTGTTATTATTGATTAACATCCGCTGAAGGCAAGTCCAACCCTACGGAACTGAAAAATTAAATGGTAGATGCACTATTTTTAACAGACTTGACATATCACCTTAACAAATTGAATTTGAACAAAAACAGCAGAATATTACTAACTTATTTGGACACATAAATGAATTTAAGAATAAAATTAAGCTTTACAAGTTTTTATTAGAAAAAAAATTATTTTTTCTTTTTTCCAAAGAGCATTTGTAAAGAGCATTTTAAAGAAATAAATGATTTTGAAAAAGTTTTTACTTCGCCCCTTACAATTTCAGTTGAGAATGTAAGCAGAGCAGACCTTTAACTAAAATTGTGTGATTTGCAATCCTTTTTACCAAAGATGAACTGAAACTGGGTTGTTCAAGTTGCTGTCAAAAAGAACAATACCCCAACTTGCAAAACTTAATGTTTACACTGAGCTCAATGCTGGGAAGCACTTATCTTGCAAATGCTGCTTTTCGAACATGAAATTTATAAACTCAAAATATATTCTCTCTGATAAGTCACTTACTCAGTTGCTTTGTTTATCAACAACAAATATTAAAGTTAAGATTGATGCATTAGTTAGTAAAAACCAACATTCTCTAACTGCCCACTAATTTTTTTTTGTAATTTGATATTTTTTAAATATATTAAAATAAATACAAACGCGTTTTTTTTGTATACCATACCTAAAATTAAAAAAATTAAAAAAACTAATAAAGCTTTTTCCCAAAAGTTTTACATTTGTCTCTTAAAACACTTTTTAAAGAGCTTGTGCTATTTTTTATCATTAATGAGATTAATTAAATCCTCATTAAACCATCTTGGATAAGTACTGCCTTTAAAACACTTCACAGAAACAAAAAAATAACCAGTTTTATAGATAACATTATATAATGTTTAGGTTATATTGTTTAGGTATATTACAGATGAGATTTTTTACATTAAATAATACATCCCAGTTTGTAGCATCTAAGAAATTATTTATTTCTTTTTTAAAAACTGGACTCACATCCATAATTGTTTTTTTTTTGTTGCATTTTTTTGCTATTATCTGATAGGTTTTGTGGTATAAGCTCACTTAATATTTGTGCTTTGTTGCTTGCTGCTGTAGCGAAATTTGCTCCCATGTTATTCTTTACCCATACAGCAGCTGGTAAGATATAATCTTTGCAAAATAAACACTGAACATTGACGTATTGTTCAGTAATTATTTCAATAGTTTTACAATAAATTAAATATTTTAAATTGTCAGATGCGGGAGGAATATATACACCATAATAATCTGAAATAGGACTATCACATTCAAACTCTAATTAAGAAAAAAAACTAAGGTTATAGGTTCAAATGTGATTTATAATGCACTATTTAGCTCACAAACAAATTACTTAATGAACATATGGGCATATACCAAATTAGAAAACAAATTGCAAAGACAACAAAACAAAGCTAAAAAAACCAATTTATCAACTGGAAAAACAAACACCTACTAAAGAGATACATAAACTATCTAAACAACTAACTATTAAAAACAAGATTAAACAACAAAATATGGTATTAATTTACAAGATCAAACTTGGACAAATAAAAACCAAATTTAAATTAAAAAGCAGAAAAAATATTCACACCTACAACACTAGAAGAAAAAATGACGTCAATATTGAATTTAATAGATTAACCACAAAAAAATCAAAGCTTGGCTGTTAAAAAAATCCAGAAACACAAATAAATGCCTACTGAAATAAAAAACCTTACCAGCATTCAACAATTTAAAACAAAATTAAAGCAAACTGTATAAAAGATATGTAGAAGCACAAACAAATTGAGTGCCTGAGTGTACATCCTAAATAATGTATGCGTGTATTCTGTTATGTACTGCAGTTAACACACCTCCGACTTCGGATTTGACACTTAACATAGTAGACAAGCCTGTTCTAAATACAGAATAATTTTTCTAATTCAATTCATTATTGCTTATATTTTCCAAAAATTATGTTTCAATTATAACAATTATATAATAATTTTTAACTAATAAATTAACTTGAAAGTCTTTTAATATGGTTTTAATTCCAACGCGTTATGATAAAATATGTATTGCCTGCCTCTACCAAAAGCATCTGAAAATAAACTATTGGCTGTGAATCAAAATTTTATATGATGACGTTATACCTTAAAATCTGACAGTAGTGACAGATTATAATAAATATTGAAAACAATGTTTTTAATTGGGGCAAGCTTTGCTCGTTCGTGCTGCTAAAGTCTATGTTTGGTTTTTATACACTATATACTTTTTTTTGACAAAGTTGGTTTTCCAGGTATTATAATTGGACGGTTGTTTTTATACTTGATAAAAAAATTTAAATGTTCTCTCCATAATTCTTTCATTCCTCAAACTTGTTTTGCACTGTTTCAACCCTTAATTTCTGTGCACTAACAGGATCATGAAGTCCGCTAGACTCCGGATTAAACAATTATTATTTTACAAATAATGATTTGATTTTTACAACTATGAGTGGATTTAATTAAAGAAAATAACTTTTTTTTAAGTATATTGCAAAATAGTTTATAAAAAGTTAAGAGAAAACAACTTACATAATATTAAAAAAAAAAGTTATTTATTTTTATAGAAATTGTAAAACGCGTCATTTTTTTATTTCAATAATAAATTAACAAAAAATTCTAATTTTAAAACAAAGGTGTAAAGTCTAGTAAACATAAAAAAAAAATATTACAAACATTAAAATAACATATATAACAAAACGTGCCCCCTGCACGTTAAAGTAAAGTTAAATCATTCTACAAGACTACCACAACAGTTTATGCAGCATTTTCTTGAGCATTTTAGGAATATTGGTTTATTGCATTTTACGTATGTAAATGCAGTTTATCTTTTCAGTCTGAGAGGGCATATATAGCAATTTTTTTTAATTCTAAGCGCTCTGGCATTTGAGGCTCTACTTCCAAAATTTTTAAAATGTTGCGTATAGATCTTTTGAGTTCTCTTGGAATATTCGAATCTAAACTGTTTCGCATATGGTCTTCAATAAGTTGACTAGCTAATGTTTTTACAAATTTAAATCTAGTATTATTATTTTTTGTATATGAAGAATACATGAGATAAGAATTAGGGTTACACGTATCCAAAACATATATTGATTTTTCAACGTTAACAGGGACACGAAGTATGCAAGACTCCTGACTGGCCATAACTCAAAACTTACAAAAAATACGACAAAATCATTTGAGCATGCATTAAAACACGATTATTTAAGAAGGTACTAAAAGCAGCAGATTTTATAAAAATAATTAAGGCGCTGTAGAATGCAAAATGCATCCGCAGGAGTCCAGCAGACTCCGTGTCTCTGGTTAAGGGTTAAATAGAAGTTGCTGAGATATCGTCTATTATGTTTGATTATAATGGTTTTTCTTTTAATTTTTGTTTTGTTTTTTAATATTGTATTAATGACATTGGAATTTTCAATAGTAGCGATTTGTTAGATTCTCTACCTAATCTAATCACTTTCACTGGTATTGGAATATTGCCGACAGGTAATAAAATATTCGTAATCTTTAACATATCTTTTTAAATTTTATTTTTTGGATTAGGCAATGTTAATTCACTTACGTTAAATAACATCAGGTTTTTAAGTGTCTTCTATTCCTTTGATAATTTTTTCTTGATTGCCAAAATTACTTTTCTTAATTTGATAAAACTTTTTGAATCATGTTTGTGAGAATGATAGATTGAATTAGTAAGAAATGTTTTTTTTTTGTCATATTCATGATAAAATCATATGAATAAAAAACAGTTTGCTAAATAAGTCAAGAAGAATTATAAAAAGCAGCAGAAATCATAGCTTTTTGGCTGAGTATTGTTGTAGAAAGTGAGTGACTAAATCATTCATTATTGTGTGCATTAAAATTTTCAAAATGTCTTCAGATATTTCATAATTATATTAAAATAGCTTGTTAAAACTTTTAAAAAGACCATCAAATAGTTTGGAGTTGCTTTTGCTGCACCCCTTTTAGCTTTAGCTCTCAAGGAACTAAAACCAGTCTGGCCTGCTAGTAAAGACGGGGTGGGTAAAAACAAAATTGTGACCTACACAATATAAGAAATGTACACTTCACTGGTAAAATATGAAGAAAAATAGTAAACATTCACCGACGTATTGTAGAATATCCTAAGGCTTCTATTGTTTTTCTTTGTTGGTAACAAGGGTTTCAAGATTTATAATAGGATTTTTCAACAACACGTTTAATGTCACCCAAACTGGCAATGACCAGCGTACAAAACCAAAAATAAAAAAAAATGTTTCACAGTAACTTAACAAAAATAATTCGAATTAAACTTTTACACACCATTTATACACTCTCGGTAAACAATTTATAATAAATTTTCCAATATTAGTATTGGTCAATTCAGAATAAAGATATTAACAATATTGTTATTCAAGCGAGTAAATCCCTCAATGGGAAGCCTCTTCGGATAACTCCTCTGAAGATATACTTCCAAAAATAGAGAAGACCTTACGTCCGCCAACACGTGGCAATTTATTCCAAGGTTAATGCAAAATTTCTTACAATTAAACATCCAATTTACATAGGTATAATCATGGATTAAAGCAATACGCACAGTTGAAAAATCGTAAGATAATTTAAAACCTAGAAAAGGTTTAACAGGAATAACACAAATTTAAAATTTATAAGAATAAAATAATAACACACTTACCTGACGCAGACTGGACAAGAAACAATGTATATATATATATATATATATATGTATATATATATATATATATATATAGGCACAAACTCTGTATTAGGAGCGTTTGCTCTCGAGAGGATTGGGAGCGTTTAATTTACTTTATAAACTAACCGTGCCATAGTGTGTACTATCTTTATACGTGAAAACAACAACAATTTATTATTAAATTAGAAGATTAATAAATAGTTTGCAAAATAAATTTGAAAAATGATCAAGCAATTCGTTATTTTGCCGAAAGGTTAAATTAGAAACCTATTTTATTTAGTTTTTATTTTAATACATTTGGTTCTTGTCTAAGTTATTTACAGTTATGGTTAAACGCCCCCAAAACTACAAATTGGTCATGTTTAGGGGCGTCTAACCGCATGCTTATCCTATTGAGTTTAAATGTTTACCGCTAGGGCTATACTACAGTTCACGGCTTTGCCGTTAATGTGTAAACGCTTCTAGAGCGTGTTATGTGCAAATAAACGCTTCTAAAACGTATATTGTGCAAATAAACGCCTCTAAAACGTATATTGTGCATATTAACGTATTTAGAACGCAAGCTTTCACGATCTCATTTTTCATACACGTTTAGTTTGATAATTAAACATTAACAATAGATATGGTATAATTTACTTACCATTAAATAATCTAACTATAGATAAACTAATAAAAAATATGGAATATTATTTATTTCAAATTAGAATACATTAACTAGTTAAAATTTTGGCCCGTGTTAAGCCTGCGTTTGAATCAATTACTTATCATTGCAAAAAAGTGCAATTTAATTTTAGGCATTGAAATAAGTAGTTCTAAAAATAGATCTATTCTTAGTATTGAATGAGTTTTATGGTTAAAAAAAATAGAAAGTTTGTTGACATTGCCACTGCAATGCAAGGGAAACCAAACATTTTATTTCAACAAATTATGTATAATGGTTACATAAACATTATTTTTTTAATAATTTAATTAAATAAATTATTGATTATAAATATTATAATAATTATAATTGGTATTAATTGAAGATTATTATTATGGAATTTATTTTTCAAGTGGGATGTTAAAAATAAAAATTAAACAACCATAAACGGCAGCCAAGACAATTTTTTTTGTTTAATAGTATTTTTTTTTAATTTACAGTTATTTTTTGTTAAAGCTGCCAAATATGATTAAATTAATTAATTTATTTTTAACATCTAGCTTGAAAAGTGCACACCATAATATTAATTTTAAAATCTAATCTGTTTATTTATAAGAATGTTGTTTTTCAATAGATTTTGATAATTTGACTTTCTTATTGTGTGTGGCATTCATAAATAATAAAATGTTGTGAACATCAATGTCATAATTGTTCCGCCTCTAACAGGATTTATGTTATTTTAACTTAATTATTGTAATGAACATACTTAAATACTTTTGTCTAACAAACTTTATTAAAAGTATAGAATTTTGTGTATTAATGTTATAATTGTGTCGAATTAAGAAATTGTGCCGCGTTCTAACAGAAATTTTGTTATTTTGACGTTTTGATTGTAGTTGTATACTTAAGTACTCCTGTCTACCAAAATTTATTAAGATTATAGAATGTTGTGCATTAATGTTATAATTGTGCAGCCTCTAACACAAATTTTAATATTTTACCGTAATCATTGTAATTGGAATACTTAAGTACCGCTGTTTACCAAAATTTATTAAGATCATAAAATGTTGTGCATTAATGTTATAATTGTGCCGCGTCCAACGGGAATTTTGTTATTATAATTTTATCATTAAAATTGAGATACTTAAGTATTCCTGTCTACTAAAAATCATCATGATGATAAAATGTTATGCATAAATGTTATGATTGTGCCGTTTCTAACAAAAATTTTTGTATTTTAACTTAATCATTGTAATTAGCATACCCCTGTCTACCAAAATTCATTAAAATCATAGAATGTTTTGAATTAATATTATAATTGTGTCGCCTCCAACAAAAATTTTATTATATTAACTTAACTATTGTATATAACATACTTAAATACTTTTGTCTACCAAAATTCATTAGGATCATAGGTGCATTAATGTTATAATTGTGCCACTTAACAAAAATTTTGTTATTTTGACTTTTTCATTGTAATTGACATACTTAAGTACCCAGTCTATTAAAATTCATTAAGATCATAGAATGTTGTGCACTAGTATTATAATTGTGCCACCTCCCAACAGGAATTTTGTTATTTTTACATTATTGTTGTAATATGCTTACTTAAATGTTCTTATCTACCAAAATTCATCAAAATCATAGAATATTGTGCATAAATGTTATAATTGAGCCGCCTCCAAGAAGAATTTTGTTACTTTGAGTTTATCATTGTAATGGTCATACTTAAGTACTTCTATCTACCAAAATTAATCAAGATTATTAAATATTGTGCATAAACGTTATAATTGCGTCGTCTCCAACAAGAATTTTGTTATTTTGACTTTATCATTGTAATTGTCATACTTAAGTACTTCTATCTACCAAAATTCATCAAGATAATAAAATGTTTTTACATAAATGTTATAATTGCGCCGCTTCTAACAATATTTTTGTTATTTTGACTTAATCTTTGTAATTGGCATACTTAAGTACCTTTATATACCAGAATTTAACAAGATTATAAAATATTGTGCAATAATATTATAATTGTGCCGCCTCCTAACAAGAAATTTTTTATTCTTACTTTATTATTTTAATTACCGTACTTAAATGTACCTGTCTAAAAAAATTTATTAAGATCATAGAATATTGTGCATAAATGTTATAATTGCGCCGCCTCTAACAAAAATTTTGTTATTTTGATTTTATCATTGTAATTGGCATACTTAAGTACCTATATCTACCAGAATTTATCAAGATTATAAATTGTTGTGCAGTAATATTTTAATTGTACAGCTTCTCAACAGGAATTTTGTTATTTTTACTTTATCATTGTAATAAGGTTACTTAAATGTCCCTATCTACCAATATTCATTGCGATCATAAAATATTGTTCATAAATGTTATAATTGCGCCGCCTCCAATAAAAATTTTGTTATTTTGAATTTATTATTGTAATTGTCATACTTAAGTACTTCTATCTACCAAAATTCATAAAAACCATAAAATGCTGAGCCTAAATGTTATAAATGCGCCGCCTCCAACAAGAATTTTGTTGTTTTGACTATATCATTGTAATTGTCATGTTTAAGTAATTCTATCTATCAAAATTCATCAAGATCATAAAATGTTGTGCATAAATGTTATAATTGCGCCGCCTCCAACAAAAGTTTTGTTATTTTAACTTTATCATTGTAATTATCATACTTAAGTACTTCTATCTACTAAAATTCATCAAGATCATAAAATGTTGTGCATAAATGTTATAATTGCGCCGCCTTCAACGAGAATTTTGTTGTTTTGACTTTATCATTGTAATTATCATACTTCAGTACTTCTATCTACTAAAATTTATCAAGATCATAAAATGTTGTGCATAAATGTTATAATTGCGCGGCCTCCAACGAGAATTTTGTTGTTTTGACTATATCATTGTAATTGTCATGTTTAAGTAATTCAATTTATCAAAATTCATCAAGGTCATAAAATGTTGTGCATAAATGTTATAATTGCGCCGCCTCCAACGAGAATTTTGTTATTTTAACTTTATCATTGTAATTATCATACTTAAGTACTTCTATCTACTAAAATTTATTAAGATCATAAAATGTTGTGCATAAATGTTATAATTGCGCGGCCTCCAACGAGAATTTTGTTGTTTTGACTATATCATTGTAATTGTCATGTTTAAGTAATTCAATTTATCAAAATTCATCAAGGTCATAAAATGTTGTGCATAAATGTTATAATTGCGCCGCCTCTAACGAGAATTTTGTTATTTTAACTTTATCATTGTAATTATCATACTTAAGTACTTCTATCTACTAAAATTCATCAAGATCATAAAATGTTGTGCATAAATGTTATAATTGCGCCGCCTCCAACGAGAATTTTGTTATTTTAACTTTATCATTGTAATTATCATACTTAAGTACTTCTATCTACTAAAATTTATCAAGATCATAAAATGTTGTGCATAAATGTTATAATTGCGCGGCCTCCAACGAGAATTTTGTTGTTTTGACTATATCATTGTAATTGTCATGTTTAAGTAATTCAATTTATCAAAATTCATCAAGATCATAAAATGTTGTGCATAAATGTTATAATTGCGCCGCCTCCAATAAGAATTTTGTTATTTCAACTTTATCATTGTAATTATCATACTTAAGTACTTATATCTTCTAAAATTCTTCAAGATCATAAAATGTTGTGCATAAATGTTATAATTGCGCCGCCTCCAATAAGAATTTTGTTATTTTAACTTTATCATTGTAATTATCATACTTAAGTACTTCTATCTACTAAAATTCATCAAGATCATAAAATGTTGTGCATAAATGTTATAATTGCGCCGCCTCCAATAAGAATTTTTTTATTTTAACTTTATCATTGTAATTATCATACTTAAGTACTTCTATCTACTAAAATTCATCAAGATCATAAAATGTTGTGCATAAATGTTATAATTGCGCCGCCTCCAATGAGAATTTTGTTGTTTTGACTTTATCATTGTAATTGTCATGTTTAAGTAATTCTATCTATCAAAATTCATCAAGATCATAAAATGTTGTGCATAAATGATATAATTGCGCCGCCTCCAACGAGAATTTTGTTATTTTAACTTTATCGTTGTAATTAGCTTACCAAAATCACTAGATTTGTAAAGTGCCTCTATTTACAAAAATTGATTAAGATGAGAATGTTGTGCATCAATGTTATAATTGTGCAGCCTTTGTTAATATCATATAATGCTGTGTAGATTAATGTTTTAACTTTACCGTCTCTAACAAGAATTTTGTTATACTGACTATATCTTTGTAATTAGCATATTTAAATTCCGATGTATACTAAAATTCATTAAAATCATAAAATTCTATAAATATTAATATAATACTTTTGCCGCCTCTAATTTTTTTTAGAAGCGACACCTTTCTTGACATTATCTTTGTAATTGGCGTACTTATCCTTGTCTACTAACTTTTATTATTTTTTAATTTGTTTAGTATTTACTATTCATTATAGCATGTATAAACGTTAGCGTTGACCTTAAACTTGGTGTAAGACCTAGAAAAATGATTGACCTTAAACTTCAACTTTTAACAAAATATGAATTCAAGCATGAAAAATAAATACAATCTGTTGTGTTATCATGTAAACTAGTTATAAGATTTATATTTTTTTATATCAAGTAATATTTTAGTTGATTTATAATACAGGCAGAATATTTTTAACTAATATTTTAAAAGAAAGTCTATTAAAAACTTGTAAAAAAAAACATTATGTATGTCAATAACCCTATTCGATTTGATTTTATTACGGTAGATATGTCCGCTACAAAAGCACAAATGTGTGGCTACAGTAATGTACTAACAAATTTTGTCAATCTTGATTTTAATGCCATCTATTAACACTCAATTTGAACTAACTGTTGGACGCTCTTAACACGTAGTTTATATGCACGGATTGGGAGCGTACGCTTCCAATCCTTAGACGCTTTTACGACGTAGAAAGTGTGCGCTTAAACGCTCCTAAACCAGCGTTTTTATCTCTATATATATATATATATATATATATATATATATATATATATATATATATATATATTTATTAGACCGTAAACGAAATATTAGAATCCGCATTAATGCGTGGTTACTAAACTCAAGTAAATCAATAATTTTGTACGAGTAAACTGATTCGTAGAAGCGACGTTTACTCGGAAAAAGTTACTGAAAAAAGAGAATGATCTTAATAGCAGCAGCATTAACTGCCAAAGAAATTTTGCACTGCGCATGTCCTAGTCAAAATAAGTATATTAAAATTATATAGGATACTTGGAAAACAAAAGGAAAATTAAAAAAAAAGAATACGAATTAATAGATAAAGTAAAAATACAAAAGGATCAAATTAAAACTCATTAAGAAGTAAATAAACAATTGGATAAAGGTAAAAAGGAGAACAACAACAAGGGAAACAAGTCAAGAATCTACTACGATTACCAGGAAATAATTACTAGAAGCAACCACTTGACAATCGGACAACCGTTGAATTGTAAGTTAAATATTAAAATTAAGTATCATATTAAACCAACCAATTAACATTTATAATTTATGTGCAGACAAAGTGGTATCTTGGCAATTAAATACACATCTTGACTGACATCGAATAAGGAACACTACATTATATAGATAAGTATTAATAACATTTGTTAAGCATTTGTAATTTGTATTTTGTTTTAAGTCTACCACGAAATCTGGACGTAACACTTTGTTTGAAAAACGGTATATGCTTAATATAAAAATTGTTTTAATTGAGAAATTTAGTTTAAGAAATATTCTATTATATTTATTTATTTATTTATTTATTTATTTATTACTTAACAAAAGCTATTACAAGTATGAATATATACAGTTTAAAAGTACAATAATTAACATATAAAATTGTTAATAAGTACTGAAATTAAAAATAAAAACAAACATTTAATATACAAAAAGATCACAATTGTGTGATAAGGGTGATTAACATGCCGCAAAATATGTGTAGACGTAGAATGTTGTAAATAATCAGTGCGTTTATATGGGACATAAAATAAGTCACTGCGTAAAACACAAGCAGGAAAATGAATACTATTTGAAGTAAGCAAGTCAGGACAATCAATAATTCTATAAAGCACTTTAAAAACTAACGTTACGTTAAAGTTAAAACGTCTTTTCTCAAGACTGGAAATATTAAAATTAGACAGCAGTTCCTTGTATCTGCCAACAATGTTGCATTTATATGCTAAGAAACAAACAATTTTTTTTAAATCTGTTTTATTACCTGCTGTGGTATATGGAGACCACACATTTGAGCAATATTTGAGGTGTGGGCGTACTAAAGCGTTGTAAAGAATAACAATGGTTTTAGGATCACAAAACTCTTTAGAATTGCGCATGACCGAGTCAAACAGCTGATGTGCTTTAGTCATAAATATATAAGTAAAAAATAAGTTAGAATCAAACGTCATACCTAAATTAGGAATAGTGTTAACTCTCGACAGCGGTTCATCCATCGGAGAATATCTATACACTTCTGTAGACTTACATTTAAAATTTCATTACTTTGCATTTATTCAAGTTAAGTAATAAGCAAATAGTCTGATACCAACTAGAAAAAGTCTGCACCTCCTTATCAAGTAGTGCAGCATCGTCTAATGTATGAATGCTCATAAAAATTTTTATGTCGTCAGCAAACATTAAACAACACGCATTTGTAAAACAGTTCACTACATCGTTGATAAAAATATTAAACAGTAGAAGTCTTAAGTGTGATCTCTGATGAACCCCTGACGTAACGTCAATATTACGCAAAACGCATTGATCAAACAAATTGGGATCTGTCCGTTAAATAAGATTGAATCCATTGTAATAGAATGCAATCAATGCTAATACAACGCAGTTTACTAATTAATATTTTGTGATCAACGGATTCAACGGTATTCATACAATAAGAAGTTGGAAAATGTTGATTTACCAGTACAAAAACCGTGTTGGTTGAGAGCAATTTCCGATTGCAGAGCGGTAGACAAGTATCTTCTAACTAGCTTTTCAAAAACTTTTGGTACAACCAATAAAATGTATATAGGCCTATAGTTTTTAACATCATTTTTGGCACCGGATTTATTTATTGGAGTGATATATTAAGCTTGTTTCCAGCAAGGAGGAAAAGTACCAGTAGTTAGATATAAATTAAATAAAAGCCACAAAGGTCGGCTTAATGCAAATGCACACTTATTAAAGAAAAATGCAGTCAATCTATCAGCCCCTGGACAGTTGTTGGACTTCAATGCTGATAGTTTATTAAATACGACAGATATTTTTAGAACAAAACGCAATTTATTTATATGAGTATGGATAGGTGGTAAGGTATAGTTATTGGGCAAACCCGTCAATGTAGGTAGCGGTATATAAAAAAAATAAAAAAAATGCAAAGAGAATCACTATACCATCACCTGTGTCAATTTAAGAAACACCATTCATAAAAGTAGTAAAAATCTGATTGCTACTACGTTTAGATTTGACGTATCCCCAAAAAGCATTAGAATTAGATTTAATCGAATCTTCCTCCTTTTTAATGTGATTAGAATAACACGTATCAGCCAATTGCTTACATTTATCACGGATAGCACTGAATTTGTAGTAGTCAGTTACTGAACGAGATATCACATATGATTTGTGTAATTTTTTTTGTAAATACCAAGTCTTTCAGGTCTCTAGAAAACCTTATAAGAAATTAGTCGCACTATTTTTCGGAACACGTAAGTCAATTTACAAACATTTCATCCCACTTTGTACTGATGAAAGCATCATTTAAAAAAACATAATCAGCATCTATAAAGTTATATACAAGTGCGTCATTGTCGTTGCATCAAGAGTTGTCCGATAAATCATGTGTTTTTTTTTTTATTTAGTGAGGTGTTGGCCTCAACAAATGGCCCTTAAAAATGACTTACGCATGACAATACCTTTCGGTTTTCTTCTCTGAGTAAATCCTGTTGTTATATGTCCTTGTCAAACTAGTCTAGATTTGGCAGTAGTTCGAGGTAGGCTGGTTATTGCTTCGCAAATTTTCACACAACATCTGTGGCACGCATGCTGTCCTGGCTCTTCTCTCTCTCTATAGCCACTACCTTTTTTCTGTCTCTTTTGTTTTTTTTTTTAATATTTTTTATCTGCACTGACATCCAGCTTTACATTCTCTTCTTTCTCCAATACGTGTGGTATTTATTTAAATTAGTTTGTCCTTTTTAGTTTTCTTAGGTCTTCGTTCACATCTTTTTCATTGTATCCTCTTTCCTTCATGAATAGTTTATGAAGTTCCATTAGCTGTATTCCTTTTGGCAATCCTAAATTTGTTAGTTTTACCTCCAGTAATATCCTTGTATCTCCATCTGGGATTACTTCTTCGTGTCCTCTCGTTGCCAGGCAAATTCTGACCATCTCAAAAGTTGCGTTATCCGTCAACCTCGAGATAACGTACCTACCATTTGATATTTGCCTCGTTATATCTGTTATTCTGCATTCCTTCAGCATTTCTTTTCTTCTTCTCCTTATCTCTGCAATTTCGTTTAGTATTGTAGTTTCTGTAAATGTTTTTTAATTTTCTTCTATCTCTTGGTATGCATAATTGTCCTGACCTTTCTTATGTCTTTTTGTTTAATTTTTTTCTCTGTTTTAATGTTTTTATTTTGCTTATCTCGTTTCTCTCCTTTCTCTTCTATAGCATTTATTTTGTTTCCAATGTATGTTTGTTTTCTTTCTATACAATAAAGGCAGTATGGCACTCGTTTATTGATTCAACGCTAACACAGTGGCCAACTAGAAAAAATACTGGAAATGGAGGGCGCTAAGAAACTTTGCAACAAGAGTACTAAAAAAAAATAAGGAGTTTGACAGTGGATAGATATTATAGAAAGGAAACAAACAAACAATGGAAACAAACACACAAAATAAAAGCCATAGAAGAGAAAGGAAAGAAACGAGAGAAGCAAAATGGAAACAACAAAACAAAGAAAAAAATCAAAAAGAAAGAAATATGGAAGGTCAGGACAATTATGCATACCAAAAATAGACAAAAATAGAACAACATTTACAGAAACTACAATACCAAACAAAATTGCAGAGATAAGAAGAAAGAGAAAAAAAATGCTGAAGGAATTCAGAATAACAGAAATAACAAGGCAAATACCAAATAGTAGAGACGCTATCTCGAGGTTGACGGATAACGCAACTTTTAAGATGGTCAGAATATACTTGGCAACGAGAGGACACAAAGAAGTAATCCCAGATGGAGATACAAGGATATTACTGGAGGTAAAACTAATAAATTTAGAACTGCTAAAAGGAATACAACTAATGGATCATCATAAACTATTCATGAAGGAAAAAGGATACAATAAAGAAAAAGTGAACGAAGACCTAAGAAAACTAAGAACGCATCTGAGGACAAACCAAATAATTAGAATAAATAACACACGGATTGGAGAAAGAAGAGAATATAAAGCTGGATGTCAGTGCAGATAAAAAGGATAAAAAAAAGACACAAAAGACAAAAAAAAAGGTAAGGGCTATAGGGAGAGAGGGGCCGGGGACAGCATGCGTGCCACATATTCTGTGTGAAAATCCGCGAGGCAATAACCAGCTTACCTCGAACTACTGCCAAATCTAGACTAGTTTGACAAGAACATATGACAACAGGATTTACGCAGAGAAGAAAACCGGAAGGTATTGCCATGCGTTAATCATTCTTAAGGGCCTTTTTGAGGCCAATACCTCACTACGTCAAAAAAAAAACACACAGTAGCCAACCAAGTGGTCTGAGCCAGGAGTAATTATACTATTCCAAAGACCAATTTAATACTGCCAATATGGACGCAGACATACACAAACACTCCTCATAGTCAAAGCAATGGTTAAATATTTTAAGGGAATTGTACTTGTGCAAAACTGCAATAAAAACACTTCCACTACGTTGATTGGATGTTACAATATGATTGCAATTGCACCGGCAGACCTTATAATTAGACAACCCTAATTCAAAATTATTAATTGAGCTAGTTACCCACGTTTCTGTCAATATAAAAATGTCATGCTCCATAATAAATATAAGTATGTTTAGTCCGCAATCCTCACACATTCTGGTAAAAAGTACCCAAGTTCTTTAATTCATCACAAATTGCGTACCAGATGCACTTTTTGTAGTTAATGACGTTACTGCGATGTTTGTTCTTAGCGCAATATGTTTGCGGCGTCGATTGGTAAATAAACAAAAAAATACTCGCCTTGGGCCATTTGTCTGCATTCAATATATGATTGGTATCGCTATCGTTTCCATTTTTAGTAGCCACTACACCAATTTTAAATTAACTGTATAAGTTATTTTCGGTGAGCGTAGTACTTTTAAATATCATCAACACTGGTAGTAAGAGCACAGTGATAAAAAATAATACATTTGGCGTCTTGAATAAATTGGTTTATGGCTGTTCCAACAATTTCAGTCATAAATAAGATATGGGGTTGTATGAGTTGAAGATGCTAATAAACAAAAATTATTTTTTTTTAGTAAACAAACTGACTGGTAATTGGTAAATTACAAAGTTAATAACAAACTAAAACAAATATCCAATGTTGCTATTCAAAATAAATTGCACTGACGTCATAGCTCTTTCTAGGTTATCAAAGAAAACAAACTATATACATATACGCAGCACAATAAATAAATAATTTTATCAATCTATAACATTTCCGTTCAATAACATATTATTGTTATTATTAATACTCAACACAATTATAATATTAAGCACAAGTGCAATTAAAAACTAACAATAACATATTGATGTTTTTTTTAAATTTACATTACTATAAAAACTAATGAAAATGTCAATATTGCAGTACTTGTTAAGGCAAGCTATTAAAATGAAGACATTTTTGATAATTTTGTTGGTTGTAGTCTTGTGCGATGTATGGTTGTGCGCTGGGAGAGGTAAATTTATTTAATTATATTTTTATTAATTTCTAGTTTTAGTTGTTAATGAGTAAAAATGATTTATAATTTATATATAAATGCTAATTTATTATTATTTTATTACACTAACAGCATTCTTTATAAATAATTTAACAAAGGACTGTGACTATCTAGTGCAATTTAATACTAAATGTTTACATTAATCGGTATCATTTAGCATTTATGCAATTGGCAACTATTTTGCAAGTTTTAAAAGATTTAGAATTCTCAGTGAATTAATTATGAAAAAATCAATAATTTATGTAAACTCAATCCAAATCTAGTATTAAATTGCAATAGATGAAGTCGCAGTCGTTTGTTGATTATTTACAAATTTGTCTTATGCTATCATGCAACATCGTAGTCATACAAGACACACTGACAAAGTATATAGAAGCAAAACTTAAATAAATTAATAATATATTTCTTAAGCATTTTCTATTATATAAAATTTTTATTCATATCATTAGTTATATGATTGTATTATACCTATATAACTATTGAAATTATTTTGCTAAATACTGCAAAACACATTTTTATTAATAAATTTATTTGTCTTTATCACTTTTATAAAAACTAATTTTAAATTATTCAAATAAGAAACTATCAGTAAACATAAAAATATAAAAAGACATGCTACCGGCATGTGTTTTTTATATTATATATTCTGAATTTATTGTGGTTTTGTTAAAAGTATATTGTAAATTAATTACTTACACTAACATTTATTGAATATATACAATTAATAATGTTTTAAAATTGCCAAACTAGCAACATCGCAAACTCCAGCAAATAGAGCTCCTCCAGAAAATAGAGCACCTCCAGCAAACAGACAACATCCAGCAAATGAAACATCTTCAGATTGTAAAGCACATCCATCAAATGGAGTACCTCCAACAACTAGAACACCTCCAGGAAATGGAGAATCTTCAGAAATGCCAGATTAACAACCAAATGCAAAAGTTTGAGATTTGTAGTTCTGTACTAATACAATATATGATAAATACATATAAGACTATTTTGCTTTAAGAAATAGTTTAAAATGGAAAACGGTAAAACATTGTATATTTTTAAATTCAATAAATAATTTTTCTAAGAAGAAAAATATATTTTTATTTTTAAATACGTTTCAAATATTGCATTATTGTGATCATACAGGTATGTCAAATACATGATAAACGGCAAAATGTTTTCAATTGCAAGACATGTACACTGAATTGTGGTCATTATTATATAAAGTGCTATTGTTTATAAAAATTGGTTTTTTCTAAATTTAATTTATTTTTTTTATCGTTCTGCATTATGTTAATGAGTTTTTAAAACCTCATGTACAGCCTTACTTATAGCGGCTAGAAAACTCCTCTTTCAGCAAGATAATGCCTGTTAGCATACTGAATAGTTTTTCCAAAATTTGATTTTAAAATATTTACAATAATCTGATGCATTGACTAATTAAATTTCCAGATTTTTTGCTAATTAAACATGTGTGAAATGTGCAGACATTAGTGTCCATAAAATGCAAATCACTTGGGACGTCATAGCACAAATATACATATCTAAACCACATATTAGAATCAATTCCACAAAGCATTAAGGACTGCATAAAAATAAGGCTGGGCCAACGCATTATTATTTTTTTTTAATCTATTGTTTATTTTTCTGCCAAATTTGGTTGATAAATTCTTATTTCTTCTTGGTGTCGCAGTTTTGATTTTCAGTATACTCTATTACTTAACAGCGTTTGTCATTTTATTTTTTTTTATAATAATTTATTTAAATGATAGAATAACTATAGGACATTACAAAAGTCATTTCGCACGTTGTAATTAGTTGTGTGCAAAAGATATTAAAGAGTTTAGTAAAGTTGAAGCTTGTCACGTTGTCAATCAGTGGTAACATATGTTTTCCTATAGCAATCTTGAGTAGGTGATAGTAATTGTCTACTCTTTCTGAATAAGCATGAATCAATTTCTGCGGCGTATTTACTCGTTGTTGACCCAGTTTGTTTCCCGACGGGGTAAATAAGCTTAGGATTAAAATGTTTTATTGTTTGTGTGTTCAGCTCAAAAGTGGCTGACTTAAGATCTCAGATCTAGGTCATCAAATTTCTATAGGAAACACTATTCTCCTTGTAGCTGTACTGTAAATTGCCTTTTGTCTGTTCTACTAGGTTTTTCCTTGCTTTTTAGCACTTTAATTAAGCAGCTAAGGTATATCAATGCTGGTACATAGAATATCTTATACCTATTTGATTTAAATCAAAGTGTACAAAGTTTTTGTAAGCAACGCCAGATATTATTTTAAGAGATTTTTTCTAAAAATCAAATATACAATGTTTAATAACAAATCTTAAATAAATATTTTGTATGATGTGTGGATTTTACATTTTGAGCATTTCTGATCATTTAAATTTTGTAGATAAATATAATTTCATCAAGCTTGATTCTCACTGCTGTGCTGTATCTATCAGTTTTACACCTAGATGTAAACTGAGAAAAGGTGTTTATTTTGAATTTGAGTTTTAATTTAAATTTTCTATCTTTGTATTTGTAAATTTGAATGTTAAAATGCTAATAAGGACTCAATTTGTTTGTTATTAAATTTACAAACGTTTTGACATCACCTTAATGTCTTCTTCACTGCTTAAAAATATTAAAAACAACATATAATCTTAAAAAGATACTACACATTTATAATAATTGATTAAAACCATATTATATGAAAAACAAAATGGAGAAATACATATATTAAAAAAACTTTCCAACTAATGTAATTAAATTAATTATAAATTAAACATAACTTTAGTACTGTAAAAGGTTTTAAATTTTCTACAGTGCACATCGAAATGCGTTTATCAAGAAAATTGAATTATGAGAAAAGATTTAATATTATTTTTTCCACAATCGCTTCAATTCAATGTGCACATTTCTAAGAATTCTAAGATACATCATCTTTAAAGATATCAAGGAAATCTATTATAATAGTGTAATAGTGTTTATTCATGTTATATATATATATATATATATATATATATATATATATATATTTATATAAGTATTTACATATATAATAGAAGAAAAAAAATCATTCAAAATTGTATTCTAAATTCTCAAAGATACTATAAAATACATTGGATATAAGAAAATATTTTAATCGCTTCTTAAAGCAATCTATACTCAGTTCGCGGATCTGTGTAGGAAGAACATTGTAACACTTTATTGTGTAGTATTCTTTTCCATCTCTTGATTTCAGTAATCGTCTAAACTCAGGTCGTATAAGATGTGAATGTCTAGTTGGGTACACATGTATTGAACTATTTAAATTATATTGGCTAATGTTATTTTTTATATAAATAAGGCATTCATAAATATATACACAAAGAGCTGTCAAAACTCCAAGATTTAAAAATTGAGGTCTGCAATCATCCCTGTATTTACATTCACTTATAACTCGTATACGCGCGTCTTTGTACTTTAAATACATTGTTAGCGTAGGAGCATGGCCCCAGCTGAAAATACCATATGAGGTTAAAAAGTGTATATTATTATATTGATATGTAAGTTATGTGTTTATTTTATTGCAGCTTATTATCAACTTGTAACCCTAGCAATTTAATTCAGTCACTTCTTACTTTAGAAACTTTGCATTAAACTGTGTGTCACTCGTGTTATGTTTAATATTGTCAACATCTTTATTTTTCAACACAATTAGTATCATCGGCAAATACTTTTGTTAAATTGCCGGACAAACATAGTAATTCTAAAGCATTTACATTTGAACTTTGACTGGTACATTCCTTAAATTAAATATAAATCGCAAGATAACTAACAAAGTAGATAAAATAGTAAAATCTTTTGAAAACAATTATTAAATATTGAAATAGAATTAATGCACTATAAATATATATATATTTATTAAAAAAAAAAAAACTTCAATTATATATATATATATATATACGGAAGAGCACGAGTTCGAGACTGCACAAGTTTGAGGATATACATTGTATATAGCCAAATAACCATGAAATAGCCTATACAACAGTGACATTACTTAAATTAACAATAATTGTAACATATGTTACCTTTGGTTTCTTCTGTTTGCTTCTAATTTGTTTCTAAATTAGGTTTTTGTAAAATTAGAAAATATCTCCAAACTTGTGACAAGTTTGAGGATATATAACTTTAAGAAATCTATAATAGATGGCACAACATGATATTTTATTTATTTATTTATGCTTTTTACGGCTATTTTACATCGTCACAGTAAGTCTACGACTTGTTTAAAGTGGTTTGATGGGACCAACAGCTTAAAACGTGACTTCCGAACCACGCTGGTGGATAAAGAGCAAGTTATCATTTCAGTCATATTTCGGGGATTGAACCCCGGACTCTCGCATGATATGCAAGTGCTCTACCATTGAGCTATCACACCATAAAACAATTATTTGGTTATTTCTTTTTGTTGCAAACATATTTAATATTTAAAATCATAATAAATGGTATTACTAATACTATTCAAAAAATATAACGAATTGTTATAAATATTAGTAATTACCGTGTTATAAATTAATCTTAACAATTTATAACTAGTACAGTTATATTTGTTAAAAAACTAAAAAATAAAATGTAACAAATGAAATTAATAAACAAATTGAGTAAAATAATTTGTTTATTATTATAAAATGTTTTTATTTTTTATAAATATCATAATTTAATTATGTTTGTTATAAAAAAACAAACGGTTAAATTAGTTTAGGTATAGCCATGTTTGTGTTTTTCTATATATATTCTTTATTTTTTATTATTATACATTAACATACACTTTTATTTGTTATAAACAAGATATATACAACAACACGAGTACAGCGCTATGCCTAAACTTGTGTTAATGTAGTTATTCTTCTTTGGGGATATCTTCAAACTTGTGTTAATATAAATACATTTCTTTGGCGATATCTCCAAACTAATGTTTTTATAGTGACACTTGTTTGACGATATCCCCAAACTAATGCTTTTTATATTAGCGGTTTGACGATATCCCCAAACTACCGTTTATATTATCGCACTTCTTTGACGATATCTCCAAACTAATGCTTTTTATAGTAGCACTTGTTTGACGATATTCCCTAACTACTGTTTATATTATCACACATCTTTGGCGATATCTTCAAACTCATGTTTGAATAGTTTTAATAGCATTTCTTTAACAATATATCTCTGAATGGCTTTTATATTATTACATTATTTTATGATATTTTATAACTTGCTTTTATATATTTTTTCCAAATAATAACATTTTTGTTGTTATTTACTTAATGTTATTTCCCTTCTTGTAGTATAGAACATTCTATTATTTATTTATTTATAGAAATATCTTACAAGTTATAATCATTTTTGAAATTCTATGTCAGCCAGTGTATCAGTGATTTATTTGATAAATATAGACAATAAAATGTAATCGAATTGATTATTTATCATATATTTCTATTCAAACACTAGTGGTACTAGTACAATGACTGACAACAAAATTTAACAATAATAATTATATAAATCAAGTTTTATGTAGTAAATATATTTAAAATCGGTGTTATATTACCATCGATTATTATTGAAAATATTTCTTACCAACTATAATATTCAAAATGTATTATCTTAACAGGAATGTGAGAACGGAAAGTCATAAAAAAATGTTTTTGTATTCTATGAATGAATATTGTTGAACCCTTTTCAATAGTAGAGCAAGGTCAAGTTTGCAGGCTTATAACATTATAAAAAGATATGCATTAAGACTAAGAAATTTAAAATATATTTTCTGGTGCTTTAGTTACAATTATAAACTTAAAGTATATCATCGGATAAATAATATTACTCACTACTCATTATTGTTTTGAAATGAATGAATTTTTACAATATTATTAAAAACAAATCATAATCGATACTACAAATTAACTTAATTTACAGACGTATTGGATTAAAGCATGGATAAACTTCAATAACATACGTCATCAAACTAGATAATTACATTCATTTTAAATTCAATTAAATTTAAAATTTGAATACATTTGTCTTCTAGTTTCATTATTACCTACAAACTTAGAAATTAGTAAAACAGTATCAGAAAATTTTTAGGAATAACATAAAACTTTATATTAAAGTCTATATTCTTTACAAAGCATAATTGGAATAGTTTAAAATGGCTGTTTAGTAAAATTATTTAAAACACAACAACTTTTATCAAAATACTTTGTACATTAATGTTATAATAGTGACGCCTCTAACAAGGTTTTTGAATTTTAAAATTATAATTGTAATTGGTCTACTTAATAAATACTTTGTCTATCAACTCTCATTAAAATAATGGAATGTTATATACATTTATGATATTATTGCCACTTCCAACAAGAATTTTGGTATACTGACTTTTCCATTATAATTGGAATACTTAAATATTGACGTCTACCAAACTTCATTAAAGTCATTAATTGATGACTGACTTTATCATTGTAATTGGCATACTTAAACATCTCTGTCTACCAAATTTAATAAAAATTGTTGAATGTTGTGTACATTTATGTTATTATTGCCGGCTCCAATAAAAATTTTGTTATTCTGACCATATTATTGTAATTGGCATTCATTAAATTTAAAGAATGTTGTGTTAATGTTATAATTGCGCCGCATCCAACAAAAATTTTGATATTTTGACTTTATCATTATAATTGGCATACTTAAACATCCTTGTATACCAACTTTCATTAAAATCATTAAATTTTGTGTACATTTATGTTATTATTGCGGCGGCCTCCAAGAAATTTTTTTGTATACTGACTTTTTCATTGTAATTGACATACTTAAACCCGGCATGTTTATCAAATTTTATTTACATATTTGGATGTTGTGTATAATCATTTTATTATTGCCGCCTCTAACAAAAATTTTGTTATTTTGACTTTATCATTGTAACTGGCTTACTTAAACATCTCTGTATACCAAATTTCAATTAAATCTTAGAATGTTGTGTACATTTATGTTATTATTGCCGCTTCTAACATAAAATTTTGTACACTGATTTTATCATTGTAATTGGCAAATTAAAGCAAATTTGTATACCAAACTTCAATAAAATCATTGACTACTGTGTATATTTGTTTTATTATTGCCGTCACTAACAAGAATTTTGTTATTCTGACTTTATTGCTGTAACTGGCATACTTTATCATCCTTGTAAACTAACATTCATTAAAATCATTGAATGTGTGTCCATTTATGTTATTATTGCCGCCTCCAACAAGAAATTTGGTATACTGATTTGTTCATTGTAATTGGCATACCTAAACAGACCGGTATACCAAATTTCATTAAAATCATTGAATGTTGTGTACATTTAAGTTATTATTGCCGCCTCCAACAAGAATGTTGCTATAATGATTTTTTTATTGTAATTGGCATACTTTAACATGCCGGTATATCAAATTTCATTAAAATTATTGAATGTTGTGTATAATTATTTTATTATTGCCGCCTCCAATAAGAATTTTGTTATTTTGAATTTATTATTGTAACTGGCTTACTTAAATATCCCTGTAAACCAAATTTCAATAAAATCCTAGATTGCTGTGTACATTCATGTTATTATAGCCACCTACAATAAGAATTTTTATGTACTGAATTTATAATTGTAGTTAAACATCCCTGCATACCAAATTTTATTAAAATCATTGAATGTTGTGTTTATTTATTTTGTTATTGCCGCCTCCAACAAGAATTTTGTTATTCTGACTTTATCGTTATAACTGGCATACTTTAACGTCCTTGTATACCAACTTTTATGAAATCATTGAATGTTGTGTTCATTCATGTTATTATTTCCGCCTCCAACAAGAATTTTGGTATACTGACTTTTTCATTGTAATTGGCTTACTTAAATATGCCTGTTTACTAAATTTTATTAAAATCATAGAATGTTGTGTACATTTATGTTATTATTATCATTGTAAATGGCACATTCAAACATCTTTGTATACCAAATTTTATTAAAGTCGTTGAATGTTGTGTTTTTTTATTTTATTATTGCCGCCTCCAACAAGAATTTTGTTATTTTGACTTTATCATTGTAATTGGCATACTTAAGCATCCTTATATACTAACTTTTATTAAAATCATTGAATGTGTGTACATTTATGTTATTATTGCCGCCTCCAACAAGAATTATGGTATACTGAATTTTTTTATTGTAATTGGCCTACTTTAACACTCCGGTATACCAAATTTCATTAAAATCATTGAGTGTTGTGTATAATTATTTTATTATTGCCTCCTCCATCAAGAATTTTGTTATTTTGACTTTATCATTGTAACTGGCTTACTTAAACATATCTGTATATCAAATTTTATTAAAATCCTAGAATGTTGAACACATTCATGTTATTATTGCTGCCTCCAGCAAGACACACACACTGATTTTATCATTGAAATTGTCATACTGAAGCATCTTTGTATACCAAATTTCAATAAAATCATTTAGTATTGGGTATATTTATTTTATTATTGAGGCCTTTAACAATAATTTTGTTACTTTGACTTTATCGTTGTAATTTTCATACTTTAACATCCTTGTGTACCAACTTTAATTGAAATTATTGAATGTTGTGTATATTTATGTTGTTATTGCTGCCTCCAACAAGAATTTTAGTATATCGACTTCATCACTGAAATTGAAATACTATGACATCTCTGTTTACAAAATTTTATTGAAATCAAAGAATGTTGTGTACATTCATGTTATTATTGCCGCCTCCGATAAGAAATTTTATGTACTGATTTTATCATTGTAATTGGCATACTTAAACATCCTTGTATATCAAATTTTATTAATATTGTTGAATGTTGTTTTTATTTATTTTATTATTGCCGCCTCCAACAAAAATGTTGTTATTATGATTTTATCATTGTAATTAGCATACTTAACCATCCTTATATACCAACTTTCAATAAAATCATTGAATAAGTGTACATATATGTTATTATTGCCGCCTCCAACAAGATTTTTTTTTTGGTATACTAATATTTTCATTGTAATTGGCATACTGAAACATCTCTGTATACCAAATTTCAATAAAATCATTAAATATTGTGTATATTTATTTTATTATTGCCGCATCCAAAAGAATTTTGTTATTCTGACTTTATCATTGTAAATGGCCTATTTACGAATTTTAATTAAAATTATTGAATATTGTGAACATTAATGTTATAAGTGCGTTGCCTCCATTATGAATCTCATTATGTATTAGTATTATAACCGACATACTGAAGAATTCCTGTTTACTGAATTTTATTTTATTTATACAACATTATATATGAATGTCATTGTACCGCCTCCAATATGAAATTCAGTATTATTTACATTACTAGTGTACAAGACATTTTTAAAAACCTGTGGTTACTGAATTACATTTAAATTTATAATTTTGTTTCTTAATACTTGCAATTAAGATAATACGACATGTATAAAAAATATATACTGTTATTGTAATGAATTTCCGACTGATATATCAAATATAAATTCTACAAAGAAATCTTATGACGTCATTCTTGCAAACTGTTATTCCGTACGAAAACAAAATCAAGAATATTTTAGAAACTTTATTATTATAGCTAGGGAATAGATAACTATTCACTAGCTCCACCTTCGGTTTAAACTAAAAACTGAATTTATACTAATATACGGAAATCGTATATATTTTATACAAATATCCGTTACACGATTTTGGCGATAAATATCCTCAAACACGTATAAATTGAAATAATTTAAACAAATTCAAAAATATTTGCAATTTATTGTAATCCAAGTGTAATGTGATTTATTTATGTCGACTGGATCTCCAAAATGCAATGATTAGCTTATAGATTTGTTGTTAAATTGCAATAAACTGATTTCAAGTTTGGGGATATGCTCAAACTTGAAATATCTCCAAACTCGTGGTAAAATCTTGCCAAACTCGTGCCCAGTCAAACATATATATATAGAGTGGTCAATGGTATGCAATGAGATCCGTTTAGCATATATACAGTACAAGGTGAACTCCAGTTTTTGAAGATGAGATCCGATTTTGGATCTCATTTTTTAAAAACCTGTATATTGCATTCTAGATGCTAAAATAAGTATAAAAAAATGATTCCTAAATTTTTTTATATGATCCCATCTTGACGGTTTGTATCTCTAAAACATACAATTTAGTTCTAAAAAAATCCGCAAGAGGCAGTAAATATACAATATACACGCTAGGTATATCCAAAGCAAAGTACGAGATCCTCTACGCTCTCCTATAGTAATGTATTTACATGAGATCCAGAGCGCGGCAACATCGCAATGACGTAGTTTTCTAGTGTTGCCCGCTCTTTTAAATATATCTGTCCTGCTCGCACACCAACTAGCGACAACACATCTATAAATTACTCCCAGAAATTTATTGTGCAATGCTTGAATGTAAATTGCGTTTAGTCTGATTTAACAAAAATTAGTGCAATAGTTATTAGAAATAATATTATATCTTAGAATTACTTGATATAATATTACTCAAAGAAAATATTATCTTAATTTTAAAAATTAAGCATGCTAGTAAAACAAACATTATACAACAATAGGCATTTTTATTAAATATTAACAGTTAACATAAGATAGTTTACTTGAAATAAGTTCATTAATTTTGTCATTATATCAAGATTTAGTTATAATTACCAAACATTTATTTATTTCTTTGATTTTTCAAAAATCCAAAAAAACCATTTAAAACGAAAATTAGAAAAATCCTTTAAATTTCAAAATTTTTATTATATAATTTTGAAATTAACAATCTTACGGTACGAAATCCACAACATCCAAAACAATATGGTTTAATATAAACACATAAAACTGGTTTTTCTATAAGACCAGTAGTATCTTATGTGTGTCCAAATTATAAATTATCAAAATATGTAAACTGTACAAAAATTGATTATACCATATGATTATAATCCAAAATTTAGCATAAAAAATACTTTAGACCTATCTAAAAAATTAGAAAATCATAAAACTAAAGTTGAATGTAAATTAATAAGTTTAGATGTATGTAATATGTTTTCCAAAATTACGGCAAATAAATGTATTAATTTAATTTAAAAAAAATTAAATGAAAAAAAAAGTTTATGACGAAATTATAAATTTATTAGAATGTAATTTTGTTTAAATTACTTTTTATATAACAATAAATTTTATTTTCAAATTATGGTTTACCAATAGAAAGGCCAATATCTCAAGCAAATTTTTATGGAACATTTATAAATTAATATAATAAATTCTAATTTTAATGAAAATATTAAATTTTGGTATAGGTATGTTGATGATATTCTTATTTATTTTAAAGGACATGAAAATGATTTGGATAATATATTAAATTTTCTAAATAATATTCATAAAACAATTAAATTTAAATTAGAAATTAAAAAAAAACAAACAAATTATTTTTTTATATATAACTATTTCACAAATTGAATCAAAATTTAACTTTGAAATTTATAAAAACTAACTTATCAACATATAATTATTTCAAAAGATTAATTTCATCCATTAAATCAAAAATTATCAATGTTTAACTGCTTAACCCTCAGAGCAACTTTTTTATCCTTAAACAAAGAAAATTTTAATAAAAAAATTAATATTATTAAAAAATAGTTACAAATAATGGATACAATAATCTATAATTGTTAAAACTTTAAACAAAAAGCAATTCAAAATTTGTATTAGTAAAATATTTCATTCACTAAAGAAATAAATAAGAAATATTACAATATTATTATAGCTGGAGATTTTAATGTGCAATTCGGTGTAAATGATAAGAACTCACAAACACTTTGTGATTTATGTGGTGAATATGGATTGCAAAAATTGGTAACATTTCCAACTAGATATGAAAACTGCATTGATAATGTCTTCAGTAACTACCCCGCCGACTTTCTAAATGTAAACCAAGTTAAACCACCTTTTTCAGATCACAACGGAATAAGTATTAGTGTACCAATTAAATGTAAAACAATACTTAAAACAAAATAAAAAACAATAAGACCCATTACCACAATAGGTAAAATAAAATTTTATGAGAGAATAGAACATACTGATTGGAGTCTAATACATGATGTATCTTGGAACTGTGAGCAGAAAACAAATTATTTTTTAAGCATTATAATAAACAATTTTAAAGTATGTTTTCCTGAAAAAATAATCAAACAGAAAAATAACTATAAGGTTCATTGGTATAATGACAATCTGCGTAATATGCGTAATATTATTACTACTGTACATAATGCATTCATTAAATACCAAACTGAAGATCTTAAATCTTTGCGAAATAAGTTAAGAATTGAATACAGAAAAGCAATAAGAGATGCAAAAATCCATACTAATGACGAGTATATAAAAAAATCAAATAACAATTAGAAATGCATGTGGAACTTAATAAATAACAAACAAAACAACGTTTACCATGATGAAATGCCAACTACAAATTACATTAAGTGATTTTAATGTACATTTTGCAAAAGTGGCAAAAATTACAGTAAAACATTTAAACGCAATCCAAGACGACCCTATTATGTTGATGTCGCATCATGAAATAAGATCGACATTTTTTTTAAACAAAAAACTTGTTCGGAAGTTAGAGACATAATAAGTCAGTTAAAAAATAAATCATCAATGGACGTTTATGGGCTTAGCACAATAGTGCTTAAATCTATTAAAGACGTAATAATATCTCCGTTAACAAAATTAATTAATATTTGTATACGTGATAGTATATTCCGGACTGTCTTAATATAGCAAAGTGTATACCATTATTTAAGAAAGGCGACAACGTAAGTATTTATCGACCAATATCTTTAATACCAGCAATCTCAACAAATTTTGAAATAGTAATGTTAAAACAAATTTGTTATTTTTTTGAAGATAATAATTTATTCTCATCTGCACAGAATGGATTTCGTTCTGGCTGATCTACTATTCAAGCAATAATAAAATTTGTTGAAATTATACATAATTCTATTGAAAAAAACGCTATTGTGTCCCATTCTATATTACTACAAAAATTATATTGTTACAACTTTATGCCAAGTAGTTGTAAAATGATAATGTCTTACCTCTGCAGCAGAAAACAAGTAGTTGCGTTGGGAAAAGAAATGTCTGATGAAATTATTATTGATTGCGGTGTACCTCAAGGATCTCATCTAGGTCCAATTCTGTTTCTAATATACATTAATGATTTTCCTTCTTTGCTCCAAAACGCAAATGTAGTATTATTTGCAGACGACACGACAATGTCAAACACATCTAACTCTTTGCAAGAGTTATTATTGTACGCCTTACACCGAAAGGTAGAAAGGAAATTGAATAAATAAATAAATAAAATTATTGTTAGAAGAAAATACATTAACGAACGCTAAAAAATGGTTTGATAATAACCGATTATATTTAAATCAGGACAAAACCGTCAGAATGTTATTTACACTTAGAAAACAACACAAGTTAAAATTAGCTACTTCTACAAAATTTCTTGGTCTTAACATTGAAGACAAAGAAGAAGAAGTCATAATTAAAAAAACTATTTTCCAAGGGAGAACCAGTAGAAGAACCAGAAACAAAAGAAGAAGAAGAAACAGTTATGGCAACAGTGGAAGAGATCAAAGAGATCATAAAAGAATTGCCTAACAACAAAGCACCGGGTCCGGACGAAATAACAACAGAGATTGTTAAAGCAGCTTTAGACGGAAACGAGATAGAAATAACTCAAATAATCAACAGGTGCCTAAAAGAAGAAACTTTTGCAGGATGTTGGAAAGAAGCCACTCTGGAACTGATTGAGAAAAAAAAAGAAGTAGGAAAAGCAACGTCATACAGACCAATATGCTTAATCAACACACTGGCTAAAATAATGGAGAAAGTTATTGTACGGAGAATAGAACAAGAAATAGAAGAAAAAAGAGGATGGGAAAAAGAACAATACGGATTTACCAATGGAAAAACAACTTTAAGAGCTATTGAAAAAGTGAAAGCAATAGCAAAAGAAGCAAACAGCGGAACGCAGAGGAAAAGGCAACACTGTGTAATGATAGCGTTGGACATACAGAACGCGTTTAATAGCGTATCATGGGCAGCAATCATAGAGGCGGCAAAGAAGAAAGAACTGAACAGAAAAACAATCAAGATTATATGGAGCTACTTACAGGACAGAAACCTAGTGACCAAAAAGGGAAGATTCAAACTTACCAGAGGGGTACCGCAGGGCTCAGCACTGGGACCAAAACTGTGGAACCTTGTCTATAACGAGTTACTTCGAATGAAGATGCCGGAAGGCGTGTCAATAACAGCATTTGCAGACGACATAGCAGTAGTAGGTAGAGACGTAGAAATAGAAGTACTAAAAGGAAGATTAGAGCTGGCAATTGATATGATACAAATATGGATGAGAAGTAAGGGCTTAAAACTAGCAACACAAAAAACTGAGGCGGCATGGCTATCGACTAAGAGGAATAATAGAGGAACAGGTAAGATACAGGTGGGAGATCAAGAGATAAACATAGGAAAAAAAATCAAATACCTTGGAGTGACACTCAAAGCAAAGGAATGGAATGAACAGGTTAAGGAAGCGGTCATTAGAACAAAGGAAATTGTGAAAAAGCTTGGTAGACTTATGCCAAACAACGGAGGTCCAGGAGAAGAAAGCAGAAGGCTAATAGCAACGGCAGCAAGAAGCAAATTGCTGTACGCCGCAGAAACATGGGGAGAAGCCATGAAAACAAAAAAAAACAGAAAGGAAGTAAGAGGAGCCACAAGAGCAAGCTCGCTAAGAATTTGTAGAGCTTACAAAACAGTGTCACAAGAAGCAGTAGAGGTAATTGCGGCAACACCTCCCGCGGATATGATGGTGGAGGAAAGAATAAAAATAAAAAAACTTGTAAAAGAAGAAACGAGTAAAAAAGAAGCAAAGATAAGAGCAAGAGAGAAGACTATGGAAAGATGGCAGAGAAAATAGGATACAGGAGAAAAGGGGAAATGGACGAGAGAATTAATCCCAGACATAAAAGAATGGGTAGAGAAGAAACTCGAGACGTGCTATTATACAACACAAATACTGACCGGGCACGGAGCATTTGGAAAATTCTTGCAAAAAATAAAAAAAATAAATGAAGATGAAAAGTGGACATTTTGTCAGGAAGAAACACACGATAACGCAGAACACACTCTAATAGAATGCGAGGCGTGGGAGGAAGATAGAAAAAAACTAGAATATATACTAGAAAGCAAAGTGGATAAAACAACAATCATTAACAAATGCTTAAAAGATGAAAATAAATGGAGGGCGCTAAAAAACTTTGCAACAAGTGTACTAACAAAAAAAATTGAAGAGTTTGACAATAGAAGAATATAGAAAAACAAACAATGGAAACAAACACACAGACTAAAAGCCATAGAAGAGAAAGGAAAGAGATTAGAGAAGCTAAATGGAAACAAGAAAACAGAGAAAAAGATCAAAAAGAAAAAAATAAGAAAGGACATGACAATTGTGCATACGAAGAAACAGAAGAAAAAAGAAGAACATTTACAGAGACTACGATACCAAACAAAATTGCAGAGATAAGGAGAAGGAAAAAAGAAATATTGAAGGAAAGCAGAATAACAGAAATAACAAGGCAAATACCAAATGGTAGATATGCTATCTCGAGGATGACTGAGAACGCAACCTTTCAGATAGTCAGAATATACCTAGCAACGAGAGGACATGAAGAAGTAATTCCTGATGGAGATACAAGGATATCACTGGAGGTAAAACTTACAAATCTAGGACTGCCAAAAGGAATACAACTGATGGAACTGCATAAGTTATTCATAAAGGAGAGGGGATACAATAAAAAAAAGTGAACGAAGACCTTAGTAAGCTAAGAGCACATCTGAGAACAAATTATATTATTAGAGTAAATAACACAAAGATGGGAGAAGAAGAAGCAGAGGTAGATGCCAGTGCAGATAAGAAAAGGCAAAATGACAAAAGAGACAGACAAAGGTAGGGGCTATAGGGAGAGAGGGGCCGGGGACAGCATGCGTGCCGCAGATGATGCGCGAAAATCCGCGAAGCAAAAACCAGCCCGCCTCAAACTAGCACCAAATGTAGGTTAGTTTAGACAGGGACATTATAACAACAGAATTTGCGCAGAGAAGAAAACCGGAAGGTATTACCATGCGTAAGTTATTCTTAAGGGCCATTTGTTAAGAGCTAACAACTCACTACGTCCTAAAAAAAAAAAAAAAAACATGGAACATGCACGGTGAAATTCTGTCCGGCAAAATTCGAAAAAATGTTTACCTTAGAAATTTAATGCGTTGTCTGTCAGCACCAGTCGTAAAAACCGCGTATTACGCTCTATGTCATTCCCTCATGTCTTATGGAATACTAGTATGGGGGCACTCATCTATAAGCAATAGGATATTTGCACTACAAAGAAAAGCCATTCAAGTAATTTTCAATTTGAAATAAAGAGAAAATTGTAGAAGCGAGTTTAATAAATTAAACATTATAACTGTACCAGGTCAATATATTTTTGATTGTTTACTTTGGGTAAAAAGGAACACAAACAATTACTCAATAAACAAAAATTTCCACAACTACAAAACAAGAAAAAATAATGATATTTGTCCAACATATTCAAGACTGGTAAAACGCACCTATTACGCTCCAAAAATTTTTAATGCTTTACCAAGTAAAGTGCGTTGGTTAGATTTTAAAATATTCAAATGTACCATTAAAAAATATCTAATAAACCAAGTTTTCTATAGCACTAATGAATTTTTTGAACAAGTTTGTAACTACATTTTTTAGATAATTTACTGTTTTTTTGTCTTTTATTTATAATGGTTGATTTTATAACTATTTTTTTGATTTTATTAGTCTATGCATACTTTTTTAATGTTTTATATGTATATTTGAATTTTATTACCGTTGTAAATTTATTTTAAATGATATTTTTAATTATGACAATTGTAAGCCTTGTAGGTATTAACAAGAAATAAATATGATTATGATTATGATACCTTTTGAAATATTGCTTACTTTTATTGCAATAAATATATTCTATATTGATTCAATTTTTAGCATACCGCCCGACGTTTTTGTGAAATACAAGCGGCAACTAAGCAAAAATTTTAGATTTTTTTTAATTTATTGAGAAAATACACTTATAGTTTACATTATAACAAATTGAACTGAAGAGGCAAGAAGTGATGAAAATTAGTTTGGCGTATCTATTCTCGATGACACTGCTCATTCAATTTGGCATAGAGATTAGCACGTCGTTATGCTTGCTTAACAAAAATTTCTCAATGAATGCCAATCGGAGCTCTTCACGTGTTTTTGCAGCAGGTACGCGACCTCTTACACGCTTTTTGAGCTGATCTCAAATATGTTTAATAGGATTAAGATTCGGGCTTTGACCAGGCCAGTCCATTTTTGAAATACTCACTTCTTCAATGTACTGTAATACAATCTTTACCATGTGTGGTCGTGCGTCATCCTGCATAAATAGAAAACCATTGCAAACAAATCCAGCATAAGGCATTATCTCTGCTAGGTATTGTCGTGCTGTTAATGCGTCTCTGCCAATCCGAGCAAAATCCGCGTGTGCCTAAAAAAAATCCTGCTCAAAACATTATTTAGCCATCCCTAAAAGCAACTCGATGTGACCGAGTACAGTCAGTCATAACGTTTGCCAGCTCCTCGGAATGTTTTATTTCGACCATTTTTGCCATAAAGACATATTCTGCACTTATCCGTGAACAATACGTGTTCAGTCGTCCACTGTCCAATTAATGTGTTCACGAGCAAAAGGAAGTCTACGTCTTTTGTAAGCTGCAGTAAGCAACGGTTCTGTAACTGGACTGAAAGCTGTTAAACCACTTTTTTTTAACCTTTGTCAAACAGTGGAAACGTTTACTGTTGTTTCTTGAACTTGCTGAAGATTGATTTGGAGCATTCTAGCGGTTTGCGTTCGATCTCTCAATGCACAAATGTTGAAAAAACAAACAGCTCTGGGCGTTGTTTTTCTTTTAGCGACGGCCCGGTGATAAGAGCAAGTTGCAAGAAACCATTGGTGTGTTTTTTGCACAGTCAAGCGACTAACATTTAGTTGTTTTGCCAAATCCCGTTGACTTACTCCAATTTTCAGCAATGTCACTATTTGTACAGTTCTTCGATATTTTGCATTCATTATTACGGATTACACTGTATTCTACAAAAGCCTGTGTAGTATTAGAGTATAGAGCTTGTAAACTTATCAATTTCAACAAACGTGTTGTAAAGAGTATTTTACAATTTTATGACAGTTTGAGTTTTTTTTTTTGGTCCGTCAATTTGTTTCTACTGTTTACATGGCCACTTGTTTTTGCAGTATACATACTAACTTGATTTATTTAATTAAAAACACACGTGAATTTTTTGGGTGGCATGTTTTCTCTGACGCGCAGTGTATATTGGACAAACCATTAGAAACTTTAATATTAGGTGTAAAGAGCATATAAATGCCTTTAGAAATAAAGATACAAAAAAATTTATTATTTTAAAACATTTGATTTTAAACAACCACAAATACAAACGTACATTATACATACAATCAATAACAGACCTGATTTCCAAGAATAGTTTTTTATCTGGCATTGACATTGCCAATACTTTTCAAAGCCACTTTAACCACGCATTTGCCTTCTCCAACTGTGACAATTTTGACAAAATTTATTTAGAAAACGTAAACACTTTGTATGACATATTTTGTAGACAGACGATACTCCTTTGGGCGAAGCAATACACAAAGACGACTATCACGACTTCTTAAATAATAGTAAAAATTTAGCACCAAGACATGATCTACTAACTAGACAAATTTTAAAACAGTTCAATAACGACGTTCATAACCACATAATAGAAAACTATTTTTCACCAATATTTTCCTAATGAATGGAAAATGGTAACAATTTTATGCAACCCTAAAAATGATGCTAATCTCTCTTACCGAGCTAGTTACCGCTCTATCACACTACTTCCAGTTTTTGGTAAACTATTTGAAGGTATATTAAAAAAGAAACTCTTAAAACTTATTAACAATAAAATACTAATAACACAATTTGGTTTTGTAAAAAATAGATCAACAATCTACCTATTAATTATCCTGACATCCAACATCCATTATGAACATAAACAAGGCATTTGACTCTGTCTAGCATAGAGGCCTCCTGTTTAAGCTATCAGTTTTAGTTATGCCTAACCATCTAATTAAAATAATAGTAGGTTTTTTATAACACTGAACTCTTAAGGTTTGCATAGCCAACACATACTCCAATTTATTCACTCTACAACAAGGTGTTTCACAAGGATCTTTTTTGTCTCTTCTCCTATATAATATTTTTGGTTCTGATATATATAGTTCTAACCCGTCCAGTTATAATCCAAACTCCTACATCCTGCAATATGCTGATGATACAAAATTTCTGACGCTAAATCTCTAAATCAATCTAAGGATCAATTGCAAACCTTGCTAGATAAAATAAAATTGTGGTTCAATAAATGACGCCTTTTTACAAACCCATTAAAAACCTAACTACAAATCCTTTATCACAAACTCCATGTAAATTCACTTAGTGTCTAAATGAACCAACAATCCTTAAGCCCATCCCATATAGGTAAATATCTAGGAGTAAACTTTGATCCTAAACTGAGTTTCAAGTTTCATACTAATTCCATTAAATGTAAAATTAGATTTTGAGCACAACATTTCCGATTCCTTACGTATAGAAACAATGAAATTGAAATTAAATGTGCCACGGACATATGCAAGATGATCTGCCGCCTAATCTTTGACTACGCATCTATAATATTCCTAAACTCCAATAAACTATCAATCCCATGTTTGTAAGAGATAGAGCATCCCTTCGAACTATTACCAAAATCCGACACCCCATAACCCTCTTCATAATCTTTCAAACGAACTACTTTATGAAAAAAACAACCTCATCTCCTTTTACAAAAGATTCAAAAATTATCAAATCAAATTTGCAAATAATTCTAAGAACTCGGAGATTCTAGATAATCTAATAATTTCTAGAATCCTTGGGATTATTGCAAAATATAAATGACTTTCTCTTTTAGTATTCCCTCACTAATGACAACGACTAACTAACAATATCACCTGACAAACCATATTACTGCATTATATGTCATACTTCATGCACCTTGTTTTTTCTTTTTTTTTAATAAACATTGCAATTTACTTTATTTCGATGGCTGGAAGACTTAGAAATTAAAAAAAAACATTTGAAAAATCCAAATTATAAAGTAATTAACAAACAATTCGACTTATATAATTCTTTAATATTAGACATGTTATTAAAATAAATTTATTATAAAAAAATGAAATTAGCGTTTTTATACTCTATCGACCAATTCAAAACAGAAAATCTGGGTTAGCGGAAAAAACAAATTTAAATTTAAAACAGGAAATTTGGGTGGCGGGAAGAAACAAATTGTAAATATTATTAATTAATCAATTATAAACTGCATTGCAAATTTAGTTTGCGAAGCTAGTTTGCCTTAAATAAAGAAATATATTAAAGTAGAATATTTTAATTATTAATAAATAAATTGAACATAAAGATTTTCTACCATATTAATAAAGAAAATATTAATTATTAAAATTATGGATACGTTTGCATTAATTCAGAAATTTTTAAGATTTTTTTAGAATATTAACTATAAAACAACTGTCTTCAACCTACCCTTTTTTACGCATACCTTAAATTAAAAAAATAATAATAACCTTAAATAATAAGAAAATTTTTAGATACATTTATTCAAATATAAAAAATCATCAAACTGATGTGAGATTGCATGGGAAAACTATAAGAACGCACGAACCGATTTGATAATGACGCGGCAACGTTGCAGGATCTCGTTTTTCATTTTAGGTTTCTTTAAAATATACTAAGGATCTCCACTTATTATATACATGTCGCCATTCGGGTGGATCTCTGGTTATACCATGCATATGCTTGAAATATGCATAAATTAATAAGTGAGTTTTCTTTACCCCTTTAATGAAAATTGGAGTATATATTGTAAGTAGATATTAATTCTGTTATCAAATTTAAAATTAGTCAACAGTAAGTGGTGGATCTCAGGTTGTCTGTTGCGTACCCGGATCTCAACTCATGCGGTTTATAAGTATATATATATAGCAACAGACAACCTGAGATCCACCACTTACTGTTGACTAATTTTAAATTTGATAACAGAATTAATATATATATACTTATAAACCGCATGAGTTGAGATCCGGGTACGCAACAGACAACCTGAGATCCACCACTTACTGTTGACTAATTTTAAATTTGATAACAGAATTAATATCTACTTACAATATATACTCCAATTTTTATTAGAGAGGTAGAGAAAACTCACTTATTAATTTATGCATATTTCAAGCATATGCATGGTATAACCAGAGATCCACCCAAATGGCGACATGTATATAATAAGTGGAGATCCTTAGTATATTTTAAAGAAACCTAAAATGATAAACGAGATCCTGCAACGTTGCCGCGTCATTATCAAATCGGTTAGTGCGTTCTTATAGTTTTTCCATGCAATCTCACACCAGTTTGATGATTTTATATTTTTAAAGAAAGGTATCTAAAAATTTTCTTATTATTTAAGGTAATCATTTTTTTAATTTAAGGTATGCGTAAAAAATGGATAGGTTGAAGACAGTTGTTTCATAGTTAATAATCTAAAAAAATCTGAAAAACATCTGAATTAGTGCAAACGTATCCATAATTTTAGTATTTAATATTTTCTTTATTAATTTGGTAGAAAGTCTTTATGTTCAATTTATATATTAATAATTAAAATATTCTACTTTAATATATTTCTTTATTTAAGGCAAACTAGTTTCGCAAACTAAGATTGCATTTTCAATGCTATTTATAATTGATTAATTAATAATATTTACAATTTGTTTCTTCCCGCTACCCAGATTTCCTGTTTTAAATTTAAATTTGTTTATTCCGCTAACCCAGATTTTCTGTTTTGAATTCATTTTTAATTTTGATTTTAAGGATAGAAATATGTCATATCTTGAACATTAAATATTTACACTTAAAGTTTGTGTTTATATAATAAATTTATTTTAATAACATGTCTTTATAATTTGGATTTTTTAAATGTTTTTTTTTTAATTTCTAAGTCTTCCATAAATGTTAAATATGTAATATTTTTAAAGAAATAGCTTGTGTTAAAATTTTGTGGTTGTTTATATATATTAAACACTTTTATTGCACAAGTACACATAGAATTAAAGAAAAAATATTGGTTTTGTACAAACGGCTATCTACCGTAGTCTTTCAACCATCGAAATAAAGTAAATTGTAATGTTTATTAAAAAAAGAAAAAAAAACATGGTGCATAAAGTATGATATATGATGCAGTAATATGGTTTGTCAGGTGATATTGTTAGTCAGTCTCTGTCATTATCGAAAGTCAGGATATGTCGGAATACTAAAAAAGGAGGTCTTTTATATTTTGCAATAATCCCAAGGATTCTAGAAATTATTAGATTATCTAGAATCTCCGAGTTATTAGGATTGCAAATTTGATTTGAAGATTTTTGAATCTTTTGTAAAAGGGGATGAAGTTGGTTTTTTCATAAAGTAGTTAATAATAATAATAACTTTATTTACGGCTTATGCCTTTAAATACAAAAAATTTCATAAATACATATTTAAACTTAAATTTAAGAAATAATATGAAACTATGTTAATAATAAAAAGAATAATAAAATAAAATAAAAACATAAAGAAAAAACATAAATAGTAAAACTTACTTACAAAAAAAAATAGATAGATACATAGATTGTAAGAACAAAAATGATGAATAGTGTACATAAACATAAATACATTTAATAATTAACCATTGGCATATCCAAACAGTTGCGTCTAAAAATGAGATGGTTATTAAATATATCAAAATTGGTGTTTTTTTGAAAGTTATTACATGTGCGCATATAACGATCTAATGGGTTGTAAAAAGCAAAGTTTGTTCTATGCTGATTGCATCTAAATAATGAAGAGTGTCGCGTATATCTTTCCATACAAAAATTAAAGTTTAGCATACTTAATAAATCAGGACAGTTAATATTGCCTATTACTAATTTGTTTAAGAAATATTCTCTTTGTCTTATATTTTGAACTAGTGGCTGATCCCGAAATGTATATCTAAAGTATTTAATAAACTTATTTTGGATTGCTTCACATTGATCAATGTGTCCCAATTGATACGGTGACCATGCGTATTCTATGTTGGATTGCACTAATGATCGATATAGTGTTAAATAAGCAAATGCAGTAAATTCTGAGTTTGACCTATTAATAAAACCCAACATTTTTTTAGATTTTGCACATACTTTATTGATATGAGATTGAAAATTTAATTTACTGTCCAAATGTACTCCTAGATCACAAATTTGTGACTTTCGTAATAGATCAGTATTATTAATTTGATAAGTAAGTAAGTAAGTAAGTATGTGCTTTATTCAAAACTTTTAAAAAAGTGTAGACATTGCATATATATAAAAAATAATAATAATAATAATAATGATAATAATAATAATAATAACTTATACAAAACATAAAAAGTGGGCATATCATTTATAAAATAATATTAACAAATAACATAAAAATCACTTAAGAATAGATAAATTAATCAGCCATATACTCTTCAATTGTATAAAAAACTGAATTTAGAAAATACTCTTTAGATTTTTGTTTAAAATTTTTCAAATTTGATAAAGTCTTAATATTAGCAGGCAGTTTATTGCAAAATTTACACATGTTAAAAAGATAAGATTTTGAATATAAAAATGTTTTAGAACTATTAGATCTCAGAGAAACTTGACTTTTTGTATTGTACGTATGCACTACAGACCTATTTTTATAAATTGAGTTTTTATTTTTAAAACAAAATAGTACACTTTCATATAGAAATAAGTTGACCACAGTAAAAATAGTCAATTCAATAAAACTTTCTCTACAAGATTGCAATCTTTTTAATCTATTAATAATACGTATAGCCTTTTTTTGTTGCAACAATATTTCATTTAGGTGCGTGCTGTTTCCCCAAAAAATAATATTATATCTTATTATGGACTCAAAATAAGAAAAATAAACTGTTTTTAAAGTTTTTAAGTCAAGTGAGTATTTGAGTCGTCTAAGTATAAAATTAGCAGAATTTAATTTATGCTTAATATAGTCAATATGAGTTGACCAGTTTAAATTAGAATCAATATAGATACACAAAATTTTACCATTTTCACAAGAAATTGGAATAACACAATGATTTCCAAATTGAATTATTTGAGTTTTGTTCGTATTTAATTTTAGTTTATTACAAACACACCATTTATTAATTTTGTTTGTACAATTATTAATTTCATTAAGCAGCTCATTTAGAGAATAACTAGTTATACAGGCATTTATGTCGTCTGCGTATATTGTTAAAGGATAATCTATATAATCCGTTAAATCATTAATATAAATTAAAAAGAGCATCGGACCCAAAATAGATCCTTGGGGTACACCTATGTTAGTAGTTATAGTATTAGATATATAACTTTTTCTGTCCAAAATTACCTCTACAAATTGTGTTCTGTCAGACAGATATGATTTGAGTATCTGAAGAAAATGTTCGCGTATTCCTAACTTTTCTAGTTTATAAAATGATTGTGATTCACCAAGTCAAGAGCTTTTGACATGTCGTAGTTAATACTTGCTGTAATTTTTTTATGATTAATATTATTATAGATGTTTGTTAAGATGTTGTGTAAAACAGTTGTTGTTGACTTAGTCTCTTTGAACCCATGCTGGACTGAATTTAAACTATTATTCATATTCATATTTACGTTTTACGGTTATTATCAAGATACTTGATAATGACCGTAAAACGTTGAAACTTAAGTCGTGAAATGTATTTTGTAAAATTGTATATGCCTTATATATAATTTTACAATAATAAATTAGTGGTAAAAACATAGTAGTTGTTTTATTTACTTATTATTCATATTTAGAAAATATTGTAAATTTGTACCTCTAAAAAAAGACATTACACAACATTTGGGTTTATTCAAGTATAAATCATTTTGTTCGCACCAATTGTTTAAATTGTTTACTTCTTCTTGGAGAAGCTTGAACATTTCTCAAAATTTTTAGATCATCAGCATAAAACAAATACTCACTATGCACAAAAACCTTTGAAAGATCATTAATAAATAACGAAAATAGCACAGGTCAGCAATAGGATCCCTGCGGTACACCAGAGGTAACATCAAAAAATTCTAACAAAACATTTTTTATTTTTACGCAATGGCTTCTTCCCACCAAAAAACTGTGCAACTAGTTCACTACATTAAAACCTTGAGTTTTAAGTTTAGAAATTAGCACATTATGATTTACTCTATCAAATGCTATTGCAAAATCTGTATAGACCGCATCAACTTGATTTCCATTCGCAAAAGCTTCTAATATATATGATTAGAATGTTAATAAATTAGTAGACGTTAAACGGCCTGACACAAACTCATGCTGAGTATTGTTTATAATATGTTCGTTTGAAAGATTATGAAAAGGGTTATGGGGTTGTCGGATTTTGGTAATAGTTTGAAAAGATGCTTCTTCTCCTAGAAACAGGGGATAATATTTATTTTAAATTAATAAATGTTTTAAATGCTACTGTAATTTTGAAATTTTTATTTAAATAACAAGATAAATTTTCAGATTTATTACCAAAATAAGTTAATGAACAATATTTCTTATTTATTTCTTTAGTAAATGGAAATATTTTATTAATACAAATTTTAACAATTATAGATTATTGTATCCATTATTTGTAACTATTTTTTAATAATACTATTTTTTTAATTAAAATTTTCTTAGTTTAATGATAAAGTTGCTCTATGGGTTATGCAGTTAAACATTGATAATTTTTGATTTAATGGATAAAATTAATTTTTTGAAACAATTATATCTTAATAAGTTAGTTTTTATAAATTTCAAAGTTAAATTTTGATTCAATTTGTGAAATAGTTATATCTAAAAAAATAATTTGTTTGTTTTCTTTAATTTCTAATTTAAATTTAATTGTTTTATGAATTTTATATTTTCTTTATTTATTTTATAAAATTTTTGTATTTTATTCATATTATCGAAATTAATGATTTTATTTAATTATTGATTTTATTTAAACATACATGTTTTGATTTAACTAAAATTTATTTTTTTTGTAATGTCTAATGACAATTTCAAAATTCAAGTCAGTGGGAAAATAGAAATTTAAAATATTTTAAACGGATATCAGGGTAGCGGGAAAAACAAAGATTTAAATATTAATCACTAATCAGTTTGAAATATTATATTATATTAATATATTAATACATTGATAATGATGATTATTCATCGAAACATGTATGTTTAAATAAAATAAATAATTAAATAAAATCATTAAAACTAAATTCCTTTTTCTTTTAATTAAGAATACAGAATAAAAAATATAAAATTTAAAATTTAAAAAAGAATTAAAAAAACTATTATTTAAATAATATACAATCTAAGGGGGGGGGGGGGAGGGGGGGCGCAGTGTTTATACGTTCTCCTGCTCCCCAACTCACTTTGTCACTTGCGGCACTTTGTTGCAAGTGTGTACGCACTATAAGGTTTTATGACTAAGATCCTCCTCACCACTTAAAACTGTAGGCTTACCTGTAATAACCAGCATTACGAGTAGAGATAAAGCTACCGATAGCAGTGGCGTGAATACGGAGCGATAAACAAGGTGTCTTGAGACGCAAATACTGGCACATTAGTCTATTCTCTGCTCGTAATGCTGGCAACTTACATTACTGGTGGACCTACAGTTTTAAGTTAATTCCGATCTGCTGGACTCTACCATGACAAGGCGGATTAAGGCACAGTTAATATTTTATGATCATTGAATAATTGACGACATAGTGTTTTTTTTTTTTTTTACTCAACATATTTTGTAAAATTCTTTATTGCATTTTACCCTACACTATCAAAACATATTCTATAATGGATTGACATTGGCCATAGTAAATAAGCTTTAATGTTTTAAGATTTAAATATTTCAAAGCTGTGACATAACATATCAAAAAAGAGCAATTTTTGCAAGCGTGTCTTGTATGAGTTTGCCAGTTACAATTTTATTATTGTCAGCAAATATTCAAAGAAAATAAGTTTTTGTAGTTTTCGGTATTGGAATTTGATTATGTCTCAAAAGAAAAGAGTAGTCGGCAGGTATGTTTGTTGCTTAAATACGTAGACATGTTTCATTTATTTGACATTTAAAAATAAATTATTTTTACCAACAAACTCTTGAAAGCTTGACATCCTTTCATTTGAATTCTTAATTAAGTTAGTTAAACTTTCTGACTCAACTAATGTAGATGTATCATCTGCAAACATTACAAAATTTGCCACATTTAGATCGTTCATATTAATTATAAAAAGAAGAGGCCCCAACACACATCATTGGGGAATCACCTTTTGAATTGGAAATAGTGAGGATTTTGAATTTTGCTTAACTTAACAAACTGATGCCTTCCTTTCAAAAAGTTTTTAAACCATTTGTACGCTATTTCTTGTAAACCACATCTATTCATCTTATTCAAAAGAACTTGATGGTCAATTGCTTAAATTAAGGCATTCTTTGTTATTATCACGATGTTTTAAAATATATTTTATGTATTCTTTTACAGCATCACATGCTCCTTTCTAAAACTATAACTACGACTTTAAATGCATTTGAAAATATTTTTAAAAAAATTAAGGATAATTGCAATATTTTTTTGCAATTTTAATAAGGAAGACATTATGTTAAACAATTTATAAATTTGGAGTAGTCTCAATTCATTAAATTAGAGAACAAATGATTTTCTTTTAATTTAGGTTAATCCTGTATTACTAAATCTAGTTCACCATTGAACCCCGAATAAAATCTGGACTTTTCCACCAAAGCGAACATTTGACAAGGTCATAAGCAAACAGACCCATTCTAGCTGGATCTGCGGGATTTTGAATTCCTGGAACATGTCTTCAAATTGCTCTTGGGTTCAACTTATGGATCTGTGCAACGGATTGGCAACACAAGTTTTCAACAAATAAGTAGGAATGCAAATCCATACCAAAACCGTTATTGAATCCACAAAATAGAAAGAATCTTTCATTGAATAACGCTCAAAAGTGGCAAAAGCCAAAAGAAACAGATTAGACAACAACCATGCAGCTCCTAATTCCAAATGGAGTACCATTCAAGTTTTTACTGGAGCCATACGAGATTTAGCGATCAAATTAGTTTCAACAAAATCAAAAGTTTCAATACGAAGATAAATTACTGCTTCTATTCCACGAACACTAGCATCGGAAAAACCTATCAAACAAAGTTTAACAAAATCTTTTGAAATAATGCATCGTGGTATCCAAATCAGTTATTTCATTCATGATTTGTGTCAAAATATTTAAAATATCTACTGGCAATAGATCATCCCAATTAACTTTTAACAACCAAAGTTGTTGTAATAAATCTTTCTCTGCAGGATTAAAAACTACCCTAACAGCTACAGCAGACGGCTTTTTTTTTACTCCGTGATGTGTCAAAATATATGAAACTGGTTGTTTTGTAAGCATTAAATGACCTTGATTAATGTAATTTTGTATGTTTTTGGAATATAATTTCTTAAAAGTTTTATCTATATTGTTACCTAAAACAGGACAAACATTTGCTTTGAAAGGTAACCAAGTAATGTAACGTCATTTGTCTCTAAAAACGATAAAATCTTTACACGAAATTTCTTTTGGTGATAAAAAAAGAAACTGAAGGAGGTAGTTACATCTCCCAAAATGCACGAATGAGTTGCTCAAAAGGAGGACAAACAAATTTCGGATTTACTACCAAGGAATTCAAGGCCAAACTAGTTTTAATAACCTTGTCCGGAGGTAAATTGTTTAAACAAGGTTTCACCAAAGGCCTCAAACCGAGGTTGAAGTCAGAGGCCTTGCCGAAACAAGACGAGTCTCTATAGACGTATTTCTCTGCATCCAAAAAAGATGGAAGGTTGATGTCAGAAGTCTTGTTGAAACAAGACGAGTCACTAACGACGTACTTCTTTGCATTTGATAATGTATGATGTAAAATTGATTGCATTTTTGTGTTTGATAGAATCAGACAATTCAACAGTCGGGGCCAGTTCAGACGACATTAAATTTAAATGAACAGAAGTAGAATTCGTCATGTTTTGTAAGTATTATTTACAAAACTTAATAATTATCCAAATCATTTTCATGTCCATTAAAATAAATAAGAATATCATCAACATACCTATACAAAATTTAATATTTTCATTTAAATTAGAATTTATTATATTAATTTCTAAATGTTCCATAAAAATAATTGCTTAAATAGGAGATATTGGACTTCCTATTGGTAAACCATAATTTTGAAAATAGAATTTATTAATATATAAAAAGTAATTCAAATAAAATTACATTCAAATAAATTTATAATTTCGTTAATTTTAATTGAACATTTTTTTTTTTATTTAAATTTTCTATCTTATGTTAACTGTTAATATTTAATAAAAATGCCCATTGTTATATAATGTTTATTTTAGTAGCATGCTTAATTTTAAAAATTAAGATAATATTTTCTATGAGCAGTATTATATCAAGTAATTCTAAGTATAATATTATTTCTAATAACTATTGCACTAATTTTTATTAAATCAGACTAAACGCAATTTACATTCACGCATTGCACAATAAACTTCTGGGAGTAATTTATAGGTGTGTTGTCGCTAGTTGATGTGCGAGCAGGACAGATATATTTAAAAGAGCAGTAACACTAGAATACTACGTCATTGCGATGTTGCCGCGCTCTGGATCTCATGTAAATACATTACTATAGGAGAGCGTAGAGGATCTCGTACTTTGCTTTGGATATACCTAGCGTGTATATTGTATATTTACTGCTAGACCTCTTGCGGATTTTTTTAGAACTAAATTGTATGTTTTGGAGATACAAACCGTCAAGATGGGATCATATAAAAAAATTTAGGAATCATTTTTTTATACTTATATAAGCATCTAGAATGCAATATACAGGTTTTTAAAAATGAGATCCGAAATCGGATCTCAACTTCAAAAACTGGAGTTCACCTTGTACTGTATATATGCTAAACGGATCTCATTGCATACCATTGACCACTCTATATATATATATATATATATATATATAAATATATATATATATATATATATAAATATATATATATATAAAAGTATTAATAATGTTATCATAGATACTTGTAAAAATAATAAGGATAATGTACCTTGTATTATTATAAAAAAACTTATATATGATAAAGCTTTCTTGAAACACAAATTAGACAGATTAAACAAAAACAGAAAAAATTACAACTAATCAATATCAATACCAACGGAACAAAAATACATAATCTCACTTTCATAGATAACACCACTAATATTCCAGTTAATATTCTTAATATATTAGAAAAGGAGCCAAAGTTTTTCGTGTCCTATACCACGATTAAATTCCCAGTTGCCTCACTAAATAAATCTATTAAAGTATGTATTATTGATAAGCCACCATCAACTGATAAAAATGACTTAAGATCCAAATGTACAAATTTGATAACCAATTCCCTAAACAAGATAAAACATAATAACAAAAAACACTTCGAAAAGATAACAATTTTACAAAAATATCCCAAAAAATAATTCAAACATTATAGTGACCAACTTTAACAAAAGCAATAAAACAGTAATTAAGTACCGCACTGAATACATTGAAAAAATAACGGAACTAATATCTAATCATAAAACCAATCATTTAATTAAAAAAGTCCTACAGTTTTGTTTAAAAAAGCTACAAATATAATATTAAGAAAACTACTAGGCAATAAATATATCAATGGGACAGAATATTATACGCTAAAGAGTATTAACTCAGTTGCCCTCAAAACTATACGGGCTCCCAAAAACCTATAAGAAAAATAGACCTCTTAGCATGTGTTATGTCTAGTAGGGACCCAGATATTAAACTATCAAAATATATTAGTAATATACTCATCAACTTAATGAGTTCCTTCAAATACAATGTAAATAACTCGTCAAAATTAATAAAAAAATGAAAAGACCAGATCGTCTTCATAATTTTGCTAGATGTTGAATCATTGTTTACCAGCATTGCCAAAAATTTGGTGTTAGCCGCTATCGGAAACAGATATTTAAATGAGAATTTCGACAGACAAACATATGGATGGTACCCTTATGAGCACACAAATCAGCCTAATTTACAGAATGTTTAAAAGTACTGGACTTTGATGTTCTTGCGTTATTCATATACATGGATGACACGTTAATTATTTTACACCAATCAAAAATTGACTTAGTTTTTAAACACATTTAGTAACTTCCACTAAACTTTGAATATTACTATAGAAAAGGTAGTGAACAATAAAATTCCTAGATCAAAAATCACAATAAAATTATAACAAATATCTACCAAAAACCCTGTAACAGTAATAAAACGTTCAACTATAATTCAAACCAATTAACGCAAAAAATTAACTTTATTAAGGTAAATATTAATAGAATCACTACACTGCTGAATTAAAAAAAAAATTTAGAGAGTTAAAAAATTAATTATTGATTAATAGTTATCCGGAAAAACTCATTAATAGATTCTTAAAGAATGTCACAAACAACATTAAAAATAATGCTCCTGATAAAAGAACACTGGAAACTAGGTGATTTTTAATTCCCCATGTTGAATGACTCTCACAAAAACTTAAGAAAGTTTTACAAGTTGACAAGACAAACATAACAATTACTTGCAACAAAACTATAGGACACTTATTCACAAAAACAAAAACTAGAATTTTAAAATTAGACAGGAAATACACGATGTACTTAGTGCCTTGCAAAGCGTGTGAAAAAGTATATATTGGAAAGTCAAAACAAAAACTAAATTAAACCAACACAAAACAGATTATAATATTCACAATAAAAAAAAAACAGGATTGTCCCATCACCACACGAAAAAAGCACATTATTTTGAATTCAATAACATAAAAATCTTAGATATAGAATTATTTACAAACAAATCAGATTATTGTGATGATTTAAATAAACAATAATCCCACTTGTAATTTATATAGGATATAATAATAACAAACTCCTCTCAATATTAAATGTACTTTTATATTGGTTTAATAATTTTATTATATTTTTTATATTTATTTTATTTTAGTATGTAAACTTTAAAAAATTTCTTAGAAATATGCAGATTGTATTAAAGCGATTGTGTTAAAATAATATAAAATCTTTTCTCACAATACAATTTTTTTGATAAACACAGTTCGATGTGCACGGTAAAGAATTTTAAACCCTCTACAGTACTAAAGTTATGTTTATTTTTTAATTGATTTATTTGCATTAGTTGGTAAGTCTTTTTGCATATATTTCTCCATTTTGTTTTCCATATATGGTTTTAATCAATTATTATATATGTTGTGGTATCTTTTTAAGTTTATATGTCGTTTTTTATATTTTTTAAGCACTGTAAGAGACACTCAGGTGATGTCAGAAAGTTTGTAAATCTTATAAATTGTAATAGAATTTAAACAACAAATTGAGTTCTTATTAGCATTTTAACCTCCAAACTTACAGCAGATATATTATATAACAGACGTCCAAATAAAATCCAAACTTTCTATCTTTGGTTTAACATTGTGGCTGATATCAATGCATGCCAGTTTGAGTAAATCTTGTAAAGGCTAACTATTGTCATTTACATATGTTCTTACTTCCTCAAACAATATGAAAGAAGTTGGCCGTACATTCAATGATTTATATGAGTTATGGAGTTTATGTTGCCAGTTGTATGAAGAAAAATAAAATTACAGAATTGTTTATCATTGGTGCTTTCCTTTTGCAGAAAAAAAATATAAAATTTTACATTAATTAAAAAAAAAATAACAAATTCAAACTTCCTATTTGGTTTTTAATGATAACCTTTCAGTAACTATATGACAATGTAGTTTTAATATACTGTACAGTAAATATTAGATAAGTTGTTTGCTAAGTCATTAAACACTCACAAGAGTTACGCAGCAGAGTTAAAGCTCTTCCAACGCACCAAATGCAAAAAACAATAAACTTTACAAATTCATTTCCAATATTATTAATAACTCATTAAATTCTTTTAAAAATTAAGCAATTGAAGTTAGAGATAAAATTCAGGGCATTAAACAGCAGGAAACCATTGTATCTTGCTGCTTTCGGAACTGTTCTTTACAATCTCTAGCAAACATCTTTGTTGGTTAAAGCAGTGGTCCTAGTCCGTTATTGGGCAGGAGTTCTGCATCGCAACTATCGATGGTAGCGGCTATCCCAGACTTTTTTTGTGACGGGCCTCTTACAGAAACTTTGTTGCTGCTTCAACGTCAAGATTTATAGAAAAATCTGTTAAAGTAAGGCCAAGCGCGCGGATTGCATGCAAGGGCCCCGTGATGGTAGAAGAACTGTGTTTTGAAGAAGTTCTTTTTTTCCCCTGGGACGCCTCCTGACTGGTAACAATCCTCCCTTCTTACGCAGCGTAGCTTAGAGT